>CM059191.1:69702971-70902971 GCA_030323885.1 Branchipolynoe longqiensis
TGAGCTACGTCAACATTTTTGAACATGTCCAAAACCTTGACGTAACTCGATGTAACACGACGTAATGTGACGTAGCTCGATGTCAGTCTAATGTCATTATGACGTCATCATAACGTAATCCAACATACATCAACGTAATGACGAAAAATAGCCACGTTAGGCTCACGTTCGCTTGTTACGTCGTAGTGTGACAGGGGTATTACCGATTCGGCCACGCGTGTGGTCATAAGTCAATGATAGTTTTTTCTGGTCATTTGTGATCGTGACTTTGTAAGCAGTGCCGACGACAGGGTAATTGCTGTAATTAATGCCGCCGATGGATGCAGGTGGTGATCCGGTAAAGGCCCTGTCACACTACGACGTTTCTCACCAACGCGCTTCGACGCGTGCCGACGGGTTGGGTTTTTGTTCAACACGTCGGTACACGTCCGGAACGTTACCGGCGCGTTGCCGGCGCGTTACCGGCGCGTTACCGGCGCGTCGGTACATAGCAACTTGTGAATGGACACGTCGGCGCGCGTCGGCGCGCGTCGGGACGCGTCTAGGTTTTGTGCTTGCACAAAACTTTCGACGGGCCGCAACGCGCAGCAGCGTGTTGGAGGGCGCGTTACGGACGCGTTACCAACACGTCGACACGCGTTGGCGGCGCGCCGGCGGAACGCTGGCAGGACGTTGATCAACGTGGGTTAACGTTGACTTTTTTTCCCCCAAAATGCGACCGTTCCGTCGGCGCGTCCATAACGTCCCATCGACGGGTAGTGGGCGCGTTATTGGCGTTGCTCCAGCATATCTCGGCGCGTTGGACGTGTTGCCGGCGCGCCTGGACGCGTTGGCGGCGGGTGTGGACGCACTGTGGGCGCGTCCTAACGTGTTGCTGGCGGGTATGTACGGGTTCATGCAATACTAACACGATACCAACGCGCTGCCTCCACGCCGTAAATGCGCCGACAGCGCGCCGACAGCGCGCCGACAGCGCGCCGACAACGCGCCAATAACACGCTACCGACACGCTCCAGACATCCTAATAACACGCTATTAACGCGCCAATAACGCGCCAATAACGCGCCCTTAACACGCTGCGCCGTGTCAAACTTTCTCCCAAAGCGCCGAAGAGTTGGACGCGTGCCGACGGGTTGCAAATATTTTGCGCGTTACCGGCGCGCCGGCGGAAGCGTCGTAGTGTGACAGGGCCATGCAGAGGACACACATCATTTCGGGAGACCAAGATACATGATCAACACCGCTTGGGCAAGGTCAATTGGCGCCTAATTGTGTTAGCCACAAGTAGAGTTTCTATACTGGATTCTGTGAGGAGGGACATCACATAGACGATTTCCACCACCAACACACTCTCTGCAGCAAGGTATGTGGAAAAGGTTTGGTAGACCCCGCCTTCTGGGGGCGGAGGAAGAACTTATGTTGTGGGTCTAAAGGCCTTGTCACACTATGATGTATGGCATTAGCGTGTGCCCAACGTACAACAAATTGCCAGTACGTTGGCATTCATCAAACTTTACAGGGGCGGGGGATAAATATAGGCATACACACAATGTACACACAACGTACGTAACATATGAAGAACGTGTCTCTGACCTATCCCATACGCTCATGGTAAGCTTACCAAAGTTACACACGTTACTTCATCACTAGAAGTATGGCATATACATTAAGTATGCTGGAGATACGGCAGGCATACTTTTGAAGTACATTAGGAGTACGTTATGCATCCGTTGGCTGCACGCGGACTGCACAGCTGAAGTATGGCTAATGTGTTCCAACCTATCCCGACCTACCCCTAATGTGTGCATAACGTACGGCGACATATGGCGACGTACGCCAAGTGTATGAGAAATGTATGGGCCATATGGCGACATATATGTTGAAAGTTTTGAACATGCACAAAATATTTTTAGCGGCTCGAACTATGCTGAGCTATGCCGACCTATGCCACTGTACCCCCAGCGTACTTGACGTATACTGAACGTATACATAACCTATGACGCCAGATGCCGATGCGTTGGTCGAAAACCGCATACATCGGCATACGCTAACGCTATACATCATAGTGTGACAGTCTGCATCATGCTCATATGTATAATGTCGAGTTTCCGCCTGTTCAGATTACAGGTTACACAGATCACAGATAGTGTGAACTGCAAACCTTCATAGCTTCCTTGTTGAATAACATACCAGACCAGCTCACTGGGCTGTCATCTCCAACGCCCATCTCGGGCCTTCGAAGAGTTTGACTTGCCGCTGTCTGTCATGAAGATATGGACTCCACCCCTGCTCCCAGCCACCGTGCATCAACTCTAAGGGTTGGCCTCAATCAGTACCAGTATTTACCTCTGTGTAACCATGGCAACCCCCACAATAACCAACTGGGAGGATTTGTCTGTGTAGTAATTTATAATATTTTTGGCAACTACCACTGGATGAAATAGAGTTACCAATCACATTGTGCATGTTGGCCGAGGCTAACATGGGTAATTTGCGCACGAGGCAGTCTATTCTTAGCTTTCCTCGTGCACCCATTTCCGCTTCAGTCTCACTTGGCTCGCTGCCTCTGCTCTGAACACTCCGATTTCCTACCTGTGCACATCGCGTACCGTGTTTACCAAGGTGATAGTAACCTTTGCCACTTGCCAGCTCTTTTCTTCATGAACTTGGTGTCAGCAATGACTCGTTCTAATAACGGAATTTCATCTGTAGTAGTGCAAGTATTATTCTGTTATGTTATTAACGCTGCTCGCTTGTCCTTATCGCGGTGACAGTAAATAGGCACGTGCATGACTCGTCCTAGATAATAGAACTTCATCTGTAGTAGTGCAACTGCAAGTAGTGCTTATTTTATTTGATTAACTTTGCTTGCCTGTATTTCTGTGGTGATAGTGACATATACACGCCTATATCAGTATATGGCTGCAACACCCCGGTCCCGCACTCAGCAGGTCGCCCAATGCTAGTTGTCAATTTTAGCACGCTCTCCGACTTGGAAGCGCCGGGGAAGCCCGCCCTGAATACCGGGAATTCAACTCGTTTTGCCGCCTACTCACCCGGAACGGCCCCAGCCGCCACGTATGCGTTACAGTTTGGAGAGTTTTAGTGGAGTCACAACACCGATAAGGACGTTCACCCGCTTGTACAGTGCTGTCCCGGGCGGGCTAGGATAATGTAATACACGGTTACTCGTTGCTGCTCAGCTCTGTACCGGCGTGCTAGGATAATGTAAACTTCACGGTCACCCGCTTGCTGCTCAGTGCTGCACCGGCAGGCCAGGATAATGTTCTACACGTTCACCCGGTTGCTGCGAAGTGCTGCCCCGGCGGTCTAGGATAATGTAACTACATGTTCACCCACTTGCTGCTCAGGACGGTGCTAGCGCACTAGGATAATGTTACTACATTTCACCAAGTTGCTGCTCAGCGCGGTCCCAGCGCGCTAGGATAATGTAAACTATATGTTCCCCGCTTGCTGCTTAGTGCTCCACCGTGGGCTAGGATAATGTAAACTACACGTTCACCTGTTTGCTGCTCAGTGCTGCACCAGCAGTATAGGATAATGTAACTACATGTTGACCCGCTTGCTGCTCAGCGCGCTGCCGGCGCACTAGGATAATGTTACTACATGTTCACCAAGTTGCTGTTCAGCATGGTACCAGCGTGCTAGGATAATGTAAACTATATGTTCACCCGCTTGCTGCTCAGTCCTCCACCAGTGGGCTAGGATAATGTAAACTACACGTTCACCCGGTTGCTTGTATAGTGCTGTCCTGGGGAGCTAGGTTAATGTAAACTACATGCTTACTCGGTTGCTGCTCAGCTGTGTACCGGTGCGCTAGGATAATGTAAACTACACGGTCACCCGCTTGCTGCTCAGTGCTGCACTGGTGGGCTAGGATAATGTAAACTACATGTTCACCCGTTTGCTGCTATGTGCTGCACCGACGGGCTAGGATAATGTAAACTACGCGGTCACCCGCTTGCTCCTCAGTGTACCACCGGCGGGATAGGATAATGTAAACTTTACGTTCACCCGGTTGCTGCGAAGTGCTGCACCGGCGGTCTAGGATAATGTAACTACATGTTCACCCACTTGCTGTTCAGGGCAGTGCCGGCGCACTAGGTTAATGTTACTACATTTCACCAAGTTGCTGCTCAGCGCGGTACCAGCGCTCTAGGATAATGTAAACTATATGTTCACCCGCTTGCTGCTCAGTGCTCCACCGTGGGCTAGGTTAATGTAACCTACACATTCACCTGTTTGCTGCTCAGTGCTGCACCGGCAGTATAGGATAATGTAACTACATGTTGACCCACTTGCTGCTCAGCGTGCTGCCGGCGCACTAGGATAATGTTACTGCATGTTCACCAAGTTGCTGTTCAGTGCGGTACCAGCATGCTAGGATTATGTAAACTATATGTTCACCCGCTTGCTGCTCAGTGCTCTAGCAGCGGGCTAGGATAATGTAAACTACACGTTCACCCGTTTGCTTGTACAGTGCTGTCCTGGGGAGCTAGGTTAATGTAAACTACATGCTTACTCGGTTGCTGCTCAGCTGTGTACCAGTGCGCTAGGATAATGTAAACTACACGGTCACCCGCTTGCTGCTCAGTGCTGCACTGGTGGGCAGGATAATGTAAACTACACGTTCACCCGTTTGCTGCTATGTGCTGCACCGACTGGCTAGGATAATGTAAACTACACGGTCACCCGCTTGCTCCTCAGTGCGTCCCGGCGGGCTAGGATAATGTAAACTTTACATTCATCCGTTTGCTGCTAAGTGCTGCACCGGCAGGCTAGGATAATGTAGCTACACATTCACCCGCTTGCTCCTCAGCACTCTATCGCCGGGATAGGATAACTCATTCAAGAAGTTCCGTATCTATTATGCCATAATGTGACAATCTAAGAATGACCGAGAATAGCTACATACTGCCATTCTACAGCTGATTGAATCGTTCTGTGCACTTCACTTTCTGCTTTGGCCACTGCTACCCTGCACACCGATTTGCCTCACTACTTTATACCCTGTTTATCGAGTGATAGGAACCGTTGCCACTCGCCAGCTACTTCTTGCACCTGACTGAGCTCCGGATGGTAATCTACACGTTCACCTGACTCGATTCACCCGGCTGCAAAAACCAACCGATTGGACCCACCTACACCTGTAACAGTTAACACCAGGTCGTAGTACGAGCCTGTAGTTCCGAATAGTAATACTATAGATATACTGTGGCTGTCGCTTCACTGTTCAGTTTTGCACTCGTTCAAGATTAAGTCATGTTCATAATTAATAGTACCTAATTGTATCACTGACTAACCACCATTGTAACAGAATTTGATATGAAGCAGTGGAAGAGTATTTGTCTTTAACAGTGCCTCGCATCACGAGTTGTTTCCATGGTGATAACACCTTACAACTGTAATTTGTAATCTTAAGAGCAAATGTTTTGTTCTTGTTTTATGTCATAGCAACGCGCTTCAGGCCCCACCCCGGTCTCGCACTCGGCAGGGCGCCCACCAGCTGGGGTGTGAGTCATCTGGTACGTACAGCACCGATGCATTGCGCTAACAACTGAAGTACTCAACATCTAAAGCAGTATCAGGACAGGTGACGACTTGTTGGACGTTATAGTGCTGCAATACTGCGATATCGGACCGACAGCATCACCAGAGTTGGTCGAGAAATTGCCAAAGATAAGTGTTTGCCGCCTATTACTCCCAGTTGAGCCTTTCAGGTTCTCGATAGTAATCAATACAGACAATCAAGCCTCGCAGCAGGTGCTCTCAGCGGGTAGGGGTAAAGATTCAGTACTGTGTGCATGTGCCCGTCAACTATGGTTGCTGGCGGCCCGAAACAATTGTGATCTCCAAGTGATATATAAACCAGGTTCAGAATTGATTCTTGTAGACGCCCTGAGTAGGTTATGTCTGAATGCTGCATCTAAGAGAAAGATCAACGTATGTCTATGGAATGTAGGCTTAACGAAATCCCAGTTACGTTCACGTTAGATTTGCTAGATGTCACCCTGTAATATGAAACATGTATACCCTGGAAGATAGTACGTTGTTTGCCTCTATCTTCCAGGCTACACAGTAACGCACCATAGGAGGCTGCTTAGTCTCTATCATGCTGGCCTGGCTCCACGGACATGGACGAATAAGGTGCTCACCTGCGATGATACTGGCAGTACGCAGCGGCCATGGCTTCTCTCCTGAGGCTCCTCGGCGCTATGACCTGCTCTCCTTCCTCCTTCACCTTAGTGAGGCCCTCCGCTCCCCTGGAGCCGCACTGAATTATTTCGGCTCAGTTAAGCTCTGGGTCTGTGCATTCCCTGGTGACCATGCAGTTTTCCTCTCACACGAGCTCGGTGTCAGGAAACGCGCGATCTTGCGCTCAGCAACTCTTGTGGTCTCACAAGTTCCGCCCATTACCCCGCCCGGCCTTCGTCGGACTGTCACAATTCTGTGGTCAACCCTACCTGTTCCTGCTGCAGCAATTGTAGCCCTGATAGTTGGATACATGTGCTTGCTCAGGCAGAGCAATCTGGTCATGACATCTGGACAGAGCCCACATGTTCTCAGATTTAAATGTGTACGGTTAACACGTGCTGGCTTGGAAGTCCTAGATTCCTCTACTGAATCCCGCCCGGCCTCCTCATGCCCTGTCCGGTTCCTCCTCCCGCCTATTCCGGCATCTCCATGCTGCCCCGTCCGAGCTTGGAAGCGGTATGTGCGCACGGTAAATCCGATCCAGACGATCCGGCTTTTCTGTTGCCTTCAGGGGTTCCCCTCTCTGCTAAGTTCCTCCTGAAACTCCTCTGGGAGGCCTCACCTTGTCCCTTGCCACAAACCCGCCTGGTCACGCTTCATAGCCTCCAAAGGGGCGCAGCTCAGGCCTGTGCTGCAGCTGGTCTGCCGCTCCCTGCACTAATGTCGGCCGGGACGTCGAAGAGCCGTGCCCTGCATGCCTACCTCTCCCACCTTGAAGTCATGGATGCGCCATCAGCGCTCGCTCAATTGTTGGGTGAGCGCTGATCTCCACGTTGATTCATTCCTGTGTCATGAACTGTTCCTGGTTGCGCATCCCAGTCAGCGCATGATCCTGGCCCCTGTCGCCTACTTGATCACGATAGACCTCTAACGGTCCCGACTTGTTTTGTTATTAAATCTTCAGAAACCATGTCTGTCTATGTCTTTCCTTCTTTCTGCCTGTTGCCGAGTGCAGCGAATTGTGCATGTTGGCCGAGGCTAACATGGGTAATTTGCGCACGAGGCAGTCTATTCTTAGCTTTCCTCGTGCACCCATTTCCGCTTCAGTCTCACTTGGCTCACTGCCTCTGCTCTGAACACTCCGATTTCCCCACCCTCCCACCCTTTCTTCTAGGGGGGTGAGCGCTGATCTCCACGTTGATTCATTCCTGTGTCATGAACTGTTCCTGGTTGCGCATCCCAGTCAGCGCATGATCCTGGCCCCTGTCGCCTACTTGATCACGATAGACCTCTAACGGTCCCGACTTGTTTTGTTATTAAATCTTCAGAAACCATGTCTGTCTATGTCTTTCCTTCTTTCTGCCTGTTGCCGAGTGCAGCGAATTACAATGCATATGTGCCTACTCACAGAATCATTCTATATTAGTTGGTATATCACGAGGTCAGTATGTGGTTTGTGGATCGGCCGGGGCGTAGGTAAGGTACATTTTCTACCATCTTTTGTTAGTAAAGCGTGAGAAATGACAAGGAATATGTTATTACTATATCAATACTGTCTGGACCTATCGTGCTGACCAATCTAGACATATATGACTTCGACTGTGACGTTCTCAAAAGTACACTGTCAAAGTATGGACATTTCTTCAGCTCACAGTTGTATTACATGAACATTAATCCATTTAGATGTCACTATTAAATGTCACGCATGTCTGAAATGTGAGAGGCAACGTCGAATGTGGTTTCCCAGCTGACGTGCATTAAAAAAGAAATATGGCAGATGTGAGCTGCTTTCAAAGATGGGTAATGCAACTCACAAAATGAGGAAGTCGGCAAATAGGTTTCAGACATGAGTTTAAGCAGAAAACCTGCTTCACCACAGTGACTCCTTTTAAGGAACGCTTGTTTTCGATGTAGCTTTAGTTTCTGATCGTATTATAATATTACTGGATGCCCGGCCACGTTTGGGACACCAGAGAATACTACAGAAACTCTCCCCTTCATATCACTTGTCTATCAACTCATTAACCAATGCTAAGGAAGAATGAAGTCAAGACACAGATAAACAGTGGAGAAGTTGTGCTTTACTAACACCAACTCCTGTCCACCTACCAGTGACCTATCATCCACACCCCTTGCCTTCTAGCCACACAAGATCTCATTACTACTTTAGCCTGTATAGAAAGCAGTGCTTACAGCTTATGGGACAGGAGTCCTATAGCTGTGTTCACACTCAATTAGAATAGATGAATTTTGATAGCATCAGACAGAGTGTCTGGGGTTCCTGCTCAAGAGTAGGTGCGCCTCACTCCAGAGTCAGGAGTAGAGTGATCTCTCTCCAGGGGGTCTGAAGCAGAGTCCAGAATTAAGATCTTGGTTTGAGGCTAGTGTGGTCAGAGGGCCAATGGGATGCAGGTGACTGGGCAGTCCCCAGCCAGCCAATCAGGCACCTCCACAGTCAGGGTGGGTGGCACCCTCCCCCAGTAGGGGTAGCTGTCACTCAACCCAGCTGCAGGTGGTGCCCTGTGTGTATATGCAAATTAGGCTGGTGGACCAGCCCAGTGGTCAAGGCAGGGGGGGGCAGGTAGTTATACAGTTACAATAGATCTCTGTTAAAATGGTCTTTTCTCCAATTGCACTCTTTATGGATGCATAGAGACATATTTCAACAATCATGCACTGCCTCTTATATAGGAACATCTCTTCATTAATCTCAGGCATAATATATGAACATATATTTCACACAGCTTATATCATGTCATAATGGGAGTGGGATATTATTACTTTTAGTTTATATAACATCGTCCCCACTCCGTCGCCCAAGACTAATAATGCTTTCTGCCAATATATAATTCTTAACCGAAAATCCGTATATTTTTACAACGTCCCTCTTCCATTTCTACTTGCGCAAACGGCCAAGAAAAATGGAAGCCTTAAAACATTACGCCCTTTTCGGTTTAAGCCAGAGCAAGTGCTATACAGTGGAGCAAATATGAGCTGTCAATAGACATTATTTATTCCAGTACCCTTCTTGCTCGAATGTCCACACAATATCTTACTTAGGTGTATTCTCCACTGTATTGGCCACTCCTCCCTTCCCCACTGTTAAAGTTTTTCTATTTCTCTCCAGTTCTCCACCACCTTGAGGACCATTCTCATCTATTTGTTTACAGTAATTGTTTAGACATGAACAGCCCCAGAATCTATATTTAGAATAGCGGTCCCAATGTAGACGGTGGCTTTGAACCGGCTATCTTGCTACATATTTATACTAGTTTTACTCCCCCCTTACATAATATCAAATTTATATTTAGAAAGGCTGTCTTTTATCCTCCTGTCACTGTCCAGGCTGTGTCTGCTAATTCTCTTGCGCGCCCATGCCCCCTTTTAAAACTCATGACACAAAAAATTAGTTTAAAAAATAGGGTAAGCAGGACAGAATAGCAACACAAGCAGGGAACCATGACAGGTCAGATCTTGCACAAGACAATCCGAATAACATGTCATTCAGTAGTGGTTGATCCACTCGACCAAGTTTTTTACTACTGTAGATTTTACAGTACTTGCTTCCCTCAACCATCGACCTTGTATTTTAGTGCTTAATCGGATTTTTGCAAATGCTGTCATCTAGTCCCACATCGATACACCTGTCCCTCCATTTTTACCTCACCGACTATGAACTGTAAGAACCTGAGACGTCGATGGTAGACGCGTGGTTGCTCAGCAGGTCCTTATTTAGTTAACATAGCGGATCTCGCCTTATGGGCAAACAAGTACCAGCAATACACCTGTCCATCCATTTTGACCTCGCCGCCTCTGAACTGTAAGGAACCTGGGAACGTCTATGATAGACGCATACTCTTTCGACAGGTCCTTATTGCATTCATATTACGGGTCTTGCCTTATGGGAAAACAAGGTTTAAGCGGTTTGGTCCGATGACCTACTTTTTTTAGGGACTGTTTTCTTGTAACTTAGACTAGCGCCAACTCTTCGATCTCACCAAATACAAGTCGTATTATGTCGAGTTAGAAGCAAATAATGACTCAATATGTGCCTTCTGCACAATGATACAGCATCCCATACCTGTATTAACACATAACATGGCAATTTTAATTTCATCTACGACAACGTTACACGGCGTCGTACTTGTACACACAATGACATTGTATAGAACCAATGTCATCTATCAAATGACCCAATTCATTTCCTGCCTCAATGGTTGTCCTAACCAACCACCGGTCCCATCACTCTAGTGACTCTCTGAATCATTGACCCTGTCAATCCTTGCCCAAGGTCAATCAAGTGATCTGAATCAATCAGATGATCCGGATCAATCAAATGCCTCGAACTCTTGAAATGAAACCAATCATTTCCTCCCTCGATGGTTGTCCTAGCTAACCACTGGTCCCGTCCTTCCAGTGACTCTCCGAGTCATTGACCCCGTCAATCCTCGCCCATGATCAATCCAATGATCCTATTATTACGCCTACTGTGGCACCCGAGCGGCGATGCCCACACCAGTGGTGTGCACATCGTCGTGAGCCCACGCACGTCTGCAGCCTGTCCGGCACCGCATACCACCGATTGGATGCTCAGAAGCGGATTATGGATCCGAGATCCAATCGTGATAACACGCGCACCGCGATCAGTGCCTGCACCTCATTGGATTTACTTAAAAACCATATCCTTGGCTTAACAAAAAAAATTCTGACTGGTGCTCGGATCACGTCCCTGCCGCACGCTAACCTATGAGTACATGTAAATGGAGGGAGGCAGTGAACACACAGCGCGTCACCGTACCGTCCGCCCTACTCTAAGTCGTCTTCCTCTCATCTTTCCTATCGGACACGTGAACTCGTCACTCCTACACATACATCGTCTTTCACTCCCATTTCTACCATCGCACACGCGGACTCGTCCCTGCCGGACAGCATCGTCCGGTTCGATTCCATGAGCAGCCCGAGGCGCGAACTCGTCTATGGCTCAGTCAGCGCCGATGGGTCAGGTGGCCGCTAAGACCTTCCCATGGCTATATCCACGCCAGTTTCATGCAAGCAGGAATCAGAGAGGTGCATAATGTTTAATTAAATCCTCTCCCCCTTACTTTGCTACTGCGGGTTCTTCGCAAGCAGGAATCTGAGGAAAGACCAATTGCTTTAATTAGCTTCCCCCCCCTATACTTGTATTCTAACTAGCAGGGATCCGAGAGGCACCTAATGTCTAATTAAATCCTCCCCCCCTTACTTGTTCATTGTGGGTTGGGCGGGGAGCCTAATTTTCCCGTTATTCCCAAATTCCCCGAGCACTACCAGGATCCCGAGTCAGCTACCCGTCGCCAGACCGAAAGGCTTGGGAAGGGCTAGGAGTAGGTGACTAGAAATCCTTGATGGCAAGCCCCAGCGGTTCCGAGCGACTCTCACTGCTTTCAATTACACCTCGGTCAATTCCGACCGGTTACTTTTGGCGAATGAGGTCATTACTTTGTCTTAAATTTTCTACAACGTCCCTGGTCATCCCCTCAATTTGGTTTTGACACACGGGAAGTGCATACAATATGTGGAATAACACCACCCCTAGTAGACAGCTCGGAAACATTTACATCGCTTACACAAATCACACAACGTCCCTGCTCCTCCCCAATGTTTTATGGTTCAGACGCACCAGAGTGCATACACCTGCGCAATATACACTAACCCTTACCAAAAACAGCTTGGACAAAGCCTGTCAACAACCACCCACGTTATACAGTGTCCCTGCTCCTCCCCAACCTTTATGGTTCAGACACACCGACACTGTACACACATGTTGGCACCCCTCCTACACCCTATATGGCAGCGCGGACAGCTCCAACATCGAGCCCTGCGCCTTATACCGCACGACGGTGTCTCTATGGACTGGTAACGGGGAGGGAGGGGGCAGAGCTTCGGATTCACAGACCACCACCTCCCTACCCACCGGTACCATCCCTTGTCTCCTCCCTGGGCGTCCACCTCTGGTACAACGAGCTTGGCATCTGTAATAACAATACATCATACCACATAACACGCTTATACCGGCGACTGCCAACAAACAATACCACAATATACTGAAATGTTCAATACGGACGTAATCGTCCGGCACCTGCACTAGACCGTCCATCGACATCAGGGGAACCTGCAACTCTGGCAGGCGCTCGAGCTGCTCCTTCATCACTCGGTGGAGAGCAGGAGGCCATGAGACATTCAAGGCCGGTAGGTCCAGCCTTGATGGCATCCGTCGTATGTTCACGGTCTCATGTTTAACTGTCAGTGTTCGCAAAAGCCAACCTCTGCCCTCCACCACGCATGCCTCTGGCACCTGCAGCACTGTTGGGCCGGTGATCCTCTTGTTAACCTGAGGCTTTCCGGCACAACGAATTGTCACTTCGATATGAGGTTCATGGGGTGCAATGTTCACACCACCCATGCCCTCCACAGGTGCCACAACGGTGGCAGACACAGTCTTTTGGATCTTCGTGATCCGCAGCTTGCAGTCTTCCGGTTTCGTCCCCGTCACGAGCGCCGCTTCGCAGCTCTGGTAAGTCATCTCCATGGCAGGATAGCACACCATGGGCAGGCTGCCCATGCAAGCTTCCGGATAGAAGCTCGGCTTCCTTCTCGTGCTTACCGCTACCACAGATTTCCCCACCACGGTCCTTGAATGTTCATCGTCTAGCAGCACCGGCAGATACGTCAAGTGGTATGCCGCATACGTCTCCTGACTCACCATCTGTAGTCCTAGGCGGAAGGCGATCGACGCGTCCGGACCCCACACCGGTTCTACCCTTGCATGTTGGTAGTACCAATGCAGATCGAGACCGTGAAAGCCCGCATCCTTGGCCGCCTTTATCACGAGTGCCAGCTGAGCCGGCATCAGTAGCGCCTCCGTCAACATGCCGCGCTCCAGCTGCATCACCATCCGGTGGTATAACGCTCGTTTTGACACGTAGTCGTCCACCACACTCTCCAACTCCTCCACTGCCAGCCTCACTCGCTGCAGCAGCGCCAAATCATTGGAGGTTTCCGTCATCTCCTCCGCTTCGTCCTGTGCCAAGGCTATCATTGATTCAACTACCGAGACATGCTCCGCTAATTGCAGCTGAATATTTCGTGTTCTATTCATAATGGAAAGCATGTGCTCTTGGTTATGCTTCAGGGCTTGCGTCTGTAGGCTGTGGGTGGTAATAGCCTGCTGCACTTGGTTTAGCTGTGCCTGGCTTACCGTCCCAAACAACCATGATGCCGCCACCCCTACTGCATTAAAGAGTCCCCTCTTGGGCCGTTTAGCAAACACCTCAAGAACTTCAGGAGGGTCTTGCTCTAACCTGGCCCGCAGGACACTGAGCTTCATTTCCCAATGATGAACATTAACATACCACTTGTTCTTAGTCAGTTTGTCCACATGGTCCCATACTTGTGAGAACCAGTGGTCCACCGGTGGCCGGTTTGGGGGTGTGATCAGCACCACCAGCTGCCACACAGCAGACACCGTCCTCACTTCTCCTTGGCCATTAACTAGGACACCATCATCCTTAAAAAGGTCGGTGCTGCTGCCCAGAGGCAGACAGCACCAGATGATTCCTATGTGCCAGTACAGTGACCACATGGTAGAAATTGACTTGGATATAAACATGCAGTCTCTGGGCGATAAGTTTCCGGAAATTGCGTCCCGCAGCACTATATGAACAGTGCCACCGGGCAGATCTGCTTATCAGCCCCAACACCGCTCTATCCGACGAACACTAACGTGGTCTCAAAATTTCTTGCTGCAATCAACTGGACAACTCCTGAATGCAACCTACTTGCACCCCGGAGGTTCCCGAAGCGATACGTACTAAATTTCAGTCTTATAAACAAGCCTTAGCCTCCCGGACGAGCATCCCACTGAATCTACACCAAAGATTGTCCAACAATAATCAGTCACGTACTGGCGGTGTGTGCTTCTAACACACCGGCCTAGTTCCAGTCCTGCGCCGTGTGCCTCGTCCCGTGCACTAGCTTCCCGAACCCCCACTCACCGCTGGCCGTTACCGACGGCCACGTTGCTATACTCTTCACTGTCTTTAGTAGCTACCTACACCAATGTCTGTATATGAGCCTATCAGTAGGTGATGTTTGTGCACTGTCTAGCACCCGGTAGGTCGTGGGCTCCTCTTTGGCATTTTTCGTCCTAGCCACGCCTCGGGTGCTGTAAACCTCGAATTACAGATAAGACACACAACTCCGCCGCCCAAGTCCGTATCAGGAGGGAAAATCACACAATGTTCGTGCTGTGTCTTACCGTCCGTATCCGGTCGTCGGCTTAATGTGCTTGCACGTCCCCGCAACACTGCAGGACACCACACTACAACAACAAAACATTATGCCTCATCAGTATCAGGAGAGAAACCCCACCATGTCAGTGTACAGCCCACCAGCCTGCGACGCTTGTAACAATGTTCATGAGGTGCTTTGGCCTCACAATGTTCATGTAACTGTCTATCAGCACCCCCATGTGTGTGTAACGCCCCTGTTGCTGGAAATCACACAATGTTCATGAAATGCTGGCTGTACACAATGTCTATGGCAATCTCCTCCGACCATTACCACGTGCCTATGGATACAATGACATGCCCCCAAGGTCAAATATATAATAAACTAAAATATCAACAAGTCAAGTTTCAAATGTTTTTGACCAACAATTTTCTCGACTCTCCATCCTCTCCTGCATATATATCTAGTTTTCCATAATACACACAGTCTACTGCTTCCTTCTGAAACCCCCACAGAACACCTCCACACAAGCAATGCAGGCACGTTTGGCTGACTGCTGTTCTTGTGGGTCTGGGATGGTTTCAAGCAGTCTCGTCGTGGTCGCCACTATAATATTACTGGATGCCCGGCCACGTTTGGGACACCAGAGAATACTACAGAAACTCTCCCCTTCATATCACTTGTCTATCAACTCATTAACCAATGCTAAGGAAGAATGAAGTCAAGACACAGATAAACAGTGGAGAAGTTGTGCTTTACTAACACCAACTCCTGTCCACCTACCAGTGACCTATCATCCACACCCCTTGCCTTCTAGCCACACAAGATCTCATTACTACTTTAGCCTGTATAGAAAGCAGTGCTTACAGCTTATGGGACAGGAGTCCTATAGCTGTGTTCACACTCAATTAGAATAGATGAATTTTGATAGCATCAGACAGAGTGTCTGGGGTTCCTGCTCAAGAGTAGGTGCGCCTCACTCCAGAGTCAGGAGTAGAGTGATCTCTCTCCAGGGGGTCTGAAGCAGAGTCCAGAATTAAGATCTTGGTTTGAGGCTAGTGTGGTCAGAGGGCCAATGGGATGCAGGTGACTGGGCAGTCCCCAGCCAGCCAATCAGGCACCTCCACAGTCAGGGTGGGTGGCACCCTCCCCCAGTAGGGGTAGCTGTCACTCAACCCAGCTGCAGGTGGTGCCCTGTGTGTATATGCAAATTAGGCTGGTGGACCAGCCCAGTGGTCAAGGCAGGGGGGGGCAGGTAGTTATACAGTTACAATAGATCTCTGTTAAAATGGTCTTTTCTCCAATTGCACTCTTTATGGATGCATAGAGACATATTTCAACAATCATGCACTGCCTCTTATATAGGAACATCTCTTCATTAATCTCAGGCATAATATATGAACATATATTTCACACAGCTTATATCATGTCATAATGGGAGTGGGATATTATTACTTTTAGTTTATATAACATCGTCCCCACTCCGTCGCCCAAGACTAATAATGCTTTCTGCCAATATATAATTCTTAACCGAAAATCCGTATATTTTTACAGTATGCTTTAGTGTATCACATAGAGCTTCAGTTTATCACGTTGAGCTTCAAGTTATCACGTTGAGCTTCAGTTTATCACGTTGTGCTTCAGTTTGTCATGTTGTTCTTCAGGTTATCATGGTGTGCTTCAGTTTATCAAGTTGTGCTTCAGTGTATCATGTTGTTCTTCAGTTTATCATGGTTTGCTTCAGTTTGTCATGTTATGCTTCAGTTTATCACGTTGAGCTTCAGTTTATCACGTTGAGCCTCAGTTTGTTATGTTGTGCTTCAGTTTATCACGTTGAGCTTCAGTTTGTCACGTTGTGCTTCAGTTTATCACCTTGAGCTTCAGTTTGTCATGTATGTTTCAGTTTATCATGTTGTGCTTCAGTGTATCATGTTGTGCTTCAGTTTGTCATGGTATGCTTCAGTTTATTACGTTGAGGTTCAGTTTATCACGTAGAGCTTCAGCCATCACATTGAGCTTCAGTCTGTCATGTTATGCTTCAGTTTATCATGTTGTGCTTCAGTTATCATATTGTTCTTCAGTTTATTATGGTGTGGTTCAGTTTGTCAAGTTGTGCTTCAGTTTGTCATGCTTTGCTTCAGTTTATCATGTTGTGCTTCAGTTTGTCAGGCTGTGCTTCAGTTTGTCATGTTGTGCTTCAGTTTATCATGTTGAGCTTCAGTTTGCCATGTTATGCTTCAGATTATCATGTTGTGCTTCAATGTATCATGTTGTGCTTCAGTTTATCATGTTGTGCTTCAGTGTACCATGTTGTGCTTCAGTTTATCATGGTGTGCTTCAGTTTATCATGTTGTTCTTCGGTTTATCATGTGCTTCAGTTTATCATGTTGTGCTTCAGTTGATCATGTTGTTCTTCAGTTGATCATCTTCTGTTTCAGTGTATCATGTTGTGTTTCAGTGTATCATGGTGTGCTTGAGTTTATCATGTTGTGCTTAAGTGTACCATGGTGTGCTTCAGTTTATCATAATTCGCTTCACTCGGCTCACAACAGAAACAGTAAACAGCAACAGTAAGACAAGTAGAACAGAGTCAGGAAAACCTTTGTAGAGTTTAATAATGAAGACATATCAGGACCTGGCAAGCAGGCTATCAAGCGGGTGACTCAGACCCTACATATCGTTATCGAGGATCGTTTCGACATTCGCGGTAGGCATCATTCAGGAAGCAGTATCGATGAACAGGCAGGAGATGTCAGCGCTCACCCAATAAGAGTGAGAGCGCTGAGGGAGCTTCAGTTACCGGACGACTGGTCAAGCGGTATCGAACAGCTCTTCCTTTCCACGTACCAGCCTGTAGCAGGTCAGAGTGCGAGATGCCAGCACGATGACATGCCTGAGCAGCTCCTCGTCGCAGACTGTGAAGCGTTACACTGGGGCACTGGAGCTGAAGCGAGGCAGCCTTGTGGAGGGTTGCAGTTAATGAATTAACAGTCAAGGGATCACCGGAGGGAAGCATTAACACAGGATCATCAGGTTGTATAGCTTTAACAGATAACATGTAAGCATTCCAGGCAGTTACAGGACAAGAGGGTGAATCAGGAATGTTTGGAAGGCGGAAAACTAGAGGTGGTAGTGTAGCAGCTCAAGTTTTAATGGATCTGAGAAATCGTAGTACATTTTTCAGTGCAGCAGGTGTTATCTCTTCAGCTTATGGACTTCATTATCAGGGAACTTAGTAATAGCTTCCTTCATTATCGTCAATTCATGTGGCTTAAACATATCACTGATACCGTCAAATGAAGTTAAACTGATTTTCACAGAGCTAAAATAGTTTAATACTGGGCCAGGAGAATGAAAGGACAGAAGCATGAGGATAATAAATCATATGTCGAGGGTGACAATATGCAAACACCGTGTTTCGTACAGAACTGTAGATACCGATTCCGATGAACAGACTTGTTTTGGCAGGAGCGGGGAGCCAGACCAGCTTTGTACACGTTCATCAGTCTATCATGATACGTCATCTTGTATCCTGGAAGATAGGAGCAAAACAGTACTATCTTCCAGGACAGAGTGTTTACAGATCGAACTCAAGACTCGTCAAATCTAGGTTCAGTTTCACTTCCGACAAGTTGATTTTCTTGCACATCAGATTCGCTTTCACTTTTAGCACAGGTGAGTCATAGGAACGACTTAGCGCATCTGCCAGCACTAATTCTTTCCCTAGGTTGTGAATAATCTCAATTTTAAATTCTGGAGTTCAAGTAAACATAGCTGCCTCGCACATGTGCAGGAGATATCTTGCCTTTACCTGATGACAGGACCTGTTGGGAAGGGAGATTAGCGCATTCACATGCTTAAGAATAGGAGGATCAGGGAAAGAGAGCTAAAACGTCATGCACTGGAGTTCCAGGCAGAGTCTATCAGTGACAGGAAACAGAACTGATGGCTCGAGATTAACTGAATGACATAACGTTAATGCTCTATCTTACAGGCTTTATCGCTAAATGAGCTACTTGGAGCATCGGATTACTTATGGTTAATCTGATCATGATTATATCTTGCTGCAATTAAGATCTGAGGAGTACAATCAGAGAGAAAATAATCTCTACCACTATCTTATGGAACCATTCCAGATCCTCCAAGAGTTTGGTATTATGAATGAACCCTTATATGGGTGCTGTAAAAGCTGGCAGTTAGTGAAACTAGAGTGGCTTGATAGATAGAGGGAGCTGGCTGCAAGTAACCACAGCTGCCTCGCACATGCAGATAATGCCTTTACCTGATGATAGGACCTGCTGCGAAGCTAGATTATCGGTAATTACAGTAATAACATAGCTGGAAGGGGATGGAGGCATGAGAGCCACCACAGCATGTATTAGATTCAGTGCCTCAAGTTGCGCAATCGATAGACCTAATTCCAAAACCTTATCAGTAAACTGTGCTGCACAGACACTTCAGAAGAGAAACCTCCCCCCGCTGACAAAGTTGCATCACATTCAATCACCCAGGAAATCCTAGGCGCAGACGGGAGTAGAAGCTTTGAATTGAAAGTGCTAGCAAACTTTCCAAACCACTTTACTGTCTTACTGTTTCTGTTCCACTTGCGAGCTTGGAACAGGTCGGAGTTTGAGATGCCAGCACGATGACATGCATGAGCAGCTACTGAACGCAGACTATGATGAGTTAGATTGGAGCATCAGAGCTGAAGCGAGGCAGCCTTCCTTAGCGTGGCAGTCAATGACTTAACCGTCAACGGATCACCGGATGGAGGCATGAAGCAGTATCATCAGGTTGTATAGCTTCAACAGATAACATATAAGCATTACAGTCAGTTAAGGACTACATGGGTATGCAATTAGTATGGCGGCAATTTCTGCTAGCGGAGGGACTGGAGAAAACATCAATGATCGTATTACATTTTTCAGTGCAGCAGTTATCTCCTCAGCTTTGTGGACTTCAAGATCAGAGGACTTAGCAATAGCTTTCTTCATTATCGTCAATTATGGCTTAAGCATATCACTGTTACCGTTAAATGACCTTAACCAGATCTTCACAGAAATAGTTTAGTACTGCGCCAGGAGAACGAAGCACCGATGACAGAAAATGAGGATAATAATCATATGTCGAGAGTGACAATGGGCAAACACCGTGTTCCGTACAGAACTGCAGATACGATTCAGATGAACAGACTTAATAAGCATTGGTGTTCAACGCAAATTTTTTCTATTGCAAAACAGGTATACATGGACAGATGCACAGATGCGTTTATTTAGATGCTAGTGGTGCTTGACTGAAAGGTAATTAGCCATCGATGCTGCCATCTGGTGTTAACTGTTATAATCGGGCAGTAGCTTCCACTTCCAGTACGATAAGCAGCGAGCAAACGTTCATTAATTAAAACATAATACTTCCATTTCAGTTGAAATTCTGCTAAATAGTAGAGCCGTTGTTAAAGACAACATACTCTGCCACTAATTCATATTAAATTCTGTTTTAATTAGTTACTGTTGGTGCCTAACTGACAAGTAACTAGACCTACTGATGCTGACATCTGGTGTTAACTATTGGAATCGGTCAGAAACTTTAGTCAGTAGGATACGCAGAGAAGGAAACATTAATAACCGAAACTAATACTTAAGTACTTCAGAAGACATTCCGTTAATTTAGGAGAAGTCATTGCTGACACCAAATTCTGTCATCTGTCAACTTAAAAGTGAAAAGCGGAACTATACTGTGAAGCGGGAGCAACCGTATAGTATTAGTATTCCAAACTACAGGCCTATAATACGGCCTGGTGTTAACCGTTACAGGCCTAGGCGGATCCAATCGTTGAGCAGCCAGGTGAATCGAGTCGAGTGAACTTGTAGAATACCATCCGGAGCTCCATCAGAGCAGGAAGTAGCTGGGGAGTGGCAACGGCTCCTATCACTCGATAAAAGGTATAACATGCTTGACTGATATGTAAATAGATCTGTTATTAAATGTTGGAATTGATATTTTCTAATCAGAATTACTGGGAATGCAAATGTTCTATTGTGAAACAGGTATACATTTCGTTGCTAGTGATGCTTGAATGATAGGTAAATAGACATAATGATAGCAGCACTGAATGTAAGTTAATTAGGAGCATGGGAAAATTTAGGCTATTTCCACTGCGATGGCATGATAATTGTATTGCTTCAGATACACTTCTGTTAAGCTAGGAACATCACTCTTCACTGCTAAGATTTATTTCCATTACTTCACTCGTATTCTATTAATTCTATCCATGTAATTTACAAGATCCTACCCCGCCGTTACAGCGCTGAGCAGAAAACATAGAACGTGTAGTTAGAATATCCTAGCCCGTCCGTACACCGCTGAGCAGCAAGCAGGTGAACATGTAGTTAAATTATCCTGACAGCACTAAGCAGCAAGCGGGTGAAAGGATGCCGGCCAGTACAGAACTGAGCAGGAAACGGGTAACGTGTAGCTTACATTATCCTAGCCCGCCGGTAGCACTGAGCAGCAATGGGTGAACGTGTAGTTTCGAATAAATCATATAAAATCTAATACTAGGGTGGCTATCCACTGCTACAATTACAGACTAGTAATTATGAGCATGACTTAATGCAAAACGAAACGAAATCCCACAGTATATATCTATTCTCAGTCGTTCTCAAATTGAACCAAAATGGCGGTGCTTCGTCAACATTCCGTACGGGAACCCGAATCGTAATAACACGAAAAAATCCATTAATACGTCGTAATGAAAGACCAAAGTTATAGAAAATAATCTCCACATATTAATAAAGAATCATGTGAAATTATTCCATAACCGTACTTCCCTGTATGGTGTATTTCTATAAACCTGCTCCACCACTCGCACACGTCCTCCGAAACGGAATGAAACTGACAGGCACCTAGCCGGCTGAGAGCGGTGTGACAGCGGCGACCGGCCCCGGCGCTTCCTAGCCGCCGGGACAGCACTGAGGAAGCGAAGTGAACAGAGCGAGGTCGCAGGACCAAGTGACGGTGAAAGGTGAAAATAGGAAACGATGAAAACAGAGGGCATTCTTGCCTCGTTAGCAAATTACACATGTTAGCCTCCGCCAACATGCTCGTTGTGCTTCAGTTTATCATGTGCTTCAATGTATCATGTTGTGCTTCAGTTTATCATGGTTTGCTTCAGTTTATCGTGTTGTGCTTCCGTTTATCATGTTGTTCTTCAGTTTATCATGGTGTGCTTCAGTTTATCATATTGTTCTTCAGTGTATCATGTTGTACTTCACTTTGTCATGTTTTGCTTCAGTTTATCATGTTTTGCTCCAGTTTATCATGTTTTCCTTCAGTTGATCATGCTCTGCCTCAGTTTCATGTTGTGCTTCGGTTTATCATGTTGACCTTCAGTTTGCCATGTTATGCTTCAGATTATCATGTTGTGCTTCAGTGTATCATATTGTGCTTCAATTTATCATGGTGTGCTTCAGTGTACCATGTTGTGCTTCAGTTTATCATGTTGTTCTTCAGTTGATCATGTTGTTCTTCAGTTTATCATGTTCTGTTTCAGTGTATCATGTTGTGCTTCAGTTTATCATCGTGTGCTTCAGTTTATCATGTTGTGCTTCAGTGTATCATGTTGCGCTTCAGTTTATCATGTTGTGCTTTAGTTTATCATGTGCTTCAGTGTATCATGTTGTGCTTCAGTGTATCATGGTTTGCTTCAGTTTATCATGTTGTGCTTCCATTTATCACGTTGTTCTTCAGTTTATCATGTTGTGCTTCAGTTTATCATGTTGTTCTTCAGTTTGTCATGTTTTGCTTCAGTTTGTCATAGGCTACTAACCATACTAACCAATTATCTAGCTTCTACTGAAATGCAGGCAATCAAATAACTTATCAGCAGCTACTGTGTGGTCAGATAACACCGACACTACAACTGGCCAGCATTGAAAACAAGCCTGGGTACCCAGGCTTATATGCTATGGACAGTATAAATACAGCCTCAATTAAAAATTAAAACAAAAAAAATCATGTTCTGCTTCAATGTCTCATGTAGCTTCAGTTTCTCAAACTAGGCTTCAATTTCTCATGTTGTTTCAGTTTCTCACATTAGGCTTTAATTTCTCATGTTGTTTCAGTTTCTCATATGAGACTTCAATTTCTCATGTTGTTCAAGTTTCTAACATTAGGCTTAAATTGTCCATGTCCTGTTTCAGTTCATCATGTTCTGCTTCAATGTCTCATGTAGCTTCAGTTTCTCAAATTAGGCTTCAATTTCTCATGTTGTTTCATTTTCTCACATTAGGCTTCAATTTCTCCGAATGCAGTAGAAAGCCAGCAGCCTCCGTTTTCGTGTGTGTGTCTGAAAAGAGGTGGGGTTGCACACTGCTGGCTGCCTTACATGGTTTGTGGTGTCCGCTTCTGTCACTAGGATTCCTTATCGGCTGATGACTTTCTGTAATTACGTTCAGACAAGCTGCAAATACTTCATTTGAATGGTGAGTGTTGACAATTCGCCGAGCATCTTCTAAGAACAAATTAATAAACACACACGAAAACTGATCAATTAAATGACCAAGTTAGTTATTTTGGGCGTATTGTGCGTTAACATCGTTTACTGGATATGAAGAGTTCAGGCGCAAAACTATGTAAACGCCAATCCAAAAATATAGTTTAAATGAAAGATATTTACCTGAAAGTAATTTTAATTCTCACTAATTCCACTTTTCATTTGATCACATTGTAGAGTGGCTGAAGCTTAAATATGTGGTTGTATAGGCAGGCTATAGTGAAATCAATATAGACAAAGAGAATGGAAGAGTATAACTAATAAAGTGTGAAAGAAGACAGAAATGTTTGTTTGTTGTCGTTTTACATCCTAGCAACATCTAAGGTCATATCAGGACGGGCGAAGACAGAGAGTCAAGCACTCTGGTTTATTATTTATATGGTACATGTGTTCATTGTAGAGTATCACCCCACTCCTTTCCCCCAATGGGAAACAAACATTCTTAGCTCTACCAATAGGGATCCAGAAACTCGGTCCCCATGGTTACCAGTCGTCTGCCTACCACCACCAAGCTGTGTGGCTCTCCTCGCCACCACCTGCCTTGAGCCTGAGTGTGGTGATCCTACCTAGCAGAGGGGGGAGGGAGGGGGTAGGCTCTGAGTGCCCCTTACACACATCCCTGCCAGCACCACTATGTCTATTTACATCTCACTTAGGCACCACCAGCACCTACATATACACATACATGCACCTGGTCATGTATACCCAATCAGTAATAAAACATTTGTATTACCCCCAATGCCGTATAAATCAGAATATTTTACAACATGGTTATGGAGCAATGAACAAAAGAGAAGGAAGATAACAAAACATAAACAAAGATAGTTGTTGGGGGCTTGATTCCAATGTTTCTATCTATTTTTGGATTAGCTTTTATGTGGGTTTGCGCCTGAACTCTTCATATATATATATGGATATAACAGCTTTTCAATATTAGAAGGAACTTCTGTAGGATGGACTATATGCAAGTGCTTTGTTTTCGGGAATATTTAGCTTTCATCGAATTATGTAGGTAAAAGGAATGCAAATTAAGTAGACACATACTCAGCACCCGGTCCCTTTTTGTAGCAACCGAAATGCTCTGAGTCTCATTTAGCTCACAGGGCCAGATAAACTGTAGATGTAGTTTGCTTCGGTTAATGAGCATTTAATATTCAACTAAACTAAGACCGACCATTTTCTGAAGTGGAAATTGCCTTTACTACAGACGCCGCACACCGAAGAACGATGAAGCACAACTAAAATGTGGATGTGAGTCAAGGAAAAAGAAGAAAAGAAAAGAGAAATCCTGACATTGCTGGTATGATCATAGCAGTCAATGTAATTGATACGATTCTTCACGTAATGTTAATTGTTGCATCAGAACGTGCTGTATTTGACGTTATTTTTCCATAATAAACTTTAAAGTTAAAGACAAGCGCTCCAGAGTGAGATTTTTAATTAACCTCAAAAACTCAAAATGAATAGCTTAAATAGGGACAAATTAAAAAAGTTCCAAACTGTAAACCTGTACAGTTTAGAAACTTAGCATCTTAAAAACTGTTAAGCTGCCAAACTATAAAGGTGTAAAACTATAAAGGTGTGAAAGCATGAATTTGTAAAACTATAAATTTGTAAAATTACATAACTGTAAAACTGTATAGCTGTAAAGCTGTATCAAGGTAAAATTGTGAAACTGTGCAATTTAAATATGGATAAATATAAAGGCTGTGAAACTTTCAAAATGTAAAACTTAAAACGTGTATAACGTAAACAATCTCAAGCTTGTGTACCAAAGCTCGTGTATCAAATTGAGCACAATTTAAAAGCGGAAGACAATGAACTGCATATTTGAATCCTGATCGGGCCTGTTGTTGACAATTCAGGCATAAATGCAACTTTAGGAACCATTTAGGGTATCTGTGAAGGATACTATATTCTACTTGAATGATATAATAAGAGACCTTGATGGAGAGATGGGGTGGCAAGGGGTAAGGACGTCCTGGACATGGCGAGTATGCAATCAGTTATTTAAGCATGCTTCCGCCACACATGATCGCCTGTCTGGCCTCCGCAACGCACGTCCCATCTTAACGCTGATCACTCATGCATTAAGCACTAGACGGGTGACCGGATGTGTTGAACGTCTGTCTCCCTTTTCATAGATCATGGGATTCGAACCCATTTCTTCTAATGCTGGTCAAGTCAAACCAATGACTTAAAAATCTATTCTTGTCACTTCCAAGCCAGGGACCCAGGATTATCAGGATAAGGCAATGACTGGTTGGATTAGTGTCAGGATAATGTGACTGAGGTGATGGTGCTGGTGGTTGGGTCTCCCAGTGGGGCAACACTATAACATCGCCACGAGAGTGCACTGTCACAAGTCGGTGGCCATTCTGATATGACTTTAGATGTTTCCAGGATGTAACACTCCAACAACCAACCAACGTCATGTATTAACAAACCGGATACCAGTGCGAGCCAGCCCTTGGAAACCGCTTCGCACTGGCACCCAGCGGTTGTTTAACCACGGAGCGCCACCTAGGTGGGACGCCAGGGGGAGAACTAAAGCGGCCCTGGTTATCAGGTACTCACGGCTTACCACGCGTTGATTCGCTATGATCCCAGTTTTCGACCTGGAACTTGGTCAACATCTTGGTGAGTAAAACGCTACCCTGATATTAACGCCCACCTTATCTCAGCTCTCACAATTCTCCCCAGCAGTGCTCCGTTTGGAATCATTCATTGTTATTCCACAGACTAGAACCTCATCTCCATTTTTTTCTTCATTATTATTATTCTTTTGTCGCTTTAATCAGATTCCACTTCGCTCAGGGTTGCTTTTTTTTCTCATTTGAAGCAATAATTCTGCCCCCTGCCTCAATGCGGAAAGTCCCCACCGTTATGAGATGAGATTTACAGTCTTCATGCAGCAGCCAATGCTGCTGCCTCTGGTGAGCGTTTTCGGAACTATTCCCCCCTTTCACGGGCATATAATTATTCTCGGTCATCCACTACCCACAACATGAGTTCTTGTAATCGCCACCAGATGGTAGTTCGGTGTTGGAAATCATCTAGAGGACTATTTCTCCTGTATATATTGCCTATGGAGCATGTAGTTCTTCCACTGAGACCAGGGGGTGGATACATGGTAGAAATCGTCTATTCCCTCAAGTTCCCACTAATTGTTAAACCACAGTGTAGTCGGTCATTTAGTTTGTTTGTTGGGGGGTTCCGTCCTAGCAACGTCTATTGCCATATCAGGGTGGGTACCGACGTATGACAGTGTACATCTATGGCTACGTTATTGTGCTGCCCCACTGGGATATCAGGCTGTCTGATCGAGGAAACGATATCCAACTTAGTCATAGTATCCTGATGCTTTGCAAATCAATCCATGCGTTATCCTATTAATTCACAACACAGCAACAAACTACAAGTATGGACAACAATTATTCTATGCCTTATCTCACGTTATATATCATGTACATGTCATTTAGTTTTCCACTGTACCAACTCTGCGCCACCTGCCTACTCATAAAGTAGTCTATTACTTCGGTGGGCGTCTCCATGTCTCTAGTATTGAGAATGCGATCCGCGTTTTCTCCCATTATATACATCTTTCTACGCCATACATGTACAGCCAGATATCAGGGTTGCCGCACTCCATATTATTACACACGTTTCTTCTGAACGTACAGCAATATCCTCTCCCCACCATGACCAGAGAGGGTGGCCGAATGAGTTGAGAATCCGTCCCCTGTTTTGAGAGATCGGGGGATCCGAACCCATCAGGTCGTGTGTTCGAACCATGGTCGAGTCAAACCAATGACCTAAAAATTGTTACTTGTCGCTTCCTAGCCTGGCACTCGGCATTACTAGGATAGGGCAAGGAGTGTTTCGCTCAGTGTTAGGATAATGTGACTGAGTGGGATATCAGGTCATGGTGCTGGTGGCCTGATTTCCCAGTGAGGCAGCACTATAACGTCGTCATGAGTGCACACTGTCACAAGTCGGTACCCGTCCTGATATGAGCTTAGATGTTGCTAGGACGTAAAACAACAATACACAAACAAACAATCTCCACACCACATTGCCACCAGTACTATATTTAATCATTAGAGCATAGTTTCATTTTGAATAGCAATAGAGCTGTACAGACGTACAATACAAATAGTCAGGGGGCCAACTCACATAGGTGTGAAAGTGCGTACTAATGCAATTGTATTGCTGATTGTGCTAGATAGGGTTATTGGTAGTGAGAATCAAGAGGGTGCCACTCTGGCACCCTTGAGCAATTTTTTTTATAAGTCGTTTTTGATATGACGTCATATTGGATCAAACTGGCATTTTTTGCGGCATTAGGGGGTAGTGTTCATATATAAATATGTCAAATGGCTTTTAACTACATTGTAGTATTTCTTTGGGAAATAGTACATAAACCAATATAACAAACAGACATGGTGTATTGTCTTATTCATTTAGCTTGCCATACGTGTCATACATAAAGCGTTTGTGACACATCATTTCACATGATTCAGGTTTCAGGATCCAATCCATCAGTCCTCTGCGTTTTCCTCATCATCATCCTCGTCGTTCTCGTCGCCATCCATGAATGGGGCAGATTCATGTTTTGTGTGTTCGTTCGAGCATCCCTCGTCTGCTCTGCATTTACAGTATGTCATGCAGGAAAGCCCTCCTGCCCGAGAGCTGCACTTGAGGCTCCCACATGGCATGCTCGATTTGCAACCACATGCCACAAATTGCATGAGGGATGGTGGTGCAGCAGTGGAAGTGCCATTGACAGGGCAAAGAAGGGTTTTGTTCAACTCCCATCCATACTGACTAACATCAAGATCTGGTGAGTGTAGCTAGTCTGCCGCTCGCCATGTTAGTACCTGGATATGGGCTCTCTTGATGTGCTGTAGTGCAGCTTCGCTCGTTGGAGGAAGGCTCTTAATCTTTGGTGGATCGTTCTTTTTGCTGAACAGTAGATATCTCAGCCCATCTAGTGTTGACGCCACCACACCTCCATACAAATAGGACAAGAATTGGAAGCCTTCCCTTGTCCAGTCCTCTTCTGACGCATCAGGATCTGCAAATGCCCAAAGTGGAACCTTAGATTTCAGTAGCATACTGCACACGGAAGCCTTCCCTTTGCCATATGGGTACGATACGCTATCGCAGCCTGAGAGGGCATGAGCAGGAAGCAAATCTTGACATCTGTCTCCAAGTGCCATGGCCGTTGCGTTAATGTCAATGACTTTGCCGTTGTACTTCTTCATGGATACCTGAGCAGGGGAATTATAGCACCACATAAAGTATACCAGTAGGGCTAAGATATCCGTATCATCAGCGAGGACTTGGATATGCTCTGTTTGTTGGTGCAGATGAAGAAGGTAGCTGACGAGTTTGACATCTGCTTCTTCGTGTGTATATGGACATTCCTCGCCAATGATGTGCACAGATTCATTGGGGTTCTCTGCAGTACATAGGTGCTTGATGAAGCTCTTCTTGTTCTGTTCACTTTTCATGATGATGTCCCTGGCTGGAAGTACCGTTTCGTCTGTAAAGTTGTAGTCTAGTGGAGCAGCACCCTTTGCCCGTCACCGACGTTCATGAGATTTGATGGAGTGCTCCTGGTAGCAGTCGAATACTACATACATGGTATACGGACGAGTGAATGAGGAAATGAATCCTTTGGCGAACATAGACATTGTTGCATTTTTGGGCCACAGGGTGTGGCAGATCGCCTCATTCCCGTCTATCAACTGCACATCAACTGTAGGTGGTGGTTCTTTGTAGGTGATGGCCAACTTCGACACCAGGACCGACTTGCTTCCCTTGCGCATATCTCCATAATCGTCAAAGAGGGCAGTTGGCACTGGAGCCAATTCATACTCGAATAAGTCGGAAAGCTCCACATCTCTCTTCTGGGACACAATTAGTAAACATGCATACAGCTTTTCCATATCGTATACACTGGAGTCCCCCACCTTCATCTTCTTCTTCATTACTTCCATAGTTATGACAGTTTTCTCTAGATGGACGTAGAACCCATCAGGAAGCTTTCCTGTGAATTCAGCGGCCATGATTCCTCCTATGCTGACGGACTGATCCACGTTTACTTCATCTGCAGCTACGAGACCATTTATAATGTTATACAATGGTTCTGTGGCTTT
This sequence comes from Branchipolynoe longqiensis, assembly GCA_030323885.1. Lineage (NCBI taxonomy): Eukaryota > Metazoa > Annelida > Polychaeta > Phyllodocida > Polynoidae > Branchipolynoe > Branchipolynoe longqiensis. The sequence continues at coordinate 69,732,174 of CM059191.1, forward strand.
AGTCAGGAGTGGATTGGTGTGGCGTTTGACTTCAAGGATGATCTTCTTCCTGTCTTCCTGTCAAGTTGTCGTCATCTCTTCCCTTCTTCTTTGTGTCTTCCTGTGCTGCCCTCCTAATCCTCGTCTTCCATCTCATCGAACATGTTGTCCATCGCAAGTGAGACAGCATTGCAGATGTGATGGGATAAGGTCCACTCTGCCACTTGTTCATCTGACAATGACTTCCCCACCAAACCCCCCTTGGCCTTCCCATACCGGATGTAGGTTTGCTCCCCAAACTGATCCATGAAGACAGCATTCCACACTCCCTTGTGATGACGACAAACATGTTATCCTCTCAGGAAGGCATCTTGTAGTTCAGATGGAAGAGATGATGCCATGTCTTGTAGGTGCCAGACGATATACTTGGCATAGTGCCAATGGCCTGCTGAAAAGAAGTATGGAACTATCCTCTTCAAAGAGTACATGTGCAGGAGCCAGTCTCCCTCTCGTTCAGCTTGCACATAGAGATGGACGATCAGCAGTGGGATGATCAAGCAGTGCACCCAGAGTTGTGCTGTTTGTGACATGCAGATCGTGTCTAGTTGCTCTTCTAGAGATTCTACAGTAGTCTCCGCTGAGAGCAGTGGCCGCAGTAGTGCCACTACCACCATCCGTAAGCCCCGGAGTGCCTTTGGCCATGCCTTGCCATTCAGCATACTTCCTATGCCCTTGAATGCTGCTTCCAGAAGTTCCTCGAGTCCACTGCCATTCATCAGGGTGCCGATGCATCCAACAAAAGACATTAGGGTATGCATCCCTCCCAGATGAACAATCAACCTCTTCCAGCGATCTGGATCTGCCCACTTAACCTGCATGATGATCTTGTAAAGCTGCATGTCTGCTGACAGATGGATGTAGCGTTGGTGCCTTAGCAACTCTTCTATGAAAATCAGCGTGGTCAAGATGGTGTTGGGGTGAGCAGGTGGTAGGTCATACTTACAGCCATACTAACAGCCCTGCCTTCTTCTCTGGATGAAGCTGTCATTGCTCCTGACCACTCTGCGATCGGTTCTTCGTCATCTGTACTCTGTGCGATGGACACAAGCCAAGCTAAGTCCCTCTCCATGGCTTTGTGGACCTTAGCAGTTGTCTTACACAGTAGGTCATATGCGATTCCATATGTCAGGGCTACGTTGGGAAGATTGGGCTTTTTCTGTCCATCAAACTGATACTTTTTGACAGCGGTCTTAGTCCCCATGTTGATTGATTTCATGGCCTTTTTTGAGATCCTAGGTATATCGATTGCCAGTGGTTCCTATGCACTTTGACTTGTGAAACTGTAAGGCGAGGTTTGGATTGTTGTCGAGGTCTTCTTGCAGCCCAATATGGATCAAATCTTTGCGTGATATGCTTGCAGAAATAATGTCTTTTATTCGCTGTTCCTTTCCAGTAAGGAGGGTTCCCTCCGGCCTGTTGCAGCCTGGGAAGAAACATTTTGCTGAGGATTCCATCGTTCACGTCGGGTATCATCTATGATGGCTCACAGGTTCAACCTAGGAGTATATAAACGACTGTTTATATAGTTTGGAAATGAATATAATGGTCAAAACACCACTTCCATACCTTGTTTTACAGAATAGTTATTTTTGTGTTTAAATAACGTCTGCAAACACAATAATGTCATAAGTCTTTGAAGGTATCCAAGTTTAACCATATTTTGAACGTTTTCGCTTTTGTTGATTGACATGTCCTGAACACTTTGACAGACGACCAGACATTGTTAAAATTGTTTTAGATGGGAATTTTACCGGAATAGCATCTTCACACCTATACATGAATTAAATAGCCATGAATGAGACAAATAAATTGTCTGCAAGTGACATATTATTTTCTTTATTATCGGGATTAGTTTTTCCACAAAAGGATGTACATTTTGATTACCGTGAGTTGGCAGTAATAATTCCTTTTGAGCCTTTCTGCATTTAAAGATTTGTATCATACATAGAAGTTGTATACGTCATGAGAAAGGTACTTCAATATCCGTTCTTCTGGTATAATATATGTAGTGCTAAGTGAATTAGAAATGATACTACAGCTGATATATGAAGACTACCTCGTAATGTGGTCTGACGGTGAGGAGGTTGTCGGCTTCGAGGTGGTTGTGAGGCGCCTGAGAGGGCCCCCCCGGGCCGGCCGGGGGGGGGGGGGGGGCGGCGGATCAAAAATCCGCCGAGGCGGCCGGGGTCTGTGCCCCCCGGGGCGGTGCTTGAGGTGGTGGGGGGGGGGTGGGTGCGCTCCCCTGGTGAGGTGTGCCCGAGGTGATGTGACGGGCGGTGGGCTGTACGTCGTCCGAAGCCGACGGGCCGTGATGTGTCGGAGGGCAGCCTCGGCGCCCGAGGGCTGGTCCCGCGGCGCCGGGGAGGGACCCGGGGCCGAGCTGGGCGAGGCGCCTCCCGGCGTGCCCGAGGAGGGGGCCGGCGTGGCCGCGGCAGTGTCCGGGGTCCCTTCCGTGGTGCTTGATGCGGCGGCCCCCTCCTCGGGGCGGGCGGGGGCGTCCCCTCGGGCGCGGCGGTGAGACGGCTGCCGCGCGGTGCTTGAGGCGTCCCCTCGGGCGCGGCGGTGAGACGGCTGCCGCGCGGTGCTTGAGGCGGCGGGGGAGGGCGCGCCTCCGTGGGGGCGTGTGCCCGAGGTGCTGGGATGGGCGGTGTGCCGTACGCCGTCCGCCTCGGGGCGGGCGGTGGCGTGGTGCAAGAGGGTTGCCCTCGGGCTCTCCTCGATTCGATGGCGTCCAGGCGTGCGTGGAGGGCGGCGGTGGTGGCGCGCTGGAGGGCCCGAAGGTCGAGGAGAGCCTTGAGAACCTGAGTTATCTCGGTGCCCGAGGGTGCCGACGGAGAGGCCGGGGCCGAGGAGGCCGACGCGCCTCCCGGCGCGCCCGAGGATGGTCCCGGCACGGCCAGGGCGGTCGCCCGGGGGCTGTGGCGGCCCGTGCCTTTGCCGTGTCTGGGCATCCTGGAGCGGTCCGAGGGGATGCAGCGGCCCGAGGTGAAGAATCCCAAGAAGAAGAAGGGGCAGAGAGCTGGAAGGCGGCTGGAGGCTGAGTGCCTGAGGGAGGCCGGCGGGCGGCCTTATAAGGGGGGAAGTGAGCAGAGGCAGGAGGGGGGTGAGTCGCTCAGGGCGGGGGGAGGTGAGCAGTGGCGGGGGTGAGTCGCTCAGGGGCGGGGGTAGGTGAGCAGTGGCAGGAGGGGGGTTGAGTCGCTCAGGGCCGGGTGAGTCGCTCTCGCTCCCCTCGCATCAAACGAAATGCTTCGCATTACGACCAATGTAGAACGGCACAAAAATGCTGATTTGATCCAATATGACATCATATCGAAAACGGGTTATAAAGAAAATTGCTCAAGGGTGCCAGAGTGGCACCCTCCTGATTCTCAAAATATAGGTATATGACTATCACAATCTGCAATAAAATTGCATTAGTACTCACTTTCACACCTATGGCTGTTTTGGGCCTTTGGCCCCCTGACTAAAAAGGAAACCATCAGAATATGCTGTATGACCAGACGGGATGACAAATGAGTTGAGCGTCCATCTCCCGTTTTGGTAAATCGTGGGATTCGAACCCACGGTCGAGTCAAACCAATGACTTAAAAAGTTGATACTTGTCACTTCCTAAGCAGGTGCTCGGCATTATTAGGATAGAGCTTTGACTGGTTAACTCAGTGTCAGGATAATCAGGTCATGTTGCTGGCAGCCAAGTCTCCCAGTGGGGCAGCACTATGAAGTCACCATGAGTGTGCATTGTCACAAGTCGGAACTTTTCGTGATATGACTTTAGATTCTGCCAGGACGTAAAATTTCAACAAACAACCAAGTAAAATGTAGCTCAGTATTATGATATTTTACAATTCGACTGAGCTTTGATTTCGACCTATTTGCACTTACTCCACCCACTGACGTTTACCTCCGCTGGTGGAAAATAATATCTTCATGATAATATTTAGTCATCCAATGGATTTTCGATCTAGAATAACGTATCCTTCTCAAAAGACCTACAAATACCACTTCCTGATGTAAAGGCAACGCCCTCTTTGAACATCAGAACTGTATCACCTCTTATAATTGTGCCTATCTCCCGAATTGAAATAACGTGTATCCGAAATAATAGCTTAGTCTTGTTTGACAGACGTCTGCTGGAAATTTAAATGTAAACATATATAGATGTGTTAAGAACACTGACAAAATAAATAACACTAGCATATTATAAAAACACGGATGCTCTGCCGCTGTGAGCACCCTATGTAATTACAAAACTCTCCCCCTTCATTTCACCTGTGATGCAATCAAACTAATCAATTTAACCATGTCTGGAAAGAGGAAGGAAAACTAGTCACAAGGATGAACAGTGAATAAGTTGTGCTTTATTGGCAGCAACTCCTGTCATCCCCCTTACATGTGACCTAGCACCTGTACTCCTCATATACTGCCCACACTATGTCTCATTGTCACTTTAGCCTGTATATTGACACAGTGCCTACAACCCATGGGACAGGAGTCCTATGGCTGTGGATACACTCAATTTGAATAGCTGAATTTGGATAGCATCAGACAGAGTGTCTGGGGTCCTGCTCTAGAGTAGGTGTGTCTCACTCAAGAGCCAGGATGAGAGTGATTTTCCTTCAGTGTGTCTGAGGCAAAATCTTGAATAATTAATTAGTTGAGACTAGTGTGTGGTCAGGATAGGCCAAGGGAGTCAGGTGACCGGACATTCCCCAGGCAGCCAATGAGACACTCCCCACAGACTGGGTGGGTGACCACCCCATTAGGGGCTGTCACTCAAACCAGCTGCAGGTGGTGTACTCTATACATATGCAAATTAGGCAGGTGGGTCAGTCGGTGGTCTTGGGTGGACAGGATCTTGCAACAGTTACAGATATTGTATATAGTAAAATCATTCTTTTCCTCTTTTGTATTCTTTATGAACACATAGAGAACATTTCAATCATCATGTACTGTTTCTTGCAAAGGAGCTCTTTTCATTAACTCCAAACATCATATATAACAGATAGTTTACATCATTCAGCCTCATATACATTTCCATCAACTCCACTCATAATGTATAACATATAGTTTACCTCACTCAGCATCATGTACCATGGGAGTGGAATTCTATTAGTTTTACTTACTTTTAGTTTACATAACATAAGTCCCACTCCGACCTCTAAGAATAATAATGCTCTCTTGCCAATATATAATTCTTAACCGAAAATCCGTATATTTTTACAATATGTTGCCATGGCAATGACCGTAACTGTTGATACGGACCTAGAATATCACCAATCGATGTTTAATCGATCAATCATATTGAAGGAAATCCAAATTTATGCATAATATGATAAGTGACTTTTTTTCTTTTTTTTTCTTTTTCTTGAGGATTTATACTTCCTATCATGGATAAGTCTGAATAGACTTGTTTTCACCATTAGACAGTTTGTCAATAGAAAGCCCAAGCCTACACTTTTACCGACCCAAGGGATTTTTCACCTCCCACCCCACATAGACATGGTATGAGAGCAACTGGCCTTTGATGATGCTGTAAGTTATACACAGCGGTGGAAATCCAAATTGGCAGAGGTGGGGGCATGGGGAATCGAACCACTGACCTTCAGATTAGGAGTCCGACCTAGAAAAACGTCAGACACTCTAACCACCCCACCCCAGAGAACATGTTGGACATGAATATCAGGGACTAAAGGTTTGTAGCGGAACATTTGTCAAAATAGAAACCAATGGTTCTCATTAAAAAGACAGTTGCTTCTACTCCAATATTGGGCCTGTGTTTAGAAATCTGATAAATAATTTATGTGATAGCGTACAAAATCCGGTGTACAAATGACAGTGATTCGCGCCACTGGCAGGGTTGGGCGCTGGTGGCGCCACTGGTCCTAATACCCCTGTCACACTACGACGTAACGAGCCAACGTGAGCCTAACGTGATGATTTTTCGTCATTACGTTGCCGTACGTTGGGTCACGTTATGATGACGTCATAATGACGTTAGAGTGACGTCGAGCTACGTCATGTTACGTCGTATTACGTTGGCGCGCGTCGAGGTTTTGAACCTGTTCAAAACTTTCGACGTATCTCAACGTGAAGCCGTTACGTTGGGATGACGTGACAATGACGTTAAGTTGACGTTCCGCGATCGTTATAGCAACGTAAATGATGTTAGAGTCACGTTATGTCACGTCAGACCGACGGCCCGGGTGGGAGCAACGTGTGGGCAGCGTTTTGCACGTTACGGTCACGTTACGGTCACGTTACGGTCACGTTACGGTCATGTTACCGTCACGTTACGGTCACGTTACGGTCACGGTTACGGTCACGTTACGGTCACGTTACGGTCACGTTACGGTCACGTTACGGTCACGTTACGGTGGCGTTACGGTTACGTTACGTCCACGTCGCACCCGTTACGGCGACGTTACGCTCACGTTACACTAACGCCCGGTCACGTCGCCAATTACCCCTCCCCCCTAACGTTGTCACGTTACAGCTAAGGTCACGACGTACACCCACGTTACTTTCACGTTACGCTCACGTCCACAATTTGCATATTACGCCGATAACTTCGACGTGATATCATTATTTTCACGTTGTGGTTACGCTGACGTAGTCACGTCGTAGTGTGACAGGGCCATAACCGGTGGTGGGGTCATTATTCATCACATATGTACTATAATGACATTTTAATTGATATGTTCCATGCAGGTGATGACTATATAATATCGCACTATTTTCTGATTTCTGAGGTTTGTCTGTCTGATGACAGAAAGCCTGACAGTACAACAGAGTAGGAATTGTCTGGCATTGTGGACAGAGGGATCCGAAGTCAAACTATCCCAAGACTGACTGTTACCAGTTTTAATGGGCTTTGCCAGTATTAAAAGGGTGAAATGATCACGGAGGTGGTCATTTGCTGTCATTACCGGGGGCAGGGAGGAAGCTCGGGAAGCCCCCTCCCACCTGCCAGCACTCACCTCCTGCCAGGTGGCCTCACTCCCCCTCAGCCAATCAGAGGCCTTCACCCCCCCCCCCCCCCCCCCCCCCCCCCTACTCTTCCTCACGCCTCTGCCTGCACCTGCCTCTCCACTCTTCCACTGACCCTCGTCAGCGGCACATCTCTCCTCAAAAAACCCCACCCACCCTCTACCTGCACTTGTCTCGATTACAATAACCAATAACGAGACAAAAAATAAAAACAAAAAACTCTTAATACTTAAAAAACTTATCACTTAAACATATCATGACATGCCTATATCTTCAATGGTCATTTATCAATACCTTAGATAAGGTCATCCCGTCATGTCGCTACTCCATAAATAATCATACCTGGATTGATGAAAACACTCGCCAATTGATTGACAATTAATCATCACCAGACACTCTATGATCTATCTCAATACTCACTGAACTTGCGTGATTCACGATTAATAATCACAAACTACTGTTACATTTATGTCACTACTGTATTGACTTGTCCGTTCATAAAAACCACTGTACATATGTTGATCTTCAAATTACCATTTATACATAGCTTCATGCTCATGTCAGCCTTCGCCGCGGGTTACCTCGACCATGTACAACCTAACCCCGCTTGAGCCCTTGACGATGTTTGTGGTGAGAATAAAGCTGTGTCATTCCCATTCATGCTTCCGCGTTACTCCCTGCCCGTGCCGGTAATGTGGTGATAATTATACAAGAATGCCGAAGAATAATCCAAATCCAAGATGGGCTGATGGCCTGGGTTGCATTACCAGTTGGGCAGTCCCTTCCCTGGTGACACAATAGCTCCCCGAACATAAACACCACCATGGCTCTGTTTTATGAATGCAATCTGCATCTGCCCCAGACTGTCCTGGTCTGCAATGCTAGATGAAAATTAAATATCTTTAATGGCGCAATACAAAAATTTAAAAAACATTTAATTCGAAGTGAGCTTTTCTTGTGCCAATGCCCATATTGATATATGGAAGCTGGCAGGTTGAAGCTCAAATGAATTAGGTAAAATTGTAGCTTCAGGGAATAACAACCTAATTTGGTCCAATTAGGCTGCTGACCTCTCTATATGCAGTCCAACCTGCCCCTGTCTTATCTGAGATTACAATTATCTGACAGAGTGCCATGTGTTGATCGGAAAAGGTTTTAAGTGTGAAACAGACTGTGGACAAGACCCTCCAATTTGTGCTACTCGGCAAAAGAGAGAGACGAGAACAGTAACAAGAACAGTAAGAACTTTTTGAAAGTTTAATGAAAAAGAAACATTGCGGGGCCTCAAGTAGGCTATCAGTGGGTGACAGGGACCCGGCAATACCGTAGCCGACAAGGGCAGTCATTGTATCAGAAGGCAGGTGGCAGATCCAGTAAGCTTGAACAGGAGAGGGATCAGCGCTCACTCCCCCAGAATGAAGGTGGGAGGGTGGGGAAGTGAACAGTGAGAGGCAGCGAGGTAAAGTGGCAGAGCAGCATAACACAAGCAACAAAGTAAACAGCAGAAGCTTGCCTCGTGCGCAAATTACACATGTTAGCCTCCGCCAACATGCTCAATGCGTCTAAGCATCCTTTAAGATCCTTCATTGAGAGTTGAACGGCATCCTTGACCCACTGAGGTTGTGACCCCGCTATACAGACGCTGCCATTTCCCATTAAACACATGAGATTTATAATTATCTCTGAGTGTCAGCACTTCAATGTGGTTCTATTTTGTTTCACCAGCCTAATAGAATGACGTCATCCTTTAAGTACAGACATGGTCTGTCCCACATTTCTTTTTTACCTTCCTAATCCTTAAACCTTAAAGTTGCATCGTCCGATGGTTTTGATTTTCTGTTATTTTCTGAGATAAATATGTTAGGTTGATCACTATACTCTACAGTACTTCAATTTGAAGTAACATTTATTTTATATGGCTAAATGTTGAGATATTTGAAGTGTAACCATACCAACTTAATTTTGGCAAGCATGCCAAAACTCTGACACCATAATCATCTGCAGTAACAGGTGATATTACATTGCCTCAGTATGCCCTTCTAAGTTAGGTATGTAGAATTCATAGCTAGATATTTAAAAGGAAACATAGTCCATATTTAGCTCATATTTTTGTAAGCGGCATCCCCATTGGGAAGCTTTCTCTTTGATGCAGCAACCGACGAAAATACCACGTGTATTTTCACTGCAACTGGTCCAAGCTGTTCTTCCTGACCAGACACAACCCTTATCAAAGTCAGCCAAAGGTTCCTGCTCAAAGTCGTTGGATACAATTATCTGAACACATGACCGAAGTTCCCCAAACCGGAAGTCACCCGATGAGTAAAACACGCTATGAATGGCAGCGTCACGATGATGTGCCCTCTTCAAAATGCCAGATGCCTAATGGGAACTCGTTTCTAAGCAACGTCGCAGAGATCCAAACCCAAACAAACAAACAAAACACCAGGGACAAAATGGTGGGAAGGCAGTCTTAACTAATGACGCTAGTAGAAGCCATGCCAAAATTACCTTACACATTTTCACTTCAAGCATCTTCAAATCTGACCCTTTGGTCGTAATGCGAAGCATTACGCTTGATGCGAGGAGAGGAAGATACCCTCCCCCGCCGCTGCGGCGCTGCCTCCTCACCTCGGCCGACCCCCGGCTCGCCACCCCCCCCCCCTCCCTCGCCACCTTCTTTGTTCCAGCGTTCGCGCCTCACCCGACGCCCGCTGCTCGCCACCTCTCGCCCTCCCCCGGGCCGCCCGCTATCACACCTCACCTGCTCCCGCCCCCCCCCTTTCTCCCTTATAAGGCCGCCCGTCGGCCTCCCTCAGGCACTCACCCTCCAGCCGCCTTCCGCCTCTCTCCACTTTTCCTGTTTTGGCTCTACACCTCGGATCGCTGACTCACCCCAGCTCCGCTTCAGCTATGCCTAAAGGAAATGGACGTGGACGGAAGGGCTCCCGGGCCGCCCCCCGCACCCCGGGGCCCTCTCCGTCCCCCGGGAGGGACGAGTCACCGGCGTCCGTCTCGGTCTTCCCCCCGGCGCCCTCGGACCGCGCCTCGGGCTCGGACCGCCCCTCGGGCTCCGACATCTCTTCAGTGCTGGAAGCCCTCCAGCGCATGCAGCTGGAGCACCGGCAGGCCACCGCCGACCTCCACGCCCGGATCGACTCCATCACCACCAAGGAGACCCGGCCCGCGCCAGAGGCGCCACGGCCGGCCCCGGAACGCCAGCTCGCCCCCGCACCTCGGGCGCCAGCCACCACCGCGGCCCGGCCCCCGCCGCCGCCCCAGGCGACCCTTCCTGGGGCCGCCCACGCGGACTACGAGAGGTACCGCCACCTCTCGTCCCAGGCACCGCCCTTCACTTCGCCAGCCTACCAGGAGGAGGAGACCCGCCACAGCCCCGCCTCCGCGGCCGACGCCGTCAGGGATATCCTGGCATCCGCCGAGGCGCGACACTCAACCAGACGTCAAGGTATTCCACTTAATTATATCTTCCCCTCCGACTTAGTAAAGAGAGGGCCCGAGAGGAAGCCGGTGAAGAGGGGGGAGGCCACGAAGGATGAATATGCCCTCGCCCTCCTCACCCTCATCGACCACCCAGACTTCCCCGCCCACTCCGCCCAGGGACTCCACCACCACCACCTAGGAGTCTGCCGAGACAACCTCATATACCCCTGGACGACCGTCCGCCACTATTCGGAGACGGTATTTACCGCCATCGCGGACGGTACCCTCCCCCACGGGTGGCACGACCCCGTAGCCCTGAACCTCCTCAGACTGGAGTGCCTCGCCATGCCCGCCCACTCCGCTGCCGCCCAACCCCGACCACTCGACCCCGCAAGAACCCGACCCCAGTCCCGCGCCCCCGACACCCGCGTGGCCTACAGCAAGGACACCCACGGCCCACTCTGCTATGCCTGGAACCGGGACCCTAACTCCTGCACCCAGGCAGCCCCGGGGGAGGCCCACGGCCAGGGGGCCTCCAGGCAGCGCCACGCCTGCGCATATTGCGCTAATGTGCGCAAGGTGTTGACCAAGCACACGGAGGAAGCATGCTTGGCAAAGCGCGCACGGGCAGCCGCGCCCGCCTCGCCGGATTTTTAGGAAGCCGGCACCTCCAGCCCGGCCCGGAGGCCCCAGACCGGCCAAACCACCCTGATAAAGCCGCCCACCACACTCTAACCAGCCCACCGGACACCACCCCCCAGTCGCCCGAGGCGCGGCCTGCCCGCCGCCTCGGCACCGCCGTCCCCATCGGCAACCTCACCCCCCTCGGGCCCCAGCGCCCCCTCGGCAAGGCTACCACCGCCACCGCCACCCGGCCCCAGTGCCCCCTTAGCAAGGCTCCCACCGCCTACCGGCGCCACTCGCCCGTCACCCTCGACCCAGATGCCAACCTCGACCCAGGCGACACCGCCTTCCTCTCCCCCCCTGACCCCCCCTGACCCCCCCCTCACCCCCCCCGACCCGCCCCCCCGACCCCCCCCCCCCACCGCCCAGGACTTCGCCGCCCCCCTAGCCCGCCCCCGCCGCACCTCCTCCCCCGACCCCCGCCCTCAGACCCCCCCGCCCAACCCCCCCCCTCCCTTGACGAGCCCACCGTCGACGTCATCGACCCCGACCTCCAGGCCACCCTCCCCGCCGCCCCCTCCTGCGGCCCCACCCCCCACCACTACCGTCCCACCATCCTCGCCTCCTGGCCCCACCCCTCCGGCGAGGCCTGGCTCCGCTACCCCACCTTCCTCCACACCTACACCGCCCTCCGGGAAGCGGGCCTACCTAATTTTTTGGCCGCCCGCATCCCCCTCCCCTCAGGCCTCCACATCCCTGCCTGGCGCTCCCGCCTCCAGGACTACCCCGACCAGGCCGTCCTCGACCTCCTCGAGTTCGGTTTCCCCGCCAACTACTCCGCCCCGACCCTCCCCCGGCCCACCTTTTCCAACCACCGAGAGCCCCCCGACTTCCTCCCCCACATCCAGGCCTTTGTTAAAACTGAGCTCGCCCTCGGCGCCCTCATCGGCCCCTTCCACGTCCCTCCCTTCTCTCCCTGGACGCAGGTCTCCCCGATGATGACCCGCCCCAAGTCCGACTCGGGCAAGAGGCGGGTCATCGTCGACCTGTCCTATCCCCGAGGCGCCAGCGTGAACTCTGGCATCCCCCGGCGCGAGTACCTCGGGGAACCTCACGCCTACACCCTCCCGTCCGTCGCCGACGTGGGCCGCCGCCTAGTGTCCGAGGGTACCGGAGCCTACGTCTGGTCGGCGGACATATCCCGGGCTTACCGTCAGCTCCGCGCCGACCCCCTCTCCTGCCCTCTCTTCGGCATCACCCTCGACGGGGGGACCTACATTGACCTTGCCCTGCCCTTCGGATGCCGCTCCTCGGGCGCGGCCTGCGTCCGCGTCACCTCGGCGGTGGCCTGGATCCTTCGGCGAGAGGGTTTTCACACCCTCGTCTACGTCGACGACTTCGTCGGGTGCGAGGGCTCCTACCTGCAGGCCTGCAAGGCCTTTGATGCCTTCCTCGCCCTCACCACAGCCCTCGGCCTCGACGTGGCACCCGGAAAGTGTCACCCCCCCGCTGTCCGCCTCGTTTGGCTCGGGTTCGCCCTCGACAGCGAGGCCATGACCATCCGGGTCGCCCCTGAAAAGATCCAGGCCCTCGTCGACGACTGCGACGCCCGCGTCGCCCGCCCCACCCTCGGGAAGCAGGAGCTCCAGAGTCTCCTCGGTCGCCTCAACCACGTGAGCAGCTGCGTGCTCCCCGGCCGGAAGTTCATGTGCCGGCTCCTCCGGGCGCTGCGCAGCTGCTCCGGGGCCTCCACCCTCACCCTCGCCGACGACGCCCTCCGGGACCTGAAGTGGTTTGCCGCCTACGGCCGCATCTCCAATGGTCTTCACCTCCTCCGGGCTCCCGCAGGCCGTCAGTGGGTGATAGAGTGTGACTCCTGCCTCACCGGGGGCGGGGCTTTCTCCCCCACCCACTACTACGCCCGAGGGTACTCCGAGGCCTTCCGGGCGCGTTTCCCGACGATCCACGAGCTGGAGGCCGTCAACCTCGTAGCCGCCCTCCGCGCCCTCCTCCCGGCTGACGCCGCGGGGGCGACGGTGACGGTGAACACGGACAACATGGCCTCCGCCCTCGCGCTCGAGTCGGGACGCGCCCGAGACGCCACCCTCGGGACCTGCGCCCGGGAACTGTGGTTGATGGCGGCCACGGGTTCCTTCGAGCTCCGGATCGTCCACAAGCCCGGGGCGGACCTCCTCCTCGCCGACGCCCTCAGCCGCGCCCACCTACCGGGACCCTGGGACGCGACGGCCCGCGCCGAGGTGGCCCGCCTCGGGCTTCTCCCCGTCAACATCACCCATGACGCCTTTCCCTTCTTCCCCGGTCTATAGGTTTTCCCCAGGACGAGGTAGCCGCCGTCGCGCGTTTCCGCGCCGCCTCCCTCGCCCCGGCGACTTGGAGGAACCGCCGTCGCCAGGCCGAGGAGTTCGTCGCCTACGCCGTGGCCCGAGGCGTGGACCCCCTCGCCCCCTCGCCCTTCGACGTCGCCGCCTTCACTGCCGCCCTCTACCTCCGCGGGCTCGCGCCCGCCTCCATCAAGAACACCATCTCGGGCGCCCGCTCCTGGGTCGAGGGCGCCGGCGGCCTCACCTCGGGCTTCGACGCCCGCCTCCCCAAGGACGTCTGCCGAGGTGGGGAACGGGCCTCCACTCACGCCCCCCGACAGGCGCCGCCCCTGACCCCGCAGCAGCTCGCCCTCGCCGTCAGCCACCTCTCCCGAGCGGGGCCCGCCTCCCTCGTTCCTCGGGCCGCTCTCCTCCTCGGGTACTTCGGGATGCTGCGGCAATCGAACCTCTTGGCCCCGAGCCCCGAGGGGTGGGGCGGCCCCCACACCCTCACCCGAGACGACGTCCGCCCCGCGCCCGGTGGTCTGCGCCTCCGGATCCGCAGTTCCAAGACCATCTCCACCACCTCGGGCGCGGTGGCCCTCTTCGTCCCTGCCATCCCGGGCTCCGCCCTCTGCCCCGTGGCGGCCTGGTTCGGGGCCGTCGCCCTCTGCCCCGCTGCTCCAGACGCTCCAGCCTTCATAATGCCCTCGGGCCGCCCCCTCGACCCGCGCTCCCTCACCGCGCTGCTCCGGGGGGCCCTGTCCGCCCAGAGGGTCCCGGCGCCCGAGGCGTTCACACTGCACAGCCTCCGCCGTGGGGCCGCCCAGGCCTGCCAGCGCGCCGGGGTCCCCCTCGCCGAGATCATGGCCCAAGGCACCTGGACCTCCGCGGCGGTGCACGCATACGTGCCCCGCCTCGCGCCCTCGGGCGCCCCTCGAGCCCTCTCCGCCGCTTTGGTGGAGGGCTCCTCGGCACCCCCTCAGGCCTCTGACACTTGACCTGACCCGAACTTTTACCTTACCATGCTCCTTATGAGCTTATCTCCTTACCTCTCTATTCTTGTGCATTTAAACACTGATTTATGTACTCTTGCTCCTTCTGAGCCTACTCGCTTTATTGTCTTGTTCCTTACCCTGTATGTTCGTTGAGGCGTGAAATAAAAACGCCTTCTTCCACCCCCGCCTTGCTTTCTTCCTTTTCGCGCATCGGTCGTAATGCGAAGCATTACGCTTGATGCGAGGAGAGGAAGATACCCTCCCCCGCCGCTGCGGCGCTGCCTCCTCACCTCGGCCGACCCCCGGCTCGCCACCCCCCCCCCCTCCCTCGCCACCTTCTTTGTTCCAGCGTTCGCGCCTCACCCGACGCCCGCTGCTCGCCACCTCTCGCCCTCCCCCGGGCCGCCCGCTATCACACCTCACCTGCTCCCGCCCCCCCCTTTCTCCCTTATAAGGCCGCCCGTCGGCCTCCCTCAGGCACTCACCCTCCAGCCGCCTTCCGCCTCTCTCCACTTTTCCTCCGCCCACCCACCCGACTCCCTCCTAAGCTTCCCTCTCCCCCTGGTGGAGGGCTCCTCGGCACCCCCTCAGGCCTCTGACACTTGACCTGACCCGAACTTTTACCTTACCATGCTCCTTATGAGCTTATCTCCTTACCTCTCTATTCTTGTGCATTTAAACACTGATGTATGTACTCTTGCTCCTTCTGAGCCTACTCGCTTTATTGTCTTGTTCCTTACCCTGTATGTTCGTTGAGGCGTGAAATAAAAACGCCTTCTTCCACCCCCGCCTTGCTTTCTTCCTTTTCGCGCATCATGCTAAATGTGCCTCCAACCGAAAATATGGTATATTGCAATGATCAGGCCTAGCACGGTGATCTAAAATGGTATGGCAGAGAAACCATGTCATCGCATTATACAACACCAGCTGAACGAAAATGCGTGTAAAATTGAACCACTATAAGGATTGGAGGAGGGGAGTGACGTGGGTGGCATGGTGGACAACAATCAACAACTATCAGCTAATTCCGGTCCATTTACGTTCTCGGCAGAAGCTGCCTTATTTGTGCAGTAAGGTCTAATAGTCTTTGGCAGGTGTAGCCATTTTGAACAGTCGGTCCATTAAGGGAGGACAATCTGCATGGATTTACTCTGTCGAATCCGGTGTGTTTCAAGGGCTATGGGTGCACAACTGGTTCCTCAAAGGCTGTAGGACGTCCTGTTTGTGAGAAAGTGCATATAAACGACCCCTTGCTGCTTATTGGAAAGAATAGCCTATGTTGCGGCGGTGGGTTTCCTCCAAAGAAATATGTCAGAATGACCATATGTTTTATCTCCAATAGCCAATGATAAAAATCAATGCGCTCTAGAGGCATCGTTAAATAAAACAAACTTTCTAGGTCAATGTGTCACATTTCCTGCATGGATATCACTGGATATCTAAGTTTAGTTCCTGTTACAATTGTAACATATGACGAAATAAAGACTACGGACAGTTGTAAATTACTGTTGGATACTTCACTTAATAACTGTTTAATTGTCATTCCAATAACTTGTGTACATATATTTCACTTAAGAATTGCTGGTAATTCCAATGACTCGTGTATATATATATGGCACTTAATAATTGCTTAATTGATATTCCACTAACTCACGTATATTTCAATTAATAATAGTGTAATTGGCATTCAAATAACTCATAATATATCTCACTTAATAATTTCTTAATTGGTATTCCACTAACGCATGTATATTTCACTTCATAATTGTTTACTTTTCATAGCAATAACTCGGATATATATATAATAGTTAACTACATAAATGAACAAGGAAGACATGATAGTGGGTTAGAGTGTATTTTCTCTGGCTAGAGGAACAAATGCCCCTTGCCTAAAAAGAAGAAATTCTCAGCGGCAAGTGAGTAGGACAGTGAGCAGGCAAGCGGTGGCGCCACCATCGGAGCTGAGGCATGAGCAGTAGATGAGTAGGTGAGGTTCCAGCACCCGATCACTGGTGTGTGGGTGCTAGGATAGTATAGTATTACGTGTTATTATACTCGTATAATTCTTCTACAGCATATATATCTCACTTAATAATTGCTTAATTGTCATTTCCAAAACGTGCATAGTTCACTTAGTACATGCTTAATTGTCATTGCAATAACTCATATATACTTCACTTAATAATTGCTTAATTGTTATACGAATAACTGGTGTATGTTTCACTTAATAAGTGTTTATTTGTCATTTCAATAAACCATTTATATCTCACTTCATCATCGTTTTATATATCATGGCAATATTATACTTTATTATCTTATTGCGCACAAAAAGTCTATAAGTAACTATGAGTACATATCTGCCTTCAAAACCAGTGCAGTGGTGCCTAACAAGAAGATTATTCAGACGAATAAATAATATATCCAACACCCACTCCCCACCACATACAAACAAAGAGAGAAAAGAAGCAAACAGGTAATTCAGTAGGTAATTTACATATGCGATAATCCGGGCACTGGTTCACGGTGGCACTGCTGTCACAGCAAGCAACTCTGTCATTCTGAATCCGTGTAAGAAACTTCGCTTAATGCAAAGTACTGTCAACGCAGGAGTATTGTGTACTGGTGTCTCTCCACAAGTATTGTGTACTGGTGTCTCTCCACAAGTATTGTGTACTGGTGTCTCTCCACAAGTATTGTGTACTGGTGTCTCTCCAGAAGTATTGTGTACTGGTGTCTCTCCACAAGTATTGTGTACTGGTGTCTCTCCACAAGTATTGTGTACTGGTGTCTCTCCACAAGTATTGTGTACTGGTGTCTCTCCACAAGTATTGTGTACTGGTGTCTCTCCACAAGTATTGTGTACTGGTGTCTCTCCACAAGTATTGTGTACTGGTGTCTCTCCACAAGTATTGTGTACTGGTGTCTCTCCACAAGTATTGTGTACTGGCGTCTCTCCACAAGTATTGTGTACTGGTGTCTCTCCACAAGTATTGTGTACTGGTGTCTCTCCATAAGGTGTGTGTACTGGTGTCTCCCCACAAGTATTGTGTACTGGTGTCTCTCCACAAGTAGTGTGTACTGGTGTCTCTCCACAAGTATTGTGTACTGGTATCTCTCCACAATTCATCATCCCTTAAGTGCCTGGCACACTATGCTAGATTGAGCAATGGACAGAATTGTCTAGTCCGGTGATGATACGTATCAAAATCGATTAAAATGTGTCAATGTGTTGCGACATCGGGTCAAAGGCCGCCGGACGAACCGACATGAAACGGACATTAAACAGACATGAAACGGACATAAACGGATAGCCAACGAATGAAACAAACTCAAACCGGACAAGAACCATACATGTCAATCCGGCGGCATCCATTCCTAGTTCTATGCATCTTCAAAACTTGTACGGACACAAACCGGACTTTGTTCGGTTTCTTTCCATTTCCCCCAATCCGGTGATGTGTGACAGGGCCTTTAGCAATGACATGCTGTACTCGCACTCCTTCTTTTCGGATATCATCGATGTGGAGCATCATCATGCATCAGCTCTTGGGGTACTTCTTTTGTTGTTGTATATATATAAATTATCTAATCCATATTTCTTTCAAAAACCTACTCACCCATTAACAGATTATTTTCTAATTATATCCAAGGATTTTTCTAGTTGGTCGAGTCAATCCAATGACTTATACAATTGATGTGTGCCGCCTCCTAGCGTTGCGCTCGGCATTAATAGGATAGGAAAAGGAATGATTAGCTGAGTATCAGGATAATTAGACTGGGATATTATGTCATGATGCCAGCGGGCAGGTCTCCCTATGAGCCAACATTATAATGTCGCCATGAGTACACACAGTCAGAAGTCGGTATCTGTCCTTCTTCTCTTGAAGATTTATACTGCCTATCATGGATAAGTCTGAATAGACTTGTTTTCACCATTAGACAATTTGTCGATAGAAAGCCCCTAACCTACACTTTTACTGACCCAAGGGATTTTTGTACCTCCCACACTACATAGACATGGTATGAGAGCAACCATCCTTTGATGATGCTGTAAGTTATAGACAGCGGTGGAAATCCAAATTGTCAGAGGGAGGGGGAGGGGCACGGAGGAATCGAACCACTGACCTTCAGATTAAGAGTCCGACCTAGAAAATATTAGACACTCTAACCACTCTGCCACAGAGAACACCACGATATCAAATGGTCCTGATATAACCTTAGGTGATGCTAGAACGTAAAACCCCAACATACAAACAATAACCTTTCCATAAACGAACACTCAATACCGAACACTGTATTGAATACACGCTAACCAACACCCACACTATATTTAACCATTCAAACCTATTCCATAACCAATACCAGCCGAATATTCATGCTCTGATTTCAAAGCGAACTTGATCTATTGTTAAGGTACGCTGCTTACTACACTAGTGCACATCGAGGTATTGCAATGAGTTAGTTACATTTTCTTTAGCTGCTGGATAACAATCTTAGAGGTTGGTTTGTGGATTCACTTGCCTACAATGATGTGGACGATGCGACGAGTGATAGCAAAAGATAGGGTTCTCGGTATGTGCAAGCTGTATAGTGGAGTAGGGTGAGGTTGTGTGTGTTGGCGTGGTGGTTAGGTTGGAGGGGTGTGCTGGTGGGAGAGTAGTGTGGGGGTAACACATACATACAGGATGGCAGGGTATTGTGTGGGTGTGACGGCTGTGTGCATGACGTGGCATGTGGACTCTGTCTGAGAAGTACCCCGATGTGAAGCGTGCTGTGGCCACATGACGTCATGGACAGGATATGACCGCCTGCTGCTACGGAGATTGTGTCTGACCAAAGAACAAACTGCCACACCAGCAACCGCCCCGCACCGACCTCGACAGCACCCCCACCCCCCCCCCCCTACCCCCCGCCGGCCTAGTCTCTCCTCTCGCCCTCCTACCCAGCACTGCACTCCTCATCCAAGGCCACACTCTACCCCACCAGCCGGACGCTGGGCACCCAGCAGGGAGGTACCGGGACTTGTGACAGTTGGCACTGGTAGCGACCTCATACCGGACTCTTAGGCCCCAGTCACATACACGTTAGTTGACGTAGTTGAACGTAGTGGAGGCTAACGTAGTAGAACGTAGTCGAACATAGTCGAACGTAGTTGAACGTCATTGAACATAGTTGAACGTAGTTGAACATACCGGCATCCATACTTCTCCAGTATGTTCAACTACATTCAACTACATTCAACTACGTTCAACTATGTTAGCCTCCACTACATTCAACTATGTCCACTAACGTGTATGTGACTGGGCCTTTACAGTAAGCCCATGTTTATGTTCAAAGTGGCTTGCTCAGAACGAGGTTGACTCCGCACATAAGTAGCTTCATCAGTGTATGTTATTTTCAATTAACTTATTCATCTCAGGCTACATCCATTGTTGATTTGAACAATATAATACCGACCCACCCAGGAGGGGAGGCTAATGACTAACATGTGTACATATATACATAAACAATAACCCACACTCATAGAGTGTGACAGTGACATGCATTTTGACACCAAAATCCAGCAAACAGAAACTGAAATAGCCCTATATGGGTTTCGCCATTTGTAAACTCATGTTGAATAACATAATAATCAAAACTCAGCAAACAGAAACGGAAATCGCTCGTCGAGCTTTGCTACGCAGCAAACAGGGTGGATGACAGTGATTGGTTAATAATTGCCTATTGGGTTGATGATGCTCCGCTGCAGAGTAGCGCATGCCGAGTCAAGGAACAACTACACTGATCCCTCCCTACAAATCTTCCATATATGGTCCGATGACATCAACGGGACCAGTGCACGTGTTGCTCTATGCTACTCTGCTTAATCCACCCCAGCCAACATGTGGGTTACTGGGATCAGGTCGTTTTGCACGCATTGCATGTATTTTTCTCCTCCACTCCGAGTGTTTGATTTGAAATTCTAGCAACTCAGGCCACCCAAGTCGTGTTAATCGAATACGGCCAGGGGATCGGTCTTAAGCATTGCTTATGGCTGGCGCACACCTCCCGTTTACGATTCGCGCACTAAAACTCGCAACTCGACCCGACCCGCTTAAAACTGAAAATGGGCCGATTCATTTTTTGAATCGCGAATCGCAATCGTAATCGGCCGGTTTTAGCCCTAAAACTGAGGTTTTATGCGTGAATCACAATCGCTAGGGAGCGCACACCTAGCAATTTTTGTGCGCGAAACGGGCAGTTTTAGATCGTATGCGGTAGGTGGGTGCGCACAAACGGTAGGTGTGTACTAGGCATATTAGTCATAGTAAAACATTTAGTTCAATGGACTTTAAATGTGAAATCGACCACATGGTTGCCATCTTGTCGTTTTGCATTCTCTCCCATTTCACCAACTCTGTGTCAATATAAGTAGTCATTTGATACTCGAACCAGGGATTCTACTTCCTATTCCATATTAAAGCTATTTTAGTGCGTATTTGGATACGTAATCATTCACCCCTACTGCAAGTATGGGGTGAATCATTTATCTAGGTGCAGGCATATCAAGCATTATGTCAACATCAACATCGGCCTTGATTGTTGTGCCATCCTCATTCTGGTATCGATATTAAGAGGGATAAATAAAAGTGCCAGCTTGGGTTATTATGCCGCTGACCACGTGATGCGATATCCATCTCACTGACTGTATTCTTACAGTGGGGAAACCAGGCCTTGCCCTATTATAATACCGCCAAATATCAAGCAATATAGCGACATGTGTCAATTAGTAAATATGTGGTTGGACTTTCTTTGCAACAAAAAAGACCCTATAATACTAAGATGGCTCACTCAACATGTACTGTGTAATCAAAATGATCAAACCCACCACTTGGTGCGCTGGCTGTTCTCTTGGTTAAGCAGTTGCTATATTATATGTATAAATGTATATATGAATGTGAAAGATGTGTGATGATGCTGATGATGATGATAATGCTGATGATGATGTGTATTTCTTAATAACAATTTCATATTGATGCCTATTCATACTTACCTATCTCATGTATAATATAATTGTATGTGTTTACATTACCATGGTAGAGATAGGGAGTGAGCCGTCTTAGTATTATAGGGTATTTGGCAACAACAAACATCTCCAGTTCAGCAACAAAAAACCAGGAGGCAATAACTGACACATACTGACTACAGGTACCAACTAAGTCTACATAACTAATATTGACATCATGTGCAGAAATCAGACTACTTTCTAAACCATCCCGACCAGTGCGGTCACAATTGGAACCCACTAGTTATGTCACAATAAACAACAACTAAACCAGGACTTATAACTACTACACCACAACTACCCATTACTACACAACACTAACAACTACTATACCAAATCTAACAATTACCACACTACAAGTACCAACTAGTATGTCATAACTACCAACTACTATGTCACAACTAACAACTAGTACACCATATCTAACAACGAATAACTAACAATGATTATGCACAACTCACAACTACAATACCACACCTATCAGCTATTATGGTACAACTAACAATTACCATGCCAAAAGTAACCACTTCTGCATGACAACTAGCAACAACTATACCACAAATAACCAGTATCCGACAAGTATCAAATGATATATCACAACTAGGAACTACTATTCCACAAAGAGACAACTGCTCGGCCATGACTGAGAAGGCCCTACTATGCCACAGCTAACAAATACTATGTCACAACTAACCATTATTATGCCACAACTAGCAACTACCATGAACAACTTAAAAGTACTATGCCAACACTAACACTAACTACACCAGAACTAACCAGTATATCACAACTTCCCAGTTGCGATATGGCATTTGTTAGTATGTCACGACTAACAAATGCCATATCGAAACTGGGAAGTAGGCCCTACTTTGCCACAATTAACGACTAGTATGGCACACTAGATAACTTGATGTGCACTCCACAAAGCACGACGCCGCGGGTGAAAAGTGCAGCAGCATTCTTTCTTAAGACATCAACTCGAGGCAAAACTATTTACGTCACCAATACAATGACGATAAAACCCCCTTATGCGAAAAGAAGATCCCAAGATTAGAACAGTCATTTATCGACAACTAACCACAGGCCGACGTTAAACACGTCACAACATCTTCTCGTCACACTGCGCCGCCCAATACCTAGCCGGGGCTATATTTTATCCTTTTTTCCCCATATTAAGGCGAGCTCCCTAAATATTTTACATGGCGATCGTCATCATAGATTGGCAGGCCAGCTTCAAAGAAATAATTGTACCAGTTATCTTATTGGTCGGTTATCTTATTCGCCAGCTGAAGGTATGTAAACACCCTTTTGATTGGACATTTATTGGCTACCTTACATTTTTTTTTTTTTTCAACATTAGTTGTTTAAGCAGGGGAAATTTCAGTCGCAGATGACTGGTCTTCCTCATTCCACTGTTCCTTGCCCTATCCTAATAATGCCGAGCGCCTGGTTAGGAAGCGACAAGTATACATTTTTAAGTCATTGGTTTGACTCGACCAGGATTCGAAACCACGATCCCATGATCTACCAACACGGGAGACGGACCCTCTAACTCAGTCGGCCATCCCGTCTGGTTAAATTTGAGAAACCTTATTAAACTTACGCTAAATAAAAAACTCACAAACACACTCCCAACCCCACAACACCCCCACAAATAATTGGTGATCGTTCTCGCCCGTGCTTGAAAACTGGCCCGACTCTGATGTTTTTTTTGTATTAATTAAAAAGAAAACTGAAAGACGCGTCAGGCTAGCATCAATTCAACTTTCGTAAGCACACAATCTGTGTTACATACTGATGGTGGACTGGTTGGTTGTTGGAGTTTTACGTCCTCGCAACATCTAAAGGTCATAGCAGGACGGGTATACCGACTTGTGACAGTGTGCACTCATGGCGACTTTTATAGTGTAGCGCCACACATGGTTACATATTATATCTATATCATGCGCCAGAAAAATAAATAATAACATTAAGAACCACGCGCCCGACCCTGACTTGTGTGATGCGAAGGACGATCAGTTTTTTTGTTATTTTATTTGGCCTTATGCGTAGCCCTAGCAGTCACCTTTAGTAGTTGTTTGCGGATGGACAGTTTCCGTCATTTCGCGTCTCCTACCAGGGAGTGAAGTGTTCATTTATAAGGGTACTAGTCGCGCCTTAACGATATTACTTGTGATTTGGATGTCTGAGATCTGCATTTCATTGACACTTTGTTTCTAAATTGCGCTGTTACTGTCATGAACATTGAATGTTGCTAGGATGTAAACCACCAATCAACCAATCCTCAGCTTCACAGTCCACCCACCGATCCATCACCACCTATCAATCGCTGGGTTTGCTGACTCATCACGAGATATCAATCGCTGGGTTTGCTGACTCATCACGACCTATCAATCGCTGGGTTTGCTGACTCATCACCACCATGACAGCCATTAGGGTTACGCTCTTTGTTCCATCTCACCTTTTTCTTAAAGTTGCATAATCCGATGGTTTTGAGTTTCTCTCATTTTCTGAGATAGATATATTAGGTTAAACATTATAACCTACCTTACTTTAGTGTGATATTTAATTGGCTAACCTTTGAGATATTTGAAGTGCACACATGCACAATTAATTTTTTCCAAGGATGCCACAACTCTGACAATATAGGCTTCGGCAGTAACACGTTAAATTACATTGCCTCAGTTTTCCATTTTATGTGGCGAAAAATGTTGGATAAGTTTACCAGTATCTAAGTTAGACAACTAGCATATGATTTAGATAATTGCTTTGGTTTTGAAAATGCGATGTTTGAATATGACTATGCAGCTTTAAGCAGATAAGAAGCGCAGCACTGAGGAAGACCCAACCAATGCGCGCTTGTTATGTCAAAGAAACTGAGCACACCTTCCAGAGACAACCTACTGAATCGTTCTCAGTTTAAGTCAGATGTTTCTCGAACGGACGGACGGGGCTGCCCTCTATGGAAGATCTTCTGATCAAAAAGAATCTCCGGTGGACTGGACACCTCATGAGGATGTCATCAGACAGGCTACCAAAGCAGATCCTCTACTCTCAACTGTCTTCTGGTTACAGAAAGAGAGGGCACCATCGTCTCCGGTTCAAGGATACCATCAAGAGAAACCTGAAGCTGAGAGATATTAAGACCGACTCATGGACATGACTCTCATAGCAGAGAGCTAAATGGAGAGCGACAGTCAAGTAATGAAAGCAGTCTTTGTCGCATCACAATGGACAGCATGATGATGATGAGTGGTAGCCGGATTTGGATGAAGTAAAGAGAGGCCATAAGTTATTTGATGTGTGAGGCCCCTCCCAAGTGCCTATTAGTATTACATTGAACAAATATTATCCACCTTCGCCAGAGGTCCCCTAGATTTTGAGGGCCTAGGCTTCATCATGCCAAGCCTCTAGGTAAATCCGGCACTGATAGGCCTAACCCCGATTAAAGTGGTTGAAGTATGTTTGAAATCCACTCTCCTTATGTCTATGTTTAAAATACACCATATCAGTAGTGTAAAGAATGTGATCATTGTGATGTAATTCTATACTCAATGAAGGACTTACTAATTAGACCCTGTGGCCATTTAAAAACTGATTACCGCTCCTCCTTTTGCGAGTGTTTAGTGTTTACTCTCCACGATTCATCACCACTATGCCAACCATTACGATGATGCTGTTTAGCACGTCTTACTTTCTTGGTGATTTTAGTGCAAGTGTTATTACTGACTCACATAGAGAATGAAGTGTCAGTTTCTGTCGAGTTGGCGGAGATGAGAGAGTGCCCAACCCATGGCAGTCAGGGAAAATGAGTATATATATAACCAAATAAACTAACCAATTGTAGAACTAAGAGACTCACAGGGGATACAGCTGGGGTTGGGAGATGTGAGGGAATGTTTACAAACAAAGTAGAAATGCATGCAATAGGTAACTACACAATATCTGAAAGCAATACAATAAGGTGAACCACACGCGAATATTACAGTGTAGCGGCGAAAACAATTCATTAGATTTAACCATAGCATAAATACACCATCATACAAAAACACGAAAAAGAAAGATTACAAAATAAACCCCCAAACAAATCTCTTTCTGATTCTTGTCATCATGGATTCTGACTTATAACAGTGTTGTCTGTTGGCGATGAATCCCGTTAGGGTAGCGTAGCACCTGCAACATAATGCATCCGCTACTCCGTTATATTTGGCAACATCTAAAGTCATATCAGGACGGGTACCGACTTGTGACAGTGCGCACTCATGGTGACTTTATACTGCTGCACCGTTGGGAGACCAGGCTGCTGACCTAATATCCCACTCATCAGCATTATCCTGACACTGAGCCAACCAGTCCCTGCCCTATCCTAATAATGGCGACAACCTGGCTAGGAAGCGACAACTTTTCATTTTGCAGTACCCAAACCCGTGGATTCACATCCCACGATCTACGAAAACGGAATTATAAATGATACTCAATGCAATCCTTATTTATATTGAACAAAAAACAACAAAGAACAACTCGACAGAAACTGAGACTTCATTCTCTATGTGAGTCAGTAATAACACTTGCACTAAAATCACCAAGAAAGTAAGACGTGATAAACAGCATCATCATAATGGTTGGCATAGTGGTGATGAATCGTGGAGAGTAAACACTAAACACTCACGAAAGGAGGAGAGGTAATCAGTTTTTAAATGGCCACAGGGTCTAATTAGTAAGTCCTTCATTGAGTATAGAAACCTGTATAAACAAGATAAAGTCCCAAATTCCTTACTTTTGGAATCCTTCGCTCGTGTCCTGATTTCTCTTTCAGTAGAAGGCATTGAGTTCAGCGTATTAATGTTTGGGTGTTGCTTGTTGTCGCCGAGGGCTGTCTCAGGCACTGAGGTATCAGCTGCACTCGAGCCTGGCGTTATTGGGGTAGTAGAGCAGGCTGCTTCTATGTGGTGTTGAGTGGAGGTGAAAGGGCCCTCAGGTGTGTGTGAGGGGTTGTGTGTGTGGGTGAGTGTTTGTGTTGGGGTGTGGTTTGTGGATGTAAATGTGTATGAGATTGGCTGCTGGTTGGAAAGATGAAGCAGTTTGGGTATGTGTTTTTGGTAGTTTGGGGGTTGTGTGTGTGGGTGTGAGTGGGTGCGAGTGGGTGTGTGTGGATGTATATGTGTATGAGGTTGGAGGCTGATTGGTAAGATGATGCGGTGTGGGGGTGTTGTGGGGTTGTGAGTGTGGGTGTGAGTGGTTGCGTGGGTGGCTGTGAGTGGGTGTGAGTGGGTGGGTGTGGATATAGATGTGTATGAGGGTGGGCGCTGGTTGGTACGATGGTGCGGTGTGAGGGGGTTGTGGGGTTGTTGGCTTGTGAGTGTGGGTGTGAG
The DNA here is from genome assembly GCA_030323885.1 of Branchipolynoe longqiensis. Lineage (NCBI taxonomy): Eukaryota > Metazoa > Annelida > Polychaeta > Phyllodocida > Polynoidae > Branchipolynoe > Branchipolynoe longqiensis. The sequence continues at coordinate 69,758,998 of CM059191.1, forward strand.
TGGTTGCGTGGGTGGGTGTGAGTGGGTGCGAGTGGGTGGGTGTGGATATAGATGTGTATGAGGGTGGGCACTGGTTGGTAAGATGGTGCGGTGTGGGGGTGTTGTGGGGTTGTGGGGTTGTGAGTGAGGGTGTGAGTGGTTGCGTAGGTGGGTGTGAGTGGGTGTGAGTGGGTGTGTGTGGATGTATATGTGTATGAGGGTGGGGGCTGATTGGTAAGATGGTGCGGTGTTGGGGTGTAGTGGGATTGTTAATGTGGGTGTGATTGGATCAGTGGGTGGGTTTGGATGTAGATGTGTATGAGGGTGGGAGCTAGTTGGTAAGACGCTGTGGTGTAGGGGTGTTGTGGTGGTGTGGGGTGGGTGTGAGTGTGTGTGTGAATGTATATGTGTCTGGGGGGGGGGGGTCGCTGGTTGGTAAGATGGTGCGGTCTGGGTGTGTGATGGTGGTAGTTGGGGTGTCGTGTGGTATGGTATGATGTGGTGGTGTTTTGCTAAATGTGGTGTGCTGGTGTGGTGTCGTGCCTTGATGTTGTGTGTTGCTGAATGTGGTTTGCTGATGAGATAATATGATGTGGTGGTGAAGTGATGTGGTGCTGAAGGTGGAGTCCTCTCGTGGTGGTGTGCTGTTATGGTGGTGAGCTGTCGTGGTGGTGTGTTGATGGGGTGGTGTCTTGCTGAATGTGGTTTGCTGATGAGATAATATGGTATGGTGGTTTGCTGCCGTGGTGTTGAGGATGGTGTGCATTCGTGGTGGTGTGCTGCCGTGGTGTTGTGCTGCCGTTGTGTTGTGCTGTCGTGGTGTTGGGTTATCGTGGGGGCGTGCTGGTGTGCTATCGTGGTGGTGGTGTGCTGTCGTGGTGGTGGTGTGCTGTCGTGATGTTGTGCTGTCGTGGTGGCGTGCTGTCGTGGTGGGGTGCTGTCGTGGTGGTGGTGTGCTCTCTTCCTGGAGGTGTGCTGTCGTGGTGTGTGTGTTGTCTTGGCGGTGTGCTGTCGTGAATATGGAGTACTAGCATCGAGGGTGAGTGGGTGTTTGCGTGTGCTCGCTGGTGCTCGGGGTGCTAACATTGCTGCTATATGTGTCGAATCAGGGAGTGGGGGTTGCATAGTTAGGCGTTATGTGAGCTGGTTGTGCGTGGAGAGTGTGGAGAGTGTGGAGAGTGTAGGGGTGCAGGGATGAAGGTGATTGTCGCTGGGTGCCGGCCGGCTGTGGAGTGTGCCGGCACATTTGGAGGGATATGTGCTCCGAGTGTAAATTGCAATCGTGTGATGGATCGGTCTGATCTTGTGCGACCTTTGAAAGGGGCAAAGGAAATTCGGTACCGTAGGCATTCAACCCAATGACATATGGTAACCCAGCCTGTGCTATATTGACGCTGAGAGCCCCCTTCCTTGAGGCTCGTTTGTGCCGTAGGTGTTTGTGTTTTGATTGGCCATTCTTAAAGCTGCATAGTCTCATGAAAACATGATATTTTCAAAACCGAAAAGATTATCTAGATTCCATTCTACATATCTAACTTTGATACTGGTGCACTTATTAAGCATTTGTCGCAACGCAGAAGGGAATAGTGAGGAAACTGAATAGAACTTGTTACTGCTGAAGCGTATTGTGTCAGAGCTTTGGCATGCTTGCCAAAATTATGTTGTCATGGTTGCCCTTTGAATATCTAAAGAGTTAGCTATTTAAAATGAAGTTTACTTCAAGCTAAAGCAAGGTAGATTATACCGATCAATCTAATGAACCGATCAACCTAATATATTTATCTCAGAAAATATGAGAATCTCAAAACCATCGGGCTATGCAACTTTAATTCCCTGCGAGGGTTCGACTGATTTTATACTACCCAAAGATATATATTATAAGTAGAATGCTGTAATGCACAGCCTATTAATTGTTGAACTTTTCTGACCAACCTGGCTGCTAGTATAGATTACTGCCTACTCATCTTTTTCGAGATTGATTTATTATTTACCTTTGCTCACGTTTATCCGCGGCCATGAAGATCAAGAATCCTTAGCCTGATGCCATGTTGTGTTGGATTGTTCTGTCCCCTAGTCGAGAACTATAGCCATTAAACATTAGACATTTAGATTTTTGTATTCACAATTTCTAGGCATATTCTACAGACATAAACTAACCTGTTGACACTCGAAAGTGTAGTAACTGTGCAACCAATAATGGTTGTCTCCCCACTGCCCCATATAAACAAAATAATATGTAAAGTAAAATCAGGAACCCTGAAGCTAATATCCAAATAACCTACAGCCTGCTCTTTATGGAAACAACAATATGTTAGAATAAGATACGATGAGTTCAGTACATGTTCATTAATATACAACTTATCTATGCTGGGATATATTTAGCTAAATATACATATGTGTATTTAAATAGGAATACATACATAATTAAATAGGTTCGAACCTCCGCTGACTGGCTTCATGTAAGGGAGGTCATAGCTTCGAAACCCAGCCGTGTCAAACCAATGATTGAAACACTTATATATTCCGCTACCTAACCTGGAACTTGACGTTCCTAGGATAGGGCAAGGACTGGTTTGCTGCATATCATAATAATATGACTGCGTTGGATATCGGATCATAGTGTCGGCGTTCCAGTGGGATAACCCTGTCAAGTTGCCATGACTGTGCACTTCCACCAGTCGGTACTCGTCTTGGTGTGACCGTAGGTGGTCCAGAACTTAAAACTCCGAATAACAAGCAGGGACAGCACCCATTTCCCAGTACTACTCACGTTCCGATAGATGGCGTGTCGGTGCTGCAATGGTTTAGTTTAAGCGTTATGGCTTCATGGCAAATGATCCGCCACTCTCCCCGGGACGCGTATACAGTAAATAGTCCTAGTAATAGTGGGTGAAATAGAAGCATTGTCATAACTGTCTAAATAAATAGCAAACCGATGAATATGTACGAATAGTCCCCCCACCTGAAGTGTGCTTATTGCAAGCAGTGTCCGATTACTAGGGACACAGTGTAGTAAGTTCAAAACACTACCTCACAAAAACCGTACTGGAGTGTTTCCAGCCTAGGTTCAAAACACTATGGTAGTGTTTTCAACCTAGTTGAAGGTAGGTTCAAAACACTACTGTGTCCACCCTCAAAACCATATCCTTAAGTTCAAAACACTACTCTAATTTAAGTTCAAAACACTACTCTAATATTTGTGTAATATATAATTGCTGCATAGTCATTGTCATTTGTAGTAGGGTGAGGCAGTATGCAGTCAGGTGGAGCAGATGGCCATAGGGGGGACAGTGTGCAGCATATACAACTAATATGTGCTTCAAATGCCGCAGCATCAGTGTATACTAATATGTGGTTCAGTGTATACTAATATGTGGTCCAGATGCCGCAGTGGTATCAACATATACTACTAATAGTAATATTGCTAAAATATCCGCAGCACCATCAGTGTATGTGGTGCAGACGCTGCAGTGCTATCAGCATATACTACTAGTATGTGCATTCTGATATGACCTTAGATGTTGCCAGGATGTAAAACTCCCGGCAACCAAACCAACTAGTACGTGCTTCAAATGCCAGTACCAGTTGCAGCATTTCAGCCCCAACTGCAGTGTTAGGATAGTGTTTTGAAATTGGGTAGTGTTTTGGACGTATGTAGGGGTAGTGTTTTGAACTTAACAGTAGTGTTTTCAACTTAAGTTCAAAACACTATCCTAGTGTTTTCAACTTAGGTTCAAAACCTACCGTAGTGTTTTCAAAGGGATATTGTGTTCAACGTCCTACACCGCCATGCAATTGCTGAGGATCATCTCTATTTGTAAGTTGTATCTGACGGTGGTTTGAAGGTAACATCTGCTCGTTCTATCACCCACATCGGGTCCCCCCCCCACCTCCAACACATTAAAGCGCCATAGTCCGATGGTTTTCAGTTTGTGTCGTTTTTAAACTGATCGTTATTATCATCTAGCTTTCTTTAGTTTCAAGTAACGTTTGATTTAAAATGGTTATCTTTGGAGATATTTGAAGTATATAAAATCAGTGTTGGCAAGCACACGAACAGTCTAACATAATATGCTTCTGCATAATAGTTTCTACTAAATTGACTCAATATTCCCTTCTATATGGCAACACACGCTCAATAAGTGCATTACTATCTAAGTAAAATATGTAGAAACAAATGTTAATATTTGTTTTGATCTTACATATTTGATGCTTCATCGGATTGTACATATTTAAGTAAATCTATTTCAGGACCTTCAAGTGCACTTTTCAAATATACATTGAAGCTTATCTTACTGATAGAAACTCACATAATGTAATTCCACCATGTTTTATTTGTTGTCAGGGAGGGGGGTCAAACTAGTTGATTAAGCAGGTGAAATTTCAATCGCACACGATTGGTTTTCCTTATTCCACTGCTCCTTGCCCTAAGAATTGCCAGCGCCTGGCTATAAAGCAACAAATATCAATTCTTAAGTCATGAGTTCAAACCCACTACCCCATGATCTACAAACACGGAAAACAGACGCTCTAACTCATTCAGGCATCCCGTCTGTAGCAGGTTACATATGCATATAACTTACAATCTGCTCTATTTGACCTGTTTGGTCAAATGTAATTACAAAAAAAGAAGTAATAGATAGTTGTTATAGTCGGATATGTTTAACCGCTGTATTACCCCAAATAGCCGATGTTTACTTTTGTTGTGCCGGGGGGTCGTTAAACAAACAAACAAATAACCTACAAGTGGAACATTGTTTATTTCGACACATTGATCGGTGAAGTGGTGGTGATTCGGCTAAATATCAGACCATTACTTTTTTTGTCTGTCCCACCCGCCTGGCAGGTAATTGGTCTAAGCATGATAAAGGGTGGCTGCCGCGCTGTCACTTTGACCGCCATTTTGTTCTGCTGAATTAGTGAGTCGTGTGTGACTATAAAAGTTGCCGGAACTGTCAATCATCACAAGGGCCTTGTAGTGCAATAAGTCACTGATAATACCCACATTATATAATAAACACAGGCGCCATATATTGTATGTAAGCGTCACAGTAAAACCTCTCTACATCGACCGACAATGGGATCGACTTTTAATGGTCCATTTAGGAAGGTGGTCGGCTTAGGGAGTTTTGTATCGTTACAATGGTATGGTATGGGCGATCGATTGGGACCCAAATACACCTGTAATGCATACTATCAGCACCAACTCAGCCATACTAAAAATATTACCGCATACCTCGGCTGAGTGGTTGCTGCTCCATACTGTTCTTACGTGCACCAGTCCACGCTGTGGACTTTAGCTGTCCAAGTCTGGCTCACCCTGGCCTCATAGCACATCAACAACAACTTCCTCAAGTTTTACTCTCGTGTTTACGCTCACCTACGTATTGCAATCGATATAGGGTAGTGTTCGATCTGTGGAGGTGGTCGGTTAGAGAGGTTTTACTATTGTTACTTATTAGCACCATGGCAATACTGGTGAATAAATCTGACAGGTAAACATGATTCATGATATTTATATTACTCGCCTTTATGGATTTGGCGAGGGGGCAGGTGTCTTTTTTTTGCGGATTTAATTAAACGCTTGGTAAAGCAGACGATGTTGTGAGAATGGAGGTCAGATCCAGTTAGCATAGTTACCCCTAGCAGTGTCTGAACAGTAGTACATGTCATCACACATCTCTTAGACGTCTCAGAAAGTAACGGCAGTCCGTGGCTATCAGAAAACCTTGTTGTTGGAGATGTTGTGAAGGAGAAGCTTCAGGCACAAGTTTGTAAACATGAATCAATCGTGACTACAAAGACTAACCAGAGGGGACCCACATCAAATTAATGTTATCATACATTCCATCAATAATATCCATCTGTGTTGATAATATAATTGACGATAATATAATACAGTCGGTTGGTTGGCTGTTGGAGATGGTTGGTTTGTTGTTGGTCAATCATTCTAGCAACATCTAAGGTCATATCACGACGGGTAGCGACTTGTGACAGTGCACACTTATGGTGCCTTTATAGTGCTGCCCCACTGGGAGACCAGCACCATTATCTGATATCCTACTCAGTCACATTCTCCTAACACTGAGCCAACCAGTCCTTGCCCTATCATAATAATACCAAGCGGCTGGCTAGGAAGCGACAAGTATACATTTTTAACTCATTGGTTTGACTTGACCAGGGTGTTCAATTTCCATGATCTACCGAAACGGGAGATGGATGCTCAACTCATTCGGTCATCCCGTCTGGTCGAGACTGACAGGGTGTTCTGTAAGGCAGCCTGATGACGCGATGCTCGCTGGTTTTCCGCCTTATTGGATTTGACAATGAGTTAATGGGTGCTTAATGGAATGACGTCAACAAAGGGTTGACGACTGAGAGCAATAATCGCCATATCGCGGAGGAGGCGAGCCGGCGAGGCAGCGGCGGCGGCGGTGGCCTGTTGGCAATGGAACCGGTGTAGCAGGAAATCGCAACCCCGGTAAATTGCAAAACCCCACTTGTCATTTCCTAGGAATCCCAAACCCCCATGCCATATATGGCCATGGAGGGTTTGCGATTTCTTAGGAAATCACATATCCTCCCTGGAAATTGCCAACCCGCCATGTTTGGCAGTCTTTATCCTAATGAAAACATCTTTGCGATAGTCCAGTTCGTAATTCCGACTGCACATGCACTGAAAACGGCCTTTATTTACAGATGTTGCCACTTTGGCCATTCTAAAGGCCAGCTAAAGGGTAGTCGGGTTCCAGTACCCATGTTATCCACTAGGTGGTGACCTCTGTTGAAACAAAGGCCAGGGGACTAGGATAGGTAAAGAAGTGCAGCAATATCCTGGTATTATCACTCAGTTTCAGGATCGGCAATGTAAACAATGTCTTCAACAAAATGGCCTTTTTAGTTACAACTTCAGTCGCTGCACACAGTAAATAGAACCATTTTTATATTCCAAATTTCTATTGTGCGTACACCAAATATCTCAATGAACCATTACTTAGTAGTGTGTTAGTTGAATATTACAAAATGCTGGGGTTTTTGCGATTTCCAGGCGGGGTTTCGCAAACCCCGGGTTGTGCAATTTCCAGGGGTTTGCGATTTCCTGCTACACCGGCACTGGGAACAGCTTGTAATTTCATTAGACATCCCTCATGGGGAAGAAGGACCAGGAAATGCCGCCATCGGGGCAGAAACCCCGGTCTGTCTACAACCCTCCCGCAGTGCGCATGAGCGGATAATGGGGTAAGTTACAGCAGGGCAGCTGCATTGTGGGTATCTGACCGAAGGTGTTTACCAGACGCGCACACCCGCAAAGAAGGAATGGACAATAATGTAAAAAATGCTTCCGTGTTTTGGGGATAGAGAGAGAGAGAGTTGGTTGGAGGGCGCTAGTGACGTCATCTAGTGGCAGAAAAGCACACTAAACTAAAAGAAAATCACACTTTGTGCCAGCTGTTAGCTGATCATCGCCCCCAACTGACAGTGACGTCCTGCTAACGTTGCTTGTTGGAGGTTTTGCGTACTGGCAACATCTAAGGTCAGATCCAAACGGGTACCGACTTGTGACAGTGCACACTCATGGTGACTTTATAGTGCTTCCGAACTGGGAGACCAGACCTCCAACATTATCCTGACACTCAGCCAACCAGTCCTTGCATTATCCTAATAATGTTGAGGGCTTGGCTAGGAAGCAACAACTATTAATCTGTATGTCATTGATTTGACTCGACCAGGGTGACGTTATACTATGCTATGTGGACGTTATACTATGCTATGTGGACGTTATACTATGCTATGTGGAAAGTATAAATGGGAAGCCTTTAGTCTAAACTACTCTTCACTAGACATCCAAGACAAGCCATGATTAATTTCGTTAAACGCTCCGCGGGTATCTCCAGTGCACCTGAGGGTAGATCCTTACATTGCTTGAACTATTCCCCTGCTAAAATGGGGCACCTAGTGCTTGGAGAGCAAGAAGAGAACTATAGAGAGAGGGTGAGAGAGGGGCGGAGGGGGGGTGGAACGGAGTCCCTTTGTCTCTGCCGAGATGTCATTAGGAGGCTGGAGGATATGCGCATGCTCAGAGATAGCGACGGGCTATATTCATATCACTGCCTCCGCTCGGTGCACCCAACCAACCACCACGGCAGCTCCATCATCAACAGGACTTTGATAGATCCACTGGGCGGTGGCAGCGGCGGGCTATGAAGTGTATTAAAGCCTTATATCCAGCCATCCGACAGGGCTCATATCACCCCGAACACCACGCCTGATTGCATCTACACGCCTGAATGGTTTTAGTAAATCTCGCCGATGGCAATTTAATGCCAGCCGCATAAACGGCACTCGGCGATAATTAGTCGTGAAGTAACGGCCTTCAATTGTAGTTGAGTACCGATCCGCTAATCGCGACATATGTGGTTTTATTTGTTTGGGGGGGGGAGGGTGGTTTTTTTGGGGGGGGGGGGGCCTAGGCCAATTATGGTAATTAATTCACTAGCACTGATGGAAATTATGTAAGTCATTGGTGATTGCTATCGGTTGGCCATCCAAATTGACGGTGTTGGCTGGGTTATGGGTTTGTTCACGGTGACCCTATTACAATGAGGCCGTTGTCATTATCGTAAAGATGCTAGTTTTAAGGACCATTATATTACCCCACGGAGTACGTAAGCATTGTAGAGCATACTAACTCTTGAACCGACACTTTACAGTTCACTGCATGCAGTTTGGGACTGGGGTGGGGTGATGGGGAGGTGTAGTGGGGGTTGTGTGTGGCGGGTTGTGATGGTGGTGTGGTGGTGTGTAGTGGGGGTTGTGTGTGGTGGGTGTGATGGTGGTGGTTGTGTGGTGGTGTATGGTGGGGGTTGTGTGTGGTGGGGTGTGATGGTGGTATGGTGGTGTGTAGTGGGGGGTTCTGTGTGGTGGGGTGTGATGGTGGTGCGGTTGTGTGTAGTGGGGTGTTGTGTGTGGTGGGGTGTGATGGTGGTAGTGCGGTGGTGTGTATTGGTGGTTGTGTGTGGTGGGGTGTGAAGGTGGTGGTTGTGTGGTGGTGTGTAGTGGGGATTGTGGGGGGTGCGGTGGGATAGTTGTGTTGTGGTGTGGTGGTGTGTAGTGGGGGTTGGATGTGGTGGGGTGTGATGATGGTGTGGTGGTGTTTAGTGGGGATTGTGTGTGGTGGGGTGTGATGGTGGTGGTTGTCTGGTAGTGTGTGGTGAGGCTTGTGTGTGGTGGGGTTTGATGGGTGTGTGGTGGTGTGGTGGTGTGTAGTGGGGGTTGTGTGTGATGGCGTGTGATGGTGGTTTGGTGGTGTGTAGTGGGGGTTGTATGTGGTCGGGTGGGATGGTGTGTGGTGGTGTGTTGTGGAGATTGTGTGTGTGAGGGTGGTGCGGTGGTGTGCTGTGGTGGTTGTATGTGGTGGGGTGTGATGGTGGTGGTGTGGTGATGTGTAGTAGGGGTTGTTTGTGATGGGGTAGGGTGGTATGTGAGGGTGGTCCGGTGGTGTGCTGTGGTGGTTGTATGTGGTGGTGTGTGGTGGTGGTGGTGTGGTGGTGTGTAGTATGGCTTGTTTGTGATGGGGTAGGATGGTGTGTGAGGGTGGTGCGGTGGTGTGTAGTGGGGGTTGTATTTATTGGGGTGGGATGGTCTGGGATGGCCATGGAATGGTGCGTAATGGCATGTGGATGTGTGTGTTTGGGGTGGAGTAGTGTGCTTAGTGGTGTGTGGTTGTGTGTGGTGGGGTGGAATGTTGTGCGTTTGGGTGTGTGTGGTGGTCTGTGATGATATGATTGGTATTGGTGTTGTGTGTTTTGGTGTGTGGTTGTATGTTGTGAGTTGTGCGTGGTGGTATGTGATGAGATGATTGGTACTGGTGTTGTGTGGTTGTGTGTTGTGAGTTGTGCGTGGTGGTCTGTGATGAGTAGATTGGTAGTGGTGTGGTGTTGTTGTGAGTTGTGTGTGGTTGTGCATGGTGGTCTGTGATGATATGATTGGTAGTGGTGTGGTGCGTTGTGGGATGTTGCTGTGTGTTGTTGTGAGTTGTGTGTGGTTGTGCATGGTGGTCTGTGATGCTATGCTTGGTAGTGGTGTGGTGTGTTGTGGTGTGTGGTTGTGTGTTGTTGTGAGGTGTGCGTGGTTGTGCATGGTGGTCTGTGATGATATGCTTGGTAGTGGTGTGGTGCGTTGTGGGGTGTGGTTGTGAGGTGTGCGTGGTTGTGCATGGTGGTCTGTGATGATATGATTGGTAGTGGAGTGGTGTGTTGTGGTGTTTGGTTGTGTGATCTTGTGAGTTGTGTGTGGTTGTGCACGGTAGCCTGTGATGATATGCTTGGTAGTAGTGTGTGTGGTGTGTGGTTGTGTTTTCTTGTGTGTTGTTTTGAGTTGTGCCTGGTTGTGCAGGGTGGTCTGTGATGATATGAGTGGTAGTGATGTGGTGTGTGGTTGGGTGTTGTGAGTTGTGCGTGGTTATGCATGGTGGTATGTGATGATATGATTGGCAGTATTGTGGTGAGTTGTGGTGTGTGGTTGTGTGTTCTTGTGAGTTGTGAGTGGTTGTGTGGTTCTTGATTGTGTGCTTATATGTGGTGATGTGATGTTGTGCTTGGTGATATTTTATGGTGTGTGTGGTCGTGGTGTGATTGTGGTGGTGGGAATATAGGAACTATTCTGAATGGAGATGTGACGATAGTGGGGCTCTGTAATAATTGTGTGTGGTGATGTATGGTGGTGGGTGACGGTGGTCAGTGACGGTGGTGGGTGACGGTGGTGGGTGACGGTGGTGGGTGAAGATGGTGGGTGACGGTAGTGGGTGACGGCGGGACGAATACAGGGATAGTGCTGGACTAGCTGTTGGTGTGGGAGTGGGGGCGGGGGCTGGTCGGGGACTGAGTAATGTGTAGGAGGTTGGGACCTCATTGTTGAGGTTCCACACTGAGCCTCCCCCTCAGAGTAGATCCTGCGCTAGGACCAATTGGGGTGGTTCACTCTTTTTGTAACTTTCAATAAGTAACTCAGCCCACCTCTCAGACTTACAGCAGTGACAATTACTTCAATCGATCATTTCCAAGTTAAGCAACAGAAAAATTGAAATACAAAAAGTAAAAGGAACAAATAATGAAACATGAAAAATGAAAAGAAAACACCAAACAAAGCAAGTTGGTCAACTCCTTTTAATTTTTTTTTTTCAGATATATCCATTTCCCCAGTAATTTATAGCGTGGATTTAGGGGTGGGATTTACGTAAGACACGGTGAGGATAGGAGGGTGTGAGTGTGGGAGGGATGGAGGGTGGGAGTGGGGGGGAGGGTTGGAGGTTGGGAGGATGGGAGGATGTGGACGATATGCGGACCTATTGCCACTGGATTGCTCAGGGAAGCGTATGCTGCCTAAGCATGGGTGTGTGTAGACGTGGAGGACGACGGAGGGAGAGGGGAAGCTGCATGCGAACTGATTGCTGCGGGAGGCAGTGTAATTGTGGGGGTTGGGGTGGGGGTGGGGGGGATCCTGGTGGGGATGTGGCATATATGTGACGGGGAATCAGTCAGGTTTATGGCGCGGAGCAGGCCCTGGGAGGATGGTCTTTGTTCCGCCTTTTATTACCCATTTGCCATGACAACGGATGGCAGAGCGTGTGACTGTACGGTGGTGGATGGGTGCGGGTGCAAGCGATTTGCTTTGTGTGTGTGTGTGGGTGTGTGGGGTAATGGTGGTTACATTTTTCTCTCTACCTCCCCGTCTCACCCTCAGCTTCCCCCCCCCCCGCCCCCTTGCGCCCCCCCCCCTGGTGTCTTCGACTACTACCCACTGGAAGCCAACTCACATCCGCATGGGACCGCCTTTTGCAGTGCCCATACAGTGCTGCAGATTTGCAGCCTTCAGTGCGCGAACGCGACTGGAAACTCCGGAAAAATAATGACAGTTGAATCGGTGCAGTTGTGGTGCTGGTCGCAGGCCTTGCTTGCATGCACTGGCCGAGTCCTGTTGGTTATTTTGTTGTTGTTTTTTTCGTTGGGTGGGGGGGACTGTTCGAATCTGCAATCAAATCCTTATAGACATACTGTTTGTTGCATGTGTATGGTACAACATGCTAAGTGGGCACGATGAGTGAGCTGCGGAGATTCCGTCTGTGTAAGGCAAAGTGCATATTTGGATTAAATGACAGTAATAGCCGGATAACATGAACAATTCATCTCTATGAGTAGACTTCTATGTCCTAACGGATTGTAGCTGTACAGCTGAATTATTGTCTGCAGTATAATTATGTGGCCGACAATGTCATACCAGTATAAAGTATAAATACAATACTGGGATCACTTTCTTATAGCAGTATCATGCTGATACCCTGTCTAGGATTGCATGCATTATTAAACCCTGATATGGCCTGTAAATGCTTGGTGGCATACAGTACTAATGGCCCTGTCACATTACAACGTATCTCGCCAGCGTGCTGACAACGCGGAAAATCACTTTTTACGTTGAGATACGTCAAACATTTCGGCATGGGGGGAAAAGTTAGATGTCAGCGCAACATAGTGGGCATAAGCATAGCATGCGCCTAACATTGTGGTAACATATGTCGACGCATGAGAAATTAAACCTAAAAAGTTGGGCGCAACATGTGGCTAACGAGCCTCTTGCATGCATGGCGTGTAGCTAGCGTTGGCATAACATGCTCCAACCTTCCGCTATCGACCGGCCAACGTGTTGCACAACGTATGAGAGTGTAGTTCCAGCTCGTGAGCGATGCATGTCCAACGACACTCCAGGGCATTTTGGCATTGCGCCAGCATGCCCCCAGCATGCGTGACATTGGCCTAACGCGTGAGTAACACATCCCGATATGCGGGGGGCAGCCGACCCAGCTGCACCTTGTGTATAAATACGGCTGCAGTCTGGCTCTCTCCTCAAATCTCCTCCAGCATGCCAGGGAAGAAGACCTCATCAGCACCCAGCCAGGGACGTGGCAAAGGGAAAGGGAAAGTAAAAGGCAGGAAGAGGATGACAGAGGAGACATCACCATCACCATCTCCACCACAATCTTCAGCATCTCCTCCTGCGCCATCTAGCCAGCCCCAACAGACGATGGAAATGCAGTCCACGTCTCTGTCGCCTCCTAGTTCATGCCCCTCTTCCCTTGCCTCCACCTCATCAAACACGCAGCAGGGGGGAAACAAGAGGAGGGTGAGGCAGTGTGACTGCACTCTGACCGCAGCAGATGAAGAGCTGATGTTGGAGTTCCTGCATGACAACCCTGTCATATGGAACGTCATGATGAGTGACTACAGGCGGATGGACAAAAAAGGGAAGCTTTGACAGGATCTGGGGGCTGCAGAGTCAGCCTGCACCGACCTGCAGATTGGGATTGACGACCAGCCGGGCAGACCGCCAGCTGTGGCCCTAGGCAGAGCGAAGGAGGACAGGAGTCTGCTGACAACTCTCCAGCACCGCGTCGATCGATCGGGGGAGCTGCTGGAGAACCTGCAGCCTGTTCCAGCATGGGCCATGACAGTGGCAGGGGCATTTGGGAACTTTGTCAGGGACGCAATGGAGACTATGTCCAAGGCCCAAGCAAAGAAGGCACAGGGTGGGATTTGTCGCATCCTGACGGAGGTGCTCGATGAAGAGGCAGACAACGAAGGGGGTCGCATGCAGTTGGAGCCGGCCAGGTACACCCCCTCCATCGCATGTCCTGTGTGACCCCCATCTGCGATGTTGTGGCAGTCAACGTTGTCGCATGCGTCCTCCTGTCCGTCCCCCAGCGAAATGTACCAGCCACATCCCTATCAGTGGAGACACCAACCCCCACCAGGATCTCCATGGGCATCACAGAGCCAAGACTATATGCAGCAGTACATGCTGCAGCCGGTGCTGCCTGTGCGACTGGTGGGGCTGCACCAGCCGATGGGACTGCTGCAGCCCCAGCCAGTGGCGCAGGTAATGCAACGGGTACGGCAGCCACAGACTCTGTTTGCCCAGTAGCCCATGGGTCCGCCTCCACCGGTGGGGATGCCTTCAACACCGACCGCACATCCAGCACCGACAGCGCATCCAGCACGTCCAGCAGCAGCAGCACCCCCGCAACCGAGCGGCAGCTCTGCCCTAGGGGCATGGGTTTCCGCCCAAGTGGTGCTGAACCAGTCTAGCACTCCAACAGCAGTGGACAGTTTGTTGAATCTGTTCGGGCTGTCGGGGATTTCAAGTGTGTCCAACTTATGCCAAGTACACACCTACCATATAGGATTCGCGCACTAAAACTCGCGACTCGACCCGACCCGCTTAAAACTGAAAACAGGCCGATTCATTTTTCGAATCGCGAATCGCAATCGTAAGCTAGGTACACACCTACCGTTTTAGCCCTAAAAATGAGTTTTTAGTCGTGAATCGCAATCGGTAGGTGTGCTAGGGGAGTGCACACCTCACGACTTTTGGGCAGTTTTAGATCGTAAACGGTAGGTGGGTGCGGAAAAACGGTAGGTGTGTACCTAGCATTAAACATCAAGGCGCAGGAGCAGTTTGCTCCTGCGGGGGAATGGGCACCGCCCCATCAAAGGACTAGGAGGGCTGATTTGGTGTGGTATATATGTGTATATATTTATTGTTTGTAGTTTATAAATATTGTATATATGTAACTTGTTCAAATGTAATTACTATCTGCCTGTACACTATTCATAAAATGTTTGTAAATAAAACGATATGTATTCTAATCCAGATTTTGGTGCCTGAGTCTAACTCTTTGTAAACATTATTTATCCTTATTATACAAATGCAATGTGGTAACAATAAATGTTATGAAATTATAATTTTGGCCTTTGCCCAGTTAGCCTACTTTACAAAAGGTAATCTGACATGTAACTAAATATGAACCCTGCCACCCCTTTAAATAAGTCACATTTTAAATTTGGCCCTTAAAAAGTAATTAAACTTCCCCATAAACTAATCTTCCCGACCCAATTTTAATCACTTTTTTAAAGTTATTTTTGGTAAATATGTTTATTCTGCTGAATAAGTCTTTTGTCAGTGCCGAAGCACTGGTCTTCCGGCCATTTTTCAAGTCAGGGTTACTTACACAAAAGGTATATAGAATAAGGTGTACAATAACTGTTGAATACACAATTTGCAGCATGTAACACAATGAAATTCTGTGACCCACAAGTTCCATAGCAATATGGTAACAGTAGTGTCATATAATTAGATAAATATTACTCAGATCAATGTGAGTATTTACATAATATTTAGAATGTAAGCAGAAGTTATCTTCTGTATTCAGTTGGTAAAGTTGTAGTAAGGTTTAATGTTCAGTTGCAGTTAGGCAAGCGGTATCTAAATGTCAGTTTGTTAGAAATATTCTAGTGTAACTCTAGTGTAGTTAGTTATCTGAGTTTATGAATTATGATGTTGGGATGGGGGTTCTTAATAATACACTGGACCAGCTGTGACCAGTGAAGCAGTGGGACCAATCCCAGTGCATTTAGGTCTTAAATTAAATTTTTTTATTTGACTGTCTCTGTCAGCATATATGGTTGACTGGAAATAACAGAGGAACAGCAACGAATAAAAAAAAGGGGGGGGGGGGAGAGCCGAGGCTTAGGGTTTGGTGGTCTGCCACTTACAGTATGGTGAAGCCATGGAACATACTTTACTCTAACTGCATAAGGGCCTGCCCAATCCGATGTACTCTTAGTGAGTTTTTAAATTCTAGGTAAGAGGATGCTGCCCTGGTTCTGGCTGGTAGCTTGTTCCACATCATGCTGCCTTTCTAAATTGGTGCTTTAATTAGTTTGTTTGTGGAAGGCTTGGGGACTTTGAGTAGAGTGGAATCAGCCCATCTAGTATTCCTTTTTCTGTTGTCTATTTATTGGGTCTCTCTGGCTCTTCTGTACATAAGTGATAAGAGATGTGAATCTCTTCTAACCATTAGGTAATCTAGGTTTGCCTTGTTACGCATTTCCTTTATACTTATGCATTTCTTTTATACGTAAAAGTAATCGTCCTCACCCAAATAAAAGAACTGACATATAAATGTGTCAGTGTAAAAGTAATCTTCCCCACCCAATTTACGAACTGACATGCAATTTTGTGAGCATATAAGTAATCCTCCCCACCAAATTTACGAACTGACATGTAAATATGTCAGTGTATAAGTAATCCTCCCCACCCAATTTCATAAACTGACATGTAAATTTGTCAGTCTATATATAATTGGGGCCAGAAAACATTAAAGAATCCTACCCCACCCAAATGAATAACTGACATGTTAAGTTTGGTTCGGTATCAACAACAGATATTGATACCTTTTATTTAAACCAATAGAACTACCAAATTTTTTACATACAGATATCACAGTAAATATCACAAATGACAGAGATCACGGTACAATAACATCACAGTCATCATCATCATGCTGTCGGTCGCGATGCGACAAAGACTGCTTTCATTACTTGACTGCCGCTCCCCATTTAGCTCTCTGCTGTGAGAGTTGCGTCCATGAGTCGGTCTTAATGTCTCTCAGCTTCAGGTTTACATTTCATGAAAGCTGCCTGCAAAAGTGTTGAAGTGCTGCTGGCTTTTGCAAGTTACCAGCGGCACTCTCTCGGGGAGCAAATAGAGGTTTCACACCGGCAAGAAAATGTCAAAGACAGGCGCAAAACTATTTGTCCCTGCAGTGGCTGGTCGGGAGATGTTGGGAGTTCCATACATCAACCGCCCTTAATGCTGCCACAGTGACATGGTTTTCTGTTTAGGGTTTGCTCCCTTAGCCTTCGGTTCTGTCAAGGACCTGTACCACAAGGCAGTGGTTTAGAACTCTGCAAGGCAGGGGCGTCAAACTCCCTGAGGTATTGCTATACCTATACCTGCATACCCTGAGGTATAGGTATAGCATCACAGTACAAAGGCATCAATAGATCATATTGTCCAGACATTCAATGGAACCGGTTGGGGAGTTGATCCAGTCCTTGAGGAGATTATGCTGCTCCTTTCCTGCACTGGAGCCAGTGTTGATGCCAGGTACTTGAGCGGGCAGGTTTGGCATGTTTAGGCCCTCTCTCCATGGTCCGGGGATGACGTTGTGGTGGCCATTCTCTTCACAGTGTAGCTGCTGATTCTGGAGCAAGGGATATCGAATCCTCATTATGTTGTGTTGTGTAGGATCATGCACGTGGTAAGGATCAGATTCATGGTGGATGGGAGGTGCTGCATCGTGCTGAGCAGAACCTGGAATCGGTTTACCAGGATGACAAAAGCATTCACCATGACTCTCCTAGCTCAGGAAATCCTGTAGTTGAAGATGCGTTCCTCATGCATCATACCCCTCCGCTGTACGGCTTCATGATTGTGTGGCATAGGGTGAAGGCATCGTCACCGATCAGGAAGTAGGGTACAGAAATCTGGCCGTTCACGATAGGCTCGCTGGCAGGGAGACCAAAAGTACCATCTTCGATGCCCACCTTCAGCTCAGAGTCATTGAAAACCTGGGTGTCTGATGCCGAACCCGTTCCACCGACATGCACCCAGATAAACTTGTAATCTACATCAACGAGCTCCAGGAGAACTATGGAGTAGAATCCCTTGTAGTTGTAGTAGAGGGATCCACTCTTTGGGGGACACCAACAGGCAATATGCTTCCCATCCAGTGCTCTGCATGTGTGGGGGAAGGTCCGCCTCCCCATGAACTTTTGCGAGATGGCACACCATCCATCAGGAGTCATGGGGCAGGTAATCATCTCATCAATGTATTCAGCGATGACTGCTTTAAACACCTCTCTCACGATGAGTGATTGCATGTTGTGGGGGGCCCTCCACCCAAACTTCATGGAGGCATACCTGCTCCCAGAGGCTAGGTGATGCAGAGTGAGAGCAAGCTTCAGGCCAGGCTCGAGCCGTTCTCAGAAGGCTGTGTACTTTTTACTTATCTGAGGACCCACTCTGGCTAGTATCTCATCAAACATCTGGGGAGGCATCCGCATGAAGTTGATGAAAGAAGCTGGATCCTCATTACGGAGTTCCACCAGAAGCTGATCGTACAAACCAAACTGTCGCCGCCTGCGGATCCATGCTCTCATCCACATTATCTTCAGTCGACATCGTCTCCTTCTTCTGAGATGGTAAAGTATTAATTGGTTAACATTATGGTGATGTTGGAGAATGGCTAGTTGATATTCCTCCGGGTGCCCTGTAGGGACATCCATCATCTCCGAAGAGGTGAGCTGTTCTGGTCAAACATGAAATCCAATCCCTTTATATACTCAAACCCAAAATGCGCAAAATATGTTCCCTAAACATTGACGGGTCATTCGCAGAACGCCCTCCAACGTTAAGCGAGCGGCAGACGCATGCCCTATACATCAAAAACATTGAGACATGGTGGAGAAACGCCAACAGCGCGTTGGCCATACATTATGCATACGTTAGAACAACGTCGTCATATGTTGGTGTTACGTTGCTAACGCGCTGACGGAACGCTCTCTGTCAGAGGTAAAAAAGTCAACGTAGGACAACGTAAGAACAATGTTCCGCCAATGTGCATCTAACATATCTCGCCATCCCCCTAACACCCGCACGTTGTTGTACGTCGAAAGATTTGTGCATGAACAAAACTTCACCGACCCTCTGACGCGTGCCGCTGTATGTCACCGAACATTGATGTACATTGACGTATACCACCGCGCGCCTAATGTTCGCATAACACATACTGACGTATCCTGACGTATCCTGACGTAGCGGCAAAAAATCACATATATCGATGTACGTTGTCGCGATGCGTCGTAATCTGACAGCACCATAAACCTGATGCTGGTACCTGTTGTATGGCAGTACTTGGTGGCATACAGTATTAAACTTGGTGTTGCTGGTACCTGGTTGGGTGACCTGTGCAGTACTTGGTGGCATACATTATTAAACTTGGTGTTGCTGGTACCTGGTTGGGTGACCTGTGCAGTACTTGGTGGCATACATTATTAAACTTGGTGTTGCTGGTACCTGGTTGGGTGGCTTGTGCAGTATTTGGTGGCATACAGTATTAAACTTGGTGTTGCTGGTACCAGGGCCCATATGCACCAATCGGGGTTAGGCTTAGCCGGAGTTAAGGCACTAGCCGCGGTTAGCTACCTCAGGGTAGCGGGGGGGGTTTGAGAAATGTGTCAATCGGTATGCACCAATGTTTTAGCCGCTGCGGATAGCTAACCGTGAGTTTATTTATAGATTTGGGAATTCCCTCTGCGTTTGTAGGCATATATCAGGCTCAAATCTATTAAATGCGACCATATTTAACAGAATTACATACGCAATAAGTGAAATTTGATCAATTTAACCCTAAATTCGAACCGTTATTAAGGCTACTGCTGCATTGGCAGCGATATTAATAGTTATATTTTCGAATCGACGAACGTAGGCCTACAGTAAACAAACCGCCGCCAGTATGGAAAGCGACGTCGATGCGGCGGCTGCGGCGATTTGTTTACTTTACGTTTGTCGATTCGAAAATATAACTATTAATATCGCCGCCAATGCGGCGGTAGCCTTAATATCGCTTTGCACTTAGGGTTAATTTGATTAAATTTCACTTATTGCATATGTAAATCTGTCAAATATGATCGCATTGAATAGATTTACACCCATACGGGCACACTAACCGCCCCGGCTAGCAGTTAAACCTGATTTGAAAGTGGGGTAGCTTAGCCTAGGCTAAATTTCACGGTTAGCACTAACACCGATTCGTGCATACCGATTTCTCACATTTAGCCTTGCGGGGATACCTTAGCCGCGGTTAAGGCCCTAACCCCGATTGGTGCATACGGGCCCAGGGGCCATATGCATGGAGCAGTGTTAGCACGTGTGGTGTTATCCATGCATACCAACGTGTCTGCGCTAAACCAGAAATCCCGCGCTAAACGCGTTTTGCCTCCTAACAATGCTCCATGCATATGGCCCCTGGTTGGGTGACCTGTGCAGTACTTGGTGGCATACAGTATTAAACTTGGTGTTGCTAGTACCTGGTGGCGTGGTCTATGCAGTGTAGCTGGTGCGTAGTGGGTGACCCAGTGATCCTGACGAGTCTGTGTGACCCAAACAGTACTTGGTGGCTTACAGTACTAAACCCGGTGTGGCTGGTCCCCGGTCGGAGACCCTGTGTGCCAGCGTATTCAGGTATCACACCCCGGGGTCCGGCCGGGTGAGGTGGGCGTGATGGTGTTGCGGTGTCCACCCTTTGTGCGCCGGCAACGAGGCGGCCTATACATCACACCCGGCCCTGTTGAAGCCGGGCACTGACCGATGGCTGCCGACACATCCCTCACGTCTACCCGCACATACCGGCCGGGAGCCAGGTGCGGCCATGCCAGCAACAACCGGTTTACCGAGCACGCCCTACCCCACCCTATCCCACCCTCCCCCACCCTCCCCCACCCTCCCCCGTCCTCCCCCACCCTCACCCACCCTCACCCACCCTCCCCTCCCCCCCTCCCCCACCCTCCCCCACCCTCCTCCACCCTCCCCCGCCCTGCCCCAGCTGCCCCCCCCCTCCCCCCTCCCCCCTCCCCCACCATCCCCCACCCTCCCCCACCCTCCCCCATCCTCCCCCACAC
The DNA here is from genome assembly GCA_030323885.1 of Branchipolynoe longqiensis. Classification (NCBI taxonomy): domain Eukaryota; kingdom Metazoa; phylum Annelida; class Polychaeta; order Phyllodocida; family Polynoidae; genus Branchipolynoe; species Branchipolynoe longqiensis. The sequence goes on from CM059191.1 coordinate 69,779,553, forward strand.
ACCCTCTCCCGCCCTGCCCCACCCTCCCCCGCCCTCCCCCGCCCTCCCTGCGCTTGGCCGCGTTCCGGCGGACTCCCCCGCCGCTCCGCCGCGCTCCCCCTCCCTCGCCCTCCCCCGCGCTCCCCGCGCTCCCCCCGCGCTCCCCCGCGCTCCCCCGCGCCCCCGCCCTGCCCCACCCTCCCCCGCCCTCCCCCGCGCTCCCGCGGCCTCCCCACCCTCGCATCCCACGCTCCCCCGCTCCCCCGCCCTCCTCCCTCATCCCTAAGAACAACAACCTACATGCAAAGGACCGGTTGGTGCAGTCAGTGTTAGGATACTGTGTCTGAGTGGGATAGCAGATCATGGTGCTGCTGGACTGGTCTCCCAGTTGGGCAGCACTATACAACCACCATGAGTGTGCATTGCCATAAGTATGTACCTCTTCTGATATGGCCTTAAATGTTGACAGGAGGTAAAACTCCAACAATCACCGAACCAACCTGTAGTCAGTACTCGGATCACACTTCTCTGGTGGATTAAACATTGATTATTCCTGGTGCCAGGCACTCTGTCTAATTCCATTGACGCGTCTCTCCTAATGTGGCACCACCCTAATTGTATGAAATAAGAAAAGTGAGAGAACCGGTGTGCAATAGAAGTAATGGATCCTCCTAAAGTAAAAGCGCCCTAATTAGCCGAGCAGGGTGTGGCTGGTTCAAATTGATGCATGAAGAAACACACTCCATGTTATGATGTGTGTGAACTCTTGCATGTGTGTGTGTATGTGTGTGTGTGCAAGCTCACGCACAAGCACACACTGTGTGCTGCGTGTGTGTACACAGGTGCGGGGTGTCCATATAGATGGATGTATCGCTGCAATACAGAGGTATGTAGTTAAGACTGTACACACTCTCTAATTTGCTGAGTAAATTCAAATTCACTTGAAGTTACTTCTCAGGTATCTCGGGAGGGGGGAGGGGGCAGGGGGTGGGGGGTGAGGGCGAAGTTGTCAGAGAGAAACGAGATTGCAGTAAAGGTTCAGATCAATCCGTAGATAATGATATCTTATATAGAGAAACATACGGTTAGAATTAGCCTAGAATCCCATAATGCACCAATGAGGCTTCTTAATTTTCACAGAAAGTGCAGAATTTGTTGAGGATGTCCTGTACAGACGACAAATAACCCATATCCCGGTAATCTGGTAATCTGGTATGCATCCAGGCGCCAGGGGGATTACCTGCATCCGTGTTGCCATGACAACGGACGGAAACCCGCTTATACCCATTCGCTCATTTGCACAGCCATAACTCGGAGTGCGGGGTAGGGCAGGGGGGGGGGGGAGTAGGAACCTAGGGAGGAGTGCAGTGTCAGGGGGGTGGGGGGCGAGGGAGTAGGGGACTAGGCAGGAAAATACCCTGCATGCACACATAAGTTTTGTGAATGTTTACACCTCAGTAGTAATTGGCCGTGTTGGTAGATCGTGGGCTCGTGGCTTCGAACCATAGTCGAGTCAAACCAATGACATACAAATTGATACTTGTTGCGTCCTAGCCTGGCGCTCGGCATTATTAGGATAGGACAAGGACTGGTTGGCTCAGTGTCAGGATAATGTGACTGAGTGGGATATCAGGTCATGGTGCTGGCGGCCTGGTCTTCCAGTGGGGAAGCACTATAATGTAGCCATGAGTGCGTACTGTCACAAGTCGGTACCCACCCTGATATGACCTTAGATGTTGCTAGGACGTAAACCAACAACATACAAACAGTAGTAATTGGTCCCCTTCAGACAATTGAGGGGAGACGATTACGTAATTTTCCGGTATTGCATCTGACACTATACTACTCACCCCATTGATATATATGTCAATTCTGCCAGCCATGAGCGCTAACCCAGAGTCTGGTTTTTACATAAGACCGCCACATCAGTAGTAGAGACATTCATATTCGACAGTAGAGAAAATACACCTTTCCGACCACCCACCCAACAAGTATGGGTGAGGGACGATCATAAGCCGTGTTTACACGGGCGATTTAAAACGTTTCATATGAAACGACTTGCCTAGATCGACTCACATTTCCCGTGTAAATGCGACGCTGTGGCGTTTTAGGGCTGAATCGCTTCATATGAAACGGTTCATCTATACCACCTAGCTAGGTGGTTTATTTGAAGCGATTCAGCTGGTTCCCAGGCGGTGATAGTATAAAATAGTAGTGCGTGCCGGCAACAGGGGGAGCAATAACTAATCGCTGGTGCCCGGCAGTGTTAGGGCCCGATTAGGCCGAAATCTAGTGAATGCGATCATATTTAACAGAATTACAGACTCAAATAATGAAATTTAATTAAATTAACCTTAAATTCCAAGCGATATTAACATAGCAGCTACATCGGCGTCGAATCACCAAGTGTAAACAAAACAAATAGCAGTGCTAGCCAGCTACAGGCGCCTGCTGGTTCCCGGCGCCGACACACTTTTCAACTCCGCCATGTAAACATCTCTCTAAAACGCTTCATATAAATCGCCTTGTCTAGAACGTTTCACAATTCCCCGTGTAAACACGGCTATAGCTATATAAAAGAAAAGGTGCTTCAGTAGGAATCTCTTATACCGACCCACCAAGGGGCAAGGCTAAGGACTGACACTTGTACATATATACATAAACAATACCTGTACTCATAGGTGGAAACATGAAATCATCAAAATCCAGCAAACGGAAATGGAAATAGTCCTATGGCGGCCGCCATTTGTATACTTGTATTGAATCGCATAATAATAAATAAATAATTCTCCGACCATTTATATGTATATGTCAATAGACTAATTTGTAATTCCAAACTTTCATGTTTATAATAATTTAGTTTTGCACTGCGTGTAGTAGCGAACTCCATAGAATGAAAACTGAATGCCCACGGACATTTGTTTGGCTCTCGACGCCGTTTTCAGTGCGCACTCTATAGGCAGTTTCGTAATTCCGACTAATGTGGGCGGGTCGGTCCTAGGCATTGCTTATTCATATTATATTATATTATATACAAGCTGTTGAGGTATTCGTTCCAGCGTGCAGTGTTATCTATATTGGCATAGAGTTGATGAACTTGCAGAGAATGTGCAACATCCAATATAGCGGCCATTGAATTGTCTCCATTTCACTAGTAGAGACTATTAATCTATAGAATTTAAGAAATCCTAAGCAACAACCGTAGTGGCCTCCAATATATATATATATATATATATATGTATTTGACCAACATAGTTAGCCTTTTGGATTCGGAATACATTTGACTATATATGGACCGTTCTCTGAAACTAGGGACACTTTTGTGACATGGAAGCCAAAAGTGAAAACCTTCCAAATAATAGCAGAAAACATAATATATATAACCCAACCTTTTCTGTCTGGTTGTTTATCAACCCTTTCCTTAAAACAGGCAGGCGGGAGAAACTAATGTAACTGTGATATGAGCGCGAATTCTGCTGCTTCTAATGACACTAGTACCATACAGAAGTACGAATCTTATATGGCACCAAAGGAATTAATGAAATAACTCACTGCGCATGTACCAACAAGTGAATGCCATAATCAAAGGTGCTCAACTTCTTAGACTTACGTTATTTAGTTTGCAGTCTGTTGGTTGTGTCTACCATGTGAACCTCTCCGCCTATGTCCTCATTTGTTTTCAATACAATTCCTATCTCTGGCCACATCCCAGCAGCCTGGTCACCGTTGCACATGCTGCCAAGCAGGCTACCACTTGCTTCCTGATACTAACTAATCAATTGTAGTAGACCAGATGGGATGGTCGAATGAGTTGAGTATCTGTTTTTCATTTCGGTGGATCGTGAGGTTCGAACCCACAGCTTCAAACCCTAGTCAAGCCAGACCAATGACTTAAAAGTGAATACGTGTCGCTTCCAAGCCAAGTGCTCGGAATTAATAGGATAAGGCAATGACTGGGTGGCTCAGTCAGGATAATGCGACTGAGTGGGATATCAGGTTATGGTGATGACGGGCTGGTCTCCCAGTGCGGCAGCACTATAAAGTCGCCATGAATATCCACTGTTACAAGTCGGTCCCCGACCTGATATGACCTTAGATGTTGCCAGGTCGTAAAACTACCAATCAACGAACCAAATCCATTGTAGTGATGCCTAGCTCCTCCCTGTTCTGCATCGGCTTTCAGAAAATCCTTTCGACTCAGTCAGGGTATTGTATAAAAGACGACACATGTGTATGGGGGGATCCTGTGAAGGAGTGACATGGAATAGTTTATTTAAGCCCCAGTCACACATACCCGGATCAGGTGCCGGACGAGCCCCGGACCGCCATCCGAGGTGGTCCGGGGCGATCCGGGGTGATCCGTGGCTCGTCCGTGGCTCGTCCGTGCTGACAACCCCTGATCTGGCCTGATCCATGGCTCGTCCGGCGCCATCCGGGCTCAGCCCCAGATGTTTTATAATGTTTAAACCATCCTGGGCGGTCCGGGGGATTTTGCGATCTGGGCTCAATCCGGCCTGATGGGCCCTGATCCGGGGGTGGTCCGGGGGTGGTCCGGGTATTGCGGGGGTGGTCCGGGGCGGACCGGGCCTGTCCGGGGGTGGTCCGGGGTCATTTTGAGCCATGGTTTGACCCAGACCATCCCCGGACTATCCTGGACTACCCCCGGCCTAGCCACGGACCACTCCCGGACTGCCCCGTAAGACTGGGATAGTCCGGGGGTGGTCTGGGGCAGTCCGGGGGTGGTCCGGCCTCGTCTGGGGCCGGTCCGGCCCAGTCCGGGGGCAGTCTGGGGGTGGTATGGGGTGGTCCGGCGCTCATCCGGGGCTCGTCCGGGGCTCGTTCGGAAAAGTGTGACTGCGAGGCAAAAATCAACGAAAACAGTGATTTTATCCGTGGCGGTCCGGGACAGTCCGACCCGTTGGTCCGTGGGTGGTCCGGCTCAAAATCCGGGGCTCGTCCGGCTATGTGTGACTGGGCCTATCATTATTAAAGGAGACAGAAAGATACATAAAGTGTTATGTCTTGGCAACATCTAAAACGTCATGTCATAAAGTAGTTGGGTGGGTGGCTTGTAAAACGTTTTTGTCCCCCGCTCACTGGAAAATGTGTCAAAGACCGCAGGCCAATCGTCGCTGGCAAAAGGTGAAATTGGTGTCGTTCAAATATGGGCTATCACTTGTTGCTCATGACCTAACGGCCTGCCATGTGCCGATCTCTACGTCCAAACGTTGCTCTATTTGTATAAAGCTAAACCTTGTAAGGTATCTGTAGAAATGGCAAGAGCAGCCTTAGCTGGTGGTTGGATTAAATAGACAATCGCCGACTGCGTTATAATATAGAGCCGGCTTGATGAATCACCATGCGGGCAAGCTGGATCCTATTAGCACGGACATTCAACGGGCTCTTCATGTAGGTCACATCGATTCAGCACTTGTCAGAGAATAGCTTGTACTGTAGTTGGGTGTAGTCTTGTTTGATTGATACTTGTGTACGGAATAATTTCAAGTTTCAACAATTTGCCATCTAAAGCCGTGTTCACACACACAACTTTAGGCCAAACTAGATAAGGCAAACTAGATGAGGACAAACTAGTGTTGTGTCCACACACGGAGCGGTTTAAGGCAGAAATCAATATCTGTGCATGAGCAAGTCCATACTAACCAGCGCCAGTTTCGGTTAGTCGACGTCGCCACGAGAGAGTGTGGGTTCGACCTAGATATGTATGGACTGAATCGTATTGGTTTGGAACGGTCAAAACTTCTGCTGGGCAGTGAAAACCTTAAAATAAATCATGAACAAAATATATGTGCTGCTGGTAATTGCAAAAGCCAGCAGCACTTCAACACATTTGCAGGCAGCTTTCATGAAATGTACAACCGCACAAAACATCATACCGGCTCGGTCATCGCCCGGGTTAGCAAGGACCGCGCTGCTCGAGCTCATCTTCCGTCGACAGTGGAAAATCAACTAGGAGGAACACAACGCAACACAACACAACTACTGACATCTACATTTTGTATTTATATGTACATATATACTCATATATAGAGTGATATAATACACATATGTATAATAATATCAACTGATTTATGCACTAGATATAGATCTCGGGGTTTCCACATATTATATACACATTTGTGCATACATGTATATACTCATTGCATATACATGATCTACATATACATATATGTATATAAAGAGTTGCCGGAGAAATGAGGTATATAATTCTAATTGCATATACCACATATGTATTAATTGTATATATATACATATATACGCATTGCGATTATATATATGTGATGTATAACGAATTATGCGAGTATAAAGATACATAAGGGTTAATTATTATTTGTTATACTCCGTAAGACCAACACTGTACCGGTGGTATATTTGGTTGTATGATGGATAAAGGTTTCCTATTAATTATGCTCCTATAATTGGGTATACAACAGATGACCGTTTTTCTGAGAGTGAGAGTCTGGTCGATATCTCTCTCTATATAATATATAATCCATTAAGTGAAGATTAATAACAAAGTTACTCACGTCCTTTATTTTATTATTCCAATTCACACAAAACACGGATCTAGATCCATCAAACACCGCCTCCTCCCCCCCCCCCCCCCCCCCAACAGCTGGGACCCTTACTCCGCGCTCGACTGACGCGCCATCTAGCGGGTCCCGCAAGTGCGACGAAACGCAGGAGTGTGTGTGTAGTGTGTAGTGCGGAAGGGGGGTGAGTGCGAAGTCTGCTCTCGTCAGTGACGGGGCTCATGCGGCATCTAAGACCGGCTCGCCACGGACAGCCTCGAACCGCCTCCAGTGAGGGCCGACATATCCACGTGGCCGCACGCACATATATGCTCACATCGCTGGAGCAACTACTGGAGCAGCCACCGCCACCGCCAGCCACCACATCCACCGCCACCCGCCACCGCCACCCGCCACAACCACATCCACCCACCACATCATCCGCACCCGCCACCTCCACCCGCCACCCGCTACCGCCACCCGCCACCAGTCACCATCACTGCTGCTCCTGCTGCTCCTTCTCCAGCTCTTGCTGCTGCGACCAGCTCCCACTCCCACAGAGGGTAAGCGATAGGCAGGGCGGAGTTAGCGGTTACTGCCCGCCTCCTACAGCCAAGAGACGCCTGCCTACACTGTTTGTTGAGAGGCTCGACCCCTCACCGCGGCGGCAATCAACCAACCAACTAACCAACCAACCAACCAGGCAAGCCCGGAACAACACCCCCTCCCACCGGGGTACAAGGCGAGATATCCCCGGGCGGCAGCAATCACACCCGGGTCGGCCGAAACTGACTACCCGCCGGCCGAGGTCGGGGCGTATGCACGCCCGCCCGCACGCCGCGTGACTTTATTGGTTGTTTTCTGGCGGCCGGGGGTGAAATTAACACTCGAACCCCCCCCCCCCCCCCCAGCCGGCGCCCCACAAATCCGCCTTGCATTATCCCACGACCTCTGCCACCACTCATTGCGCTAGCGGCGGCTACTTGAGCAGATCGGAGCAGCTCAGTACAGGGTAAAGGTAGCAGGGTTGGAGTGTTGGGAAGACGCGCTTTGCAGTGCGGCCTGCGGCGAATCGGAACAGACAGACTCCCTCGTGGGGTGTGTGTGTCTGGATGATGAGCCACCGTGGGAATCTCAGTTTCTGAGACCGGAAAGAGGAGTTGAGGAGGAGGAAGGAAGGGCACCACCGGGACGTGTGCGGGGCGCGTCGGACAGTCACGGAGGCCGGTCGCCGAGCCACTCGTGTGCCGGGAAAGAGTGGCTTCATTACCCGGCAAGCAGCTCACGGCCGCCCGCCCCTCACTCCCCGGGACGTGCCGTCGGGGCTCCCGGGTGCCTCTGCCACTGCCTGGATGGACCTATCTATTAAAAGGGCGTGCTCCTCGGGAGCCTGTGGTTCCCATTAGTAGACATACACGCGCTGAAGGTGTTCGTGTCTGCAAGTGTGAGTGTATGTGTGAATCAGCCAGGCTACACCCCTGGATGGGCGTGTGATTAAGTACACACGCACCTAGCCCCCACGGAGAGGAGCTGCAGGTGAAGAGAGCGAGCGAGGGGAGTATGCATTGGGAACTGTACACACGCACACTGCACATGTATCCATGCAACTTCCCGCTGTTCTGACACGGCCACCACTGCAACGCTCAACCCGGGCCCATATATATACAAGCACCGATCCTCACTTGGGAAATATCTATGGCAATTGAGTCTTGTCCATCGTAATCTACCAGTGTTAAGTCAATTAGACAACATCTGTTGTTGGTGTAGCTTGACACGCAATGTACACAATACATACAAGAGAGCAGCATCACCTACTTCCGTTCCATCCACCCTCCACAGGCCAGATTGAGTGAGTTTCCCTCTATATCCAGCCTGTCTCCACGGTTCAACTGTAGGGAGCAAGTATATACATGCATATCAGTCTCGCTCTTCAGCCATCAGAAAGGGCACCACAGACATACACTCAGAAGTGGCTACCGAGGTGGTGATCAGAGAATCAGGACGGCTGAGAGGCCGGTGGACGGAGGGGGGCTGCTGCCGCGCCGGGCTGTCAGGAAACCGGGACGGGTCTCAGTGTCCGCCGGGTGGTCCTTGCCCCAGTCACAGTCAGTCGCCGCTGTCGGCCCGCACAACTTACTTATCACATTACTCATGTCTCCACCACCCACCATCTAACCACTCACCCACCCACATAACCACTCACCCCCCATATAACCACTCACTCACCCACTCACATAACCATCCACCCACCCACATAACCACTCACCCACCCACATAACCACCTACCCACCCTCCCATATAACCACCCATCCACCCACTCACCCACCCACATAACCACTCACCTACCCACATAACCACCCACCTAACCATCCAGCCACACCCACCATCTTCTCCAAACACAGGCGGCGACGGTAAGCACTGGCCCTCCGTTCCCACCCCTATCCTCCTCTAGAGCCCTTCTCCACCCCCCCCCCCGTTCCTCCCCTGACACCTGCCGGTTAGGCTACGGCTATTACCACTCACTCATCACCCCCACCCCCACTCTCCGTCCCGACACATCTCCGCCATTTCATGTTCCTATCCACTGTATCATACTCAACCATCTCTGCAGAAGCCTACGGACATTCATCTATAGACATATGGTGAGAGAGGGAGATAGGGAGAGAGAAACAAGCATCTCTGGAGCAGCCAATGAACATTCATCTATATAGAGAGATAGGGAGATTGGGAGAGAGAGGGATAGAAACAAGCATCTCTGGAGCAGCCAATGAACATTCATCTGTATATATAGAGAGCGCAAGATTTGGCGAGAGGGAGAGAAACAGCCATCTCTGAAGCAGCCAATGGACATTCATTTTTATATATAGAGAGATAGGGAGATTCGGAGAGAGAGGGATAGAAACAAGCATCTATGGAGCAGCCAATGAACATTCATCTGTATATATAGAGAGCGTGAGATTGGGCGAGAGGGAGAGAAACAGCCATCTCTGAAGCAGCCAACGGACATTCATTTGAATATATAGAGAGAGGGGGAGATTGGGAGAGAGAAGGAGAGAAACAAACATCTCCGGAGCAACCAATGGACATTCATCTGTATATATAGAGAGAGGGAGATTGGGAGAGAGAGAGAGAGAAACACGCATCTCTGGAGCAGCCAATGTACATTCATCTATATATATAGAGAGAAAGAGCTTGGGAGAGAGAGGAAGACAACCATACATCTCTGGATCAACCAATGGACATTCATCTATATATAGAGAGGGATTGAGAGAAACACATCTAAACTTACTACGCACTCCCCTCGAGCGGTGCCAAGCAGTGTCCAATTAGACTAAAGAAGGCAACCTACCTCTGCCTCTCTCCCTATCACTGCCCCTATCCCTATCCCCTCTGGCACCCATGCTGCTGCCTCCCCTGCCCCCCCCCCCCCTGTCTCAGCCCCTCGCCGCCCTGCTCCAGGTGCTGACTACGTGACCGGTTCCCGCGTTGAGGCCCATATGTTGCGGACTGTGTGAGTGGAATTTACTGCCCGTCCGCACGCACGGCGCCGGAGCCCGGCAGGTGAGCCTCAATCTGCACCTTGTAACCGTCTGTACGTGTCTGTCTGGGCAACGCGCGTAATTAAGGCATGCCCCGGGCGGATTGCGCCAAGGCGTGTGTATGTCTGTGTGCGGTTGTGTGTGTTGGTGTGTGTAGATGTGTGGATGTTTGTCATTTTGTACATATGTGTCTGTCTGCGCGGGTGTCGGCTGTATATGTGGATCTGTGTCTCTGAGTGTGGGTACATGTGTGAATGTGTGTCATTGTGTACATATGTGTGTGCCCGTGTGTGTCTGTGAGTGTGTCTGCGAATATGGCTGTGTGTTTCTGAGTGTGGGTACATGTGTGGATTTTTGTCATTGTGTACATATATGTGTCTGTATGTGCATCTATCTGCTGTATATGTGGCCGTTTCTCTCTGAGTATGGGTACATGGGTGTATGTTTGTCATTGTGCACATATGTGTGTGCCTGTGTGTGTCTGTGAGTGTGTCTGCGAATATGGTTGTGTGTTTGTGAGTGTGGGTACATGTGTGGGTATTTGTCATTGTGTACAGATGTGCTCGTCTATGTGTGTGTCTGCGAGTGTGTGCCTGTGAGTGTGGGTACATGTGTGGGTTTTTGTCATTGTGTACATATATGTGTGTGTCTATGTGTGTGTCTGTGAGTGTGGGTACATGTGTGCCTTTTTGTCATTGTGTACATATGTGTGTGTGCGAGTGTGTGTCTGTGAGTGTGGGTACACGTGTCTGTGTTTGTCATTGTGTACAGACATGTGTGTACGTGTGCCTGCTAGTGTATATATGTGAGTGTGTGTACACGTCTGGGCGTGTGTCATTGTGTACAGATGTGTGCCTCCGTGGGTATCTGCGTATGGATGTATGTATATGTGAATGTTTTGAAACTTCTCCACGCATGTATTAAGGCACATGTGTATTTGTGAGGATGTATGTATTATCTGGGTGCATAGCTGTGTCAGTTTGCTAGTCTATGTATGTGTGAGTGTATGTGTATGTGCATATATATGTGTATGGATGTGTGACTGCATGTTTGTGTATGTGTGCGCCGTCCTGATGTCCTTAGATGTTGCTAGGACTTAAACAAGAACCAACGAACCTCTATGTGTGTATGGGTGTACTCATGTGTGTGTGTATCTGTCTGTGTCAGTGTTTACCCTGAATATTTGCCTGTTGGTGTGTTCTGTGTGTATAATAGGTATGTGCTTATTTGTGCTTGTGTGTATCTATGTGTGTCTATTTTTAAGCCATATGTATGTGTGTCTTGTGTGCCTATTTGTATGTCTGTGATTATTGTGGCTGTGTGTATCTATTTATCCCAGTGTTTAACCTGTACTTATATGTGTGCATATAAGTTACTGTTTAATTAAATATATACTGACTGATCACCGCTGTTACAGATGAAGTCCTGGTGGAGGATGAAGGTGAGGCTGAGGTTCTAGCTGCGACTGTAGCTAGATGCCGATGGTTGTGTGTTCAGGTGTGAGTCTGTGTGTGAGAGGGTGTGTCAGTAAACGTGGGGGCGTGTTTACGGAACTCTCAGCCTGAAGGCGAGTCATACAAGGCGATCATCTTACAAAACCCCCAAATAGTGCTGAATCGGTCCTCCTGCTAGGGATTTCATGTCCAATTGTTCAGTTGATGATCCAACACGCAAAGGCACGATTGATGTTGATAGTGATCAAAACTGCATCAGTGAATTGATGGGAAGTCATTACCTAGGTTTAAAATAGTGCCTAAATTGGAAATGTGATATGCATACGATCAAATTTCAATAAGTGCTTTGTGTTTGGCGATTTTAAAGCTTCATCAGACTATGCAAATATAACCACGGTTAATTTCAAATTCAGACTATTTGTCTCCCTGTGTGTTGCTCCATCGTGCACTGAACTCCTCAAGTGAAATACTATGACTTCATCAGGTGACAGGTTCTATGAAATTGAAATCCTATTTCTTTGATGTAACAATAAATGTGCAAATAGTGAAGTTAAATATCTATGATCAAATATAGGCAAGTGTTTTATTTACGAATTGGACTGTGCAGCTTTAAGTGGAGTATGCTGGTGAAGCTAGGTCAATGCTGCGTATCATGGTAGTATTTTAAGGACCAATGATCTGGCAACAACAAACAAACCATATTTGTATTATCGTTAAAAAAAAAAAAAAAAAAAATTTGGATAACAACAGTTCATCCATCAGAACATACTTAAAACAAGTTTAATAAAGAAACATTCGGTAACCAGCAACCTCACCCGAACAAAAAGAATAATAATTATTGTAAACAAGCACAATACCCAGAAAGGCGGCACGGCGAATATTGGACACCCTGTGGTGATGTGCTGGAATTGGAATTGATCCATTTTGGAGAGGCTTAGTGAAGACTAACCCCCCCCCCCCCCCGCCTCAAGTCCCCCACCCACGACCACCTGCCCCCCACAGCACAGTCCCAGGAACCCGGAGGTAGGAGGTGGTGCGTAGCGAACGTCCTCGGGGGGGGGCCAGCCCCCCCCCCCCCCACCCCCCCCCCCCCCCCCCCACGCATGAAGCGCACCTTCGGGGTTTAGGGTTAGGGTTACTGTTAGGGTTAGGGTTGAAGATGCGGTTGGGTTGGGGTTGGTGTGGGAGGGTGGTCACTGCCTTAGGGGGCCACCACGGCGATAACACTGCATCACCTCAGACGGATTGGGGTCGAGTGTGGGTGTGGGTGTGGGTGGGGGTGTGGGTGTCGGCGTAGGTGTGGTTTTGCTGTGTGTGTGTGGGGATTTTCATTTTGTTTTAAAGTTGCATTTTTTGTTGTTGGTAAATATGTTTATTCTGCTGAATAAGTCTTTTGTCAGTGCCGAAGCACTGGTCTTCCAGCCATTTTTCAATTCAGGGTTATTTACACAAAAGGTATATAGAATAAGGTGTACAATACCTGTTGAATACACAATTTGCACCATGTAACACAATGAAATTCTGAAACCCAAAAGTTCCATAACAATATGGTACAGTAGTGTCATATAACCAGATCAATATTAGTCAGATCAATGTGAGTATTTACATAGTATTTAGAATGTAAGCAGAAGTTATCTTCTGTATTCAGTTGGTAAACTTGTAGTAAGTTTTAATGTTCAGTTGCAGTTAGGCAAGCGGTATATAAATGTTGGTTTGTTAGGAAAATTCTAGTGTAACTCTAATGTAGTTAGTTATGTGAGTTTATGAATTATGTTGTTGGGGTGGGGTTGTTAATAATACACTGGACCAGCTGTGACCAGTGAAGCAGTGGGACCAATCCCAGTGCATTTAGGTCTTAAATTTTACATTTTTTACCTGGACTGTCTCTGTCATCGTATATGGTTGACTGGAGATAACAGAGGAACAGCAACAAATTAAAAAAGTGGGGGGGTGGGGGGGGGGGGGGGAGAAAACCGAGGCTGAGGGTTTGGTGGTCTGCCACTTACGGTATGGTGACGCCATGGAACATACTTTACTGCAACTGCATAAGGGCCTGCCCCATCCGATGTACTCTTAGTGAGTTCTTAAATTCTAGGTAAGAGGACGCTGCCCTGGTTCTGGTTGGTAGATTGTTCCACATCATGCTGGCTTTATAAATTGGTGCTTTAATTAGTTTGTTTGTGGAAGGCTTGGGAACTTTGAGTAGAGTGGAATCAGCCCTTCTAGTATTCCTTTTTGTGTTTTCTATATATTGGGTATCTCTGGCTCTTCTGTACATAAGTGATAGGAGATGTGAATCTCTTCTAACCATTAGGTAATCTAGCTTTGCTTTGTCATGCATTTCCTGTACACTTAGTGTTTTGCCCCAATAAATTGTTCTTAACGCCCGGTTTTGGATCCTTTGTAGCTTAGTCAGTTGCTGCTTTGTGAGCGATCCATAAATTATATCATTATAGTATATTATTGGTAGAACTGTTGATTTATATAGCAGTAGGGCAGTGTTTTCGCTTATGAAGCTCCGCATCTTCCTGATTGTAGTCATTTTTAGTGCCAATGATTGAGTTAGTCTAGCCAGCTGTTGATTCCCATTTAAGGTAGAATCAATCACTGTTCCTAAGTACTTGTATGACTTGCCTCCTTAATTTGGTTTCCGCCAATATGCAGTGTTATGGGGTGTGCCCTTGCTATTTGGAAATCTTTATTGTGTACTGTGAGTGCTGCATCGTCTGCAAATAATGTGAATGTTGCATCCTCTGATACTTGGGGTAAATCATTTATAAAGATTAAAAACAGAAGGGGGCCCAGGGTTGAAACCTATGGAACTCCAGTTTTAATAGTCCTGATGGTTGACTCAGTGTCATTAAGTTTTGTGCATTGTTTGCTATTAGTTAAGTAGTTGGCCATGAATGTACAGGTTTTCTTCCCCAGTCCTGCTTTCTGGATTTTCTGCAATAGTATTCTATGGTCAATTGTATCGAAAGCTTTTTTGAAGTCGACGTATACTGCAATTGTAACTTCACCTTTGTCCATGTTGGGCAATAACTCATCCATAAGAGAGGCCAATGCCCTAGTTGTTGATCTGTCTTTTCTAAATCCATTTTGTTGTGTGGTTAGATAATTGGAAGACTCTAAAAATGTTTTTATCTCATCATGTATTATTTGTTCTATGATTTTGCCAGGAAGAAGGAGAATAGAGATTGGGCGCAGCTAACTACAGTATCTTGGGTTATTGGTCTTTGGGATGGGTGAAACTGTAGCTAGTTTCCAGCTTTCCAAAAAAATACCAGTGTTGACCACTAGGTTATACAGGTGAGTGAATTCATTTATAAGTGCAGTAATTGAAACCTTCATTAGGGCTGAGCTGATGTCTTTAATGCCAGATGACTTATATGCTGATGCAGCATTGACCTTTCTGAGGATTTGCTCCTGTGTTATCTCAGCCAAATCATACGTCTGATCATTGGTGGTGACCGTGAAGGTGTCCTGACTATCTACAGCCTGGTCAAACCTTCTGGCAAGATTCTCACCTACATCAATAAAGTAGTTGTCAGATGAAGTTAAGTTTCTGCCAGTTTCTGAGATAAACATATTGAATTCATGGTCATGATCAACCTTCCTTTAGTTTGAAGTACCTTTTATTTTAAATGGCTAGGTTTTTAAGATATATATATGAAATGTAAATATGGCACATTAGTTTTGGCAAGCACACACAAACTCTTACAACATATTTACATATGCTTCTGCAGTAGCAGGTTCTATTCATGTGGCTCAGTATCCATTTCTATGTGGTGACAAATGCTTAGAAAGTACGTCAGTATCTAAGTTAGATATGTAGAATACAATATAGATAATTGCCTTCGTTTTGAAAATTGGATGCTTCGTCAGACTATGCCGCTTTAAGGTCAGAGTGGAGGGTGGGTTTGCCAGGGTATACTGAATATGGTGGCATATGAACAACTTTAGATCACAAATAGGAAAGTTAGTAAAAGGTGTAACTTAGGAAAAGATTAATTATGAATTGTTATATGGCAAATCTACGGCGCAACTCTTGAAAACGCAAATTTTGCTATACTATTAGAAGATGTTACTTGATATCGCCAATCTTGCAGTTATTACATGTTAAACAAGGTGAATAAGGAAATAGCATTACATTGGACATGAGGACATCTTGCTAGATGATGCAATTACATTTCTAATTGTGTGCACAGTCCGCTCACATCACTGTATATATATATATAGCATCCCATCTCCTCACATTTCATCCAGCTTTATTATTTTACAAGCACATTCAATTAAAACACAAATAATTCCCGGAAAGCCAATTCATATCAAATTACCAGTATAGCGCAGGCTCCCCATGAGAAAGATTGGCAGTTCGCATCCAGGTGAACCAATGACTAAGCAAATTGATAATTGTCACTACCTTGCCTGGTGCTCGGCATTACTAGGATAGGGCAAGAACTGGTTAGCTTAGTTTCAGTGAGTGGAATATTGGTTGGGGTGCTGGCGGCCTGATCTCCCGATGGGGCAGCACTATAAAATCACCATGAGTGTGTACTGTCACAAGGCGCTACCCATGCTAATATGATCATATATGCTGCTAAGATGTAAACCCCAATAAACAAACAAACACAAATAAACCAATCTTACTAACGCGTAACTATTTAAATAATACCGTGTTTAAACAAAAAATTATCCATCTGAGGCCTCCCCTGCTTCCTACTCCACAACCTCTCACATCCCTACTCACCGGGCTACTTATTCCTTAAGGCCCTGTCACACTACGACGTTTCCCACCAACGCGCGTTGACGTGTTGCCTTTTTGGTCCAAACGTCGGTACACGTCCGGTATGTTACCGGCGTTTTACCGGCGCCTTACTGGCATGTCGGTACACATTGAGGGATAGCAACGTGTGAATCGACACGTTGGCGCGCGTCGGGTCGCGCCGATCGTTTTGTGCTTGCACAAAACTTTTGACACGCCCCGATGTGCGCCGACGGGTTGGAGGGGGCATTACGGACGCGTTACCAACACGTCTATACCAGTTGGCGGCGCGCCGGCAGAATGCTGGCATAATGTTGATCAACGTCGGTTAACGTTGGCCTTTTTTTTGCCAAAATGCGACCGTTCCATCGCCACATCGGCAGCGTCCCATCGACGGATAGTGGGCGTGCCATTGGCGTTGCTCCAGTGTTTCTCGGCGCGTAGGATGCGTTGGCGGTGGGTGTGGACACGCTGCCGGTGCGTCCTGACGTGTTGGTGGCGGGTATGTACGCATTGACACCCTACTAACACGACACCAAAGCGCCATCCCCAGGCCATCAACGCACTGACAGCGCGCCGACAACACGCCGATAACACGCTCATAACACGCTGGGAACCCGCTGGTGGGATGTTGACATGTTGTTCCGCCGCACGTTGAAACCCGTTGGCCGCGTGACAAAAACACGCCACTAACATGCTGTAACCTGTCAAACGTTCTCCCACAATGTTGAAAAGTTGGACGTGTGTCCACGGGTTGCAAATATTTTGCGCGTTGGCGGCACGCCGGTGAGAAACGTTGTAGTCTGACAGGGCCTTTACACAGACAGCTCCCATAATGCATCAGTTGAAGTTGAGACAAAGTGAAGCCGGTGAAGCCGCCCTTCCTTTACGAATTTGACATGGGGCACCTCCCCAAGGTGGCGAGGTAGTCGTTTAGCAGCATCCTTTCTGAGCATGTGTACGCTGTCACTTTGATGCTGCTCCCGCGTGTCAACGCTTTGAGCGGGTGTGTGTGTCGGGTCGGGGGGGGGGGCGGGGGTAGGGGGTGGGGAGGTGCGTGGGCGTATGTGTGTATGGGCATGTAGGTGTGTGTGTCTGAGCATTTGGCAAACCTTGCTTTACAATTACATGAAGTGAGCGTCCATCCCGGTGCTATATGGAGAATGGACGGTTAAGGTTGGTTGTTGGAGTTCTACGTCCTAGTAATATCAAAGGTCATATCAGGACGGGGACCGTACTTGTGACAGACAATAGAATGGACGGTTAACGTTGGTTGTTGTAGTTTTATGTCCTGGTAACATGCACGGTCATATCAGGATGGGTACCGACTTGTGACAGTGCACACTCATTGCAAATTTATGGTGCTCCCCTGCTAAGAGACCAGGCTGCTAGCACCATGACCTGATATCCCACTCAGTCATATTATCCTGACACTTAGCCAACCAGTCCTTGCCCTATCCTAATAATGCTGAGTGCCTGGCTAGGGAGCGTCAAGTATGAATTTCATAAGTCATTGGTTTGACTCGACTGGGAAGTGCTAAAGGAAGAAGCAACAATTATCAATTGTATTAGTCATTGGTTTTACCCCACCGGGAATTGAACTCCCGACCTTCTGCCTGGGAGGCCTTTCCTCTACCGATTCGGCCACCGCGTCTGGTGGATGGGTGAGGGCGGCTTGTGGCTGACTTAGCTGGATGCGCTGAATACCTGAAGCCTTTGTGCATTTAATTAACATGCAGTTCATCTACATTCCAATGACGTCACTGTCCGCAGTTAGCGGCGCGTCTGTCAGAAAATCGGAACAAGAGAACGCGCGGTCACTTATCTCAAACAGAGATTCTCGTTATCGTAATATTACTATGGATGTTAAAGTTGCATAGTCCGATGGTTTTGAGTTTCTGTCATTTTCTGAGTTAAATATATTAAATTGATTGTTATACTATAACAATCAGTTATACTATAACACAAATTATTTGTGGATGGTTGCACTTCAAATATCTCAAAGGTTAGACATTTAAAATAGAAGTTACTTCAAACTAAACTAAGGGAGGCTATAACTTATAGCCTCCCTTAATTTAGTTTGAAGTAACTTCTATTTTAAATGTCTAACCTTTGAGATATTTGAAGTGCAACCATCCACAAATAATCTTTGCAAGCACGCCAACACTCTGACACCATAGGCTTCTGCAGTAACAGGTTATATTAAATTGGGTCTGTATGCCCTTCTATATGGCGACAAGTGCTTAATATGTGCACCAGTATCTAAGTTGGATATGTAGAATCAAATCTGGATAATTGTTTTGGTTTTGAAAATTTGATGTTTTCATCGGACTATGCAGCATTAAGTCTGTGGTCCTTCACCATTATAAGTATTTTCACAACCACACAAACCATACATTGATATGGGATGGGGTTAAGACCCACCGTTCACTTCCTAGAACTTAATATAATAATGGGTTCGATCTTGATATGACATTAGGCGATACCAGGACGCAAAATACCAACAAATATACTATAAATATGTCGGTCAAATTAAGCAGATATTCGAGCGCACACATCTTGCCATTCCAGGGCTAAAATGCTAATACTAATAGTTACACTACCTAGGCTCCACGAATCACCATACCAACGTCTACCTGGGTATGTGAATCCATGCCTGAGAGGTACTATTGTATAATATTAATAGTTCCATTGTGCACTTTGTCGGGTGAGGCACATTTTTAAGTTGTGTGCATACTGATACTTGTTAAGTCCCGCTAATTAGTTGTCTTACCTACCTGTACAGGACCCTTGGAGTATGTTCGAGGACATTAATAATTAGTTCCATTTATTGGGGTTTGAATCGCAACCAGTAGCTCAGGACCCGTATTATCCACCAAGTTCGGATCTACCTGATTATTTAAAGCTGGATAGTCCGATGAAGCTCCAAATTATCAAAACCAAGATAATTCACTTGAAGTTAGGGTTGGAGTTGTCCGATCGGGAGCTGGAGGGGTTGTGGCCGTGGAGGCGGGTGGAGTTTTAACGGTCACGTGTTCTTTTGGCGGGACTGGGTCGCGTCCTCCTCCTGTGGGTGGAGGGGGGGTACCCAGGTGTAAACGTGCCGGCTGGTGGTGTGGGTGGTGTGAATATGTCAAGTGAAAACACTACAGGTAATAAAGGAAAACAGGGTAAGAAGGAAAAGTAAGAGAGTGAGACTCTCTGGTTTATTGCTTATATAGGTTCTCAAGATTCAAGATGGCCGTTGTCACATGATCCTATTCATCAATCACAGTACAATGCAGTGGTCACATGACTCACTCCTCCAATCAGAGTACAATGCAGTGGTCAATGATCATAACAATACCATGTGGGGGGGGAGGGGGCATGTGAGGTGACTCTTCCAAAGACTGTTCTTAGTCAAACTCGGAAGTGACACTCCCTCTCAAAGACTATTCAATATTGAATAATAGTTTACCAAGTTCACACATCCTCTATATGTCTTTGGGTTTTTATAATTTAACATTTATCATTATATAGACAGTTTGTAATTTATTATAGTAACTTCACCTCGGTTCACATGTATTATATCGGACAATTTTACACAGGGTTAACGCTAGGTGGCGGCAGAGTGCTGGGCGTATGGGTGTTCTATATCAAGGCGGAGTGGGGTCGGGTCTTGTCGTGGGTTCCGTCCCCGCCCAGTGAATTAGACATGTTACGTTAACATGCACAATTATATAGATTTCACTCGACTTAAGTATTCATGCACTTATTTGTTTCCACAGTGAATGGAATACTGAATCAATTTGATAGAACCTGTTAGTGCTGAACATTATAGTGTCCGAGTTTCGGGATGCTTGCCAAACTAATTTTACATGTTTGAATTTCAAATATCTCAAACCTGTCCATTTAAAATAAAGTTACGTCAACCTGAAATAAGGTAGATTATAACAATCAAGTTAATATATTTATCTCAGAAAAATGACACAAAAGTCTAAACCAGCGGACTATGCAACTTTAAGAACAAACCACCAATTTACCTTTAAACACATCCATATTGCTTCCTGTTAGCTGTCCCGTGTTGTTCCCATGTCGAGATTATTAACCCAGCAGCTACATACATTCGTGGGTAACCGATTCACAACAACATAGATTACTTCAACATGACAGTTCTTAAGCCACGGTCACATATCCATTAGTGGACGTAGTTGAGCGGAGTGGAGACTAATTAGTTGAAAGTAGTTGAACATAGGTGAACGTAGTTGAACATACTGGCATCCATACTTGTCCAAGATGTTAATTTGGTAATACCGTGGGTGAGCCGTGATCTCCGATTTAATTTTGGGACATGTTCAAAAGAGCGGTATGTTAGAGGTTGAATTTGCATCTGTGATGCTAATGTACTGTAGCATAGTCTAGTGCACTCTAGCATACTCTAGCATACTCTAGCTTACTTGGACGAAGCCCTGGTCACATATCCGTCAGTGGACGTAGGTGAACGCAGTGGAGGCTAACATAGGTGAACATAGTTGAACATAGTTGAACATAGTTGAACATAGTTGAACATAGTTGGACATAGTTGAACATAGTTGAACATAGTTGAACATAGTTGAGCATAGTTGAACATAGTTGAACATAGTTGCACATAGTTGAACGTAGTTGAGCATATCTATCGATACAGTAACAAATTTATCCGTACCATAACATATTTATCCGTACCAAAACCTGCCGACATATTTCAATGGAGTTTAGCATACTTACACCACGTTTGACCCATGTTAATCTATCCTACGTATCACTACATCCATTAACGGATATGTGACCGGGCCTTCCCTCAGTTCGTTCTTGACTCTCTTCTAGAATACGCAACTTTCTCATTACACACTGCTGCCGAATATGTACATAGTAAAAGAAAATCGTTCATGATTGCATAACATACAATCTTTCTTACCTTCATCTAAGCAATTCTTAATTGCAAAGCTTTATTAATATAATCGGATTATTAGCCATATTAACGAGATTGTGCACGTAACATACCACTAAATTATGTAGTAGTCTGAACATGAGCTCTACTATCACGCGGTAGCAGCGGAGACTACGACGCCACCAGCGCAGTACCACTACACTGCGCTAGGTGGCAGCACGGGTCACCACCGGTCAGACCCCAACTGGGCTGACCTCTACTGTGTGTGGTTGACCCACCCCCCCACACACACCTATAGAGTCGATGTGGGATCTGGCGAGTCAGGGGGCGGGTCAGACAACTACTGACGCCGCGGAGAGCAGAGGGTTCAATAAACCAAGAGTGAAGCGTACACTGAATTGAATATTGGTGTTCTTCCGTGTGACTGCGTGTGAGTGGGAGAGTCGGAGGGCCGTGGGCCATTACAATTATTACATTTACATTCGTTATGACTATGCCAAATGTGTCTATTTCGTTATATCTTTGGTCGGTCATTAAACATTCATCTGAAGTAATTACCATGTGATATTTAGAGCTTTGTGGTTTAATATCGACAATAATGCATAGGCGATATATCACGGACTAAACGAATGTCGATCCGTACGCTCTTCCCCATGAGAATTACGTTGTGACGTATATCATGTCGCCGTGAATATGGCCTATGCTGCCGACACGGCGTAATGGCCCTGTCTCACTATGACGTAACGACGTCAACGTAGGGAGAACGTGAAAAACGTCTAACTTCTCGGCGTAGTGAGCAAATTTGGGCACAAGTTGCATGTGGATGTAGCGTAGTGGACGAGAGAGTAACGGCGGTAAAGCGTAGTGATAGCGTCATTCAACGAGAGAGGACAACGTAATTATGCGCAGGGAACGCTATGTACATTATTCCATCGCCAGAACTACGTTGCTTTACGTTACCTTACATTACTTACGTCATGAAACGGTGGCAAAATGGTAAACGTACGTTGGACGTCCGTTAGGCATCCGTTTTCCCGAAATTTTCACGATGCGGACTGCACGTTCCAGCCACCTTTAATGTGGGTCAACGTAATGCAACGTAATGCAACATAATGCAATGTAGTGACCAGCATTTCATTGACGTTTGCTGAACGTGTACAGAACGTATGGCAAACATAAACCCTTACATTCTAGTTACGTCGAAAGTTTTGAACAGGTTCAACACTTTGACACGACGTAATGTGACGTAGCTCGACGTCAGTCTAACCTCATTCTGACGTCATCGTAACGTAATCCAACATATGTCAACGTAATGACAAAAAATCACCACGTCAAGCTTACGTTGGCTCGTTACGTCGTAGTGTGAAAGGGGTATTAAGCAACCACCAATCAATCAATCAATTGTATATCATGACGTCACAAACCATCGATGTGACAATAATTAAAAGGGCGCTTTTTCTCACAGGACATCCTTATCCCCAGCTTTGAAATACAAGGAAAATATTGTAGAAGTGCGGCTACTCCCCCGCGCATTTAGTGTCCGCAACAAGCGGTGGTGGCGCGTCAGTCGCGAATCTGAGCCGGCAGTTAGCGCGTGACTCCAATTTCCAGTTGTATTCACAATGTTCAATGCAATATTCAATATTCAATAATAGTCAGGCGATAGATACTAATAATATAAATTTGTTGTACATGCTTTATATTAGCATAATTCATTATACTCTGTATATATATATCTATACTCCTGTCACGTGTGACCAAATGTCCATGGAATGTACGCACCCAAATATATATATATACATATATATATATATATCATATTTATCTATACTCCTGTCTCCTGTCACCTGTCACTATAGCTCTATGCAATATTCTCACCTATGCATATATATAAGCATATATAAGCATATTTATATAACAATTTATATATATATATATATATATATATATATATATATAAACACATCAATCCCTGCTTTTGCCCCGCCTGAGGCAGAATGGCAGTCTTAGGGCCATGTGAGAATTAAGGAGGTTTTATTCTACCTTTGAAACTAGAACAGGCTTAGTGTAGAGTTGCCTCAGCAAAGTAGCTCAGAATGAATAGGATTACATGCGTTGCTTTTTCCTCCTCTTTATTCCATCAGCACTGTTTTAGACGAGCAGCACATGCGCAGGCCCAAAGAGCTTTCCCAATCCCAAGCCATCCGCATTGGCTTTGTGCAATATGTGTATCAATCATGGGAGTTCTCACGGGGGATGTAGTTTTAAAATTTCAGTAAGTACATCCACAAAGAAAATTTGAAATATACTTGCGATTTAGACACATTTAGAAAAAATCCTCTTGTGGGACTGACACTGGTCGACATCCGGTTGAGGAGAGGTGGGCCGAGATGTGGTACCTGTACAGTGTTGTGTCTAATGGAGTATAACAATAATATTAATAATAATAAGTAACATTCCCTTCTGTATCTTTATACTCGCATAATGGCTTATGTGTCACACATATATATATATAATACGTAACCATATAAATGTTTCCTATTGCAGGAAATATAATATCGATTGAGGGGAGAATGCAATCATCTACTCCCATTAAATTATGTTGTATATTTGTATCTAGTCTATGTTATTACCAATAGTTCGGTGCTGCCTGGCTCAGTTCCCTCAGTCCTTACTACCCGGAACTGGTGCTCCTGCAATGACCTGGATAGGGGGCGCCACCTACGAGGCCAGCGGGAGCCGCGTGCTCACACCCATCACCACTTGGTGAATTATTTACTGAATTCTTTTAAATAGGTAATTTTCTTTTCATGTCAGTCATTTTTTATTTGCCGGTGCTGTTCGCCGCGTTGTTAGTAAAACGTCCCCATGCCGCGGGGCGCGTGACGTCTTGACATTTTGAGTCACCTTTCAAATTACTTTTATCTTTTTGGCGAACCAGCACAGTGGGCGGTGATATGCGGGTGATGATGAATGTCACAGATGTGGGAAGAAGGGATGTTCCTCCCGCCCCATATTTATATAACTGTGCCACTATCCACCCACGCCTTTCTCAATATGTGATATATAGATTAGTAAGGGCATTTAATGACATTGAAGCGATGCCTTTCTCACAAAGGTCTGCTCTATGTTATATAGGATTAGTAAGGGCATTTAATGAGATTCAACCGATGCTTTTCTCGGATGGATCTGTTCTATGTGATATTGGATTAATAAGGGCATTTAATGAGATTCAACCCAGGCCTTTGTCACATGTGTCTGTTCTATGTGATATATGATTAGTAAAGGCATCTAATGAGATTTAACTGACACCTTTCTCACATAGATCTACTCTATTCGATATAGGATTATTAAGGGCATTTAATGCGATTCAACCAATGCCTTTCTCACATAGGTCTATTCTATGTGATATAGGATTAATAAGGGCATTTAATGAGATTCAACCCAGGCCTTTCTCACATGGGTCGATTCTATCTGATATAGGATTAGTAAAGGCATTTAATGAGATTTAACTGACACCTTTCTCACATAGATCTACTCTATTCGATATAGGATTACTAAGGGCATTTAATGCGATTCAACCAATGCCTTTCTCACATAGGTCTATTCTATGTGATATAGGATTAATAAGGGGATTTAATGAGATTCAACCCAGGCCTTTCTCACATGGGTCGATTCTATCTGATATAGGATTAGTAAAGGCATTTAATGAGATTTAACTGACACCTTTCTCACATAGATCTACTCTATTCGATATAGGATTACTAAGGGCATTTAATGCGATTATACCAATGCCTTTCTCACATAGGTCTATTCTATGTGATATAGGATTAATAAGGGCATTTAATGAGATTCAACCCAGGCCTTTCTCACATGGGTCGATTCTATCTGATATAGGATTAGTAAAGGCATTTAATGAGATTTAACTGACCCCTTTCTCACATAGGTCTACTCTATGTGATATAGGATTGGTAAGGGCATTTAATGCGATTCAACTGATATCTAACGTAGGTCTACTCCAAGTGATATAGGATTAATAAGGACATTTAATGAGATTCAACCGATGCCTTTCTGACATGGGTCTGCTCTATGTGATATAGGATTAGTAAGGGCATTTGGGAGAGCGGCAGTCAAGTAATGAAAGCAGTCTTTGTCGCATCGCGACCGACAGCATGATGATGATGATGATGAAGGGCATTTGATGAGATTTAACTCAAGCCTTCCTCACTTCGGATTAGTAAGGGCATTTAATGAAATCCATATCTATGTCATTGCAATTTATCAATAAACAGAAATACAAATATCCGTCACTTCCTACAATATACTCGTTTATTATACAAATATAAATGAGTCATCACTTAAAGTTCTTTAGTCCGATGGTTTTGAGTTTCCGACATTTTCTGAGATAAATATATTAGGTTGATCATTTTAATCTATGTTACTAATTTAGCTTTAAAATGACTAATTTAGGAGATATTTGAAGTATAAACATGCTACATTAATTTGACAGTCTTGTCAACATTCTGATCCCATAGGGTCCAGTCAATTCATGTTCTGCTACATTGTCTTAATACGCCCTTCGATGTAGCATCACATGCTTAAGGCCCTGTCACATTACGGCGTATGGCGGGAGCGTATTGAAAACCTACATAGGTCCTGCACGTGCCGGCCTATGATGACATTTGGTGACCTTTCGGGTGGTTTTGAGCGTATGTGGAACCTACGAGGAGCGTACGAGGAGCGTATGAGGAGCGTATGGGAGCGTGCTGTGACATTTTTTGACAGTATGGGCCATACGCCCTCATAGGTCGAGTTTTTTTGAGCATGCACAAAAAAAATTGGACGGACAGATTTATGAAAGCGTATGGCGGCGTATGCCTCATACGCTTCACATACGCCGGCATCTGGCGGCATCTGGCGGCGTATGAGTAGCGTATGCGTAGCGTATGAGTAGCGTACACGGCGTATGCCGACGTATATGACGTAACGCGATTACGCCGCCATACGCTCCCGCAAAAAACCCTAATGTGACAGCCCCTTTAATAACTGCACCAGTACCTAAGGTGGATACATAGGTTCAAATCTAGATAAGGGTCTAGCTTTTGTTAATTTGATCCTTTCATCGGACTACACACCTTCAAGCTGGAGCAAACTACATGTGGCATAAGCAGACGGGATGGCCAAATGAGTTAGAGCGTCCGTCTCCCGTATTGGCAGATTGTGGTCTCATTGGTTTGAACCCTAGTCGAGTCAAAGCAATGACTTAAAAATTGATACTTGTCGATTCCTAGCCAGGCACTGGGCATTATTAGGATAGGGCAAGGAGCAGTGGAATGAGGAAGAGCAATCGTCCGGGATTGAAATTTCCCCATGCTTAAACAACTAATGCACCAAACATAAATATAAAAGGATATCCGGATTATATATTCTAATCGAATAAAAGGAAGTGAAGTTGCATAATCCGATCACTTTTGAATTTCTGTCATATTTTGAATGAAATGTATTAGGTTGCTTGATATAATCTACCTTCCGTTAGGTTGAAATGCTTTTAATTTTGAATGGCTGACTTTGAGATATTTGAAGCGCAGCCATGCCAAATTAATGTTGGCCTGCATGTCAAAATTACAGCATAGGTGACAACACATCTGCATATTGAGTATGGTAGATGTCATAGTCAGACAAAATCATAAGTACATAGCTTTGTTGGCAGCACTAAATCGTTGAGCCCGTTCAAGCTTTCTAGTAATACAGATAAGTCGATTGGTATCATTGCAATTTGCAGCGGCAACTAGCATATAGATGAACAAAATAGTTGTGTTCTTCTAAATATGTATGTTAACACTCTGCCCTGTCCCCACGACTCATTTCCTTAGGGTAACCTAAATGAAAATTTCTCTATTTTTCAAGTAATTTGCATATACCTTAAAGCTTTAGTGGTACCTGATGAAATTAACAAGTCACGATAGGAATGCACAAAACAAAACAAATGGACTAACAGAAAATCCGGTAAAACTGAATTTGGACTGTTTTATAATATTGTCATGGGGGTGATGAAAATGGGAAATACTGTGCCTAGAGCGGGACTCGAACCCACATCTCTTTGCATTCCGGGCCAGTGTGCTAACCATTACACCACCTAGGCTCCCTGATATCAACACACTCCCCACGCCTACCTGTCTATGTGGTTACTTGCCTGAGAGGTCAGTGCAGACCACTACACTCGTCCCCCTGGAATTGTAAGTCTTGTAATGCTTACAATTACATACACACAGGCAATGCACTAACATATACATACACAGGGTAGGTTCAACAACCATACAGCGCAAAGCTTGTACAGGATCCTGATCACGGCAACCAGTGTTGTGGGGGTGATGAAAATGGGAAATACTGCGCCTAGAGCGGGACTCGAACCCACATCTCTTTGCATTCCGGGCCAGTGTGCTAACCATTACACCACCTAGGCTCCCTGATATCAACACACTCCCCACGCCTACCTGTCTATGTGGTTACTTGCCTGAGAGGTCAGTGCAGACCACTACACTCGTCCCCCTGGAATTGTAAGTCTTGTAATGCTTACAATTACATACACACAGGCAATGCACTAACACATACATACACAGGGTAGGTTCAACAACCATACAGCACAAAGCTTGTACAGGATCCTGGTCACGGCAACCAGTGTCATGGGGGTGATGTAAATGGGAAATACTGTGCCTAGAGCGGGACTTGAACCCACATCTCTTTGCATTCCGGGCCAGTGTGCTAACCATTACACCACCTAGGCTCCCTGATATCAACACACTCCGCACGCCTACCTGTCTATGTGGTTACTTGCCCGAGAGGTCAGTGCAGACCACTACACTATGCAAGCAGTTATAACCTGTAAACACGAAACAACTAAAATAAAAGTATCAGTAAAACAGAATTCAGAAAATCTGGATCAAATTACATTCGTGGTACCCGGCAGTGAAACCAAATGTTATGGGCAGGGTAAATGAATTCATCACAAAACATAGCATAAAATAATAACATTTTGTTTGTCTATAACATAATTTATACGAATTTTCACAGATCAATTAAAAGGCCTTAACTTCTAGCATACAACGAGAGTCTTTATGGGTTTGTCTAGGCAGATGTCACTCTTCCATAGGGGCATCCAATTATGGGGTGGTCATGTTAATAAAACATTAAGGATAAGCTAGGCCACAGGTGTATAAGCTAGGCCACAGGCGCATACAGACGAGCATAACACCACATATCACAGTAACACTTGTATTATGTTATATATAAATTCTTATGCGTATATTATGATGCAATGTAATTCTGCATGGTATTCGTAACATGGGTAATTTACGGGGCGGAGATCCCTGCATAACGAGGCGATAGGTGATGCCACCAGTAACTCCACCACTACCGCTAGGGGCGATCCGACCAGACTCGACCGGCCTTGATTCCCGCCAAATCGGTCACGAGTTCATTCCCCGTCTCGTTCAAACCACCACAACCCGCCTGGCTGCAGACAATGCTACACCTATTCAGTTTTCCTTCCATGACTATCAATTATATACGTTATACACAGTCTACATGCTACCTGTGTTGCTCCGGTCTTCTCACCTATCTGTGCAAGTGTGTCGAGGATTTCATACTACCTGTGTTGGTCGGAAGCCCTCCAATCTCGTCTTCTCGACTAGCCGCGCAAGTGTGTCAAGGATTTCACAGTCGACGTCTCGACTGACGGTATCGTAGAAAAAAAAAAAAAAAAATTTCACTATAGATTCGACGTTATTGTGTCGACTACAGGTAGACTGCCTGTGTGTCAAACTTTGTATGCATAAGAACAAGGAGGAGCAGTAGCCGGACGGATGACTTTCAGCTAAGGAAGTGTCAACAAATTCGACAATCAGCCGACTTGTGTGTCGACGATTGCTTCCCTTAGAGGTTAAACCCACTATTCACAAAAGACAATTAATGTTTTTATTCGACAATTTTGTCGATCTCACACTCTGATTCGCCTTCTTACACTATTAAATTATATTATTACCGTCGGAATTACTGACTGGCTGGCACGGCGAGGTACGGACCTAGGGACGCTAGAACCAGGCCCAGGGTTCTACGTGGCCACCATAGCCCAGCAGCTAAAGCGTATAAAAGAGCTTCGAGATCGGCAAGGAGCACGGAGAGCATCTTCAGATTCGACTTGTTATAGCCTTATTTTACACTATTAAAGCCTTATTTTACACTATAGCCTTATTTTACACTATTAAAACCAAGATGGTGGATGGCGGGAAAGCCGCCGTGGCTGTCAACAACACTGCCGATTATTAGCCTCGACACTCAAGCCGTTACGCTTGTCGATGTTATTTTACTTTGGATGTGCATCTAACCAAAGTAGCCTTGATCCATGATTGTCGATTGCATATTTTGACACAAAACTGCATTTTTGCTCAAATTGTCGATTGATTGAAAGCGTATGAAAGAGCTTCGAGATCGGCAAGGAGCACGGAGAGCTATTTCATTACATTTCATTACAGAGAGCTATTTCATTACATTGACATTATAGACATTTACATTTTATCTATTTACACCAAATACATTGTCAATGACAATTCACCAAGTTACCTCACAATTTTACTACATCTTTAGGTGAGGTACGGACCTAGGGACGCTAGAACCAGGCCCAGGGTTCTACGTGGCCGCCATAGCCGTGGCCGCTATTTGTATCTGATAACAACGACGAATGAGTGTCAACGATTTGTTTGTCGGTTAGGAACTGATGTTTATTCGACAATTTTGTCGGTTTTAAAAGACTGACTTGGCTATTTATAGCCTTATTTTACACTTATTTATTTATACTATTTATTATACTTTAATTTATACTACTGTCTTTGTAGCACTATTTCATTACATTGACATTAGAGACATTTACATTTTACTCCACGGCATTTACCGGTATCTATTTACACCAAATACATTGTCAACGACAATTCACCAAGTTACCTCACAATTTTACTACATCATTTTACTACTTCATATACCGAGGCCATTCAATCCATACACGAGTTACGACATACCTATATAATTTTTGTACATGTGACATTAAGTCTCTGGCAGCTCGATCGCTGAGATCATGCAGCTCGGCGCGTGGACATCAGCTGCGGTCCATCACTATGTACCAAAAAGCATCCTTGTGGGCGGACCCCTCCCTTCGTATAATTAGTTGAGGGTTCGGGTTCCGCCCACTTGTTGCCGGGACATGAGAAATAACATTTGGCACAACTGTGTGTAGACATGAACATAGTGATTGATTCATAACCTGTCTGAACTGTCCTCATAGAATTAAGAGGTAACCTCGTCCCGTTCTGATTAAAGAATTTTACCACTACTTACTTAATGACTCCGCCTTCGTAAATTGTGCATGTTATTCGTAACATGGGTAATTTACGGGGCGGAGATCCCTGCATAACGAGGTGATAGGTGGCGCCACCAGTAACTCCACCACTCCCGCTAGGGGCGATCCGACCCGACTCGACAGGCCTTGATTCCCGCCAAATCGGTCACGAGTTCATTCCCCGTCTCATTCAAACCACCACAACCCGCCTGGCTGCAGACAATGCTACACCTATTCAGTTTTCCCCACCCACCCACACCACTTATGAATTAGATAACATGATAGGGTTGAGGGTTCGGGTTCCGCCCACTTGTTGCCGGGACATGAGAAATAACATTTGGCACAACTGCGTGTAGACATGAACATAGTGATTGATTCGTAACCTGTCTGAACTGTCCTCATAGAATTAAGAGCTAACCCCGTCCCGTTCTGATTAAAGAATTTTACCACTACTTACTTAATGACTCCGCCTTCGTAAATTATCGTGTATCTCGATATTGTCTTCCCCGACCACATGTGACCTTTCCTTGTAAGTTGTTGTGTTTGATTAGGTAGTTGCTGGTGGTTGGTGTGCGGCCTGGAGGGCAGGCTGACTGCTCCAAGCAGCCCTACTCCCTTCCTTCCCTCCAGGTGGCGCTCTGCCCCCCCCCCCCTCAATCTGCCCACTCCTCCTCCGGTTTGTGCTTAATAGAGTATATGGTAGGTCTTTTTAGGGGGCCAGCCAGAGTTATTGGCTCGATCCAACTTTGTGTCTTGTCTTCCTTTTCATATGTAATGTAATAATAATATCCCTCAGCTGTAGTACCGAGGATATGATGTCACTACTGACCAGACGGGATGACCGAATGAGTTGAGCGTCCGTCTCCCGTTTTGGTAGATTTTGGGATTCGAACCCACCTAAGCCTGGTCGAGTCAAACCAATGATTTAAAAATTGATACTTGCCGCTTCCTACACAGGTGCTCGGCATTATTAGGATAGGGCAAGGATTGGTGTGCTCAGAGGCAGGATAATGTGACTCAGTGAGATATCAGGTCACGGTCTCCCAGTGGGGCAGCACTATAAAGTCGCCATGAGTGCTCACTGTCACAAGTCGGTACGCGTCATGATATGACCCTAAATGTTGCCAGGACATAAAACTCCAATAAACAACCAGCCAACCATGCTACTACTAAACATACTTATTCACCTTGTCGCTTCCTAGCCTGGCACTGGGATTTATTAGGATAGGGCAAGGACTGGTTGGCTCAGTGTCAGGATAATGTGACTGAGTGGGATATCAGGTCATGGTGATGGCCGCCTGATCTTCCAGTGGGGCAGCACTATACAGTCACCATGAGTGTGCACTGTCTCAAGTCGGTATGCGTCCTGATATGACCTTATATATTGCTAGGACGTAAAACAACAACAAACAAACAAACATCCACCTTAGACCAGATGCGGTGGACAAATCGGTAAGAGCGCCGGCTTCCCATGTGGAAGGTCAGGACTTTGGTTCCCGGCCGAGTCTATCCAATAATACCTTACAGCATTGATACCTGTCGCCACCTAGACTGTTGCTCAGCATTACCAGCATAGGGAAAGGATTGGCTAGCTTAGTGTCAATATAATGCCGAGTGTCTGGCTAGGAAGCGACAAATATCAATTTATAAGTCATCGGTTTGACTCGACCAGGGTTCGAACCCGACGATCTACCAAAACTGGTGAAGGACGCTCAACTCATTCAGTCAGGTCCCTCTTGTGGGTATCTCAGCACTTCCTGCCTGCCCGGTGACGGTCTAGGGCGAAGGCTGCCTGGGTAGCTATATATAAATGTATATATATATATGTTTATATAGTGACCCAGACATTTCCTCCCTGTGGCATTTCCTCCACCTTCTTCTCTTGGTGATGTTCACTGGTGAGGATGACGTGGACGATTCAGCGGAGAGACGCGCGCCCCATAAATACACCGCTTCACACAAGAGTCCGGTTATTTATGAGCGGTCGGAAGTGTGGATGTGTGTTTGTGGATGGCGAAGGTGGGGCGGCTGAGGTGGGCGGTGGTGATGCATCGTCATTGACATCAACATCACAGGAACAGAGGCTATATGTGCCATATTGGAGCGGGTCACGTGATCCGACATGCCCTTGAAGCACGCAAAGGGGATGACCGAATCAGTTCAGTGTCCGTCTCCCGTTTTGGAAGATCGTGGGATTCGAACCCACGGGTTCGAAACCTTGTCGAGGCAGCCCAATGACTTTTCAATTTATACTTGTCGCTTCCTAGATATGCATTCGACATTATTAGGATAGGGCAAGGACTGGTTGGTTTAGTGTCAGGATAATGTGACTGAGTAGGATATCAGGTCTTGGTGCTGGTGGCCTGGTCTCCCAGTGGGGCATAACTATAATGTTGTGATGAGTGTGCACTCTCGCAAGTCGGTACCCGTCCTGATATGACCTTTGATGTTGCCAGGACGTAAACTTCAAACAACCGAGCAATCCTCTTGAAGCTTAGTTCCGTGAACGCCCAGTAGGAGGCGAGCGGACGTATGTGTAAGCTGGGGTAGAGTATGGGTGTTATGTGTGGTGTGGGGGTGGGGGTCTTCTGGTTACAGAAAGAGAGAGCGCCCTCGTCTCCACTTCAAGGGTACCATCAAGAGAAACCTGAAGCTGAGAGACATTAAGACCGACTCATGGACGCAACTCTCACAGCAGAGAGCTAAATGGAGAGCGGCAGTGAAGTAATGAAAGCAGTCTTTGTCGCATCGCATGATGATGATGATGATGATGATGATGATGATGATGGGGGTGCGGGTGGGGTTGCCGGTGAGAGTAGCAAAGCATAGGCAGATACACGAAACCCTCCTAGTGCAGTGACTGATACTGGTCTGGAAAGGACAGTTGCAGTGGTAGCGTGTAGGTTATCTCAGTAAGCACCGTTTGTAACATATGCATAAAAGACATCCAGGCACGTGTGGAGAACAAAGGATATGTAAATGAGATGCTGTAATAGGCGGAGGGTGCCGGCGGTTCAGGACCCTGGACAGTGAATAAATCATTCAGTATCCAGAAGTCAAAGTGTTCAAACTTGGTACTTTCACACCGTTGGTAGGTGTTTGCGTGAGTGTGCTGGGGGATCTAGTAGATGGTGTAGTGGTGAGGTAGGTGTCAGAGGTAAAGTTGCCGGTGATAGACCGGGTGTGGGCGGGCAAACTGGGATGGATGGATCAATGGATGGATGGGGAGGCAGCCCACATGGTCCATGTTGTCTTCAACATGGGTAATTGTACTCGCAAATCCAATTCTACTCATAACTAAGGACCCAGATTCTGTTGCCAGCTGTATGAATAATTCTGAACAAGAATCTAAGCATAACTGCTACGCCACCTAGCGGCTTCACTGAATAACCTCCAGGTGAAGATGGATGCCTGATCATGTTACCACTTATATGTGCATATGTTAAAGCTGCATAGTCCGATGGAAACATCAACTTTTCAAAACCAAAACAATTATCTAGATTTGATTCTACATATCTAACTTAGATGCTGGTGTACTTATTTAGCATTTGTCATCACATATAAGGGGTACTGAGTCAATTAATATAACCTGTTACTGCAGAAGCCTATGGTGTTAGAGCTTTGGCAAGCTTGCCAAAATTAATTTAGTGTGTTTCCATTTCAAAATCTCAAAAGTTAGCGATTTAAAATAAAAGTTACTTCAAACTAAAGTAAGGTAGATTATAATGAACAACCTAATACGTTTATCTCAGAAAATGAGAGAAACTCAAAACCATCGGACTATGCAACTTTAACTAGCACGTTATGTCATCTAGCAGATTTATCACATCGCCTTCCAAGCAACAGGTTCATGGCACCACCTGTCTCTGTACTTAACTGAATACCTATTGTGCCATCTAACGATATTCTTTGTCAAACATATATAATCACGTACAATCACGCTGTGTCTCACTTCGATGTGAATGCCGGGACGAACACTTTCAACTGCCAGACGATTTTGCCATCCCACCCGCCTTTCAGACAAAACAACACTAATGTAATTCTAGGGTTAAGCATATCTGACCTCACATAACCATGTGAAGGACATTTGGATATGTAACAAGGACAATATACAAATAAATCCAAATATATTAATATGTCAGGTTTGCGTTGTTCAATTAATTATGCCTGGTTATGGGGAGGATGTTTGCAGTGACGACTTGTAGCTTAGTTCGGTGACAAGCGGCGGGTTATGCGCATGCGTGGAGTAAGGTGGCGGAGAGGACGTGGGGGCTGTGGTGAGTGGATGATAGAGGTGTAGTTTCCGGTGAGGGGAGGAGGGAAGCGGGCAGGCAGTCCACATTATGGTTGATAGTGGAGACGATGCTGGCATTGACAGCCTGTAGAGACGTGAGCCTGTGTGGGCTGCGTAGGGATTGCGGGTGGAGGTGGAGGGATGGATGGTGGAGGTTTATTTGCTGGTGACGGAAGGAGGGTGGGTAGTAGGGGGGGTAGTAGCTGAAGAGGGGGGAAGGTTTTGGTTGGTTCGTTGGGTGTTTGGAGTTTGACATCCTGGCAACATCTAGATTCATATCAGTGTGGGTATCGACTTGTGACAGTGCACACTCATTGCAACTTTATAGTGCTGCCCCACTGGAAGATCAGGCCACTGGTGCCATGACCCGATATCCTACTCGGTCACATTATCCTTTCCTTATCCTATCAATGCCGAGTGCCATGCTAGGTAGCGGCAAGTATACATTTTTAAAGTAAATAATTTGACTCGACCGCGAATCGAACTCGCGACCTTCCGCAGGGGAAGCCTGAACTCCACCGATTCAGCCACCACATCAAGTGGGGCGGAGGGACGATAACGGGAGAGTGGGAGAGTGGGGAGGAGAGAGGCGTACTTGCTGGTGATGGGAGCAGGGACGCCAGCAGGCAAGATTCCACACAATGACTGACTCTGGGGAGGATCATTGCATTGACGGCCTGTAGTTTAGTTCTGTGAGAGCTGCTTGTGTGTGTCGGTGGTTGGGAGTGTGTGTGTGGGGGGTGGGGGGGGGGGGTAGGGGGGTAGGGGTGGGGGGGGGGGGTGGCTGGCGGGTTGGCGGCGAATGCCGGTTGTGTGGGGGGAGTCCAATAGCGATTCATCACCAGCTTGTTGATACTGGCTGCTGAACACCTGTTCGCCTGGGGCCGATCCTTGTCTGACACAGCACGGGATGACGGATCACTCCCCCACCACCTCCATGCACACACACCCACACTGGTCCTTCCAACCTCAATACTGGCGACATTACAGATATTTACAGAGAGGGACAGAGGGTGATGGGGGGTGGGAACAGACGGAAGGAAGGAGGGAGGGGGATGGGGGAAGCAGATCCCCGCAGAGAACTGATTGCCTTTTTATTTCATTGACAATACTAATACAAAAAAGGAGAATGTAAGACAAGCTCATGAATAATTAAAATGGTGATTCCTGACAGTGTCATTGATGATTCCTAGTAATATTGTCGGTAGTTTTACTAGTCATAATGGGATTCGGATAATACTTGTAACATCGGTATTATTAGTGTTACTGTTGTTGTTTTATGGCCTAGCAACATATATGGTTTTATCAGGAGGGTTATCGACTTTTGACAGTTTGCACTCATGGTAACTGTATAGTGCTGCCCCAATGGGAGACCAGGACACTGGCGGCACAGTCACATTATCCTGATACTGTGTTAACCAGTCCTTGTTCTAGCGTGTTAATGCCGACCAACAGGCTATGTAGCGACAGGTATAAATTAAAAAAATCATTGGTTGGACTCTGTCGGGATTCGAACTCACGACTTCGCGCATGGGGAGCTTGCGCTCTACCGATTCAGCCACTGTGTCCGGTGTTTCTAGACTTATTCATGCAGCTAATTATTATTTTTAATAATATTCTATGCGTTTCTGCCTCTGTTGTTATTAGTAATATTTGTTATCTATATAAAGAAACTCTTTTGAATTGTTCAAAACAGAGGCTAACTTCCATCAGCTTGTGTTGCAGATAGTAGCATGACACTTATTAATCCTAATATCACCACTATTTACATTTGGGTTGGTAGACCGTGTGATCGTGGGTTCGAACTCTGGTCGAGTGAAACCGATGACTTAAAAAATTGATACTTGTTGCTTCCTAGCCAGGCGCTCCGCATTATTAGGATAGGGCAAGGACTGGTTGGCTCAGTGTCAGGATAAGGTGACTGAGTGGAACATCAGGTCATGGTGCTGGTGGTCTGGTATCCCAGTGGAGCAGCACTATTAAGTTGCCATGAGTGCGCACGGTCACAAGTCAATGCCCGTCCTGATATGACCTTTGATGGTGCTAGGACGTAAACCACCAATACAAAACTAACTATTTACATTAATAGTAATAGTACATTACTCTATTTACTGCAATGACAATGATGAACCCAGAACAACTGAACATGACTAATTTCGTGACACATCTAAAATGAAGGCTGATTTGCAGGAACTAATGTCTATTATCGGTAATATTCGAAATTATAATCTAATGGTGCTGTCACATAACGACGTTTCTCGCCAACGCGCATCGATGTGTGTAATTTTTTGGCGAAATGTCGGGAGACGTCTGGAAGCGTTATGCACGCATTAGGCACGCATTGGTATCCGTTGATGGTCGACGAGGGTCAGCGGCGTGCATCATCGCACGTCGAAAGTGTTGTGCTTGCACAAAACTTTGGACGTGCGATGATGTGCGGGTGCCAACATTATGGCGACGTCAGGGGCGCGTTCGAGATACGTTAAACGTGGTGGAATAACGTTATGCAAACGTTATGCACAAGCCGCGCAGGCGTGAGGCTCCTTACCACATGTTGCGCCAAATGGTTGCGTTTTGTTGTTTTACGTCCTACCAACATCTAAGGTCATATCAGGATGGCACACCAAACTTTTACCACAACGTCAGCCGCACGCTACCAATACGTTGCGCTTGACGCCGAAAAGTTTGACGTCTCTCGACGATTAAAAGTGATTTTGCGCATTGGTGGCGCGCCGGCGAGATACGTCGTAGTGTGACAGGGCTATTACCGGTGGAATTACTGTTATAATTACCAGCAGTATTTATTCCAATACTATATGTTTCAAATTATATTACCTGCATTGACTTATTTCCAGAGGGCCAATCAAATGAAACAAACAGAGGTTGTACATTGATACATTTGTCGTCGCATCACAGGGGGTTCATCAGTCACAGCTCCTACTACTACTACTATACAACATCTTACAAAGAGACAGTAGAGCATATTGTGACGGCTAACATTTGCGTTGCATCAGCTTAGGCGGGGGGTATTATGAGATGATTGAGTTTGCTCAGTGCGGGAATTATGGGGTGCTATAAATAGATGTGTAGATATGAGGATTCATGACGCAATTCACGCGACGATATCTACTAGGCATGTCCATATAGAGGGGGTGTAATGACGTCACGAGACAACTTCCCCTGGCCATATTGGATTACATATGCAAGGGTTGGAAGTGCTTACATTGTGTTTATTTACCGATTTGTTGGTTTATTTGTCACTGTTTTGAGCAGTTTGGCCTCAAAAGTTGGGGGAAAAGGGTTTTTTGATGTAGGGGAAGCATTTTTTAAATCATGTAGCCTCACATCATTTCTAAAGTGCAGTATGTTGACACTTTGGATGCTCTATCAAGAATTAGAAAGGTTCGGGCAGTACCCGCTAGGTGGTGCCACATGCTTCGGCAGCCCTGACTATAGGTAGGCCCAGTGGTGGCCATAGTGTTCTTGGTATAAGACAGGGGGCGCCATAGGTGGTATTAAGTGTAATCCAAGATGGCTAACCACTGAGTGATGACGTCACGTGCACTCCCTCTATAATGGACTATTGCAGTAGGCAATAATACCCAGTGCAATCCAAGATGCAGGCTACGTCACTGACGGATATAATATACGTGTCTGGCATGCGGCTTTTACTAAAAAAGAATTTAAACATTGAAAGATATGTAATATCATCTATACTATTTATTATATGACTCAAAAAAGGGGACCAGACAGGG
Source organism: Branchipolynoe longqiensis (assembly GCA_030323885.1). Taxonomy (NCBI): domain Eukaryota; kingdom Metazoa; phylum Annelida; class Polychaeta; order Phyllodocida; family Polynoidae; genus Branchipolynoe; species Branchipolynoe longqiensis. The sequence continues at coordinate 69,818,163 of CM059191.1, forward strand.
TGGCCGAATGAGTAGAGCGTCCGTCTCCTGTTTTGGGAGATCGGGAGATCCGAACCATGAGTTTGTGGGTTCGAATCCTGGTCGAGTCAAACCAATGACTTAAACATTGATACTTGTCGCTTCCTAGCCTGGTGCTCGGCATTATTAGGAGAGGCCAAGGACTGGTTGGCTCAGTGTCAGGATAATGTAACTGAGTGGGATGTCATGTCATGGTGCTGGCGGCCTGGTGTTCCAGTGGGGCAGCACTATGAAGTGCGCACTGTCACAAGTCGGTACCCGTCCTGATATGACCTTAGATATTGCTAGGACGTAAAAAAACAACAAACAAACAACCAAACTCAAAATGGGGTGCTGCATATTGAGACCGTCCGCTGTTAAGTGTATCTAAATAAGTATTCCGTTGGACAAGAAAATGCTCAAAATCTATATCTAGCAGAATAGTGTAATTGAAACAGTTTTGCTGGTATGATTATTAGTATTCAATCAGACAAACCTACTCAAGATCTGTATTCAGCCGATCGGTGTGATATTGATTGAATGCTGATGGTTTGACGCTATGTTGACAGCAAGGACCACGTTGATGGATAAACCTTACAGTTTCACCAAAAGCTAGTCGCATCTATTCTGGCAGTCTTATTAGTTCGGTGAGCACCCAGTCGGCCGGTTATGCGCATGCTTGGAGTAGGGTGTGGGAGAGGAAGGGGGGGGGGGGCTGTGGTGACTGGATGCCTACATTAGAAGTTTACATGACATTCCAAAATGGTAAAAGAAGTAAAATGACATCAAAACCGATCTCAGATGCAAATTTCAAAGGTCTAAATGTCCTTCAATCAACTCACAAAACTTGGCTAAAATTACCAGGGGTCATACAGGTCTTTTTCTTTTCAAGAACTTTACAAGCCATCGTGCTGCTGCATTATACTGGTAAACAGGTAAAGACATCTTCCAGGCTATTTAAGTTGAAGCAATGTTGGTGAACGGCCTTTTTTTCTCTTTAAAAAAAAAAATACTGTCTATCATGGATAAGTCTGAATAGACTTGTTTTCACCATTAGACAGTTTGTTGATAGAAAGTCTGAGCCTACACTTTTACCAACCCAAGAGATTTGTAACCTCCCACACCATATAGACATGGTATGACAGCCACTGGCCTTTGATGACGCTGTAAGTTATACATAGCGGTGGAAATCCAAATTGGCAGAGGTGGGGGCACGGGGAATTGAACCACTGACCTTCAGATTAGGAGTCCAACCTAGAAAAAAGTCAGACACAAGGGCAATCATCTGATCATAGTAAAAATCAATATTTATCGGCAATCGTAATTGGGGCAACGTATTTGATAATAAGGGCACCTGCTTTTATATACATGCCTGTGAGTATTTGGTTAAAAACACTATAACGTGAGTAGATTACTCTTCTTTGTAATGACGTCACAATCCTGTAGTAATATTCAAATAGTGGTTGGTTGTCGGAGTTTTACACCCTGTAAGGTGATATCAGGACGGGTACTGACTTGTGATAGTGCAGAGTAATGGCAATTTATAGTGGTGTCCCACTGGAAGACCAGGCAGTCAGCACCATGACTTAATATCCCACACAGTCACATTATCCTGACACTGACCCATCCAGTCTTTACCCTATCCTAATAATGCCGAGCGCCTGGCTAGGAAGTGACAAGTACACTCAATGTTTACATCATTTGTTTGACTCGCTCAGTTGTTCGAACCCCTGGCTTCGAATCCCACGATCTACAAACACGGGATATGGTAGGAATATCCAAATGAGCAATCCCCTGGGAAACGGAATTAAGCATCTATAAATAATTAACATTTTACACAATTACGACTAAGACCCAGAGGAGTAGACACATTATACAATGCATATGTAAATAATAAACCTAATGATCCAATGCGAGTCATTATTGGTTGATTGTTGGAGTTTTCCGACCTGACAACATCTAACGTCATATACAATGCATATGTAAATAATAAAGTGAATGCAATGCGAGTCAATATTAGAAAGCAATATTGTGGTACTGGCCAACACGCAAACCTCTGTGTTGTTGTTGCTCGACCCGTTTTTATCGGGCAGAATGAAGTACATCTCTTTGCGGCGAATATACTATTCTTCCGGTCTTGGTGGAAATGGATTTTTTTTTTGTTGGGGCTGGAGATGGAGGTGGGCGAGGTTTGGGAGGGATATTAAGAGAGGGATGTGATGATCGATAGGTACTAGCAGTGGGAAGAGGTGGAGGATATAGTCCCCCTTTCCCCGCTGAAGCAGTGAAGGGGCGCAGGAAATAAATACGCGTGAAGCAGCTGTGTGAATTGGTGCCAGATATATTCCCATATATATATCTGTATATATATATATATATATATATATATATATGAATGCTATTTATCTAGGAATCTAAAGTCAAATTACCATGGTTCTCTACGCAGGTGGTTCACAGTGATGGTGAAATATGCCAGCAATGAAATGAATCTAATGGCATATAGTAGATGTGGAGGTAACTCTAGTTGATATTGGAAAATGCTCTTAATATATACCATATATAATTACAAATATTCTCACCTGCTTCTGTCATGTATTCCTTGCATGGATATTCAATTATCTAAAAAAATATGTTCTGTCTATACAAATACCTGAAGAAGATTATACCATTGTTTGATATTTAAATGTCATTGGTGTAAAGAAACCGCTTGAAAATCATGAAGTAGCAGAGCATTTAAGAAAAATATTTTATGAGATTTTGGAGAAAATACTGGATAAAGAATAGATTAATCTCATATCGCTTTTGAAAAAAAAAAAACCACCACAAAAACAAACCAGCGAGTTGACATGGAAATCTATGAACATGGGAGTTTTGAGGTGGATGGATGGTAAAAGTGCGAAGTATAGCTGTCACAAGTGGATGCAAGTTGAATGTAAAACTACAGACCCCAGGGTACTCTGGGATATGGAATTATGACCATGGCGGGATGTGGGATGGAGATGGTGGCGGCACGCCTATCCGGTAGGTGGCGCAGCGACACGTGGCCCTGCACGTGACCAGGGTGCGGTGTCGGTCATGTGTGCTATTAATAGACATGCGCGCAATGCTGTAGGCGAGGGGCCGCGTTACTAACTAGCTCACGGTTCGGTTCCTCGGAATTATTTGTAAAAGTGCGCTGGAGATATATATGCATTGTTTATTCCATGGCGCATGCGCGCATCGCTCAATTTGTGGTAGTTCTTGGGTCAACATACTGGAAGCAGCTGTGATGTATCACATCGCTAGATCACCACTACACAGACCACCATCAAAATACCCACAAGCGACATATAAATACAGTTTGGATGGCCGAATGAGTTGAGCGTCACTCTTCCATTTTGGTAGATCGTGGGGATTTAATGACATCGGTTTTTAACCATGGTGGATTGAAAACAAATGGTACTTCCCACTTCCTAGCCAGGCACTCGGCATTATGAGGATAGGGCAAGGACTGGTTGGCTCAGTGTCAGGGAAATGTGACTTAGCGCGATATCAGGTTATGGTGCTGGTGGCCTAGTCTCCCAGTGGGGTGGCACTATAAAGTTGCTATCAGTGTGTGCTGTGACTATTTACTCCCCATCCTGATATGACCTTATATATTGCCAGGACGTAAAGCTCCAAGAAAGAACCAACCATACACTGAGCATAACACTGATGAACATTCAGCAAGAAACCAAGCAAAATGACATCGTTTTAAAATTAGATTTTTCTGATTTTAGCGAGGTTTGCCAGTAGGGTGGCGGTGCCAGTACCCCACCCCCTCCACTCCACCGACTCCTCCATCTCCCTTTCCCCGGCCCCTCCATCTCCCTTCACCCCGGCCCCTCCATCTCCCATCCCCCCCGGCCCCATAGCGGCAAGCGCAGGGCTAAGCCGGGCCACATATCCTCCTACTGCCAAACACAGATAAGACGGCGCTGATAAGCTCCGGGCCCCCACTGCTCCCCGTCCCGGTACGACAGACCATGCCGACTCCCGGCCATGCCGACTCCCGGCACCGGGTAGGGTCCGAGAATCCCAGACCGGAAGGCTCAGTCCGATATGGGTTCTGCGTCCAGAATACAAAATCTGTGCTAACGTTTACCAAGTAGTTATCTGTAAATTTTCTCGAATTTAGTTTTCAGTATTTGCTTTGTATCACCACCTGAGATAATATAAATGATTGACGACAATCAGTCCTTAATACGGTATTTTGGTTGGTTAGGTTTTGGAGTGTTACATTCTGGCAACATTTAAAATCATATCGCGACTGATACCGACTTGCGCACTATTGGATGACTTTATAGTGCTACCCAGCTAGGAGACCAGAACACCATGTAATATTTCAGGATGACCCGGACGTCAGAGCCCCAGAGATACCACAAAACTCTCCCCAGGTGCGGCTCTGATGACGGTCTGTCAGTTCACACCTGATGCGCCTCTCAAACAAACTCATAAGGAAGAAAGGGAAACAAGTCATGCAAGATTGACAGTGAGGAAGTTGTGCTTTATTGTTCACCTAATAGTGACCTATCACCCTGACCCCTTACTGCCTGTCCACATAAAGCCTCATTTCTCTAGTTATGATGTATCAGAATCAGTGCCTACAGCCCATTGAACTGGAGTCCCATGGTTGTTGCACACAGCTCAGTTTGTATATGAAAAGTGGAGCATCAGACAGAGTCTCTGGGTTTCTGCTCAAGAGAAGAGTGTGTCTCACTCCAGAGTCAGGAGTAGAGTGTTGTCATTTCAAGAGTCCATCTAGAAGTGTGTCTAGCATTATCAATATCAGCTAGTGTGGTCAGGTGGGGCAAAGGGGTGCAGGTGACTGGGCCTCCCACAGCCAGCCAATCAGGCACCCACCCACAGCCTGGGTGACAACGCCCCCCAATATGGGTAGCTGTCACTCAACCCACCTGTAGGTGGTGTCCATAATATATGTAGATGAGGCTGGTGTGCTAGCCCATCGGCCCTGTGGTAACAGGTAGTTGCAGACAGTTCATCATCATGCTGTAGGTTGCAATGCGATAAAGACTGCTTTCATTACTTGACTGCCACTCTCCATTTAGCTCTCTGCTGTGAGAGTGATGTCTTAATATCTCTCAGCTTCAGGTTTCTCTTGATGGTATCCTTGAACTGGAGATGAGGGCGCCCTCTCTTTCTGTAACCAGAAGACAGTTGAGAGTAGAGGATCCGCTTTGGTAGCCTGTCTGATGACATCCTCATGAGGTGTCCAGTCCACCGGAGATTCTTTTTGATCAGAATGTTAACTAGTGGTATTTTACACGCTAGAATCTTTATAGGAAATAGAACCCTAACTTATGTGTGTGGAGGCCGGAAAGCACTAATTTATGATATTACTCAAGCGATGATCCGCTTACTGTATCTGCTTACTATATCTGCTTAATATATCTGTTCCAAGAAATATCAAACCAACAGAAATTAAGTGTGGTAAAGTATAGTAGGGAGGGGTGGCTGGCTCCTCCTGCTGTGCTGTCTCCAGGTCATCTGCCTGCCACACCCCATGCCCAGCTCTTTTATTCAGATGGAAAGCATTCAAAATACAGGTACACAGTTCCTGGGAGTCTCCTCAGTCAGAGACAGTAACATGGCATTTCATTGGCTGAACTCCTCCAGTCAGTGGTGGGGGAGGCAGGGTGGGAGTGGGTGGACCCCCACCACTCCCACCAACCCCCTCCCCCCATCTAGGTAAGGGGTGGGGGGGACAACCAACCCACCCCAAGTCAGATACATATTTTTCCATCAAGTTCACCAATTACACTTATATGGGAATATCAACCCTGTTTATATTTACATAACACCCGTGGTCACCAGTCCCTTAGATTGGGACAACTCCAAAATAGTACGAGTTTCTACATGCCTTACTTTGAGAATTACATATTTTATCATCTTTAGTTCAGCAAACTGCCACCAGGTGAGGCAGGGAGGGCTCACCACACACACACATACACACACACACTCCTCCTCCCACCTCCAGCCTGACACCTGGCTTTGGCAGGTCCTGCAAACACTCACACACACATCCACAGCCCCCATGCATTGTCACCTGTGTGCTAACACTCCCTCAGATACTGGCATCTGTAAGTCATACCATAACAGGCACACAGAACTTAATTCTTGACTTAATTATTATACCTATTCTATGGCATTCTTCACAGACTATTTGTCTGGGTGAAGAAACCAGTCTGCATCAACTGTATATGCTGCCCTTAGTTTCAGCATTTACCTCCTTTCATACAATATATAATACCAACATACTTCAATTCAGTAATACATGTAAATATACCAATACAGTCATCATTTTCCAGAGTTCTTATCTCCAGTGGTTATATTTGATGTAGAACCTTAGAACAATCTGATATTAATTATCACTTCACTTAATATACATAATCTACCATGGTTTCACAACTTGGTTTGAATATTATGCATATGTATTTACCAACATGATAGAATGAATTAGGTATTATTAGAGAGGTTTAATAGTGGTACTTATATAATTGGAATATTATTATAATGACTTTATAGAAATAACTGGATGATTTAAATATGATTAAAACAGTTTTCTTAATGCTTCACATATGAGTTTAATGAAAAGGAGCTATTTTAGAATTTATTTGAACTATTATTTATTTATGAACCAGACCTAAAAAATCAGAATATTTTACAAGAAGATCTTCCATAGAGGGCAGCCCGGACCGTTTGAGTGTTTCCTTATTTGTCACTTTGTCCTTCCAGGGTAGCCTCATGATTGAAGGCAGATGTTGCATCATGAAGGCATGCAGCTTTTTCACCTGTCGTCTGTACACTGTCCAGGCCTCAGCTCCCTCCGTATAGACTCATGGTGGTTGTTCCAGTCACATTTCATGAAACCTGCCTGCAAAAGTGTTCAAGTGCTGCTGGCTTTTGCAAGTTACCAGTGGCACGCGCTCAGGGAGCAAATAAAGGTTTCACACCATAAACAACATGTCCAGACAGGCGCAAAACTATTTGTCCCTGCAGTGGCTGGTAGGGAGATGTTGGGAGTTCCATACATCAACCGCCCTTGAGGCTGCCACAGTGACATGGTTTTCTGTTCACTGTTTGCTCCCTTAGCCTTCGGTTCTGCCAAGAACCTGTACCACAAGGCAGTGGTTTACAACTCTGCAGGGCAGGGGCATCAAACTCCCTGAGGTATTGCAATACCTGCATACTAGTGCTATTACCACTCCTACTATTAACACCACTACTATTACCACCACCAACTACCATTACCGCCACTACGAGTACTTTTAGTTTTACCATTACTACTACTACCACTATTACCACCATCACCACCACAACCACCAGCACAGACATTTACAATAAATATATATATTAAAAATGTCCTTCTCCTCCACTTGCACCCTTACCGGTGTATAGAGGAAACATTTCACCAAACATTAACTGTCTCTTATATAGGAACAGCTCATCATAATCTCGGGCACTATGCATTAACATATATTTCACCTAGCCTAATATGTCACACTGCGAGTGGTGCACCCATTGCTTTTCTATTACATAACATTGGTCCCCACTCCATCAACCAAGGATAATAACGCTCTCTGCCAATATATAATTCCGAACCGAAAATCCGTATATGTTTACAACCAGCACCAGGAACTGATATCCCACTCGGTCACATTATCCTGACACTGAGCCCACCAGTCCTTGCACAAAGCCGAAACCCTGCCTAGGAAGTGCCAAGTATAAATTTTTAAGACATTATATTGACTCGATCAAGGTTCGAACCCATGTGTTCGGATCCCAGGATCTACCAAAAGGAAGCTCAACTCATTCGGCTACCCTGTCTGGCATACAAAGTATGAAATTGATAGACTGGAAAGCACAACAATAAATTAATTTCTTTTGCAGAAATCGACTAAAATAGATTTCTCGGTTTTTGCGCATGACCATTCATATCCTCCTAGGTTAGTAGCCATCCGCTTGGTTGGGTTCGAACCCTGGTCGAGTCAAACCAATGACTTTAAAATTGATACTTGTTGCTTCCTAGCCAGGCGCTCATCATTATTAGGATAGGGCAAGGACTGATTGGCTCAGTGTCAGGATAATGTGACTGAGTGGGATATCAGGTCATGGTGCTGGTGGTCTGGTCTTCCAGAGGGGCAGCACTATAAAGTCACCATGAGTGCGCACTGTCACAAGTGGGTACCCGTCTTGATATGACCTTATATGTTGCTAGGACGTAAAACAACAATAACCACACACAACTTTGTTAACACTATGCATTCACTGCGCTGCTTCCTGAGTAGCACCACCTAGGGGAATGCTACTTACCAGGTAACATTCCTGGCGGCTGACTCAGCAGTATCGGCAGGCGGGAAATGTGTATAATTACTCGTGGACAGGAAACACGTGACCACCATGTATAATACACCATCATTATGAGCGTCGCTTGGCCTCTCAACACTGTCTCAACGTCAGGGTAGGCATCCACAGTTAACACCCCTCGGTCCGTCACGGGCCAATGAGCGGGAACAAAATACCCGAGTCAGTTTTATTTGAAAGGTGCTTATTGCTATTATATATATATATACCCCGACCTGTTGTAAAATTCTCCGATTAAGTATGTATTGAATATCGAGATGGCTAAATGGGAAACAGTACTCCCTTTATAATGCTCACACCGGGGGAGGCAAGAAATTCCCCTTTAAGCAGAATCCCTCCCCCCTTATCTCGCCCAGCCACACGGTCACTGACATGTTATGTGGTAATACCATGATGGCTAGGTGGTGGCCAGAGCTGGGTGGGAGGGGCTGAGTCCTGAAGGCAGCCTGTGAATAATGTTAGGGAGAGATCATGTGGGAGAGGAATGACCGGTGTGCATGAGTGTAATAACCAATAAGGAGGCCTATAACATCCACGGCTGAAAAACATTATATAAGTGAATAAAACTTATTCAGGGTGATCATCTATTATTTACTCTTCTGCTGGTGCTGAACTCGGATCGCATGTTGTGTCGTGTGTCTTATCTACTATGGGTTGAGCTCTAATATATAATTCCTATAATATAGAGGGAGAAAGGGGAGCTATGAACCGTACACCTTTCACAGGGTATCAGGACAGTATAGCCTTGTTGAGCAGTATAGCTAATAACATGAGAGAACATAATAAAAGTAACCATAACCTCCGTGTACCACCTAAAGGGACCAGACGGGATGGCCGAATGAGTTAGAGCGTCCGTCTCCCATGCTGGTAGATCGTGGGGTCGTGGGTTCGAGTCCCGGTCGAGTCAAACCAATGACTTTAAAATTGATACTTGTCGCTTCCTAGCCAGGCGCTCGGCATTATTAGGATAGGGCAAGGACTGGTGTGCTCAGTGTCAGGATAATGTGACTGAGTGGGATACCAGGTCATGGTGCTGGCGGCCTGGTTTCCCAGTGGGACAGCACTATAAAGTCGCCATGAGTGCGCACTGTCACAAGTCAGTACCAGTCCTGATATGACCTTAGATGTTGCTAGGACGTAAAACAACAACAAACAACAACAAACAAAACCACCTAAAGGGATCGGCCATCAATAGCATTCTAACCCCCGCATATATGACGTGCTAGGACCGGCAAACACAGGATTTCATACTGTGGTTAAGTTGTAGAGTCGTTCTGATCACCACTCCTCTGTTACTCGGCACTACTAATGTGCATAATCATTCTCCAGTGATGCTTCGCCATGTATAGGTTGTTAAGAGTCAGTTCTTTTGTGTGTGCCTAGAATTCTAATATCATATTCATTTTCATGGTTTTTACTAACTTTTGTCACTTCAACCAGATTGCCATCCATTTTGAGTCCCGTGACTGCGAGTGTTGTTAACTCCGACATTAGGTAACACCACTGATATGGTTTACCATATAATGCTACAGACGGATTCCACCAGATGACAGTAGTATATTGAAAAGGGACCGCACTGCAATTCAAAGATTAAAGCCAATATCTTTTATAATATGCTGAATTCAGTGGAGCGCTAGGTCAGATACCATCCTGCTATTTTGTGGTCATTCCTGCAACAGGCTGATTTACTGAGGACCAGGTGGTAAGATACAATGTTTGCCATCTTATGCCATGGAAGCAAACTGTTGAACTAGCCTTTGGCATTCGTTAGGAGAGATGTCAGAGGGGTGTTTTACCCCCTGGCGGAACACAGCCGAACCAGACTTTGGCAGGCATTGCTATGAGATAGTAGCATACTTTCTCATCACCTGGCTGTTGATCGGTGATCCAACCTCAAGCAGGCAATGTCATGCTATCTATCTCATGGCACTGCTGGCTGGAGTTTAGTTCATTCATCCTCCACTAGGGGGTAAGAAACCACGCCATGAATTCATGGTAATACCTGCCAGAGAATTTTGGTATCGGCCGCCAGAGGCAGGTATGCCGATCCATTGGCAGTTGATAAGACATCATATTGCCATTTCTGCTAATGCTTGAAGGAAGGCTTGTTCACAGATCGACCACCAGGTGGTATGAGACCACGGTACTATCTCATAGTAAATAATGCATCCTGGAGGCTGCTTCAATGTTATATGACTAGCTTGTAAGAAGTTGCCTTACTATCTCATGGTAATGCCTGGTGGAGTCTCGTCCCTTCATCCATGGCCATGGTAAGAGACCACACCATTATCCCATGAGAATGCCTGCTGGGTACTTCTTCATTGTTGCACAACCACCGCTATCGCATGGCAAATCCTGCCTGCGGCTGGTTCACTTAATGATGGGGAGCTGGTAAGATAGTGTGCTACTATCTCATGGTAATGCCCGATGAGGTGAACTATGTTCTGCTATTGGGTAAACAAAACCCTGCCATGTCTCGTAATGAATGCCAAAGACTGGTTCGCTGCTTTGCCACCAGTCGATAAGGCCTAAGGCCTACTGGTGCCTGGTTTGCCAAATGCCCACCAAGTGCTAAAACACCATCCTACTACCTCATAGTAATAAATGCTGGAACTGGGTTTTCTGATTTCCTGGCAGGTGCTAAAACCCAATATTACTATCTCTGGTAATCTCATGGAAATGCTCACCAAAGGTTGGTTCGGTGATCTTCCACCAGGGTGTAAGATATCGCACTACCATCTCTTCTGATGAATGCCAAAGACGGCTTCAATGATTTGCCACCACAGCATAACATGGCGGCATCGTAATAATGTGATGTAGGCTTCCAGATGATAAAACACTGTATTGCCATTTCTGGTAATGCATGCCGGAGCCTGGTTTGCAGATCAACCCCCAGGTGATAAAACACGACACTACTGTATCATAGCAGGGTGTTTCGTCGATCAACCACCAGGTGATGAAACACAGCACTACTATCTCATAATAATGCTTGCTGGGGGCTGGTTCGCCGATCACCCACCAAGTTGTAAGGCAAGGCAATACTGTATCATAATAATGCCTCCTGGAGGCTGGTTCACCGATCAACTACCAGGTGGTAAGACATGACACTACTGAGTCATAGTAATGCTGGAGGCTGGTTTTCCAATCAACCAACATGTGGTAAGACACCGCACTACTATCTCATAGCAATGCCTGCCGGAGGCTGGTTCCTCGACCAACCACCATGTGTGCTTTCTGATGTGATCCAATTAAGGTTAAATGGTTTATCGGTTTTCCGCCAGGGGGCAATTCTTCGTGCCACCTGTAAACAGAGGTTCCACAGTCTGTTCCAGACAATGACACAGCTAATACTGAGTGTATCGGAGTGAACATATGTCAGCCGATTTGGGCACAATTTGCTACTTCAAACCCACACATATACATGGCAACTATGTAAATTGGACGTAGCATTGTAATTGTCCACAACAAGTATTATTGTGGAAGCTCATGAAATCTCCTGTTTCAGTAATAAAGAAAAAAGTCTCATTGTCGTCACAACTTAAGTGCATAATCCGATTAAGCTCAATATTCAATCCAAACACTATATAGTAATGCCCACCGGACGCTGGTTCGCCGATAAACCACCAGGTGGGGAGACACTGCACGACTTTATCGTAGTAATGCCTGCCAAAGGCTGGTTCGTTGATCCGCCACTAGGTGGTAAGACACCACACTGCCATACCGTAGTAACGCCAAGCGGCGACTGGTTCGCCCCTGCCCCGCAGGGTGCGTGTAGGGCGTTGCTCGTTGGGTAATCAGTGTTAAGGTGAGGCTGTCAGGGCGCGGCCACCACGTGATTAGGTGTATGGAGGTATCGCGTGGTGCCTCCTGGGAGAGGTAGAATACCAGGTCGCGTTACCCGTTGTAACAACTGCACATTTTACTCACAAAGCAGCGCAGCTATGGCAAAAATAGTAGTAATCCACTGTTGAGCATAATAACGCCGAGCTACAGATTGTTTCTTAATTAAGCTTGATTAACAGGAGCATCGACATAAGGTTTTACATGAAAATCGATCATATCATAATAATAGGTTCATCGACTGGTGATGTGCTCAGTAATAATGGATTCATAGTGCTGCCCAACTCGGATAACATGCCACTGACGACACCATTCCGACCGGAGCAGTAATAACTAGGCCAATAAATCACATTCTCTTGTGGCAGGGTCAACTAGTACTTTCCATAAGCTAGCAATACTAAGTTTGATGCATAGCAGTGATAAGTATTCATTTTGAAGGTCTATGATTTACTTATGTTGTGTACAATTCCGCGAGATGGGGAATTCTGCTTTAGTAAGCGGAAACATAGAAGCCACATACGCTAATCACCTGAACACCAAATGCGGAAAGGCTATATTTGAAGGAGTAAATATAGTTATAAGTTAATCTGATACTTCCGTATCACGAGGTACTCCAATGTGACTTTTTATTTTAATGTTTCAGTGTTTAAAATTATATAGGGGTATAGATCTTTTAAATCCGATTCCAGTGATATAAAATGTATATAGATCTCTTGAAAAGTTCCGAAATTATGAGGTTTTAAAGATTCATTTTTTGCCCTTTTATGTGCACATTTCCAAATTAGGGAAATCTAGATTTTTAAGGCCCCAACACAAAAGCTATGTTGCATATAATTTGTCCAATATTAAAGAATCTCACTCTCTATATCACAAGTAACAGGCTCCACTTTTTTACAGACAATTAGCTTTGTTATTCTGTCAGATATTTCATGCTAAACTTGCTAATTTCCTTAATATGTACTGAATATCATCAGGGATAGTGATACATTTTTTAAAATGTCATAACTTCTGTTCTACTTACACTATCCCTCTATTTTATATTCCAAAATAACCAGAATCAGAAGCTGCATATGATCATACATGTTTTAAATTAATATGAGGCAAAAACTGAAGTTCAGCTTTATAGGCATTGCTAGCTGACTACAAGTCTAGGTCACAAATAGATTAACTTTATTAAGATGATTAAACAGATTCCCTCGGGTGACAATAGGTTTCAGAAATGTTTTCAATGTCTGGCACCTTCCATACTCTAAAGTCATCATTGATAGGTGCCACATCAAGCTTTTTTTGCCGAAACAGAAGCTTCAATCAACACCATGTTCATCAGTCCGGTGCTGGCGACATGAAGACATGGTCATTTCTCAGACCACCCTTTCTGAGTATGATAAAAATCTCAACCAAATATTGTTCTGATTAAGTCGAAGAAAACTTGTGCTTTCTGATGATATAATTTTCAGGATAACCGTGATTAATTTTCAAGGAGAATGAGCATCTGAATGTTTTCACTCCTTCTGTTCAATCAAATTTCCCAATCAAAGACAGCCATGCTTGATGAAGCCCGGTTTCTTGTCCATCTTTCATTGGTGGTTATCTTTAGCTCAGGTGACCATACACAGCAAGGTAGCAATTTTAGGGAAGGGAGTGGCTAAGACTGGATGAAAACAGAATGGCAAACATGCACAGAGCTGCTGATGGTACACCAAAACAAGTGTCCATTGACCCTAATTTATTTCATTATGTTAATTAAAAAATTAAACAGCCTAAAGGACAAAAGAAGAGGCATTCACCTGATATAATTATATTTCAAACAAAGCAGAATTAGTGGAGATATAAGTGGTTTTAGAATGGTTCAATTATGTAAGATTTTGCGATTCGGACAGCATATCCGCACACTTTGGAGTACCTAGTATCACACACTTAACCTTGTCAAGTCTTAATCTACAGCTAATAGCAATGATCAAATAGATTGGATTATAAAGGTATACTTTTGGTTCATTCGATAACCACCCCGAATTTCAGTCAGTAATGCTATTTGATGTGATAGTTAATGTAACGTCATTGACCCAGACATTTGTTAGGGAATGGTCACCAATTGTAACAACACGTTGTTCAGGGATTTACGTATGGTTGTTGTTGTTTTGCATCCTAGCAACATCTCAGGTCATATCAGGGCGGGAAGATTTACACCGCAGCATCTAGGTTATATGAGGACGAGTACAGTCTTGTAAGAGTGCCTGAGCATTGCGACTTTATAGTGATGCAACAACACTATTTGGAGATTGGACTGCCAACACCATGATCCGATATCCCACTCAGTCACATTATCCTGATTCTGAGAAAACCTATTAATGACGAGGAATAGTCTAGGTGCCGACATGGATCAATTTTGGAAGTAATCGGATTGAGTCAGTCAGGGTTCGAACCCACCACCTCTTACAAGGGAAGCAAGCCACCACGATTACACAATCATCCATCCCTTCCGGTAGTTATTATGTAACGAATGCTGTTCCGTGAAGTATTAGTTTAGACAGACTTCCATAAATCTATTAGTATTAGTTTAGACAGACTTCCATAAAGTGTGCTATTTCATACGCAGCTTGCGAACAGAGATCAATGTGCATGTGGTGAGTCAATTAGTTCAGGGCCAGTTCTATGAAGTGTGCTAGGTTATACATACCTTGTGACTGGACTTTACAATTACTGTGCACATTCTGAGTATGTTAGTTCAGAGCCAGTTCTGTGAAGTGTGCTGCTAGTTCATACATACCTTGTGACCAGACTTTCAATTAATGTGCACATTCTGAGTATGTTAGTTCAGGGCCAGTTCTGTGAAGTGTGCGGCCAGTTAATACGTACCTTGTGAGCAGACTTTACAATTAATGTGCACATTCTGAGTATGTTAGTTCAGGGCCAGTTCTGTGAAGTGTGCTGCTAGTTCATATGTAACTTGTGACCAGACTTTACAATTAATTTGGACATTCTGAGTATGTTAGTTCAGGGCCAGTTCTCTGAGGTGCTATTTCACACACAGCTTGTGAACGGAGTTTACAATCAATGTGCACTTAGTGAGGCTGTTAGAAAAGACCCAGTTCTATGAAGTGTGCTAGTTAAAGGCCCAGTCAGACCTTACTGTATTGAGCAACGGACATAAACCGGACAAAGAATTGGCTAGTCCGGTGGTGTTCGGTATCAAAATGTACCAAAATATGTCGAAATGTTGCAACGGCCACCAGACGAAACGGATGCTAAATGGACTAGGAACGTGCATTAACAAATATCCAGCAGATGAGAAACGGACGAGAAATGGACGAGAAACGGACCAGAACGGGATGAAAACCGAATGTCAAACGGACGTATCGGATTGTTCACAGATGCGCTGGAACCATATACTGACCGAATTCCCGCAATAACATTAAAAAAATTTAATTTAAAAAAACCACCATCAACGTACTTGGCAGGAAGCAAACCGGAGATGTGACGGATGGGTAACGGACATGAACCGGCCAAAACGGACTAAAAGGACTTAAAACGGACATCAACCATACACGTCAGTCCGGTGGTGTTTGGTACTTCAAAACTTGTACCTGACACCGCCGGACACCACCGGAGATAGAACGGACACGCCGGATGGGTACCCTATATAAACCATACCTTGCCGTATTTCACCGGACAGTGACCGGTTTCTGTACGATTCCTCAATCTGGTGAGGTCTGACTGGGGCTTTATACATAGCATGTTACCGGAGATAACAGGACCTATTTTTCGTGACGTTGATCCTGTCTGGCGGTAGCTGTTCCTAAGGCTATGGTGGTGAGTGGCCGGAGAGCAGCAGTCTATCAGCACCTGCTCCAACTGGCTCTCCTTGGAAACGGTGGGGGGTGGGGGGGGGGGGGTACTGTGGTGCATAGTGAAGCCGGGAAACAAATATCAACCCAATGAGGAAAACAACATGTACCCGTGAAATTAATATTATTATTATTATTATTCTGAAATGAAAAAACTAAATACAAAAGTCACAAAAGAATCAACGCTGAATAGATGAATTCCATACACAAAACCTGAAAATGAAATAGATTTGAAAGTGTTCCTATTGTCATGCGCAGAACAAATGTTATGCCGTGCCTGGTGCTACAAAAGGAGCTCTCTTTATATGGCGGTTGAAATGGCGCGCCCGCATTCATTAAATTGCAGTTGCAGCCGAGGTGATTTGTGGGGATCACTACCCATACCCCGCGAATGAGGTCAGCCAAGAGGCGGGTGGTGGGAGGCGGATGGTGGGAGAAGGGAGGTAGGAGACGGGAGGTGGGAGACGGGAGGTGAGAGACGGGAGGCGAGAGGTGGGAGAAGGGAGGCATGAGGCGGGATAAGGGAGGCAGGCAGCAGGAGGCGGGAGGCGGGAGGCGGGAGGCAGGAGGCAGGAGGCAGGAGGCGGGAGAAGGGAGAAGGGAGGCAGGAAGCGGCACATGGCAAGCAGGAGGCGGCAGGCAGAAAGTGGCATGCGGCAGGCGGTGGAGGAGGGAGATGTCAGGAGGGAGAATGGAGGTGGGAAGCAGGAGGCGGGAGGCAGGAGGCAGGAGGCAGGAGGCAGGAGGCAGGAGGCAGGAGGCGGGAGGCAGGAGGTGGGAGGCGGGAGGCAGCCGAGGATAAAGAAGGGGTCAGCAGAACCTACAGAATTGTGCTCTTTATATATAGGGATGTATATGGATATATATGTATACCATTATATGTATATATACAGAGACATATATATATTGATATACATATATATATATCAATATATATGGATGCATGTGTAGTTATATTTATCTATATATATATATATCTAGATATATATGTTGACACCCGACACTGAGTCCTAAGTGAGAAAAGCAGTACTTGTCCTCAGGAGTATTACTGGACCTGACAGTGAGGAGTATGGGGGGGCTGCGATTCCAAGTGAGGATGTCCACCCAGTTGAGCCCCTGCTGCTTAGACGACAGCCCAACCTGCCGCCCACATACGGCGCGCGGTGGCGCCACTGGTGGTTACTTCGGAATGAGCGATAATGGGGGAGTGTGACGGGCGCGGCCATCTTTGTGTCTGCATGTGACGCTGGGACCCGGCGGCTGAGTGATAAAACGGTTCAGCCAGTGTCTCTCATGTCAGCATTGTCTGCCTCACACTGAGCAATATTAGGATGAGGCAAAGACTGCTTGGCTCAGTGTCAGGATAATGTGACTGACTGGGATACCAGGCCAGAATGATGGTGGCCTGGTCTTTTTAGTGGGACATCACTATACAGCTACCGTGAGTGTGCACTGTCATAAATCGGTAACTGTCCTGATATGACCATTCATGTTGCCAGGACATACAACTCCAACAACCAACGGACCAACCCAACCGTCTAAAAGCTCGACCCCCCCTGTGCCTGTTTAATGTGGAGATGCATTAACAATTACTGTGCTGCGGATGTGATCCAATTAAGGTTAAATGGTTTATCGGTTTTCCGCCAGGGGGCAATTCTTCGTGCCACCTGTAAACAGAGGTTCCACAGTCTGTTCCAGACAATGACACAGCTAATACTGAGTGTATCGGAGTGAACATATGTCAGCCGATTTGGGCACAATTTGCTACTTCAAAGCCACACATATACATGGCAACTATGTAAATTGGACGTAGCATTGTAATTGTCCACAACAAGTATTATTGTGGAAGCTCATGAAATCTCCTGTTTCAGTAATAAAGAAAACAAAAGTCTCATTGTCGGTCACAAACTTAAAGTTGCATAATCCGATTAAAGCATCAATATTTCAAATCCAAAACACTTATCTTGAATTGGTAATAAATATCCAAATTAGACAATGATAACGGTTTTAGAGCTTCATGGCGGCATCAGAGAAATAATATTCAATCGATTTAATGAAACCTGCCATTGCTGAAGGATAAGCTGTCGCGCATATCAGCGTGTATAAAATAATTAAGAGTTGCATCTTTTTAATTAAAATGTTTCCAAACTTCACCCTTTAAAATAAATGTTTAATGAAATTAAACGAAAGTCAGTTATTCAGAGCATCCTATTATATTTATCTGAAAATAATTTCACGAAACTAAAAAAACAAAAAACCTTCGCATTATAGAAGTTTAGTTGTAATGCCAGGAATGCTAGCATTCGCCTTGGCGATAACCCCTGAGAGAAAACTAATTGTTGTTGTTATCTTCCTTGTTTGTAGCAGTCTAACAGTTATTTCACACTCGGACTCATTTCCCCATACCACCTTCATTCAACACTTACATAAGGCAATAAGGACTACCTGGTTGCCTGGGGCACCTAGTTTACTTAGTTGGGCAGGTGAAGTTCTCGGTTACCTTCCTGAATAGGCACATCATTATTTTTCTGATCTGCAGTAGCAGATTTCACTTTCAATTGTCTGACTCGGGCTTGGGCAAGTAATAATGTAGCAAATAGAAAATTCAGGCACTTGCCCGATTGGCTAAGTGGGAAAAAGTGAATGTCCTACCCTGCTGTAAAATATTTTGATGATCAGCAGAGGGGGGGCATGGAAATCCTCTATTATTATTCTGTGTGGCCAGCGAAGAGTGGGTCTTCGAGTCTGTGACTATGTACGTAGGCAAAGTGAAAAACAATACAGACAGAGAGAAAGAGAGAAAGTAAAGCAAAAGTAAGAGTGTGAGAGTTAGTCAAAGCCCCTCTGGTTTATTATATACAGTACATGGGTTCTTGGTATAGGATCGTGCATTCACTCCAACCAATAGGGATGCAGCATTCCCAGTTCCTCCAATAGGGACTCAGCATTTCTGGTTACCATGACCACCAGTGGTCTGCCCACCACCGGAGCTGGTTAAACTGTGGCCACCACCAACCTTAACCCCTGTGTGCATTGACCTCCTATGTCTATAATTACCTGCCCTGAAGCATGGGCCAATCCATATATATATACACAACATACACATACACACACTCTTGGCCGGCTACACAGACAAATAATAGAGGATTTCCATTTCCCCCCTCTGCTGATTATCGGAATATTTCACACTAGGCTTGCGACCACTGGCGACTACTTGCGACCACTTGTGAACGTTTTCATCGCAAGGAGGTTTTTGATGCAACACCGGGAACTGTTTTGCAACCAAAAATAAAGAAAATTGAACGGCGATCAGTGAAAACCATGGCTGCTTATTGGAAATTTACATCGTGGCAACATCTAAGGTAATGAATACAAACTTGGTGACCTAAATTTGACTGAAATCCTCCTGTAAATAAACATGGCTGAGGTTTTATTTTGAGCAGTTCGCTAAGGGCACTAAGTTCAGCTTGTAGTGGCTGGGCGGAGGGGTGAGGGGTATCGGTGTGCAGGCTTGAGGAAGGTGACCTGCAAAAAGGGAATTTGCTGCCGGTATTTAGTGACCAAGGGCCGCAAAAGGAAGGTGGTAAAACCAAAAGTCAGGAACAATGCCATTAGAACTATGGTTAACAATGTAACACTGCAGCCGACCCACCTGATCACAGTCCCGAAGAGTACGGATGTGTTCTGGCACATCTAGGCACTGACTAAGGACAGGGCACAAGTGAAAGGAAAGCTGCACACAAAGCAAACAGACAAACACATCCTCAACCACAAGCCTAATACCATCTCAGTAGATGTACATACTAGGGTAAGATATTAGTTATATGACAGGAAATTATACCCCCAAAAAACCCCCAAAACTAACATAGATACTAACTACTTAAATAAATGCTGGTGGACATCCCGGATACCAACCTGGAACCAGAACCTGGGCATACACCATAACATTCCTCACAGCTGTCCAGCTTACACGCTATGGGCAGAATAAATACTGTATCAATAAAAAATGTAAATGCCCTTTTTGCAGTTATGTTGTGTGTGGTCGGCAGTTGGAGTAGCTGAAAGGTACATAGCTTCTACAGGAGCAATATTATCGGATTGCATAATGAGGCACCTATTAAAGATGTATGTTGCTCAATCATGATATTGTGCATTGGAGTTGCACCTGCTCACTTGGAGATATTTTAAGTTGCATAGTTCGGTAAAAGCATAAACTTTTCAAAATCAAAACCCTTATCTAGATTTGAACATACATTTAAAACTGAGACACTGATGCACTTATTGAATATATATTGTTTCAGAGAAAATCACATTAAATCAAATTAATTCAACCTTAGGGGGTCACAGTTTTGATAAGCATGCCAAATTCAATCTTGCATGTTTACATTTCAAATATCTCCTATGTTAGTAATTTATATTACTTCAAAGTAAAGTATGGTACATTATACGGATCAACCAAATATATCTCAGAAAATAACAGAAACTTCAAAAACACTGGACTATGCAACTTTAAATTGGAAGCGGTGGCGGAAGGGGAGGTGTCGTCTAGGTGCGGTGGCGATCTACTTAGAAGAAGACCACGTGACAACTCCTCCCTGACAGCCACACCACATTACACCCTCGTCACACACACACACCACCGCCCTTGGATCAATTTTCGGTCCAGACCAGCATGCCTCGTGTTGATGTTCCAGAGTGGCCCGGTGTCGCAGTTTCAACGCCCGGTCAGTTTCCACGGCCGGTATAGACTCAAACTCAAGGCATTGTCAATGGTCGTGAGCAATCTTCATACAGAAAATACAGCAAAAGGGAAATATCTCTAAAACTACACCACCTATTAACAAATCGGTTGGTACACATATAGAAAACATCTTTACCAAAAAGACTGTGTTAAATTTATAAGGTTAGGGTTCTTGATTAGTATTAATTTTGAATAAAACTAAGGTTTTGCACTGTGCATACCGTCAAACTCAAGGCATTGTCAATGGTCGCTAGCAATCTTCATACAGAAAATACAGGAAAAGTGATTTATCTCTAAAACCACACCACCTAGAAACAAATCGCTTAGTACACATGTAGAAAACATCTTTACCAAAAACATTATATTAAATTTAGAAGGTTAGTGACGCTGATGGTAGATTTTGATCCATGCAAATGAAACTGACCGGGCGCTGAAACTGACCGGGCGCTGAAACTGCGACACCGGATTGAACACAAACCCCATCCTGCCTCGCTGTCACCCTGGCACTTTCTCTGGCTTTCTCGGTCTCTATTTCGCTTTCTTGTGCTGTTTTCTCTCTTTCTTTCACTCTCTGTTACTCTGGGTCGCTGGCCGGCTCTGTCGGGCTCTCTCACCCACTCTTAGTATCTCTTATCCCCTCTCGCTTCCACGATCTCACACCCTGGCTCTCATCTGATAAACTGGCTATCTGGCACGGTCTCTTGCTCTTTCCTAGCCTCTCTGTTATTCTATCATGCGCTCTTTCATGTTTGTGGACTTGCATGCGCGTACCTTCTCATTCTGGTGCGCTCTCACTCTGTTTGCCTCCATCCCTCTCTTTCTCTCTTTCTCGCTCGCATCCCAGCTCCCACACTCTCTCTCACTCTCATCCACTCCGTACTGCCCTCTCCTAATCTCATATCGGCTCTCCAGCTATCGTCCACCCTCTCCCCATTTGGCCCGCTCTCTCCCACTCTCTCCCATTCTTTGACATCCTCTCCCTCTCTCCCACCCTCTTCTTTCATCTCTCCCTCTCGGTCCCAGTCTCGCATTCTCTCTTCATATCTCTCGTCAATTCGCGTTCTCTCTCGACCCCTCCCCCCCACACACACACCTGTCACTCTCTAATGCTCTCTTCTTCGCGTGTGTGATTTCTTCCCCCCCCCTCCCCTGATACTCCTCTTGACATAGCACCCTGCTTGGCCACGTCTCGAGTATCACACTATCAGCCACTGAACCTTATACAGCTGCTATGTTCTGTCAGCGTCACGAAGACAGAACATTAGGCCAAATAACAAAACAAAGTTGTTGATCGTACTTTTGATCACACAAATCAGTGTTGGGCGCACATTTTTTTTAATTTGTTAAAATAAATTGTCTGGCCTATGATGTACACGTAATACGTAACCAGACGCGATGGCTGAATAAGTTCAGTGTCCGCCTACCGTTCTGGCAGGTCGTGGGACTCGATATCCTGGGTTTGAACCCTGGCCGAGGCAAATCAATGACTTAAACCATTGATAATTGTCGCTACCTAGTGTCAGTTTTAAACAAAATTCAAAATATAAAAAGATTAGGGGCGGCCAATTTTTGTTCAGCCATGAGCGTGGGCGATCATCAATTCTGTTTTATTTGGCCTTAGCATCGGAGAGTGCCCGAGGTGTGACGGCTGGTCGGTGCTCAGCGGCCGGCTGACACCCATTACTACCCGGGACTTCCAACCCGCGGCTTGGAGAGGCTGCTTGGGAGTGAAGTGGCTTCGGATATGAGCAAAGCTGCTCCAAGTAGACCAACTCTTGTAAAAGGTGCCAGCTTACTACACCAACCACACACCTGGATGGGTACCTTCTTATCTCAGGTCCTGGATCCCTGCGCCCGTGTGCCCGGGTGCCCGGATGCCCCTGTGTCCTGTAAATCATACTATGTGTATATATATGTCTTGCATCACACATTATGCGAGTATAAATGTACGTAAGCGCGTTCTTTCCTATTTAAAGTTGCATTGTCCGATGGAGTTTTAATTTAAATTTTGTTTCATAGATAAATATATCAAATTGATCGCCAAAACCTACTAATCATTACTCCGGAGTAATGTTGATGAGAAATGGCTAGTTTCAAAGCAATATGAGCTGAAAGAACGCAACATACTTTCGACAAGCTTTCGAAAAATCCTGGAGCTACGATGCGTATTGACATCTCACGATGACCGCATTACAGATATAGTACTTGGCACGAGGGTATGGCTAACTAGGCTACAAGATTGACCTAATTGCTTAATGAATGAGTGTTCCTGTCTCAAATTTGGTGTCCAAAGGGATGACATAATAAATTCAATGATTATTCTTTATAGGTTTCCCCAATCCTTATGCCCCTGTCACACTACGACGCTTCTCCCGGCGATCCGTCAGCGTTGGAAATAAAATCTTGCGCGTCGAGAAACGTCAAACTTTTCGGCGGTTTGGGAGAAAAGATCGGCGTCAGCGCGGCGCGTTATGCGCGCGCCGCCAACGTGTGTTTACGCGCTGGGGAAAAAAAAAAAAAAGTTTGGCGCGACGTCTTCATTTAACCTTAAATGTTGGTAGGGCGTAAAACAAAAATGGCCCAGTTTGCGCGACGCGTGAGCAACGACCCTCCCGCGCGCGCGCCGTCTTTCTAGCATTCCCATAACGTTATGCCGGCGCGTCCAACGCAGCGCGACGCGCGCCTAACGTCCTCCTAGCGTTCTTACCCATTTCGTCCCGCGCGTTGCCGCGCGTTGGAAGTTTTGGACAGGTTCAAAACACTCAGCGACCAATAACGCGCGCCGACTTTCGTCGGCGACTCGCCGGCGACAAAGACGTGTACCGACGTGTACCGACGCGCGCATAACGCGCCCCCAGCACGTCTCGATATTTCACTAATTATCGCCCAAAAACACCACACGTTGACCGGTCGCCGGCGAGAAGCGTCGTAGTGTGACAGGGGCATCAGCTAATGGACTAGTATCTAAATTGGATATATAGAACCAAATTTAGATAAGGATTTTGTTTTTAAATACGTTTCATCACCATGCAACTTTAATCCTACGTATTACCCACCACATATACAGGTGGCGCCACCCCAGCCCCCACCTCCCCTGCACCTGTGCTAGACCTATGTCAGTCGTAGCGGGAGAATTTCTATCTGTATACTGTATGTATATATACACCTGTGTTCTATATAATTTATTATGTGGATATACGTAAAGAATGCTCAGCAATATTTCTGTCGACAAGGACTGCTTTCATTACTTAACCGCCGCTTTGTGCGGTTGTACATTTCATAAAAGCTGCTTGCAAAGTGTTGAAGTGCTGCTGGCTTTTGCAAGTTACTAGTGGCACTCTCTCAGGGAGCAAATAGAGGTATCACACCGGCAAGAACATGTCAAGACACGCGCAAACTATTTGTCCCTGCAGTGGCTGGTCGGGAGATGTTGGGAGTTCCAATCATCACCGCCCTTAATGCTGCCACGGAAGCATGGTTTTCTGTTAGGGTTTGCTCCCTTAGCCTTTGATTCTATCAAGAACCAGAACTTGTACCACAAGGCAGTGGTTTACAACTTTGCAAGGCAGGGGCGTCAAACTCCCTGAGGTATTTTAGCACCTCACTCACATCTCACTCCTACTCACTCTTTGACCCGCTGGTACCCAGTCACTCTCTGGTCCCTGCTTCCTTCCTGTGAACTCTGGTCAACAGTCGCTATCCGCTCACTTTCAAACATAGTCCAAGTCTTGTCCTCTCATTCTGCTCATTCTTATTAATATATAGTATCTATTTCATATATGTTTGTATATATTCATATAGATCAGAAATTCCGTACTATTGCTTCCACCACCTAACAATATATATGTGATGTATAACGCATTATACGAGTATAAGTACAAGGATAACATGTACGTCCTATATGTCCTCTTGCACATTGGTGGAGTGCTCCCAGCCCCTCCCAGCTCTCGGGTAAATTGCCGGGCGGGTGCCCCCATGGCGTCACACACTGGAGCAAATCCTTGAGCCAGTTATTAAATACAAACCAAACTTACTTTCTCTCCTATGTTCTTTTGTGTACCAAAGAATTTATATATATATAATATTATATATATATCAATTATTATAGCTCTATCATGTATCATCTACAAACATATTTCACCTGAATTCCTCTAACTCCCACGGTGGTGCCACCTGGGAGTGGCCATTCAGCGACCAGTTGCCACTCACTCACACACTCACTCACTCACGAGGTAATTATAACCCATACATCCACATCCGCCGACAAATACAAAACCTCTTACACCGCTGAGCTCTTTGCGCGACTGAATGATAGGCAATTAGCACCGATGGGCGGGCAGTAAGTAGTGTGTTTAAGGACACTTTTGCCATGGGCTGCCTACGGCTTACTGCTTATTGCTTACTGCTTACGTCTTACTTCTTACTGATTACTGATTACTGCTTACTGCTCGCTGCTCGCTGCTCGCTGCTCGCTGCTCGTTGCTAGCTGCTCGCTGCTCACTGCTCGCTGCACGCTGCTCACTGTTCGGTGCTCACTGCTCACTGCTCACTGCTCACTGATTACTGCTCACTGCTCACTGCTCACTGCTCAAGGCCCACTGCTCACTGCTCACTGCTCACTGATTACTGCTCACTGCTCACTGCTCACTGCTCACTGATTACCTCTCACTGCTCACTGCTCACTGCTCACTGCTCACTGCTCAGTACTCACTGCTCACTGCTCACTGCTCACTGCTCTCTGCTCACTGCTCACTGCTCACTGTTCACCTGCTCGCTGCTCACTGCTCGCTGCTCACTGCTCACTGCTCACTGCTTACTGCTCACTGCTCACTGCTCACTGCTCACTGCTCACTGCTCAGTGCTCACTGCTCACTGCTTACTGCTCAGTGCTCACTGCTCACTGCTTACTGATTACTAATTACTGCTCACTGCTCAATGCTTACTGCTCACCTGCTCGCTGCTCACTGCTTACTGTTCACTGCTCACTGCTCGGTGCTCACTGCTCACTGCTCACTGCTCACTGATCACTGATTACTGCTCACGGCTCACTGCTCACTGCTCAGGGCTCACTGCTCACTGCTCACTGCTCACTGCTCACTGCTTACTGCTCACTGCTCACTGCTCACTGTTCACGTGCTCGCTGCTCGCTGCTCACTGCTCACTGCTCACTGCTTACTGATTACTGCTCACTGCTCACTGCTCACCGCTCACTGCTCACTGCTCAGTGCTCACTGCTCAATGCTTACTGCTCAGTGCTCACTGCTCACTGCTTACTGATTATTAATTACTGCTCACTGCTCACTGCTTACTACTCACCTGCTGGCTTCTCACTGCTTACTGTTCACTGCTCACTACTCACTGCTTGCTGCTGCTGGCGGCGCCCGGCCGGGGGTGGACCAGGTAACCCCCCGCCCGTGTACATACGCCCCCTGCCGGGTGATTGAGGCGGGACAGCTAAACGCCTTAGCGCCCTCTATCGAATTAGATGCCGTCTGAAGAGCGCATCGCAGCCACAGCATGTGGAGGCTAACAGAATCTGGCTGAGCACGGCAATTAAACTGGAGTAGACGACAGGGCTATACATATATATATAATGTGTATGTCTTACCGCAATGTAGACACATACATGGTTATACGTTAAATATCTAATACCCGCCATTCTTATATGCCAGACCAGACGGAATGAGTTGAGCACCCGTCTCCTGTTTTGGTAAATCGTGGTCGAGTCAAACAAATGACTTCAAAGTTGATACTTGTCGCTTCCTAGCCCAGCGCTTGGCATTATTAGGATAGAGTATGGACTCTTTGGCTCAGCATCCGGATAATGTGACTGAGTGGGGTATTAGATCATGGTGCTGGCGGCCTGGTCTCCCAGTGGGCATCACTATAAAGTCACCATGAATGCAGACTATCAAAAGCCGGTACCCATCCTGATATGACATTTGACGTTGCCAGGACATAAATCTACAACAACGAACAAACACCAATGTACCATCACTATAATACGTGTGTTCCCTAGTTCTGCTGGTCCCTCAGGAAGGACTGATACTGCCAGCCAGCCGGGTAGCAGCTTCAGCTTACAGACAGGAAGTTGCCATCCGATATCCTTCAGAGTACCCTTCATCGTACAGTATATACATATATAAATTTGTCTTCTGCAAAGTGTGTAAATCAAGGACAACAAATCAGATGACTAGTGTGGTGGAACCTTCATTTATTTGTTCAGGGCTTATGGCCGAGCATAAAAGCCCTACCATACATCATATAAAGCTAAAATGGTTCAAGCGACTGGTGATTTCGGCCGGCTTGGCACCGGAAGTGACGGTGGCACCAGCAGACCCGGAGCAAATCATATATGATAGAAGCGAATAAATAAGTAAATAATAATAAATAATATAAGGCAGCACCGCCAATCTATATACATATAATACTTATATTCCACATATATCCTATTTAAAGTAAATACATTTTGCCTCACGATGACGATCCCTTGTTAGGATCCTACCCATACGTTTCTTTCCAATGTATGCTTTAGTGAAATTGTATTTGCACATATTTTACATTAGGTATAATTCGACTTTCTATATGTGTACTCACTACCCCGCCACCTCCCACCATCCACCGCCTAAGCTTGGACTTTACCAAGTGTGTTATTCACAGCTTGATTCCTTCGTGAGGGATTCAGAACGAACATATTAAGGGCGCCTCCTTGGTGTTGGTTTGTTGGAGTTTCAAGTCCCGCCAACATCTAAGGTCATATCAGCACGGGTACCGACTTGTGACAGTGCGCACTCATGACGACTTTGTTGTGCTGCCCAACTGGGAAATCAGGCTGCCAACACTATGACCAGATATGCTACTCAGTCAACTTATCCTGACACTGAGCCAATCAGTCCTTGGCCTATCCTATTAATGCCAAACACCAGGCTAGGTAGCGACAATTTTCAATTTAAAAGTCATTGGTTTGACTCGACAGGCACCCAACCCCCAGACCTTCCGCACACCAGGGCCGCGCTCTACCGATTAGGCTACCGCGCCCGGTGCCTCTTCGATGAGTGTGAAGGGAGCTTAATCCAATAACAGCGCCACCTATCGCATCAGGACTGCATCACTGTACCCACTTCATTTCTCAAAAACTTCACCAGCTACTCTGTGATAATATGTGTTTTCATTTAGTTACAAAGTTATTTTGTCAAATATGCTGAACCTTATATTACCAATGGAGTACAACAAATATCCCTTCTTGCTGACAGTACCAGAATGTAGGACCTAACATAGCCATTTCACATAGGTTATGAAATACAGATAACTGATAGGTACTCACTTTATAAAATAAAAAAGCTTCCTAGATATTCCTAGATATTAATCACGTATTGCTTTATCACACAACTATTGATTTCCAGACAAGGAATAACAACAAATAATTTTGTAAGTTTTTCGATACAACTCGATCAGAAATCGAACCTGCGAAATCGAACCGAAAACGAAGCAGGTGCCCTACCCTTCTAGGTAGCCCGGTTGATTTGACACATTGGTCGTAATGCTTGCATTGCGCTTGATTCGCAGTGAAGGAGGAGTACCCCCCCCCCCTCTCCCTCCGCCGCCGGCCGTTGGGGTTGCATAACACCCCCCCCCCCCCCACTCCTTTCCCTCCTTATAAGCTGCCTCCCAGCCGTCCCTCTCCACTCCGCCTCCTACCCCTGCCAGATACACTTCACGACCAATTTTCTCCATCCACCCACCCTTACTATCTTACCTACACCACATAGGGCTGAGGGCTCTTTGGGGCCGATCCCCTAACATGACATTATGACATTCATTTCTTGCACTTTATTACCCTTGGACATTTACCTCCCCCCCCACACTTTACTTAATAAAGTGTGTTTCCTCCCACTCCTGCCTTGACTTCCTCCTTCGCTGCACATCAATATTTAGAAGGTGGAGGAGTGTGGATGAAGCATTCAGCATTACGGAATATTTGATGGGCATTTGCAACATGACTGAGTTTGTTGTATCTTGCTGAAAAAACCCAATAAAGTAATACTTAGTCCTTCCTATAAACTTAATAGGTAAACGTGAGATGCAAGATTAATATTGATTTACTGTCTGACTTCATCACTGATTTCCTGCGAGACAATTAATATTTAAAATTAGTTGTAACTGGAAGCGCAGTAATCAACGAGGACTATGGAGTGAATGTCAGTAGCTTCATCTATTCTATATATGCACGTAACCTGGATTACAAATGATCTCATATTTCTATGGCATCCTATTGTCGTGGGGTTGATGAAAATGGGAAATATTGCGCCTAGGGTGGGACTCGAACCCACATCTCTTTGCATTCCGGGCCAGTGTGCTAACCATTACACCACATAGGCTCCCTGATATCACAATACTATCCACGACTACCTGTCTATGTGGTTACTTGCCTTAGAGGTCAGTGCAGACTACGACACTTGTCCCCCTGGAATTGTAAGTGTGTTAATGCTTACAATTACATACATACAGTCAATGCACTTACACATACATTCACAGGGCAGGTTCAA
Source organism: Branchipolynoe longqiensis (assembly GCA_030323885.1). Lineage (NCBI taxonomy): Eukaryota > Metazoa > Annelida > Polychaeta > Phyllodocida > Polynoidae > Branchipolynoe > Branchipolynoe longqiensis. The sequence goes on from CM059191.1 coordinate 69,847,535, forward strand.
CAACCATACAGCGCGTAGCATGTATCGGATCCTGGTCACAGCACCAGTGTTGTGGGGGTGATGAAAATTGAAAATATTGCGCCTAGAGCGGGACTCCAACCCACATCTCTTTGCATTCCGGGCCAGTGTGCTAACCATTAAACCACCTAGGCTCCCTGATATCACCATATGCCCCCACCTCTGCCAATTTGGATTTCCACCGCTGTGTATAACTTACAGTGTCATCAAAGGCCAGTTGCTCTCATACCATGTCCATGTGGTGTGGGAGGTTAAAAATCCCTTGTGTCTGTAAAAGTGTAGGCTCTGGCTTTCTATCGACAAACTGTCTAATGGTGAAAACAAGTCTATTCAGACTTATCCATGATAGGCAGTGTTGTTGTTTGCATTCCGGGCAACAACCATACTACCCACGCCTACCTGTCTATGTGGTTACTTGCCTGAGAGGTCAGTGCAGACTACTACACTATCCTTGAGACTCAAGGATATGTAAATTGACTGAGCTGAGTGCTGAGTCACAATGTTTCCTGTTACTGAGGTAATCACCAGGGGCGGTGGCCGAATCGGCGCGGGAGATCGGGAGTTCGGTTCCCAGTCGAGTCATATAATACTTGTCGCTTGGTAATTGACATTAGTAGGAGAGGGGAGGGACAGGTTAGCTCAATGTCAGGATAATGTTACTGAGCGGGATATCGGGTCATGGTCCTGGCAGCCGGATTTCCCATTGGGGCAGCACTATAAAGTTGCCATGAATATATCTGTTGAATTGTTAGGGAATCAGCACAGATCTATTCATTTAAAACGTTGGCGCTTATATGCTTGGTGGAATGCTGATGAAACGTTTCTATCGCCGGTGAGAGGGATTGGTTCTGCACCAGTCCGCAATGCACAACTTGAATGGTGGAAGGTTAGGCAGGCAGCACAGAGATGATCCGGCTAAACTGTAAGAAGTGCTGACTGTCCAGTTGTTTGCATGGTATCCTTACAAGGTGGTAAGCCTGCAGAAATGGTGCTTAGCATGCCTGGCGCTTGCCATTAATAGGATAGAGCAAGGACTGGATTAGCTGACTGCCAGGATAATTTCACTTAGTGGGATATCGGGTCATGGTGTCAGCGGCCTGATTTCCCAGTGGGGCAGCACTATAAACTTGCCATGAGTGTGCACTGTCACACATCAGTACCCGTCCTGATATGACATCAGATGTTGCTAGGATGTAAAACTCCAACAAACAACCACCTAAGGTAATGTATATCCTGTTAGTCTTATGCCAATTCATTCAATACAGGCTTGAGGTTAATTTTCTAACCGGAAGTACCTATGCATATCTATTCCAATAACAATAATTGCATCTTTACCGATGTAGGTGCAGAGTTGCATTGGTCGTAATGCTCGCATTGCATTTGATGCGAGGTGAGGGAGGACGCACCCCCCCCCTCTCTCTCCCCCCCTCCTCTCTCCTCCAGCTCTCTCCCTCTTACATAACCCCCCCCCCCCCCCTCTCTCCTTCCCTTATAACCCCCTCCGGCCTCTCCACCGGCCACTCGCCCTCCTGCCTCCACAGACTCCGCTCCTCATACCTCTTTTTCTTTGGCCTCACCTCTCTACACGCGGCCCCACCTCTCTACACGTGGCCTTACCTATCTCCACGCCCAACATGCCTAACGGACGAGGTCGGGGGAGGCGCGCCGCCCGCAGGGAGGCACAGCGAATTTCCGAGGCGGGATCAACCGGATCGACACACTCATCCGCGCCCTCCTCGCCCCCTCAGGCTGCCCCTCTCCCGAGGACCGCCTCCGGCGACCCCCCATCCGAATGGGGGCGCACCATGCAGGCCACGCTACTCGACACAGTCGCGGCCATGGAGCGCATGATGGCGAGGCTCGACATCATCGACGCCCGGGACCAGCGCGGAGCCGCGCCCCACCACGCCCCCCGCCGCGGCCGCCGCGCCCCCGCCGGCGCCGCCTCAGCACATCGACGCCCCCCGCACGCCCCGCCACACCGTGGGGGGGGCTCACCCGCCTCCGCCCCCCCCTGCCGGCGGCCCCGGGGGCCATTCACCCCGACTACATCCGGTTCACCAGGGGAGGGGCATCTGCCTCTCAGCCCTCGGACGCGCCACCTCCACTCCACTACCACGACGCCCACGCCCACTCGGCCACCTCCGCTGCAGACGCCGTGCGCGAGATACTCGACTCGGCCGACACTCACAACGCCGGTCGACGTAAAGGTATCTCGCCCCATTATATATTTCCCTGTGACCTCATTGAGCGGGGGGCGGATAGGAAGGCGGTGAAGCGAGGGGAGGCCACCAAGGAGGAGTATACCCTCGCCCTCCGCATGCTCGAGGTTCACCCCGCCTTCCCCGCCCACTCCCTTCCCGGACTCAGCCACCACGCCCTCACCATACATCGGGACAATCTCGTCCACCCCTGGGCTACCGTCCGCCGCTATTCCGAGACGGTATTCACTTGGATCGCGGACGGTAGGCTCCCTCACGGCTGGCACGACCCCGCCGCCATCAACATGCTCCGGATGGAGGCCCTCACCACGCCCACAGCCGCCCTATCCATCCCCGCCCGCACCCACACCGACCCCCCCCGCCCCGCCCCCAGACCTCTCCTCCCCCGCCCCCCCACCCCCCACCGACACCAGGGTCCCCTACCTCCGGGAATCTCACGGCGCCCCCTGCCCCTCCTGGAACCGGGCAGGCACCGGCGAGACCCACGGGGAGGGGGCGTCGAAGTATCGACACACATGCGCATATTGCGCCAACGTAAGGAAATTCCTTACGATGCACTCTGAGGCCGTTTGCAATAGCAAAAGGACCCGGGACCGGGGGGGCCCTGCCCCCACGGCGGATTTTTAGTCCGCCGCCCCCTCCAGCCCGGCCCGGAGGGACCCAGCCGGCCCCACCCACCCCCCCACGCCGACCCACGCACACCCACAACCGACCACCCTCACATCTCACCGTCCACTGATTTCCCGCCCTCTCACATCTCACCGCCCCCTCACATCTCGCCGCCCCCTCACATCCCGCCGCCCCGCCCGGCCCGCCCGCGCCCTGACCGCAGAGCACCCAACCGCTCACACCACACCAGGCTTCAAAGCCCCCCCCCCCCCTGCCGCCACCCGCCGCGGCCCAACAGACCCTCTATCTCACCGCCACCCTGCACCCAACCGCCACTCCCCTCTTATCTCTGCCGACCACCCGGCCCCCCCCCCCCGCTGTCTCTCTCTTATCTCTACCCTCCAGCCCCACGCCGCCCGCCCTCCGCCCCCCCCCCCCCCACCCCTCCCCCCTCCCCACCCCCCCCCACACCCTCCCCCGCCGACACAGCCTACCTCACCATCCTCCCCGGCCTTCCCCCTGATACCAACCCCCCCACCCCACCCCCCAGCCCTCCACCCTCCCCCACCTCCTTCGCCGCCCCCCTTAACCTCTCCTACCGCTCCTCCTCCACCCTCCCCACCCTCCACCCCACCCCCCCACCACGACCTCAGCGAGCACATCTCTGACGTCGTTCAACCCCATATCCAAGACACCCTCCCCGCCGCCCCCTCCTGCTGCCCCTCCCCCCACCAATACCGCCCCACCCTCCTCGCTATCTGGCCCCATGCTTCAAAAGAAGCCTGGGCCCGCTACCCCACCTTCACCCGCGCATACACCGCGCTCAGGGAAGCGACCCTCCCTAATTTTTTGGCCGCCCGCATCCCCCTCCCCTCTGGCCTCCACATCCCCGCCTGGCGCGACAGCCTCCGCGACTACCCCGACCCCGCCCTCCTCGACCTACCCCGCCAACTTCTCTGCCTCTACCCCCCCCCGCCCTACCTTTACCAACCACCGCGAGGCCCCTGAGCACGCCCCCCACATAGAGGCCTTCATCAAAACCGAGCTCGCCCTCAGCGCCCTCGCGGGCCCCTTCACCATCCCTCCCTTCACTCCCTGGACCCAGGTCTCCCCCATGATGACCCGCCCCAAATCTGACCCGGGCAAGAGGCGGGTCATCGTCGACCTCTCCTTCCCCCCCGGCGCCAGCATCAATGCCGGCATCCCCCGCCGGGAATACCTCGGGAAACCCCACTCCTACACCCTCCCTTCAGTCGCTGACCTCGGGCGCCGCCTCACGGGCGAGGCCTCCGGCGCATACCTCTGGTCAGCCGACATCTCCCGCGCATACCGGCAACTCCGCGCCGACCCCCTCGCCTGCCCCCTCTACGGCATCACCCTCAACCAGAGGGTATACATCGACCTTGCCCTCCCCTTTGGTTGCCGCTCCTCGGGCGCCGCCTGCGTCCGTGTGACGGCCGCCGTCGCCTGGATAATGAGGCGCGACGGCTTCCACACACTGGTATACGTCGACGACTTTGTCGGGTGCGAGGCCTCATACCTCAGGGCCTGCCAGGCATTCGACGCCTTCCTCGCCCTAGCTGCCGCCCTCGAGCTCGACGTGGCCCCTGGGAAGTGCCACCCCCCCGCTGACCGCCTCACCTGGCTGGGCTTTGCCCTCGACAGCGAGGCGATGACTGTCCGCATCGCCCCCGACAAAGTCGACGACCTCATCCTCTCCTGCGAGGCCTGCCTCACCTGCCCTGCCATAACTCGCCGCGAGCTCCAGAGCCTCCTCGGGCGCCTCAACCATGTGGGCAGCTGTGTGCTCCCCGCCCGGAGGTTCATGAGTCGCCTCCTCGGGGCGCTCCGCCGCTGCTTCGGCTGCGCCTCGCTCACCCTCGACGACGACGCCCTCCGGGACCTGAGGTGGTTCGCCCTCTACGGCCGAGCCTACAACGGCCTCCACCTCCTCCGCGCCCCGGCAGGGCGCGTCCACGTCATAGAGTGCGACTCCTGCCTCACGGTCAGGACTTCAAAGACCATATCCGGGCCCTCGGGCGCCGTCGCCCTCTTCATCCCTGCCTGCCCGAGGCCGAGCCTCTGCCCTCTGGCCACCTGGAACACGGCCACCCGGCAGTGCCCCGCGCCTCCCGACGCCCCGGCGTTCATCATGCCCTCCGGTCGCCCCCTCGACCCGCGCACACTCACTGCCCTCATGCGAGGCGCCCTTCACGCCCGAGGTGTCCGGGGGGCCGATGCCTTCACTCTCCACAGCCTCCGCCGGGGCGCCGCCCAGGCCTGCCACACCGCTGGAGTCCACATCTCCGACATCATGGCCCAAGGGACCTGGACTTCCGAGGCGGTCCACGCTTACGTCCCCCGCCTCGCTCCCTCGGCGGCCCCTCGAGCCCTCTCCTCTCTCCTGGTTGAGGGCTCCTCGGGCCCACCTCCCAACTACTGACATTGCCTGACATTACGCTCACATTTGACGCTCTCAGCATGAGCATGCATCAAACAATTATATTTTACCTTTACCTGTACTTGACTTATTACACTGTATGTTCATGAAACGCCTCGGGCATTCACCCAATAAAATGCCCTCTTTTCCACTTCCGCCTCCTCGTCCTTCCTTGCCGCGCATCGGTCGTAATGCTCGCATTGCGTTTGATGCGAGGTGAGGGAGGACGCACCCCCCTCTCTCCCCCCCCTCCTCTCTCCTCCAGCTCTCTCCCTCTTACATATCCCCCCCCCCCCCCTCTCTCCTTCCCTTATAACCCCCTCCGGCCTCTCCACCGGCCACTCGCCCTCCTGCCTCCACAGACTCCGCTCCTCATACCTCTTTTTCCCCACCCACCATCCCTATATACCAACTCTCCATTATAGGGTTGAGGGCTCCTCGGGCCCACCTCCCAACTACTGACATTGCCTGACATTACGCTCACATTTGACGCTCCTTGCCGCGCATCGAGCTTGTTCAGCAGACATTTACCATACTGCCGGGCGGCGGCAGGAGAGGCGGGGGGGAGGGTCTCTTCCTTTCCTCGCATCAAACGCAATGCGAGCATTACAACCAATGGACATTCCCATCACGGGTCATGTGGCGGGAAGAGACCCTCCCATTATTCCCAGCAGAGTGTAAGTAATCAGCCCAGTGGTCCTAAGGTATGCCCCCTGTGGCTGCATGCTCCAGTCCATGTTCGAGAGCTGTTCCAGAGGTTGGTTGGTTGTTGGAGGTTTACGTCCTGGCAACATCTAAGGTCATTTCTAGATAGTTGTTCCAGAGGTGTGATTAGGAAGTGCAGGGGGGTTATCCCACAGTGACCTGTCAGACAAGGAGTCACATATATATTAAGGCTCAGTCACACCTTACCGGATGTAATGTGATTAAGCCCTGCAGATAACACCATACATAACACCGGATTGGGGTCATCATCATCATCATCATGCTGTCGGTCGTGATTCGACAAACACTGCTTTCATTACTTGACTGACGCTCTCCATTTATCTCTCTGCTGTGAGAGTTGCATCCATGAGTCGGTCTTCATTTCATGAAAGCTGCCTGCAAAAGTGTTGAAGTGCTGCTGGCTTTTGCAAGTTACCAGCGGCACTCTCTCGAGGAGCACATAGAGGTTTCACACTGGCAAGAACATCTCAAGACAAGCGCAACACTATTTGTCCCTGCAGTCGCTGGTCGGGAGATGTTGGGAGTTCCATACATCAACCGCCCTTAATGCTGCCACAGTGACATGGTTTTCTGTTTAGGGTTTGCTCCCTTAGCCTTCGGTTCTGTCAAGAACCTGTACCACAAGGCAGTGGTTTAAAACTCTGCAAGGTAGGGACGTCAAACTCCCTGAGGTATTGCTATACCTGCAATACCTGCATACATATTGGGACATATACGGTATATAAAAGGATACTTTTGATATTTTAACATATATATATATGAATAAAATGTAATTCACCTTTGAATGGGCCAATACGATTGTCCAAATGAATAGGAAAGGTGGACAATTTAATGTTCAGGGATGAAAGTGGTCTCCGGGAAAAAAAGCGGAAATGCTGATATTCTCCCATAGGTTTAGCATTGTCAGGGAATCGCGGAAAATTCCCGGAACATTAGTATAGGATGATGGTGCTGCAACGTAAAACAGTAGACCCTATATGTTAATCGTGCTGCGAGATTGAACAATCCCGGAAATCCGCGAAATAGTTGAGCATCCACGTCACGTTTTGCTAGGTCGTGGAGTTATAAATCTAGACTAGTCAAACCAATGAATTAACAAATTATAGTTGTCCCTACCTAGCATGGTGCTCAGCAATACTAGGCTACTGCAAGGAGCAGTTGTATGAGGAAGAACCATTATCCGGTTTCTAAATTTCTCTCATTTAATAAACTACAGCACAACATCAATACAATATTAGGATGCTAGCCACCAGAATGGCAGGAAGTGTGGGTTCACATCCTGTTCTAGCTGTCATATTTTCCATTTGCATCACCCACACAATACTGACTGCCATGCCATTGCTATATGGCTGTTCAGCCTACTCTGTGCCTGTATGTAATTGAACAAAACGCGAGACAGTAATATATAGTCGCATTTATTCTTTCTATTTTAGCTTGTTACAGTTAGATTCAAGATGTTGATGAGTTCTATAGTTCGAGGATTTCAGGCACTTAACCCTATCGATCTATGCTATTAGTTGGGTGGGTGGGATGGCAAATCTGCACTAAGGAAGCACGTCCGATCGGTTGAAAGTTCTGGTCGAAGTGTCTAGATTCGCTAACTGCGTCATAGCCGTTGCTTGGAATTTACAGTAGGTGGCGCATCGATCGGTGGCCATTTGTTAGTTCAAAAGGACAATGTAGATGGCGCCAGTAGTCACTTTGAAATCTACTGCAGATATACAGTCTCGCGCTCTCAATGTTGTGCACATCATGGACAATTGCAAGCATTAAAGGATATTTTATTATGGACATGACCTCTTTTAAAAGACACGCATCTGTTAAAAATAGCATCTACATTCCCGACTATAGTTCCCACATCTGCCACACTGGGCCGCCACCCTCGCGTGGCAATGTTATACTATGTATGACTGACTGACTATATATGATGCATTCACTTAGCTGTAGGAAGAGATATGCAGGTCATATTCATCGGTTATGACATGTTCTCCCAGGTCAATCCCAGGGAGTCCATCAAATATGGTAAGCTACACCGCTCTGCCACTAAGACAGAAAAGGAAAATAGCAAGAATTCCCAATGCATGCCAACCACCATCTCTGCAGGCTTAGCGCTTTGTGTGCACACCATGCAAACGGATGGACAGTCAGAGCGCTTCTTACAGTTTAGCCGGATCATCTCTGTGCTGCCTGCCTAACCTTCCACCATTCAAATTTTGCAGTGTGGATCGGTGCATAACCTATCCTTCTCCCTGGTGATGGGCACATGCTTCAATAACAATTCACCGATCATATGCGCTGACATTTAAAACTAAAATCTCTGTACTGATTCACTAAAATTTCGACTGGTACATTTTTGTTATTTGGGCTGAATAAACTCTGTGTTGATTCACTAATAACTTGACGGATACATTTTCATTATTTCTCTTGAAAAGAAATTCACCGACCTGGGTTCAGACTTTCAATTATCCGCCAATTAAAACAAAAAACTAATTTGGTAATATTCTGCGAGTTATTACAAGTGCCTCCCACTCCCACCGTCACCTACCCCCACCGTCACCCTCACCCACCCCCACCCACACCAACACCCACACCCACACCCACACCCACACCAACACCAACACCAACACCCACACCCACACCCACACCAACACCGACACCAACACCCACACCCATACCAACAGCAACACCCACACCCACACCTACACCCTCACCTACACCCACTCCCACACCCACACCCACACCCACACCCACACCCACACCCACACCCACACCCACACCACCACACCCACACCCCCACCCACCACCCCCCCACCCCCCACCCCCACCCACACCCACACCCACACCCACACCCACACCCACACCCACACCCACACCCGCACCCACACCCACACCCACACCAACACCCACACCAACACCAACACCCACACCCACACCCTCACCCTCACTCTCACCCACCCACAAATAAGAGCCAACCCTGGTTTATTGCCTTCTGCGCCATCTCGCGGTGGCTCCATATATTATGGTGCTGGCGAATTGACTGCGAATATAACTGTCCCGGCCGGCCCGGCCCGGCCCGGCCCAGCGCCCGGAACGTGCCCTGCCCGCCCACCAATCCTTGGCTGTGTCCAGTGCTGCGAAAACAAACCATTAACGACCACATGTAACTGGGTACTCCGGGCGGGTACCAAAGCCCTTATTAGCCCAAGTGACCTTGATTCGGACCGTAATTACCGGCCAGAAAATAGCAGCGACCCCGAAATGGAATGGGTGTCATTCCCATAGCTGTCATCAACATTATCGACCGGGCACTGTAGCCGAATCCGTCGAGCGCTGTCGTCGCGTGCGGGAGATGGGGAGTTCGGTTCCTTGTTGAGTCAAACGAATCATTTATAAAATCGCTACTTGTCACTTCCGAACCTGGCGTTCGGCATTAATATGATAAGGCAAGGTCTGGCTAGCTCAGTATCAGGATAATGTGACAGCGTGGGATATGAGATCATTGTGCTGGGGGCCTGGTTTCCCAGTGCAGCAGCACTATAAAATCACCATGGGTGCACACTGTCACAAGGTGGTATCAATCCTGATATGACCTTACATGTAGCCAGGACGTAAAACTCCAAAACCCAACCGAAAGGATCGCGAGCACTGAGCTAGGGTGCTGCATATGGTGCAATGTAATTGGCTGTTTTGAGGAAAATGGTGGCTATTTGTCATTGTCCGCAATGTGTGCTTCACATTGGTAAGCCCAGGTGCTCAAGGCTGGCTCAAGCTGTTTGAAGCAGGGATATACTATACACAAATACATACATGCATAAATTCAAGCAGTGTCGGCGATAGCAAAATACTATATCCACACCCGATACCTGCAGGGGGTGGTGGGCATGCAATATGCAGGGTTCTCCTAGAGGGCGAAACCTACAGCCATGTTGTGTGTCATTTCTCAACATCGAGAAAGAAATATTCAATCCTACATCACCAACATTTCCTAAAATCACGCCACCTCCCATGACACAGTAATCCCCCAACACACTACACGCCCGCCCACTCCCAGAACCCCACCCCCCCCACCCCCCCACACCTAACCACATACACTCCCAGCCCCCCCCCCCCCCCCCACACTCCCTCACACACACTCACAGAACCCAACTTACTCCTAGACCCCCACACACACCCAAACACTCCCAGACCCACACACACTCCCAAACACTCGGATAACTACACACCCTCCCAGACACCCACACACCCACAAACTCACACACATTCACAGACCCACATATACTCCCACACACTCGCAGAACCCGACACACTCCCAGAACACCACACACTTCCAGAACCCCACACATTTCCAGAACCCCACACACTTCCAGATGACTACTGCAGTAATTACTAGCAAAACCCTGAGCTCCTGCCCCCACATCCTTGCTTACTCTCCTGTGGGGTCCCCCCCACCACCCTCTCCAATGGGCCCCCCTCCCATGCCACCACCCTTAACCATCATGAACAAACCATCAACACACCGAACATCCTACACAACTATCAGTCTGTTTAAACACATTGAATATTATATAAGACAGACAAAATGTCTTGTCAACTCTAAACTTAGCTTGTTCTATAAGAGAAAAAATGTAACCCACATTAATTGTTTGAGTTTCCCCGAGTATACACTTTCTACTCGGTGCTGCTCCCCATTTTTGCATGAACTACAGTGGCTGGTGCGGTACATTATACAACAGCCGCTCCCTTAATTCTACAGGATCTAATACAGCACTGATCAAACTTAGATTATTTAGACTGTCAATTCCAATAATAAGATGGCCGGAAGACCAGTGCTCTGGCACTGAAAAATGTCATATTCAGATGAATACTTTACCCGCAAAAATACAACAACAAGCCAACACCAAAAAACCCACACACTTCCAGAACCCCACACACTCCCAGAACCGAACCTCACATACTCCCATACCCACACACACTCCCACCCACTCCTACACACACCACTCACTCCCACCCACTCGTACACACACCATCTACTCCCACACACCCCTACACCCCCACCCTCCCCCACAAAACTACACCCAGAACACTCCCACACACATACCCGGGTTCCTCAACCCCACACACCTGCTCCAGCATCCATACTGACTTTCACACACAACCACGCTAGCACAAATACATCACACACTCCTACATACTCCCAGACACTCCCATACACACACGTACAAGGTCACACACAGGTTCCCAACTACTCCCACACACATTCTACCCCTTATTCCACGACACACATCATCGGACCCACCTGCTCCCCCCTCTCCTCCACAACGCCCGACTCTACCTTCTCTCCCCACCCCTTCCCTCTCCTTCGCCCCATTCCTGGCTCCTCCTCAAATTCACAAGCCTGCCTCCCGCCCACCACCCAGCTCCCTCCTACCACTCCCTCCCCCCCCCCCCCCATTCACTGCAGCTCCTTCCTCCCTTCTTTCCTTTCTCCCTACCATACTGCCTCCCTTTCCTTACCGACCTCCTCTTCCTTTCCTTCTTACCACACTGCACACATCTCTCTCATCTTTCTCCATTCCCTCCTTTCCCTAACCCACCCCTCCTTCCTCTCTCCCACACTGCACACATCTCTCCCATCTCTCTCCACGCCCCCCTTTCCCTACCCCACTCCTCCTTCCTTCCTACCACACTGCATACAACTCTCTAATCTCTCTCCACTCCCCCCTTTCCCTACCCACTCCTGCTTCCTCCCGACCACACTGCACACAACTCTCTCATCTCTCTCCACTCCCCCCTTTCCCTACCCCACTCCTCCTTCCTTCCTACCACACTGCACACATCTCCCGCATCTCTCTCCACTCCCCCCTTTCCCTACCCCACTCCTGCTTCCTTCCTACCACACTACACCCAGCATTAATTCATATCTCTCTCCTCCTTCCTTTCCCTCTCCGGCTCCCTCCTTCCGTCCTTCTTTCCTTCCTTCCTTTCCTACCCCTCTTTTCATCCACCTCCTCCTCCTAAATTGAACATATTCCCTCTATCATGCTCTTTGCTTCCTACTACCCCCACCCCCCACACACACAGAAACTCCCCACTCTCAATCCATCCTCCCTTCCCCGGCCACTTCACACGAATCCCAACTCCCTCCTTCCTCCCTCCTCCCCCTCCTGCCTCCCTCCTCCACTCGCCCCCTCCCAGCGCGGACACTCCTCGCCTTTCTCCCCGCAAATCTTTTACCACATCCGGTGCGAGAGTTCTACACTGCCGTCTGGTTCTGGGTGACGCGACGCCGTCGGGTGGGCGGCAGGTGGTGGTGAGCCAATACATAATAGATTTGAGGTATATGGTATATCGGTTCGCGCACAGACGGGGTGGGGGTAGGGGTGGGTAGAGGTTAAGGTCACTTCATCAATCACCCGACGCATTGAACTTATGGCAATATTATCTGCCACTTCCGTCATGAATGAGAACAGGACCTACTGCACGTTTGTTTGTGAAAGTTGGCAACAAGCCTTTCTTTTCTAGATTTGATGTATATGGTATATCCGTTCGCGCACATACGCAGGATGGGAGGGGGACGTCGAGCTTACTTCATCTTTCACTGGACACATTCAAGTTATGACAATATTTGCAATCTTATGTCCGCTACTCCCGTCATAAATCAGAACAGGACCTATTGTGTGTTTGTTTGTGATACTTGTCTCTTCCTAGCCTGGCGCTCGGCATTATTAGGACAGGACAAGGACTGGTTGGCTCAGTGTCAGGATAATGTGACTGAGTGGGATATCAGGTCATGGTGCTGGCGGTCTGACCCTCCAGTGTGACATCACTATAAAGTCGCCATGAGTGCGCACTGTCACAATTCGGTACCCGTCCTGATATGACCTTAGATGTTGTTAGGACGTAAAACAACAACAAACAAACAAGCACATCTGAAATGGTCGGTGAGCGGCTGTGCAGTGTAGGCCGCAGTCGGGACCTTGATGTGGCTTCGTGACTGGTGCGTGATTTATGGTGCCCGGTCGGGGTGTGACAGCGCCTCACAGCGGATGTTAATACCGAATGCTGATTGTTGTTTAACCGTGCTGTGGTGTATGGGCTGCTCCTAATACCCCTGTCACACTACGACGTAACGAGCCAACGTGAGTTTAACGTGGTGATATTTGGTCATTACGTTGATGTACGTTGGATTACGTTACGATGACGTCATAATGACGTTAGACTGACGTCGAGCTACGTCACATTACGGCATGTTACGTCGAGTTACGTCAAGGTTTTGGACATGTTCAAAACTTTCGACGTATCTCGACGTGAATCTGCTATGTCGGGATGACGTCACAATGACGTTAGGTAGACGTTCCGCGATCGTTATAGCAGCGTCATTGACGTTAGAGTCACGTTATCTCACGTCAGAGCGACGGCCCGGGTGGGAGCAACGTGTGGGGAGCGTTCATTTAACGCGGGTCGGACGTAACGGAACGTCGGCCGAGCGACACGATGACGGGACCATAACGTCGTTATAACGTGTTGCGAACGTGTCGTCACGTAGCTATAGCTAACCTTACGACGCTACACCGACGTTTGACCAACGTTTCAGTTAAGCTAGCCCGCCGTCGACCACGCTCGCATCCCGTTACGTCCACGCTTAGCTATGTCCATAACACTACGCTATGCCGACGTTACGCCGACGTTACTTTCACGTTACGCTCACGTCAACTACATGGCATTCAAGTCCACAATTTGCATATTACGCCGAAAACTTCGACGTAAAATACTTATTTTCACGTTCTGCCTACGCTGACGTTGTCACGTCGTAGTGTGACAGGGCCATAAGGGCTGAGCTTCTAGCCCACCCGGGCAGCTCATAGTCAACATTGCCAACACAGAGACTACCCGGTTTTGCAAAGTAATCCCAGATTATAAGCTTATTATTTAGGTGATGTATAACGCATTATGCCAGTATAAAGGCGCAGAAAGGAATTAATTCCTTATTGTATTATTATTACACCGACGCCCTGTACTGCCTCCTTCATACGTCACGACTGGTGGCGCCACCTCCGGCGGACCCCGATATATATATATATATATATACCCGGGAACATCACTCGCGTCGAAGGACAGTGTCATTGTTATCACAATTCTTTTTAAAGATTATGATGTTCTACATAAACCACAGCTCGGACATATATGAAGTCTTGACAGAGATCAGACAGCTAATTTGTTATCTCCATGTAGTACACCTTGCCCACACCGAGCCCACCCCGTTGTGCTAAGTAATCCCCGAATAAAAGCATATGTTTATATATCCATACAGTTCTATTGATATCACAATTCTATTTAAACATTATAGTTTTCCACATAAACCACAGCGTGGTCACATATGAATACTTGAGACGGATAACACAACTACTTTGCTATCTCCATTATGGCAAAGAATTAACAAGAATTGCTATTGTCTCCACCTCTGCCTGAACAAAATCGCCTGACCCTGATGTTAATGTTTATTTCTTTTAACTGTTAAAAATGAATCGGGTTAGCATCAATTAACATGTCTGACGTTATACATATGAGGAGTTCAGGCGCAAAACCAAGTAAGTCCATTTTCATGAAAAGTGAGATAACCAATGGAGACACCACTTCTTAGTCCCTATTACCCAATGAGCAAATCAGTTTTGTTTCAAAACCTGGTAAGTCTGATGTTAAATTGGCCTTAAAATAGGGTTTGGTTGCAAAACCTTTTAAGCGCCATTCGAGTTTGTCTGCAAAACCAAGTAAGATGTAGCTGGCCAATCAGCTACGCGTGTCAGGTCACATGATGCACAAAATGGCGCTGCCCAGATTCCCGAGTTTTAAGCGCTGATTTGGCTTGCTTCCTTCGGTCTACGGGTGATTTGTTGACGTTTATGATGGAAATCTATGATGCAATTGATGAAAATGTGATGTTATCACCCTCGGGAAAGCGTAAATGACGTCAGCCACAAAATTCCACGCATGCTAGGGCCAAAGCAGCTCGCTACAGTGGAGTAGGTTTGATTCCACATGTCAAATGCGCACATAACAATACCGTGTGCTCTGCCCAAACTTTGACCGAAAACGATTTACAGTACTTAAAAGGGCAGCTGTTTGTCACCTCAGATAAAGTGAAGCAAGATGCTATCCTTGTGTCTCACATGGATATAAGCCAGGTCCATCACCGAAGGCCAAGAGAGGAAAATGATGAGTAAGCTTATGGTGGAAATTGTGTGTTCTTTGATTCTGCAAGATTTCCATAAGATTAGTCTTTGACAATGGACTTACATGGTTTTGCAAACAAACCGAAAGTGGACTTACTTGGTTTTGCAGAAAAATCAATAAAAGTTGATTAATTAATGAGTTTTGGAATAAAGGTTCATTTATCACTTTCATAGTATTTTGTTCATTGCCCATAACCCTATAATACAAAGAAAAGTGGAATTACTGAGAATTATATTTATGGGCATATACAAATCTTGATTTTAAAACAAGAGAGGTCGTGTGGACTTACTTGGTTTTGCGCCTGAACTCCTCATATATGTAAATCATGTCAAAATTACCGAAAACATATAAATAAATAAAAAACACCCACACCCACCAGACCCTGATTTGTGTGACCAAAAGGACGATCACAAACTTAAAAAAAAGAAATTGGCATTAGGAGGTAATGGTTAGCTACCTGAAACTAACAGCCCCCCCCCCACACCTCTCCCTCGCACCCCATCCCCCAACTCGGACCCTACCCAGGGCCGTGATGGGTCTGCTCTGTGCAGGATCCAGCCAGCCTCTATTAGATAAGACCGCACGGCCGTCACATAGTCGCTGCGTCTGGGGCACTATTTGGGCATGGCGGATGAAGAACCAGGTCAACTTGGCGGTAATGGTTTCAGGCCAGATGAATAGCTGTGTGATCCGGTTCGAGATTACACAGGCAAGCGGGCTGACTTACACTACACCAGCGGTGTGGGTATGTGTGTGTGGAGTGTTATATTATAGGCTACACAGCTCTAGTGTAGTATGAATAACTATGGTTAGGTGCCAATTCACAGTCAGCTGTGCCGCGTTGACCCTGCGTGAGATTGTGACGCGCGACACTATTTGTAAACATACTATTATCTTGTGCACGCCTAGATAACAGAGTCAGCTCTATCTAGAGTAGGGGTGAATGGCAACATCTAAGCAAATACTGCTTCAGAAGAAATGATCTGTGGATGTGGTGGTTCCAGTAAACAATATTATCTATATATTGGCGTACAGCTAATGAATCGACAGGACAGAAACACAAGATGAAGACCACAGAAAGCTCTCGATTCTACATTGAAACCTGATTAATCTACATGATTTCATATACTAGTCTGCCTAAAGCAGTGGTTGTAGTAGATACGTATTTGAACAATATATTTAATGCAGGATATCATCAAGTAGTTATTTCCATACACCAACCTTCTGGCTCTTCGTAAATGGGTTGTTCAACATCCCAGTCACAGCCACAGTGCTGCTGGAGTTACCTAGCAGAATAACACACTGCAAGGGCCACCACGTGCAGTGCATTATTATCAAAACAGGCGATTTGATCTGTACATGGGCACATGTACTAGTTTGAGTTGTTGGGTAGTGTACTTTGTCGTTGCCCGAATCCGAAAGCTAAAAGCCATTAACAATCACTACACACATCTATCATGGCTTGTCTGATGCCTAGAAGTAGGTCCAATTATCCCTTTTGCCTATTAGTGCTCAAGTGTGGGAGAATGTGGAGTGAAAGGTCCTATGCCATATTTCACTAACACCTCCCTACACTAGCATATCCCAAATAAATAGCTGACAATTAGTGAGATACATCGCAAGACAGAAGCTGTTTGAGTGTATATACATAATATTATATATACGCTGTATAAGAATTATACGAGTATAATACTCCGGAATTTTATACTATCCCAACACCCACCCATCAGTAATCGGGTGGTTGAGCCTCGGACTACTCATCTACTCCGACCGTGGCGCCACCACTCGCCTGCTCACTGCCCTACTCACATAACGCGAACAGAGAGGTTGGTCGCGCCCCCTGGGCCTATATGCAGGAGTCGGTGATACCGGGTTTTGGTGTTACAGCCTATTACCGGGTAGCTATCGCCGACGTCGAGAACTGTGTCAAGTCGTAGGCAGAAGCGTGCAACACTTTGATTATAGCTACCCGTGAATTTATTTATAGATTTGGGAAATCCCTCTGTATCTGTACCCATATATTAGGCTTAAATCTATTCAATGCGACCATATTTAAGAGAATTACATACGCAATAAGTGAAATTTTATCAATTTAACCCTAATTTCGAAGCGTTATTAAGGGTACCGCCGCATTGGTGGCGATATTAATAGTTATATTTTCGAATCGACGAACGTACAGTAAACAAACCGGCGCCGCTGCCGTTTTCCGGCGGCGGCGATTTGTTTACTTTACATTCGTCGATTTGAAAACCTTAATATCTCCGCCGATGCGGCAGAGACGTTAAATTTGCTTCGAATTTAGGGTTAATTTGTTGAAATTTCACTTATTGTGTATTTAATTCTGTTAAATATGGTCGCATTGAATAGATTTGGGCCTCATGCACTCGCTATACCTCCTCTCTATCAGAGGTAAGGTACCACCGGGTAAGCCTTTGGTGTTAGGCCTATCACCGACTCGCGCATCCAACTTTTCGCCGCTACCCGGGAAATTCCCGGCTACCACCGTTTCGGCTCGCTAACACCGAATACCACCGACTCCTGCATATAGGCCCAGGTGGACTGCGGCGTTTTTGACGGGGACAAAACCGACGTAGCGCCATCTATAGCTAGTGAAAACCGACGGAAATAACCACACACAACCTCCTTCTTCCATCGCTAAACATTTGTTTGTATGTGTGTTTACACAAAAAGTAAACATCGGTTATTGGGGGGTCTCCATTGCTGACCAATGCAAACCTATCAATGCATGCATCACACATGAACCCAAATACCCAGAGACCCTTCCCGACCCGATTAGGCTACTCTGACTAATCTCTCTAATCTCTGCTCTCCTCATTCAATTTCCCAGCGTCAACGAGCATCGTTACTGACGGCAGTGTGCTGGCGTCTCGTGTGTCAATTATCCACCGCTCTCCCGGCGTCCACCCCGCCACCTCCCGGCCTCCCCCCCCCCGCCACCTCCCGGCCTCCCCCGCATCCAGTTGGCGTTCTCCCCTTGCCTTGATTGCGGACCGTTTGAGCTGAGGCGCTGTGTACCTTTGACCTTTCACCGGCCCCTGCGTCTCGGGTGTCTGATTTCACCTGTTCCTCGTCGCTATAGCCCTTCACTCTCACAACGCCCTCTGAGTGAATTGGGTAAAGGAGTGTGGGGGGGGGTTGTCTTTTTTTTTGTGACACGTTTTTTATTCTGCCCATAACGTATAAGCTCCCGTGAGGGTGCTTGTTTTCAACACTGGACAGCTGTGATACTGGATCAGTCTGGTCCCACACTCAGGAGTCTTTACCTGATCTTTCTCAGGCCAACCTTTGCAGTTTTGGGTGTTAGTAGTTTCTATATTAGTTTTTTTGAATTTTTAAAGCTTTTTTCTAACCTGTATATGATAACGTAACCTACTATGTACATCTATGCAGATGACATACAGGCCTGCGGGAGAGGATCCCATCCCATTGTGGTTTGTTACAGCATCCTTTCACCCACGCCCTGTCCTTAGATAGTACACCAGTGTGCCAGAACACCCCTGGACCCTTCAGGACTGCGACCAGGTGTGATGGTGAATCGGATGCATGACCATGGCCTGCCCGGTTCTGCTTTGGTTTGTTAAGGGGTTAGTAGTGGTTACACTTCTCTCGTTATTTATTATTATTTTTACTATTCAGTATCGCATTTATAAAATGGATTATGTGAATATAAATAACAAAGGTACTCATATATATATATATATATATATATATATATAACTATTGTCGTCTGGTTGGTGTAAATTGGAAATATTTTGCCCATAACAGGTTTCAAAACCACACTTCTTTCCATTCCAGCCTTATCATGCTAACTATTACACAACCGAGGCGTCCATTGTTAGAAACGCAATGCTTTACCTCCCTATATGTAATTGGGTCTATCCAATTTGGAGAACTGACGATTCATGAATTATTTGTTGTTGCACATAAGAAGTCAATGCAGTAGAAAAGGGTACCGATGAAAGCCCTGAGTTTAGAATTTTGACGGGCCCATCGTAAGGAATTTAACATATTTCCCAAAGTTACTCATGAAAATGTAAATGTAAATGTTTAAATAAGCTCATAAATCTAAGTTCATTAGGGTGGTCTTATGTTATTCATTGTAAATGAAAGTTACTTTCAGAATAAGCTTGTACATCTAAGTTCATACGCGGAGTTTTAAGTTACTAATTTGAAATGACTTCGCAGATAAGCTCAGACATCGAAGTTCAGAACAGTGGTTTTACTAGAAACCTTATAATGTCATCTTTGATGAATAAGAATATACCAGTATACATCAACTATATTATACTGAATATATTTCAATAACAACATCATGCATACACCCGTGCTGTAAGATTGTGGGGTGGTGGGTTCGAACCCTGGTCGAGTCAAACCAATGACTTAAACATTGATACTTGTTGCTTCCTAACCAGGCGCTCGGCATTATTAGCACAGGGCAAGGACTGGTGTGCTCAGTGTCAGGATAATGTGACTGAGTGGGATACCAGGTCATGGTGCTGGCGGCCTGGTTTCCCAGTGGGACAGCACTATAAAGTCGCCATGAGTGCGCACTGTCACAAGTCGGCACCCATCCTGATATGACCTTAGATGTTGCTAGGACGTAAAACAACAACAAACAAACAAATCGTGCATACAATGTAATCTATTCGTACCGAAATTACACTTAACATCTCAACACATACCACACAGTCAATCCGTGTAAATAGTCCTGGCAATCCATTGCAGCATTTGAAGATACATTCACAGCATTGGCGGACACACCCGTCGCCCGCCCATGCGTAGTTAGGGCCTGGGTGTTGGCTGTGGGTGTACAGCCGCACTTAGCGTTGTGCCAATGTAAAGGGGCTGTCACATTAGGTTTTTTTGTGGGAGCATACGGCGGCGTAGGCGCATTACGTCATATACGTCGGCATACGCCGCCATACCCCGCCATACGCTACGCATACGCTATGCATACGCTACGCATAGGCCATCATGTGCCGGCCTATGCCGGCATATGCCGTTGTACGCCGCCATACGCGTTCTCCCGTCCGTCTGTCCAAATTTATTTGTGCATGCTCAACAAATCTCGACCTATGGGAGCGTATGGTTCATACGCTACTCATACACCAGTGTACGCTCCTCGTATGCCGGTGTACACTCCTCGTATGCTAGGGGTATGCCGGCGTAGGTTACGCATACACTCAACTTGCGTCACCGGCATATCTCTAGCGTATGTAGCGGACGCATACCCTACGAGTTACGTATGGGAGCATACTCCTAGCGTATGCACAGCATATGCACAGCGTATGCACAGCATATTCCAAGCGTATGCCATAGGTCTCGACATCGATCTTGACTCATACGCTACTCATACGCTCATACGCTATGCATACGCTACGCATACGCTATGCATAGGCTATACATAGGTTCCATATGCCAATCAAAACTGTCAAAAAATGTCACAGTACGCTCTCATACGCTCCTCGTACGCTCCTCGTACGCTCCTCATAGGTTACACCTACGCTCAAAAACACCCGATAGGTCACCAAAGGTCATCATAGGCTGGCATTCGCAGGACTTACGTAGGTTTTCAATACACTCCCGCCATATGCCGTAATGTGACAGGGCCTTTAACTACTGGCACTCACACCCATGTAAAGACACAAAGCCGTAATCAAACACTCATTAGCGGATGTAAGTGCTGTCCAGTTTTTGTGTGTGAATAGTGGCGCCCATACATCCCCTTGCGGTGAAACAACACAAAGCTCCCCCACCTCCCCCCATTCTCCCCATGTCTCCCCACCTCCTCCTCCCCTTCATCCACATTCACCCAATACCCATTTATTCCCATTAGCACCCGCAACCGCAACCCATCTCCCGCCACCCGCCTCCACTCACACCCTCCCACCCCCACGCGCACCCCCACTCCACCCGCACACATTTACATACATTCCTGTGTATAGATCCGACATTCCTAGCAGCCACTATTTAGTTTCACACACCCTTACTCCCTACTCGTGGATCCAGAATACCACCAACGCCACCCCATCTTAAACCCACCACCCCTCCTCCACTCTTCCACCCAGAATACCACCACCGCCACCCCATCCTAAACCCACCACCCCTCCTCCACTCTTCCACCCAGAATACCACCACCGCCACCCCATCCTAAACCCACCACCCCTCCTCCACTCTTCCACCCAGAATACCACCACCGCCACCCCATCCTAAACCCACCACCCCTCCTCCACTCTTCCACCCAGAATACCACCACCGCCACCCCATCCTAAACCCACCACCCCTCCTCCACTCTTCCACCCAGAATACCACCACCGCCACCCCATCCTAAACCCACCACCCCTCCTCCACTCTTCCACCCAGAATACCACCACCGCCACCCCATCCTAAACCCACCACCCCTCCTCCACTCTTCCACCCAGAATACAACCACCGCCACCCCATCCTAAACCCACCACCCTCCTCCACTCTTCCACCCAGAATACAACCACCACCACCCCATCCTAAACCCACCACCCCTCCTCCACCCCTCCACCCAGAATACCACCAGCCACCCTATTCTCACCCACCACCCCTCCTCCACCCCTCCACCTAGAATACCACCACTTCAACCAATCCTCACAGCACCACCTCTACTCCACCTAGAATACCACAACCCACCCCACACTCACGCCATCCTCTCCCTCCAGCACCCGTCCTCCACCCAGAATACCACCACCCGCCCCATCCTCACCCTACCACCCCTTCTTCACCCAGAACACCACCACCCACCCCATCCTCACCCCTCCTTCACCCAGAACACCACCACCCACCCCCTCCTCTCCCCACCACCACTCCTTCACCCAGAACACCACCACACACCCCATCCTCTCCCCACCACCACTCCTTCACCCAGAACACCACCACCCACCCCATCCTCTCCCCACCACCACTCCTCCACCCAGAATACCACCACCCGCCCCATCCTCACCCTACCACCCCTCCTTCACCCAGAACACCACCACCCACCCCATCCTCACCCCTCCTTCACCCAGAACACCACCACCCACCCCATCCTCTCCCCACCACCACTCCTTCACCAGAACACCACCACATACCCCATCCTCACCCACACCCCTCCTTCACCCAGAATACGACCACCCACCCCATCCTCTCCCCACCACGACTCCTTCACCCAGAATACCACCACCCACCCCATCCTCACCCTACCACCCCTCCTTCACCCACAATACCACGACCCACCCCCCATCCTCACCCCCACTTCACCCAGAACACCACCTCTCACGCCATCCTCACCCCACCAACCCCCGCATTCACCCACAATACCACCATCCACCCCATCTTCTCCCCACCACCACTCCTTCACCCAGAACACCACCACACACCCCATCCTCACCCCACCCCTCCTTCACCCAGAATACGACCACCCACCCCATGCTCTCCCCACCACCACTCATTCACCCAGAATACCACCACCCACCCCATCCTCACCCCACCAACCCCCGCCTTCACCCACAATACTACCACCCACCCAATCTTCTCCCCATAACCACTCCTTCACCCAGAACACCACAACCCACCCCATCCTCACCCCACCAACCCCCGCCTTCACCCACAATACCACGACCCACCCCATCCTCACCCCACCAACCCTCGCCTTCACCCACAATACCACGACCCACCCCATCCTCACCCCACCACCACTCCTTTTCCCAGAACACCACCACTCACGCCATCCTCACCCTCCAGCACCCGTCCTCCACCCTTCCACACCCGGTACTCCCCTGCACCCTCCGTCACTTCACACATACACATGCCACTATGGACCGTCTGGTGTACATGTACACACCATTAACACACAACCACAATGCCCGTCCATTAAGACCCAGTCACACCTTACCGGACTGGGGAAACGGACATAAACCGGACAGAAAACGGACACTGTCCGGTGAAATACGGCAATGTCCGCTACATGTCCGCTACATGTCTGGTACCCATCCGGCAGTGTCCCGCCGGACACCACCGGACTGACGTGTATGGTTGGTGTCCATTTTAAGTCCGCTTAGTCCGTTTTGGCCAGTTCATGTCCGTTACCCATCCGTTACATCTCCGGTTTGCTTCCTGCCTAGTCCGTTGCCGGTGTTTTGTTTTTTTTAATTGCGGGAATTCGGTCAGTATATTTTTCCAGCACATCTTTGACGAATCCGATACATCCTTTTGACATTCGGTGTTCATCCGGTTCTCGTCCGTTTCTCGTCCGTTTCTTGTCCGCTGGATATTCGTTAATGTACATTCCTTGTCCGTTTAGGGTCCGTTTCTTCCGGCGGCCGTTGCAACAATTTGTCACTGGACACCACCGGACTAGAACATTCTTTGTCCGGTGGTGTCCGGTAGTCAGTCCGGTGAGGTGTGACTGGGCCTTTAGTGGACGAACCACAGCCACCACTCACATAGTACCAGACCAGACGGGGTGGCCGAGTGGGTTGGAGCGTCCGTCTCCCGTGCTGGTAGATCGTGGGGTCGTGGGTTCGAGTCCCGGTCGAGTCAAACCAATGACTTTAAAATTGATACTTGTCGCTTCCTAGCCAGGCGCTCGGCATTATTAGGATAGGGCAAGGACTGGTGTGCTCAGTGTCAGGATAATGTGACTGAGTGGGATATCAAGTCATGGTGCCGGCGGCCTGGTTTCCCAGTGGGACAGCACTATAAAGCCGCCATGAGTGCGCACTGTCACAAGTCGGTACCCATCCTGATATGACCTTAGATGTTGCTAGGATGTAAAACAACAACAAACACACAACAACAAACACATAGCACCAGCTCTACATCATCAAACTGACACCAACTACCATTAGTCACAGAGTAATATATCATCACGTCCCTGGTATACAGTCTCTTCCATACCTGGAGTTGTTCAAGCTTTCAATACCAACACAGTTATGCGATTAAACTATCATATAGACTACTAGCAATGAAATTACTTGGGGATATTTTACTAATACAAAATATCCGTATGTATATCGCAAACATACCCCATGATGACATGAATCTCCCATGAGACAGACAACATGCTAATTAAGATAGATTGGATAAATATTCCCAGCACACCATGGTATGCACAACGGTGGCATAGAACAAGTCGCTGATTGAGATGGATTGGAGGACTACAGTTAGCTGGTAATCACCTTCACGCCCACATGAGGAGGGTCGCAGCGAATAATTGCCAAACATTAAATTTATCTGAATATCATTAGCCCGCCTTGAAATGACCGTATATGTTGATAGGACGTAACACTCCAACAAGCAAGCAAGCAAGGAGAATATCATTAGCAGAAAATGGTAGCTCAGACCTCGAATATTCACATAGTTTGGTATTGTGGTAAAATGGTGAACTGTTGTTTTTTGTGTCAGGCGTTCAGGACAGGCGATCCTGGGGCAACACAGGGGCCGGGGTCTCTGGTGTTTTACAGGGACAACGGTAGTTTTTTTCATGAACAATCACCGATGCTTTCAGTTTAAATACAGGACACCAATACGACGATTGCATAAACGCCTACAGTTAAAGTGGGAACACATCAATTTAATGATATTAAAATAGGATTGTGTCCGCACTTAAATGTATTCAATGTCATTTTGCTAGATTTACTGAGTATTATTTGTGTATGACTCATATATGAGACTGTCACAAAAGGTGGGAAGCAATATGGGACACAACTTTGTCCATTGTAACGATCAACATACTATCTGCTTATGCATATGCTCAGGATAAACTGATTTGTTTTATGCGTGTTGTTTCATGATCCCAATATAATATATATTAATTTGAAGCAAATGTCCTTGTGTTTTCAGTGTAACCGTTTTTGTGCTGTTTTGTGTCAATCTATAAAGTCTACGCCTGGAATCTGTGGTTTTGTAGGCAGGCTATGGTGAAATCAATACAGGCAAAAAGAGAAAGTAAGAGTATAAAGAGTGAAAGAAGATGTACATGGATCCAGTATGGCATATCACCTGACCACATTCTCCCAATGAGAATCAAGAATCTACAGCTCTACCAATGAGAATCAAGTATTTCCGGTCCCCATGGTTACAGTGATCTGCCCACCACCACCAAGTGGCGTGGCTCCTTTGGTCACCACCTGCCCTGAGCTGAGTGTGTGGTGATCCATGACTAGCAGAGGGGGGGAGGGGGTAGTGAGTAGAACTCCAAGTGCCCCTTACACACTCTCTTTCTAGCACCACAATGTTTATTTACAATGAGTCAAGTACCACCAGCAACTACATAAATGCATCTATGCCTCTGGACCTATATACCTTTTTCTCTAATAGACCATTTGCATTCCCCCACCAATGTGTCATTATCGGAATATTTTACAACTCGTTACAATGGACAAAAAAAAGAAGAGTTATCACATTTTGAGACAGGCTCATACATACACACAAACATCATATACATGTACGTATATATCTATAAATGTGTATATATGTGCACATATATGTATATACATGTATACACATGAATATATGTGTATATCCAGCGTGCGTGGCGTGACCGGAGCCCTTCCCACCAATTACCCCGACAACTGGGGGGAAGGGCGGGTACCACCAATGCGCCAAGGAAGAATAGATATATATATACTATATGTTCTCCTTGCATTTATACTCGTATAATGCGTTGTACTTCACATATATGGATATATTTTATATGCATATTACTGCGGGGTGGCTAAGAAAACAAGCAAATGTATGTACATGTATATACGTACATATGTAGATACGTATATATACGTATATATGTACATATATGAGTATATGCGTATTAATAACTTTATTTATTGCTATAGCGAGCCATGCAATTTATTTTTCCTACACCTGCCACTTTCACTTATCCCTTGCATTTGTCATGTATGACATCTTACTCTTCTCTCCAAATAACTTCAACAATATTTCTGAACAGTTTACCAGGAACCAGACATATAAATAACGTTAGAAGTTATTCGAAAGCTCATGGGCACATGGCGACATTTCTGTTCTTACCTTAACTCTGTTGTCATTTAATGATGGTAGCTTTAATTAGGAATTCAGAAAAGATGCACTGGATTCAATGGGTTCACACTGTTTAGCGAATAAATCATCGAAATCACTCAACAAAGGCAAATAATCCAATGATCTTGTCCATAGATATTCACGAGAAAATAGTAAATATACTCGCACGGAACAACCCTGGGTGCATGCCTGGCGAAATGTTAGTGAAACATGTCTAGTGAACCATTCAGATTGGTGCAATTTGGGCATACATCACCCGGTGAATTGTCGATAAAACTCCAATCTAGGAGTAACTCGAGTGGGAAGATGCTTAAAAAGAGAGAACGTGTTAGTGCGTCAGCGAGGTTGACATGCCAGCAATGAATCCAGCTGGGACGGGTGGCAATGAGGGGAGGGATCGGGGGAGGACTGGGTAGATAGGACTGGAGAGGATGAGGAGAGATGGGGGAGGGTCAGAAAAATGGGGGTAGGGAGGGCAAATGGAAGGGGAAGGAAGGGGAGGATGGGAGAGTATGAGGAAGATGAGGGGATCAGGGATGATTGGTGGGATAGAGGAAGATTGGGAGGATGGGGAGGATGGAGAGGGAGCAGGATGATGAAGGGGACTCGGAGGATGGAGGGGGATTGGGAGGATGGAGGGATAATGATAAAGGATGAGGTAACAGAAGAAAGGGGGAGGATTGGGAGGAGGAAGAAAGAATAGATGAGGCTGTCTTGGGAAGAGGATGGAGGAAGATGCGGGAAACGTCAACAATGGAGGAGGAGAGGGGGTGACGATTGGGGAAGAAGGAGGAGAGAGGAACAGGATAGGGGAGAATGGGGGTGGGAAGAGGATGGGTGATGATAGGGCAGTGAGGAAGGCGTATGGATGAGGATGGACTGGGATGGGAGCGTTGGATTGGTTGGTTGGGTAGTTGTTGGAGTTTTACATCATGGAAAACATCTAATGTCATATCAGGACTGCTACCCACTTGTGACAGCGCACACTCATGGTGACGTTATAGTGCTGTCCCACTGGGAAATCGGGCCACCATCACTATGATCCAATATCCCATTCAGTCACAGTACCCTGACAATGAGCTAACCAGTCCTTGCCATATCATATTAATGCTGAGCGCCAGGCTAGGAAGCAACACGTATCAAGTTTGTAAGTCATTGGTTTGACTCAATCGGGAATTGAACTCCCGAAGTCCCACATGGGAACCCTGCGCTCACCCGAGTCGGCCACCGTTGGGAACCTCTGGAATGGGATCCCATGAGTACACAGGAAATTGTGTACTGCTTATGGGGTAGGGATGTCGTGCCATTAGTTAGTTAGCTTGTAGTGATGCGGGCTCCGTTAGGTAGTAAGTTAGTTACTTACTGGTGACGTGGGTCCCTGGCAGCTCGCCAATGAGGAGTCTGAGCTGTGGGAAGCAAACCTGAGCTGCTCGTATGCATGATGGATCTGGGGGCCGACTTGCCTTCTCATATAAAGTAACCAACCCTACCTATGTCTGTCCCCTCACTCACCCCTCCCCCGCCATCCACCGCACCCCCACCAACACATCCAACCAACCAATTCCCGGACATATGTACGACGGTCAGACATGACAAACACGACAAAACATCCTGTGATCGTGTCATGGGGGGGGAAGTACAGGGTATCCATTTTCCTTTTAAAATATGCCTGTACCCAAAATATGTAATCGGGCCTCAGGCTGTGGTGTGTGTTTCAACCCCGATGTCATATATGCTTCTTTAATATATAGCCACCTTGAGTTCCTAA
Organism: Branchipolynoe longqiensis; assembly: GCA_030323885.1. Taxonomy (NCBI): domain Eukaryota; kingdom Metazoa; phylum Annelida; class Polychaeta; order Phyllodocida; family Polynoidae; genus Branchipolynoe; species Branchipolynoe longqiensis. The sequence goes on from CM059191.1 coordinate 69,875,613, forward strand.
TATCCTCTATCCATCTTTCTCTCTCTCACAATTCATCACTTTCTCCAAATTTATGGGTCTATTTTCTTTGTGTCGTGCATTTGTAGTTAAGTAGAGTTATTTCAGTAAATGTAGTCAAACTAAGCGTTGAGTGCTAAATGCTTTCAGCTTGGGAACATCAGCCAATCCCATTTTACTAAACACCGAGGTAGCGGTGTGTTTAAGTATGGCAGAACACACATAATCTCACCCTGTTGCCACCCCTCCATTATACCCTCCCGTCCTGATGTAGCCTTATATGCTGGCAGGATGTCAAACCCCAACAAACAACCAACAGAACGCTATAAGCATCGTCTGAGGGACATGTCTTGTTTGCGCCAGTTATATATAGTAAAATGGACACACCTTTAATGGGTCAATACAATGGGCAAGACATGCTTATTCATTCAGAATTATCATTATCGAATATCATTATATACAGTTGTTTATAATGCATATATTGAAATAATTAATTATCTGCAAGGTAGTTAGGGCCTAAATCAAGACGTTAGGCCAGTCTTGCCAAGCAGTGGTTATTTGTGTCATTCAGCAATAATGCTAGTTTTTACCTGGTATAGCCATTCTTATTAGTTATAATCTCCTCTGATAAGCTGGTAGGCGTCTCATTCATATATTACCCCTATGGTCCTTGCATCCCGATCATGTACATCTTATACATGCATCTATGCCCACCAGATCCTGGTTCAGTACATTTCTGATTTTGTTTGATGTGTTATATTTCCGACATTTTATAATTTGTCAATACCGTAGTGTCGGAATATGTGACAATTGCATCGTCCTAATATGCGGTTCAAAGACATAGAATATCACCAGTTCGTGCATATTTACCCCAGACTTCCTCAGGTCTCAACCGAAATCTCCAGCTGTAGCTACACAAATTGTGTGCGCCTACATTATATGTCGGTTGAACCCTTTTAATTTCCGACTAGCAGTGGACAGTGTGTCCCTTAAATACATTGGAGACATATTGCTCACGGGCACATAAGACGAGGAGGCTGATGCTGGGAAAACATGATGCTTTATTCGAGTGGCCTCACCCCCTCCCCCCCCGCCCAGTGGCAAGTACAACTTTGATCTCAGGATTGCATGTACAGGCCTCCTCGGCAGTCCCGACTGACACAAGGCCATGTGATATGATAAGGGATGGGTATGTGATGGGAATGCACGCTGTGATAATTATGCAGTTCATATTATAATGGACATAGGATATTACATAGACATTGGCATAAATGAAGCAGGGTAATAGAACAATATGAACTTACGTTCAACCGTCATGATTTGATAACTGTTCATTGTCTAATTGCTCGGGTGTCAATTGTGTGGTGATTTCATTGAATTGTATATTTTAATGTTATTATTTAATTTTATTTGTTTGGGTTTATTTATTTTTGTCTTTGATTGGCTCGGGCAGGTGTGAGTGGGTGGGAAAAAGAAATGGCTGGTATGTGTGGTCAGTCATTGGCTGTTTTGCAGTCTGACCATTGGGATGTGTGTAGCCCTTGGCACCTGCTTTTGTTGTGACATGATTGGTTGCAGTGTTTGGTGTTGTGTGTTGTGATTGGTTGATGTGTGGAAAAGGGTGGGTGTTCCGCTTCCCTGCCTGGTGTGATGGATGCGCCCCTCCCCCCACCCACATCGGAGGATGGGAGGTGGTGCGTGTGTGCAGCCTCGCAATCTTCGCGCCAAGCAATGACCAAGAATGAGCATCCCTGCACATTCCACACATTTACATTCTTCACATAATTAGCAAGGAAGCTCTCGCCCTCATGGATGCTGTAACAAACCACAATGGGATGGGATCCTCTCCTGCAGGCCTTTATGTCATCTGTGTAGATGTACATAGTAGCCTAACTTATCAAAAAAAACTAATATAGAAACTAATATAGAAACTAATAACACCCAAAACCGCAAAGCGTTGGCCCCAGAAAGATCAGGTAAACACTCCTGAGTGCGGGACCAGACCAATCCAGTATCACAGCTGTCCAGCATTGAAAACAAGCACCCTCACCCGGAGCTTATACGTTATGGGCAGAATCAAAAACTTGTCACCAAAAAAAAAAAGTACATTGTCTTAATATCAAAGATTATGCGACATGTATACTAGAATCGTTGCTAATATGACAGGTAATATTGGCAGCACATAACTGTACTTGGTGACCGAATCGGTAGAGGTCAGGCTTCCCGTGCTGAATGTCGGGAGTTCGAATCCCAGCCGACTCAAACCAATGACTTATACAATTAAAACTTGTATCTACCTAGACTGACACTCAGCATTAATGTGATATTTGCAAGGACTGGTTAGCACAGTGTCAGGATAATGTGACTGTGGGGGATATCGTGTCATTGTGCCAGTGGTCTGGTCTCTCAGTGGGGCAGCACTATGCAGTTGCCCCGAATGTGCACTGTCACAACTCGGTACCCATCCTGATATGACGAAGACGCAAAACAACAAAGAAATAAGCAAACATAAAGTCACTCTCATCTAGGGCCAGTATTTTTTTTAAATTTTGTTTAAGATGTTTTTGTTTATCACACTGTAGCAGGTACATGGTGATTATGTAGTATCAACATACATGCACATACCACCGTCCCAGCGATCATTTCACACCCACCATGCAAGCTTTCTGTCACATATTCTAATACTAGTGGAACTCACTGTCAGATCTATGGCCTGCCCTATATTCCCCTGCGCGGCCTCTGTTTGGGTGTGTGCCGCCCGAAACGAGGACTTGACCGTGAAATTGAAATGCTAATAGACGGCGTATTGGGTGTCACGGGTGCTAAGTGACAGTCACGTGACCCAACCCACCGTCCCACCCCCCACACCCCACACACCTCTATCCCCACACTCCCCTCCCCTATCCCCCCTACCCGTATCCCCACCGCCACCCCCATCCCCACCCCCACCACCACACCCACCCCCACCCCCAACCCCGCCCTCCACCCCCAACCCAACCACCGACCCCACCCCCATCCCCACCCCACCCCCCACCCGATCCCCACCCCCATCCTCACCCCCACCCCACCTTCACAGCACACCCCACACATTGTCCCTACGCACACCCAATACCCATACCCCCACCTCCGCTACCACCACACCGCACCCTGACTCACACCCCCACCCAACCCTATACACGGTCCCCCTGACCGCCAAATAAGCACCTGGAGCCGAGAATGGCTGCAGACAGCCAACCAAAGGTCGCACACACCAGCGCCTCCTCCCGATGCACCTCCAAGGTTATATGGTGTATTGGCGCGCGGGGCAATGAGTGACGAGAACCAGAAGATATCTGGTGGAGACATGATATCATTGGTGGTGAGATGTAGGCGGACTATTTGCTTTCAGTATAACGGATACTGTTTATGTCCCAATAGAAGCACACTACCCAATAGAAGCACACCCCCCATTTCAAGATTGAACACACACACAGATTTACCATAATATTCAGACTGAATGCACATAAAATAAGAGAATCCAACTTTTTTTTGTTGGCACTAAATGTATTTTATTCAGCGAATAATGTCTTTTGTCAGCGCCAGAGCACTGGTCTTCCGCCCGTTCAGTACAATTTGTTGGTACATAAATGACAATATCAGTTGCAACAATAACCACATGAAAAACCTGTTCAATAATAGAAGCATAATATAAATTGACTATTTGTTGTAATAGTAACTGCATACAATTCCAGTTCAGCGTATGTATTATGCACTAGGTGAGCATGCATCAATACATGTACAAGATGATTCTAGAATTGTCTGTAAACACTTCTTTCTTCCTTTCCTTTGTCTCTCCTTTTTTCAAAAAGATATAACATATCTCCAATACACATATATATATTATATTGTAAATATGCAAATCAGTGGATCCAATCACCAATACCAACTGAGAGAAACCGGCCCATCTTTGAATCCCATCACAAGTGGCCTCATGATGTGACAGGAAGTCTGAGATTGCAGTGGGGAGTTACATCATACAGGTTTAATCTCAATTTAAAGGAAAATGTTAGGTAATAGGTTTTGAAAGAAGGTGTAGTAGGGGTGGGGTAGGGGTGGGAATGTTTACGATCATATTCAGACTGAACACACATACAATTAGACAATCCAATTTCATTTCAGAGGGACGACACAAAGAATTCCATGAAATTCTTTAACTTTGAATAGATGCGCTTCCATGTGTCTGTACTCGCACAGTGCGCATCTATCGGGACCTACATGTATACAGTACATGGATTTCCTATATAGAGCAGCGGAGTGTTGCCTGCATCAATGGTTGGTTGATTGCTGGAATGTAATGTCCTGGCAACATCTAGGGTCATATCAGGATGGGTACCAACTTGTGACAGTGTGCACTCATGGCAACTTTATAGTCCTGCCCCACTGGGAGACCAGACCACCAGCACCATGACCTGATATCCCACTCAGTCACATTATCCTGACACTGAGCCAACCAGTCCTTGCCCTATCCTAATAATGCCGATCGCCTGGCTAGCCAGCGACAAGTGTCAATTTTCAAATCATCTGTTTGACTTGACCAGGGTTCGAATCCTACGATCTACTAAAACGGGATACGTACGCTCAACTCATTCGGCCATCGTGGCTCTGCCGAGTAGTAGTCGCTATCTGGTGGAGATCGGGTATCATTGGTGGTGAGCTATCGGTGTCATACCTGCTTTCAGATGGGTATGGTCTGTAACAGATACAGCATATTTGCATAATCATATCAAACATGTATTTTTAAAGTTGCATAGTCGTCCGATGAAATCATCCCATTTTGGAAATCAAAATACTTACCTAGATTTGATCCTACTTATCCAACTTAGCTATGACTTATGATTTATGATAAGTTATGTTTTTCCTGATTTATAACATGGACATTATAGGGATAGGACTAGATAAAGGATTCACCTGGTACTCGCATTCGCAGGACACGGGTGAATACCAACCCTATATAAAAATGGTCGAAAAGTGGGTTAATGAAATGAGAGCCTCATTTCACAATCTAAGAAGCATGTATTCTTTGTAGATGTCTTCATATTTACCCACTACCTTTGAGTTGGAAAATATAATAAAATAGCTAGTTTAATACGATTTAAAATTGAAATCGATGGCATTCTAGCGCCGCCATCTTGTATTTTTGCATTCTCTCCAATTTCACCAACTCTGTGCCTATATGGGTAGCCTTTTGATACTGGAGCCACTGTTTCTAGTTCATGTCCCATACTAACCCTATTTTCGCCAGTATTTACACTACGTTGTCCTTCACCCGTGTACTAAAAGTACCGGGTGAATATTTTATCTAGGATAGGACATATATTAAGACAAATTAATGGAATCTGCTTTTTCGGTGTGCATGTCACTAGCATATCTCCAATTTAAACCATTTACATGTTGTGCTGGCGGCCTGATGTCCCAGTGGGGCACCACTATAAAGTCGCCATGAGTGTGCACTGTCACACGTCGGTACCCGTCCTGATATGACTTTAGATGAGGCTAGGACGTAACACAACAAACAAACAAACAGTTCAAGTCACTTCAAACCAAAAAAACCTAAAGTAAAATTGATTATATTTAATGCTGAAACCTAGTAATATATAATGTATATATAATCAAATATAAGAGCAACTCAATACTGGTGAGCACTGCAGCTTACATTTTACATCGCATCCAATGGTGATAAAAGTGGGGCTGTTCTGCATAGGTTGTTGATCTCACCGCGCCTGTATTCGTAACTGATATAATTTTAATCAAGTATTAGACTTCCAATAGCCGATGATAAAAATCGATGTGCACTAGAGGGATCGTTAAATACAACAAACCTTTTTTAAAAATCAAGTATGTGTGACCTAACTACGAAAAGGCTCTATCTGAAAAAGTGACTGAATTGGTGTTATGGATGTAAAAATGCTATCATGCCGTAGTTACACAACTGTTTCTCAACTGGTATTTTTCAATGAGATATATTAAAAATAATATTATTCTTTCTGCTTTGATATCATGCAGTTACACAGCTTAAGTCCTCATTACCTCGAAAGCACCATTTTGTCAGATTGAACCTTTTCATAGTAAGGTCGCGTATTAGGTTATTACCGACATTGGGTTCAATGGTCATGCCTCTTGGCTTACCAGATGAATGCTAACTCATTTTCCCTATTGCTCTACCCCACCCGCGTCCGTCCAGAAATTATCGGGGCCCGATTCAAAATCTGCCCACGCATTCAACCCAATTCTGAAAAGATCACAATATTATGTCTAACGAGAGGTGTTTGTTGTATTTATTTTGACATCCCACCCGTTCCCATGTTAATTTTACATTTCCCTTTTTATTTTGCTACACCGAGTGGATTTTCCCACTACACATGCATCGGTGTCATTTACCTGTACAGCAAACCATTCTATATTTGAGACATATATATCAGACGGGATGGCCGAATGAGTTAGAGCGTCTGTCTCCCGTGTTGGTAGATGATGGGATGGTGGGTTCGAAGCCTGGTCGATTCAAACCAATGACTTAAAAATTGATACTTGCCGCTTCCTAGCCAGGCGCTCGGCATTATTAGGATAGGGCAAGGAGCAGTGGAATGAGGAAGACCAATCGTCCACGATTGAAATTTCCCCTGCTTAAACAACTAATGTACCAAAATATAAATATATATATATATATATTTACTTCTACATTTCGCTTTTTATTTTGCTACATCAAATGGACTTTCCCGCTAAACATGCCTCGGTGTCATTATTTACCTGTACAGCCAACCTTTTTATATTTGAGAACTATATCAGTGAATAGTTTGTAGAGCGCGGTCTCGATCTCGCCCCCCCCCCCTAAACCGGGGGACGGAGGGGTAGACACGGGCCTCTGGGGAAGGTGAGAGACCGGTGGTGGACTGGTGTTACAAAGGAGACCGGGAACCCTGTTTACCGGGACCTCTGGTCAGTAAGAGGTCAAATGGACTCAATCAAACCAGCGCCGTGCCCACCTTCTCAGACCCCGGCCTCTACTGCTTTGCCTCTGGATTTATAAGGCTGTCCTACTGAGGAGTTCCTACTCCCGTCAATGTGCTTCTAATATCCCACTCAGTGACATATCTTTTCATACGGATTCCACCAGACATAACCGTAGATCCTAATGCCAGATGAAGAGTTTCCACAATTATTATTTTATTTGATTTAGTCAGGGGCATAGAAGGAAGACAAGTCATTGGAGGAACATGCTGGAACCATTCAGATAACCCCAAATTAGAACAGATTCTAGGAACTTGAGAGAATGGCATAGTGGTAGAGGTGAGATGATTGGGCGCGGTGGCCGAATCGGTAGAGCGGGAGCCTCGCATGCAGAAGGTCGGGAATTCGGTTCCAGGTCGAGTCAAACCAATGACTTAGAAAATTGATACTTCTCACTTCCTAGCCTGGCACTCATCGTTAATAGGGCACAACACTCACTGGTTAATTCAGTGTCAGGATAATGTGACTGCATGGGATATTGGGTCATGGTGCTGGCACACTGATTTCCCAGTAGGACAGTACTATAATGTCACCATGAGTGCCCACTGTCACAAGTCAATACCCCTCCTGATATAACCTTATATGTTGCCAGGATGTAAACCTCCAACAACCAAAGAACCAACCTCATGTGCTGTATGTACCCCAAGTCCACTGAGATCTGTACACACACACACCCCGCAAGTATAAGTGTAGGGATAAGTGCGTTATTATATCGCCTCCTCTTAGGGCGCCCATCACTTCGCAGTGCCCCAAGGAGCGTGCACGGTGAGAGACACCAAGGGTGGCCGCTGGAAGATCACTATGGCCCGGCTATATCCAGACAGCAGGTTGCATGTGGCCAGTGTTTACATCCTGAAGCCACGGTCGTAGACCACAATTCCACGCCACGCTAATGCTGTTGCTTCACTCGGGGTAATATTGCCTTTGCTCGAGACCAACTTATTTCACTTCGGATCAAAGCAGCAGACTCTTTGAGCTAAACACCTGCACTTATCTACCAGAGCAATATAACCCAGGACGGGAGCGTGGGGAGGGGAGGAATGAGGGCAGCTGCTTCCACCTTGAGAGTATCAAATCAAAGAATTTGTACAATTTGTATTAGAATAAAACATTGTCAATGTTGTGGTCTGCACTGACCTCTCAGGCAAGGAGCCGCATAGAGAGGTAGGCGTGGGTAGTGGGGTGACATCAGGGAGCCTAGGTGGTGTAATGGTTAGCACACTGGCCCGGAATGCATAGAGATGTGGGTTCGAGTCCCACTCTAGGTGCAATATTTGCCATTTTCATCACCCCCATGGCACTGGTTGCTGTGACCATGATCCTGTACAAGCTATGCGCTGTATGGTTGTTGAACATACTCTGTGTTTATATGTGTAAGTGCATTGCCTGTAAGTATGTAATTGTAAGCATTAAAAGACTTACAATTCCAGGCGGATGAGTGTAGTGGTCTGCACTGACCTCTCAGGCAAGGAGCCGCATAGAGAGGTAGGTGTGGCTAGTGTGGTGACATCAGAGAGCCTAGGTGGTGTAATGGTTAGCACACTGGCCCGGATGCATAGAGATGTGGGTTCGAGTCCCACTCTAGGCGCAATATTTCCCATTTGTATTCAGAGGTATAGGACTTTTCCTTCAAATTATGCAACATTTGTTTTAAAGGTGGTTATGATTATCGTCATGCATGGTCTGATGGTTACTATTCATACATCAAGTTGATAAGAATAAGCCCTACCTGCGGTGTTGGTCAGATTATTGCACTGCTTCCACTATGCGTCTGTACAAATGTACTTATATGTGATGCATAATGAAGTATGCGAGTATAAAGGCGCAGAAGTCTATTATTTGATCATATATATTAGTTTCATCATCCTGATTCTATGTCCTGTCGTGTGCGCTCCCCTGACTGGTGGCGCCGCCACCGGCGCTTGTCATCCCTACTGGTTGCGCCAAACCTCACTCGCACAGCAGGAATTTCTTATATTTTCATATATATATATATATATATCTTTGTCTTTTGGACTTTGAAAGTTAATCCCTCCATGCTGTTTTCTGTAACATTATTTCTTGCCCTGCCATCATATATAAATGTGCAGATGTGTATATAATGCATTATGGGAGTATACACAAAGGACAGCACATGTTCACCTATAAGTTATCTTACCTTTGTTGTATAAAGTAAAACCTCTCTACACGACCACCTCCATATATCAACCACTCCCCTATATTTGGGTACCAAATGAACGCCCATACAACCCCATTGTAACAATAGAAAAAGTCCCTAAATCGACCACCTCCCTGAAAGGTCCATTTAAAGCCAGTCCCATGGTTGGTCGATTTAGAGAGACTTTTCTGTACAGTATCCTAGTTCCTTATTCTCTCACATGGCGCCATTTCACCAGCAATTGCTGAATTACAAACGAATGCCCAGATTTTAATTCAGTTACCCCAATTAAATATATTCCGCTCGTCTGTGTGCAGACCTAGAATTTAGAAAGCCATTCAGGCCAGTTCAGTTGTGTAATGTCAGGCGGTGACTGGGATAGATTGAACAGAATGAGGTCGGCAGCAGCCGGGCCGGCGTCTCCGCTGTCGGTGACAACTGACTGCTGCTTCCTGTCGGGAACCGGAAACAGGTTGTGCCCACGCCGTTAGAGAGGATGTGTCTCCACAGAGCCATTAGGTGGTGCAGTCTCGCTCACTTCCGGCCATACAGGTACACGTGTTCGAAGTGTTGGTCAGATTCTGGAACTGTGGTGGTATATAGAAGAAGATCATTAAATTTCGATGAAAGCATTATATCTTAAAAGCCAAAACTATTTATGTAACAGGTGATCGTCCATATCAACCCCTTGTATACTGATGTAGTTAGGAAGCATTTCTTTTAGAGTCTTACTGCTGACACATATCAGAACCTGGTTCCTTGAACAAGTAGCAAGTATATGAGTGAATTAATGTAGCAATTGTATATTACCACTAAGATACTGGCGTAGTTACTAAGCAGTTATTTTAGAGTCTTAATGCTTAGAAATGTGAAAACCTAGTTCCTTGAAAAAGTAGCAAGTATGTGATTTAATTAATGTCGCAATGGTAAATTGCTGTTGGCTTCAACTGGTATGCGTCCAACAAAAGGTTCTGCATGCTTTCCTTTCAGATATCTCCAAAGATCGCCAATTTTCACAAAGATGAGTCTAATCTGGAGTAAAGTAGGCTATGGTAGTCAGAGTAATAACAGTTATTGCTATAAGTCTGACAGAATTTTAAAACCGACAGATTATACTACTTTAATAATTAGAATTTAGGACCATGATGAACATGCCATGAACTGGCACTATCGAACTTATCCATGGCTACCTAGCAGAATGAATACATATACATCAACCAGAATTTGTGAGGACGAAATATTATAATAATAATAATAACAATAATAAAATGTATATAATCATTATGAACCACTTTCTTATTTATACTAACATATCAGATGACGTAGTACACTCCCGTAGCCTATTTATGGGCAACGTAAGAGTTGATTATTGACGTAATGAAGCAGAAAGAACAACTCAAGAATGAAATTGGATTTTACTTCCATTAATGCTGGTCTATTTATAACATGCCTATCCCTACCTTGTACGCTATCTCCATAGTGCTATATATACGCTATGCTTACATATTTTATATACGCTATAACCACTCCGGCAAATAAGGAAGAAGTCAGAGTTCGGCTGAGTCTATTTATTAATAGTTCTCTGGCAGGAGAACTATACGCCCCACCTACATAAACAAGAAAAGTATAGACGACGTGACAGACCTATGCTCACATATTGGTACAATTTGTGCTCCGCAGGTGGCGCCCCATTCGCGCACTCCTGATCAAGGTGGCTGCACAAATTCAAGTACATGCAATATCAAATGTGCAATGATAAATATATATATCTAAACCTTGGATTATGCTACGTTACGTTATATTATTATAATCCATTATAATACACATATATGCGCATTATATATAATATATCTATGAGTATATATAGTTGGATTAAATAATGTTAGGATGCAGTGAGTGGGTAACACTTCATACTAATATAATATAACCAACGTTATATACATAAATGTATATATATATATATGTATATGCTTCATGTACTATATATACTCTATATTTGAATTTTTATATATACTTATATTATCCAACTATATATATGTGCATACTGTAATGGCCCACGGCGCTCCGACTCTCTCACTCACACGGAAGAACACCAAGATTAAATTCAGTGTACGCTTCACCCTGGGTTTATTGAACCATCTGCTCTTTGCAGCGTCAGTAGTTGTCTGACCCGCCCCCTGACTCGCCAGATCCCACATCGACTCTATAGGTGTGTGTGGGGAGGTGGGTCAACCACACGCAGTAGAGGTCAGCCCAGTTGGGGTCTGACCGGTGGTGACCCGTGCCGCCACCTAGCGCAGTGTAGTGGTACTGCGCTGGTGGCGTCGTAGTCTCCGCTGCTACCGCGTGATAGTAGAGCTCATGTTCAGACTACTACACTGTCCCCCTTAGAGTCTCACCGGTTGCAGAATGCAAACCGATGAGAATCGAGAAATGATAGAAGTCAACATGAGAACTAACTTGAAAGGGAGAGAAGCCTTACAAAGCTATGTATCCTTTTGCGCAATTCCTAGACCTGCCTGCAGCGAAATAGCGATGTGAATCTAGCTAGCTGCAAGGCAAACATGTCATCAATCTGGGTGAAGAAAGAGTCTTTAAATGCGTCGCACAAAAACGACCTCTCCCAGCCTCTATGTAGTTAGTGTATCGAATGTTTTTTGCTGGGAGAGAGTTCATACCCCACAAGTGGAACCCCCTCAACAGAAGGAAGCAGGGAACTGCTCAGTCCGCACCCCACTGCCCCCCATCTCAGGAGAACCGTTAGCGGGGCGCTCTTCCTTCTACGCGGAGCGGCTCCTCTTCGAGCTTCCTCAGTCCGTCCTTCTTGTGCCCGCGTCGCCTGGCCAGTAGATCACAGACGGTATTACACCGCGGACACGTCAAGTAGTCGCACCCAGGACCCGCCACGCCCGGTGACCCGCTCCGGTGCAGAGTGCATGAAAGTAGAAGGGCGGTGTTACTTATAACAATTGAGAAAGTCTCCGCAGATACAACGTTCGGTATGCAATACATTTCATAAGAAGCACTGGGTGCCAGCAAGAACCCGGCCTCCTACAAAGTAAATTACACCCATGTGCATCCTCAACTGATCAAACAGGAGCCGATACACATGCCGTCTTTCATGTTCTGCCAATTCCCGCGTGAAGGAGGCAGCATTCATCCAACAACCGCCTCTCCTCCGCCATCCGGTCAAATTGGACCCGCTTCCAAGCTCGCAGACGGCGGATTCGCATCTCCTCCTGACGCTCTACCTCCGACTGCGACCCAGAAAACGTACGACCCATAACCAAATCATGCTCTAACGCGAACGTTAACGAGTCATCAGCTACGAACCCTGTCTCCAAAGCCGGGGAACTCTCCCTATGACAGGGATCTCGGGGACCTGCACGCTCAGTTCCCGTCCCCCCAGAATGGACAGCTGAACTCCCCCACGGCGAATACTCCAGCGGCATGCCTCCCACAGAACTCCCGCATACAGCCAGACCTAAATCCTCACGACACACGATCAAACTGCTACCCTCACGTATACTCGCCCCCGAATCACTACTGATCGACAGAGACTGCATATCATCAAGAGCGAAGCCCACTTTCATCGCACTCCCCGTAATGCCCTCCCCAGTATTTTTATCAACTGAGAGAACATCTTGCACTGCTATTGATGGCGCGCCATTTTTCAACGCCGCGCCACCACTATCAGAATGAGTGCCCAACCGCGTGTCACGCCCACCCCCCTGCATCGCCGCCGGTGTAAACAATGGTGCAATACCGGGCGGCGGACTGCCACTCAGTCAGGCTAACTGCGTCCAATAGCTATCAGCACCTTCAGCACCCCTAGGCGACACCACCGGCACTAGCGCGGGAGTGGATACGCCCCCCCCACACACTAACACCTGGTGGCCGTCCCCTATGACACCGGCACCTGTAGTAGGAATGAACGGTAAAACATCAACATCCCTAACAGGTGAACTTTGAGCGTGGTGCAGTGTACTCACCGCAGAAGCGTCCATGCCCACCGGCGACCCCACCGCGTCGGGACTCCCTGTACCATCATTTTGGTACTGGCGCCCACTACGCAGTTGGCCTGCCATCGCCCCCTCCATAATTAAAAATTACGAAGAGAACCTACCTTCGGAGTCCATGGCCCAGGTCCAATACTCACCCCCTTACGCAGAAGGCAAGCTGGCTCACGGCACCAATGTAATGGCCCACGGCCCTCCGACTCTCTCACTCACACGGAAGAACACCAAGATTCAATTCAGTGTACGCTTCACCCTGGGTTTATTGAACCATCTGCTCTTTGCGGCGTCAGTAGTTGTCTGACCCACCCCCTGACTCGCCAGATCCCACATCGACTCTATAGGTGTGTGTGGGGAGGTGGGTCAACCACACGCAGTAGAGGTCAGCCCAGTTGGGGTCTGACCGGTGGTGACCCGTGCCGCCACCTAGCCCAGTGTAGTGGTACTGCGCTGGTGGCGTCGTAGTCTCCGCTGCTACCGCGTGATAGTAGAGCTCATGTTCAGACTACTACAATACTATAATTCTAGGATGCAGTAATTGTAAAATATTCCGATTTAAAGCATTGGTGGGGGAATGCAAATGTTCTATTACTGACCGGGTATACATGACTAGGTGCATGTATGCGTATATATAGGTGCTGGTGGTGCCTGAGTGAGATGTAAATATACATAGTGGTGCTGGTAGGGCTGTGTGTAAGGGGCACTCAGAGCCTACCCCCTCCCCCCTATGCTAGTCAGGATCACCACACTCAGGCTCAAGGCAGGTGGTGGCCAGGGGAGCCACATAGCTTGCTGGTGGTGGTGGGCAGATCACTGGTAACCATGGGGACAAGGAATGCTGGATCCATATTTGGTAGAGCTAAGAATGCTTGTTTCCCATTGGGGGAATAGGGTGGGGTGATACTCTACACTGAATTCATGTACCATATAAATAATAAACCAGAGAGCTTAAGCCTGCCTACATAACCACAAATTCGAGCCATAGACTTTACATACTGGTGACCACGACGAGTGGTAAATCTATTAGCTGGAGGAAGGATTCAACTTTACTTTATGGAGACTTAGTCTTTACATAATGTTAGCGCTATATGTAGTGTATGGGTGCCAGAAGGAGGTAACCACCATCCATAAGACCATATATGGACATATGCATAATTACATACACCCATATATATACATATATAGCATATATATACTTATCTATTTCTTGTATGTAGTATACATACATATTAGACAATAAATGAAGAGGTTATCAACAGGCTTGTACCAATACATATTGTTTTGATGATACCGGATGAACATAAAGAAAACACAGTATAGCTGTTTGTTGATAATATATTCTCTGGCAATTTAAAAACCTAGTATTCCCGTCGCTAGAACCTGAAGTAGATGCTTAAGGGTTTTTAAAGTGCTCCCAGAGAACTGGTTCGGGAACCATTACACTGACAGAAGGAGGGCTGCATATATTAGGAACCATACTCTGCGTGTATCGGAGGTTGGTATATCACTGAGTATATATATATATATATATATATATATATATATATCAAAGACCCTATACTACTAAGACGGCTCACTCCCTATATCTCCCATGGTAATGTTTATTTTGCAGTGCCACCTTGTGGTGGGTTTGATCAGCCCAGCTGCTGGTTGGTGTTTCACATGTGAACACATACAATTATATTATACATGAGATAGGTAATTATGAATACACATCAATATGAAATTGCTATGAACAAATACCCATCATCAGCATCAGCATCATCATCAGCATCGCCCTCATCTCACATCTTTCACATTCATATATACATTTATACATATAATATAGCACCTGTTTAACCAAGAGAACAGCCAGCACACCAAGTGGTGGGTTTGATCATTTCATTACACAGTACAGGCTGAGTGAGCCGTCTTAGTATTATAGGGTCTTTGTGTATATATAGTATTCACGGATATATATATATCACATATATATATGAAGAGCCCTTTTCCAAAACCCAATAAGCAACGGCCTAAAAAATTAGTTTGCAATGCCTATGCCAAGTTTGTAGATAGTGTTTTGGAAAAGAGATGGTCATATATATATAGAGCTGTCCATATATATATATATAACAGTGTTATATATATATATAATGAAGAGCTCTTTTCCAAAACACTATATACAAACTTGGCAAAGGCATTGCAAACTCATTTTTTGGATTGACACTGATTGTGTTTTCGAAAAGAGCTCTTCATATATAGATGAGGGATGAGACACTCAGTGCGTGAATTCTGAGAGAGTAGGACCGGGATGTTGGTACAAGTGGAAGTGGGACCACAATATAGGTAGGCCTGGGTGCTGAGGGAGTAGCTGTCTGGTGGTGGTGGTGGGGGGGGGGGGGAGGGTGTCGAGCCTGGGGGCGGTAAGCGGGACTCTCCACACCGCAAAGGTCGATACTTCCGCCGGTAAATGCCCATTGCAGGCCGGCCACGATCGCCGATTGTTGCATTATCCACCGAACTCTTCCGGTCTACACGCTTTCATTGTGTCACAAACAAAACCTCTACCCCCTCCTGTACAGACATATTACACAAACACACCAGATGCGGTCGCCGAATCGGTAGAGCGCGGAGCTCGCGTGCAGGAAATCTGGAGTTTGGTTATTGGTCGACTCAAACCAATGACTTATAAAATTGATACTTCTTGCTTCCTAGCCTGATGCTCGCCAT
Organism: Branchipolynoe longqiensis; assembly: GCA_030323885.1. Taxonomy (NCBI): domain Eukaryota; kingdom Metazoa; phylum Annelida; class Polychaeta; order Phyllodocida; family Polynoidae; genus Branchipolynoe; species Branchipolynoe longqiensis. Next base: position 69,891,537 of record CM059191.1, read on the forward strand.
TAATAGGATAGGACAAGGACTGGTTAGCTCAGTGTTAGGATAATGTGACAGAGTTGGATATTGGGTCATAATGCCGACAGCCTGATTTCCCAGTGGGGCAGCACTATAAACTCACCATGAGTGCACACTGTCACAAGTCGGTACCCGTTCTGCTATGTCCTTAGATGTTCCCAGGACCTAAAAGTCCAACAACCAACCAACCATACATGCGCACAAACACAACCTCTACCCGCCTACACCCACACACCCACACACACATCACACACATCGCCTTGGGACCGAATCATAACTCGCAACGGCGAGCCATCGCAACTCTCTGAGGACTGAAGGCGGTAATGAATGCGGGGTCCCTGATGGTCGCTCTCCGGGGAACCCTGCGCCGAGGCATCGGCTATGATTCCCTTCTCTACAGCCAGCAATGCGCCTAAGTGAGGCTAGGAGGGCGGCTTGGCGATGGTCTCCACCTCTCAAATGGGTTTCTAAATGGAAATCGGCTCCCTTTCGGAAATACTAGTCATCTGGGACATGGGAACTATATTTGAGATGGGCCCCATCTTCAATATGGGTGCTGTGTTATAGGTAGGCACCTTTTTTCTCAGATGGTTGCCATATTGGATATGGGTGCCATCTTGTATATATATATGTGAGCCATCTTAGATATTGGTGCCATATTGTAGATATATGCCATCTTGGATATGGGCGCCATGTTGTACATGGGCTCCATGTTCGATATGGGCGCCATCTTAGAGATGGGCTCCATCTTAGATATGGGTGGGATCTTGTGGATGGGCTCCCTGTTAGGTGTGGGCTCAATCTTCGATGTGGGAGAAATCTTAGATATTTGTGTCATCTTGTAGATGGGTGCCATCTTGGATATAGGCAGCATCTTTTAGATATATCCCATCTTGGATATGGGCATCATCTTGTAGATTGGTGTTATCTAATGGATGGACGCGATTTTGCCAATGTGTTCCATCTTATAGATTGAGGCCATCTTGGAGATGAGTGACATCTAATGGATGAACACCATCCTGGCGACAGGATACATCTAGAATATGGGCAGCATCTTGGATATGGATATCATATGCGAAATTGATATCATCTTGTGGATGGACATCTTTTTTCAGGATGTAAACCATATTATTGGATATGGGCACCATATTGGAAATGTACACCATATTTCATATGGCCGCCATATTTGACATGTACACCATATCAGATATATAGTCATTATATTGAATATTGACCACATCTTGTAAATCACTCCATACTGTGTTAGTTATGTGTCACGCGCAGTTAGGTAAGGAACATAAGTGATGTGTTTGGTAGCTCACTAATGATATTTCTGGGAAATCTGACTCGTCCATGGCCCACAAAGGGAAATACATACGAGATCAATAACTCCTTCACTATCAGATCAGTGTCATCCTAACCTATGGGTGCCATTTTGATTGCTGATAGATTATCGGAAGCTCCAGATGCACGCTGCAGAACTGGTATATATTTTCCGATAAGGCATGTAGTGGAGCAGATTACACTCTGAACACCGATGAGACTGAGGCATTGAGTACGGGGGTAAATGGATGTTGACCTGCTTTGGAGGTACCTGATTGGTCAAAAGGTTAAAGTCACAGTAGGGTAATACTTGTATTGCATAATGATCCATCTGCAGTCTCTCCGTGTCAGGTACATATTAGCTGAAATGTGAACAATTTATTTAAATGAATATATAGGGAAATGGAGATACCATTTGCAAAATACGGCTTTATATTGGCTGAATATATTTGGGTCTAACATATTGTCTGGTCTCCGATGGTTTTGTGTACACATTGCTCAGTGTGTTTGTTTATTAATATTAAATTTGAAGAGTCTGATTCATGTTCACCTATCGCCACACGACCCCCGCAGTTTCACCTCTGACCTTTGCACTTTTCCTCTGTAGGTACCTTATCCTGCCAGAGTGCGCGTTGACCTTTAACGCTGAACCAAAGTATTGATTTCCAGACATCCCCTTTCCAATATACCCCTCGTCACTATCATTTCTACCCTATGAAGATCGCCTACGACCTGTCCACACCTCTATAATCACTAGCTATGACACGACCCCAACCCACCCACCCCCACATCTCCTCACATACACCCACCTTCTACAACTTCTTCAACCCTGATTCGAGTATGCCATCAGTGACACTGCCCGCAGAGCAATGACAATCAATGCATGACTCATGGGAAATAACCTCAGACCATCAAGCAATTAAGCACATCATTAACACTAGATATACACACCCGTGGTCTTAAAAACCATCAGTAAGTGCCACTCATGTTGAAACCAGGTTGTAAAGTCGTCGGCTGGCAGCTGTAGTTGTGTAGGCAGGCTAATATGAAATCACTACAGGCAAGTTGAAGTAAGGCAGTGTATAGAGTGAAATGAAGAGAGAGCTTGCACCCTCATGCTTATTATTATTTAGTGGTTTTAGAATTCAAGATGGCCTGTCACATGACCAGATCCTCCAATCAACAGTATGTATTCACATGTCCACCAATCAACCATATGCATTCTAGTATCCATGCCTTGGTTGTTTTGGCACATCTGCCCTGTTGTGTCTGGGTGTGCAGTGATCCGTATCTAACAGGTGGGGGGAGGGGGTGTGAGCAGAGCTTCTAAGGCCCTGTCACACTAACAGTAGTGCCCCTCTCAAACTATCTATAGAATACACAATGTCTATTTAATCTAGGTAAATGATCACCAGCACTGCACAATACCAAATGCATCTGGTCACATTACATCATTCACCTTATATATAACATTTTTAATCCCATATAGACCCACCAATGTGTAATTATCGGAATATTTTACAAGGTGGTCTAGAAAGAAAGTATGATTATTCAGAATACATTAATTCTAGATTGTGCAGTGGTTGTGAATTTACTTGAGCCATCTATTGAAGGATAACCCTAATTTTTAATTCTTCCGAATGATTGATTTGCCCCCAGATTTTACTTGATCAAGACATTACTTTTCAAAGACTAGTTCCACCATGTATCGGTTAGATGGTGAATGTACTGAGTATTGATAGTTCATGTTTGATGCCTTTGACGTTCTCTGTGGCAGAGTGGTTAGAGTGTCCGACTTTTTTCTAGGTCGGACTCCTAATCTGAAGGTCGGTGGTTCGATTCCCCATTCCCCCACCTCTGCCAATTTGGATTTCCACCACTGTGTATAACGTACAGCATCATCAAAGGCCAGTTGCTCTCATACAATGTCTATGTGGTGTGAGAGATTAAAAATCCCTTGGGTCAGTAAAAGTGTAGGCTCAGGCTTTCTATCGACAAACTGTCTAATGGTGAAAACAAGTCTATTCAGAATTATCCATGATAGTCAGTAAAAATCTTCATGGAAAAAAAAGAAATGTGGTAAACATTTTAAACGCCCTTTGACTGATCAAATTCATATTCCAAGCACACTGGCCATGTTCCTCGAAACCCACTTAATCAAATCAACATTATTCAAAATTTCTGAACTACCAATTAAAAATGGAGAAAAGGTTAATATTCCTGGAATGACATCACCAATAACGATGTGAAAGTCTGTGGATTCACTTAGTGATGCTGATTACTGAATGTACGGTGGGGATCTGTGCCTGTTCTAGGAATTTGTTCGGTGGAAAGTTAGTGAACGGAGACCCTACCTGGGGCATTAAGCTCTGTGATTTACAACTGCAAATGGTCCGCAGAACGTGAGCAGAAAGTCTCTTCTTCTTCAGCAATCCCATTTATGCCTCTTAAAACTTATTATTTTAAAGAACAAACCGAGAATATTGCAGTTAAATACTGGAGACCCGATGTGATTGACTGAATGGTTTGGCTGAAGTAGTTGGTTCATTTGTGGAGTGTTATTGTATCCACCAGAACCCTACTGCTTTGAGTACACTGCACTGCAAGAAGTGCCAGCAGCTGTTGTTATTGCAAAGATTCCAATACACTGATGTAAATATGAAAATAAAAGCCCTTAGTTAACAGTTTCAGAACATGCAATTGGGACATAATGAGTCTGATGGCAGGATTTTATTGCAAGCATTATGGCACATTTCACTAATGACGCATCGTACAAAAGCCACAAAGGGCAGCGGTAGAGGAAAGTTGTGTTATTGTTGGCGTTTTTGCACCCCTGTTTGTTATTATTTTATAATTGTTTGAATGACAATGGAGGTGGTGTTTGAGAAACAAACTAAAGTTTAGTGAATTAAGTGTGTTTTGAAATGGCCCAAAGAGCAATATTTCGGTGCTGACTGACTCATTAAAATGATTAAATAATGTACTGCCTACAAAATAAATTACACATGTTTCATCCATTAAAAAACAATCATCAATCCGATGCACATCCATAATATATATGATAGATCCCATACAACATTGATCTAGTTTTACAGAACCAGCAAGATCTGGGGGGGAAATCAAACAGTTGGAAGAATTCATGATCAAGTTTATTCAGGAAAAGATGGCTTGAGTAATTGTGCAGCCTCTGTAGAGTCTGCGACCAATATTTTCTGAATATAGGTAATTTCTAGACCACATGGTTCCAATATCAACTCCACTTTCAATAAGAGGCACTACCAAGTACAATATTGTGTAGGTGTGATGGGCAGAACTGGTGGGGGAAGGAAGGCAGATATCTCTGATATTACCGACACTATAGAATGCGCTTGTTGTTCTTGGCTGTCTGCAATGCTTTAGCGCACATTTTCTGTGGAGATACAGAAAAATAATAATAACACAACAGAATAAATGTTAAATATGGCCTTTATGCTGATACGGCGTAAAGGAACTATCCATCCATGACATATTTATCCACTACTGATATCTACTTTAATGGTAGTAGATGGAAGTTTACTGCATGAATAGATTAACAAGCAAGGTAAGTTTGTGGACTCTCCCCAACATATTGGCTTAGGTTAGGGGATGATTAGTTATAATGCTACCCAACATCGTGGCTTAGGGTAGGGGGTGGTTAGTTATAATGCTACCCAACATTGTGGCTTAGGGTAGGGGGTGGTTAGTTATAATGCTACCCAACATTGTGGCTTAGGGTAGGGGTGGTTAGTTATAATGCTACCCAACATCATGGCTTAGGGTAGGGGTGGTTAGTTATAATGCTACCCAACGTAGTGACTTAGGGTAGGGGGTGGTTAGTTATAACACTACCCAACATTGTGGATTAAGGGTAGGGGATGGTTAGATATAATGCTACCCAACACAGTGGCTTATGGTAGGGAGTGGATAGTTATAATGCTACCCAACATAGTGGTTTAGGGTAGGGGGTGGTTAATTCCAATGCTACCCAACATAGTGGCTTAGGGGAGTGGGTGGTTAGTTATAATGATACCCAACATAGTGGTTTAGGGTAGGGGTGGTCAGGTATAATGCTACCCAACATTGTGTCTTAGGGTAGGGGGTGGTTAGTTATAATGCTACCCAACATAGTGGCTTAGGGTAAGGGGTGGTTAGTTATAACGCTACCCAACATTGTGGATTAAGGGTAGGGGATGGTTAGTTATAATGCTACCCAACATTGTGGCTTAGGGTAGGGGGTGGTTAGTTATAATGCTATCCAACATTGTGGCTTAGGGTAGGGGTGGTTAGTTATAATGCTACCCAATGTACTGGCTTAGGGTAGGGGGTGGTTAGATATAATGCTACCCAACATAGTGGTTTAGGTTAGGGGTGGTTAGTTATAATGCTACCCAACATCGTGGCTTAGGGTAGGGGGTGGTTAGTTATAATGCTACCCAACATATTGGTTTAGGTTAGGGGTGGTTAGTTATAATGCTACCCAACATTGTGGCTTAGGGTAGGGGGTGCTTAGTTATAATGCTATCCAACATTGTGGCTTAGGGTAGGTGTGGTTAGTTATAATGCTACCCAATGTACTGGCTTAGGGTAGGGGTGGTTAGTTATAATGCTACTCAACATCATGGCTTAGGGTAGGGGCTGGTTTTATTATAATGCTATCCAAAGTACTGGCTTAGGGTAAGGGGTGGCTAGTTTAATGCTACCCAACATATTGGCTTAGGGTAGGGGGTGGTTAGTTATAATGCTACCCAACATCATGGATTAAGGTTAGGGGATGGTTAGTTATAACCTTTTAATTCCAAGGTCCAATTAACCTTAATCTTGGCTGTCTACAATGCTTTAGCACACATTTTCTGGGGAGATACAGAAGAATAATAATACCACAACAGAATACATGTTGAATATGGCCTTTACTGCTGATATGGCATAAAGGAAGTATAAATCCATGACATATTTATCCACTACTGATATCTACTTTAATGGTAGTAGATGGCAGTTTACTGCATGAATAGATTATAAGGGTATGGGGTGGTTAGATATAATGCTACCCAACATCGTCGCTTAGGGTAAGGGGTGGTTAGTTATAGCGGTGCCCACCATTATGGCTTAGGGTAGGGGGTGGTTAGTTATAACGCTACCCAACATTGTGGCTTAGGGTAGGGGTTGGTTAGTTATAATGCTACTCAACATCGTGGCTTAGGGTAGGGGGTGGTTTTATCATAATGCTATCCAGCCTACTGGCTTAGGGTAGGGCGTGGCTAGTTATAACGCTACCCATCATAGTGGCTTAGGGTAGGGGGTGGTTAGTTATAATGCTAGCCAACATCATGGTTTAGACATCGTGGCTTAGGGTAGGGGGTGGTTAGTTATAACGCTACCCAATATTGTGGCTTAGGGTAGGGGTGGTTAGTTATAACACTACCCAACATTGTGGATTAAGGGTAGGGGATGGTTAGATATAATGCTACCCAACACAGTGGCTTAAGGTAGGGGGTGGTTAGGGACTAAGTAGGGACTAATAACCATAGTTGCCTCTCCCAGTCATAAGTCATATTTATCATAATACAATGGAATAAAGGTTGAACACTTCTCACTTTGAATATGGCCTTTACTGGTGATACGGTGTAAAAGAACCATGAATATATGAAATATCTCTCCACGATGTATATCTACTCGTACGGTAGTAGTTTAATGTTTACTCCCCTTCATTTTCCCACCCTAGTCAGCCCGGACGGATTGGCCAAATCGGTGAGAGCGCTGGTTGGTATCCTGTGCGGGAGGTCGAGGTCCAGTCAAAGCAATAACTTAAAATTTGATAACTGTCACTAACTATCCTAGTTCATTGCATTACAAGGATATGGCAAGGACTGGTTTGCTCAGTACTCTGGTAAGGATATTGAACCGAGTATCAGGTTAGGGTGCCGGCAGCCCTGTTATTCCTGTTGTCTTCATTATATTATCGCCATGAGTGTGCATCGTCACCATTCAATATTTCCCTTGAGTTGAGCATAGGACTGTTTTTTTCAGTACCCTGGTAAGGGGACTGAGTCTTATATCAGGTACTGGTGCCGGCAGACCTGTTATTTCAGTTGGCTTCACTATTTTATCGCCATGAATGTGTATTGTCACAATTCAATATACTTCTTTGAAGATTTACACTGCCTATCATGGATAAGTCTGAATAGACTTGTTTTCACCATTAGACAGTTTGCTGATAGAAAGACCGAACGACACCTTTTTACTGACCCAAGGGATTTTTAACCTCCCACACCACATAGAAATGGTGCGAGATCAACTGGCCTTTGATGATGCTGTATGTTATAGACAGTGGTGGAAATCCTTCAGATTACGAGTCCAAACTAGAAAAAAGTCAGACAGTCAAACTACTCCACCACAGATAACCTTATCTGTTGCCAGGATCTAAACACACCAACATCCCAGGTTGCACAAATGCCAACGCCCTCAAATCATCATCCTGCTAAACACTTCACTGTAGTTACAAACTGCATAGTCCGATAAATCAACATTTTCAAAACCGGAAAACTTATCTAAATTTGATTTAGCATATCTCACTTAGATACTGCTTTTTAAAAATATTTTTAATTGAGGCTGTATTTATACTGTACATAGCATGTAAGTCCGGGTACCCAGGCTTGTTTTCAATGCTGGCCAGCTGTAGTGTTGGCTTTGTCTAATGGCCCTGTCACACTACAACGTAATGACGTCAGCGTAGGGAGAACGTGAAGAACGTTGAACTTCTCGGCGTAGTATGCAAATTTGGGCATAAGTTGAACGTGGATGCAGCGTAGTGGACGAGAGCGTAACGTCGGTAAAGCGTAGTGATACCGTGATTCAACGAGAGAGGACAACGTCATTACGCTAACGGAACGTTATGAACGTTATTCCATCGCCAGAAGAACTCTATGTTACGTTACATACGTCATGAGATGTTGAACGTACGTTGAATGCACGTTCTCCTGACGTTCTCCTGATGTTCTCCTGACATTCTCCTGACGTTCTCCTGACATTCCCATTACGCCCCATGGGCATTTGCACTCATTTTAATGTGGGTCAACGTAGTGGAACGTAGTTGAACATAGTGAGCAGCATTGGAATAACGTCCGTTTAACGTCATTGACATTCACTGAACGTGAACAGAACGTATGGCGAATGTAAACCCTTACGTTCGACCTACATCAAAAGTTTTGAACATGTCCAAAACCTTGACGTAACATTACGTAACACGACGTAATGTGACGTAGCTCAACGTCATTCTAAAGTCATTCTGACGTCATCATAACATAACCCAACGTAATGACGAAAAATGACCACGTTAGCCTCACATTGGCTCGTTACGTCATAGTGTGACATGGGTATAACCAAGCAGTAGCTGCTGATAAGTTATTTGATTGTCTGCATTTCAGCAGCAGATAGATAGTCTGTTGGTACGTTTAGCAGCCTATGTTAGTTTTTTTGGGCCCTCTTGGCATTGTATTTTTGTTCTATTCTTATTACTATGTTAGTTGTTTTCTTAAGGTTCTATGTTAGTGTTTTGGGGTTGTGTTGGGAAGGGTTTTCCGCTTTTTCCTACTTAATTCTATACTAGCCTATTTTATTTACATGTCCATAGGCCTGTACTTAATAGGTGGTTGAGTTATGTTCGTTTGAATTTGATTTGATTTATATTGTTGTTGGATATGTTATCTGGCTTTTATCTGTTGCACTTATTCCGCATGCTTTGCCACATTGAAGGGAATACTAAGCCTATTTAATAGAACCTGTTTCTGCAGAACCCTATGGTGTCAGAGTTTTACTGTGGTTGTCAAACCTAATTTGACAGGTTTATAATTCAACTATGACCAAATGTAGCCATTTAAAATAATATTACTTCAAGGTATAGTAACTTAGATTATACCAATCAATGTAATATATGTGTCTCAGAAAACTGACAGCAACTTAAAACCATCGAACGATTTAAAATAACATTACTTCAAGGTATAGTAACTTAGATTATACCAATCAATGTAATATATGTGTCTCAGAAAACTGACAGCAACTTAAAACCATCGAACTATGCAATTTTAAACTACCAACACTAACATTGTAACAATCTATGTTACAATGCATGAATATTGTTAGCTCTGATAGTCATGCTGCTAAACACTGCTAAGATTCACCGTCGTTTAATATGGGACAATACATTGCTTCCAGTTATTGGTGATATATGGGTGCGTAGGGAGGGGGGGGCATCTTGAACTGGAACTAGATAAAGTGTGCACTCCACAGAAACAAGTATCCACTGAGTCCCAGATTGTCCCACTTATTGACTTCTACTGAACAGCGTCCACACATAACAAATATTGCCAATGGGAAAACCCCGTTGGCGAATTCGAGTCTGTCAATATTTACCCACGTTCATCAGCATCAGCTGTGTTTGCCGGTGGAAATCTGTTTCATTTTCTTTAACCCCAGGGGGCAGCACGCTGAGAATAAGCGGGGCGATTCGGCCGACGCGATGCCGGGCTGGATGACCGAATGGGTACAGCTCCTGCCTTCCATCCAGCAGGTTGTAGGCTTGGGTCTCCAGCCAAGAAAAGAGGGTTGCCTCATGGTACCTTAATTGGGACTCGGCATTACTAGAAATAGAGCTAGCTTTTCTCAGTGGGATATCGGGTCATGGTACCGGCGACATAATCTCGGAATGGGGCCACAGTATTATATCGCCATGAATGTGTACTGTCACACGTGGGTGGCCGTAATCATATTACCTTATGCATTGCTAGGACAAGAAATCCCAACAAGCAGGCCAAGCATCAATCAATCAATAGTTCCATCCTCTAGTCGAGGGTTGGATGCAATGGTTTTCCACTTGTCCCGATGTTGTGTTGTTCTGATAGACTGTGAATAATTCAAGCCTGTCCACTGTGAATATGATGCCCGATTTTCGGCATCCACCCTGAACTAGGGATAATCATCAAAGTTCTGCGGGCGACCAGACGGGATGGCCGAATGAGTTGAGCATCAGTCTCCCGTTTTGGTAGATCGTGCGATTCGAACTCTCGGGTTCGAACCATGGTCGGGTCAAATCAATGACTTGACAATTTATACTTGTCACTTCCTAGCCAGGCACTCATGATTATTAGTATAGGGCAATGACTGGTTGGCTCAGTGTCAGGATAATGTGATTGAGTGGAATATCAGATCATGGTGCTGGAGGCCTGGTCTCCCAGTGGGGCAGCACTATAAAGTCGCCATGAGTGCGCACTGTCACAAGTCGGTACCCGTCTTGATATGACCTTAGGTGTTGCTTGGACGTAAAACAACAAACAAAAAGTCACAAATTGGTACTCGTTCTGATATGACCTTAGATGTTACCAAGTCATAAAACTCCAACAACCAACCAATCAATTAATTGCGGGTGGGCCTAGAGGTAAGCCAACATTACACGGTAATTTGACCTTCTTTAGCCGGGGATAACCAGACGGGATGGCCCGATGAGTTAGAACGTCCGTCTCCCGTGTTGGTAGATCGTGGGGTCGTGGGTTCGAACCCTGGTCGAGTTAAACCAATGATGTAAACATTGATACTTGTTGCTACCTAGCCAGGCGCTTGGCATTATTAGGATAGGGCAAGAACTGGTTGGCTCAATATCAGGATAATGTGACTGAGTGGGATATCAGGTCATGGTGCTGGCTGCCTGGTCTTCCAGTGCGGCAGCACTATAAAGTCGCCATGAGTGCGCACTGTCACAAGTCGGTACCCGTCATTATATGACCTTAGATGTTCCTAGGACGAAAAACAACAACAAACAAACGACAAAAACTTAACTGGGGATCGGTAACTTGGTTTTCAGGTTCGGGCCAAATTAATTATTGGTGGGATCAATGTTCGACGGTATATATGGTCAGATCCGAGATAGGGCAAAGACATAATGTTATATTTGCTTATCCTTCTGTGTATATTACTAGACATAATGTTATATTTGCTTATCCTTCTGTGTATATTACTATATTCGCAAATCCGGATGTTGAATTTTCTCCAAATTTGAACTCAGCCACTATCAAGTATGCTAGTACTTCTACAGCCAATTCCCAATTGGTTGCAACTTACTGCTCGATCTTAGTTACTATTGGCATCATACCCCGTAGCTATTACAAACTAGTATCCCGATCAGCCGAGAAATATGCCACACCCTTTAACGATGGAGGTTCTAAAGCATTCCTAGACCCAAAAGCCAGTCCTATGGTTGGGTTTGGGTACAGTGATAAAGATTCAATGTTGGTGCAATCAGTTTGCAATGATTAATTGCCATCTTAATGACCTATTTAAAAAGGTTGCTGCCTCCAGGACTAAGCACTGTGCTCTGCTCTATTGGGTGAGGGGGTGAGTGGGGGGGGGTAGTGGAAAATCCCAATGATTGATGAGCCTTTCCTGCTAGTTCCAATAGGTGGCGCCACCTGGGAATGTCAGCAACTGGGGCGCTTCACTAATAAATAAGTCAATCGAACAATTGGTACGCTTGTTTCTCTTCAACTCACCGCGTTGCATTACCCTGGCGGTAGTTCTAGTGAACTAAGGATCACTTGAATCAAAACTAGATTAACTCCAACAGATGGCATGAATATTTTACCTAGCACGTGATATGAAATATTCAGGTGGCACACATTTCCGGTGATTTGTTAGTTAGTGATTGCAGTTGCAGGAGGATGAAATAACTGGCTTAATACCGGCTGTGGAGCTATGATTATATTCTGCGAGCCTTTAAGAAAAGATAACTGCCCAAAACCTTCTAACTTGAAATCAATCTCCTCTACGTCAGCAAGGCTTTTCCATATAGCAACTCGCTTTACCTGTACATATATAGTGGGTCTTACTTCACATATTTGGGACAAGTCTATGGATTTGGTTGGTTGTTGGAGTTTTACGTCCTGACAACATCTAATGTCATACAGTATAACCTCGTTAAACTAAACTTGAAGGGACCCGGGAAATTTCTTTGGATTAACCGATCATTGGTTTAACCAAGCTTTGGCTTCGACTTTGCCTTGGCGGAGAGGGAGTTGGGGGGGGGGGGGAGATTGGGAGATGGGAGACTGGGGATGGGTGGGACATGGGGTGGGGTGGGAGTTGGAGAGTGTGAGATGGGAGTGGGGTGGGAAATGGGGGTGGCGTGGGCTATGGGGGTGCGGGTGGGTGGGAGATGAGGGTGAGGGTGGGAGTGGGAGGGTCTCAGGTTACCTTATAACCACATGAACGTTTGAATTAACTGTACCGGAAGTGGCCTGGGGTCCCAACTTATGTTTGGATTAACCGATAATCTGGATTAACCGACTTTGGTTTAAGCAACTTTTTTATTTGCCGGGCCGCCGAACAAAGTTTGGATTAACCGATCGCTTGGTTTAACCGAGCTTGGTTTAACGGGGTTATCCTGTATCAATATGGTACATCTATGGAAATATCAAGGTATTGGATAGGCTTTGAACAGCGACTTGAGGAAATGGCATACCCTTGGCTTGCTAATGGTTCGCAGTAGGTAAACCCCGGTTAAAAACCGACTCCGCATACTAATTTAAAAACATGACCAAAACAATGTTACTTATTCGCAATTATTGTGATTAAATATCACTCACCAATAATGTGTATGCCTTCCTAGGAATTATTTAGGGGCCGACTATGCTGTATTAGGTCATTAGTGGCATTCATCCCTATTGACTATCCTTAGTGGTATAGACAAAATCATATTACACGCGGAAAGTAGTAGGCTACAAACCTGACTGTCACTTAAAGTACACAAATGAAGACTTTTGAGTATGTGATATAACTTATGTTAATATCGCATTCCCTTCCCGTCACACTGTAACGATTAACAATACTCCTGGAATCCTTTGTTTGCTTGTTTAACGGCCCCCAGCAAAACAAGTAGAGATCGGATATAGAGGGTCATACATGGAATCCAGAGAGTCTAAAGGGTCTTGTTTGCTTATTGTCATCGTACCTCCTGGCAACATCTTGGCTTATTATATCAGGACGTTTAGTAGTGCAGGACAGACGAATCACGGCTTATTGGTTGTTAATTCAAATATCCCTTTCAAAGTTGTTCCTTCGCTGACATATATAACATAGTCTTGCAATGAATACATTGTGAAATCACGTGACTATATATTTAAAGTGTTAACCCTGAGCGAAACGGGTAAACACTCCTGGGTGAGGGACCAGACCAAGACAACGCCACATCTGTCAAGCGTTGAAAACAAGCACCCTTGCGGGAGCTTATACATTATGGGCAGAGTAAATACCTCGTCAATAAACAAAAAATTTAAAAAAACAAAAAAACATCTAGCCCCTTTATTAGGTCCCTCCCATGGACCAATTGACTTTGACTGTAATGCTCCATTTGTTCACATGCACCCAATACACATGGTTGTATAGATAACATGTACTTGTCGCTCTAAGGGCGGTATAGTTCATCTCTTTACACCACTATTTTTGTTTGGGGGGATGGGGGCAGATTAGTTGATTAAGCAGGCGGAAAATGTGTATTCCGCATTACACTGTTCCTTGCCCTATCCTACTGATGCGGAATGCCAGACTAGGTAGCGAGAACTATCAATTACTAAGTCATGGGGTTCGACTGGCACCGCGGGTTCGAATCCCACGACCTACCAGAACGGGATGCATAAGCTCAACTCATTCGGCCAACGTGTCTGGTCAAAGCTGGTATTCCCGATGGACTTTCCACCTTATCCGCAGACATACATGGATGGCTGCATGTTGCCCTTGAAGCTAAGCATTTGATTAATGAGCGTCACGCAGAAACTATCATCACCGGCGTGCAGGAATTAATGTGCAGCATTGCCAGGTGTCTGCCTCTAGGCAACCCTAAATAGTAATGGCCGCCTTCTTCGCTATATCCTCAAATATAACCTTTTACATGTGCATGCCACCATGGTGATGCTTCATCAATCCTTCTTTTTCACAATGTTGAAAACACCTGGGGCTTTATCTCTCACCTTCTTATGTATGGAAGTCCTAGATGGACACTTTTGCACTTATTTAAACTTAGCTAAAAGATTCACTCCTATCCATAGGAAGGGTCAATAAGAACCCTACTGCAAACACATGGTGTGTTTCTTCTCACCAACTTATGTAAGGAACGCCTGTGATGGACGTTATGGTAATGTTCCACACATTTAAACTTAATTAAAAGATGTATCCCTATCCGTAGTAGGGGGGTCCTTGACAACCCTGCCTACATCGGAACAGAAACTGCTTCAGTAAGAATTAAATGTGCAGGCGGTGGTTCCAGCGTGTAGTATATATCTATATTGGTGTAAAGTGGAGGAATTCTGAGATAATCTAAAACAACAAGATGGTGAGCGGAAAAAGCTCTCGATTCGACTTTCAAATCAAACCTATCTACACAATTTCCTAAATTATTCACCCTAAACGTAGTTGCCTGTGATAGATGAGGTGAGCAGTAGAACTGCATATTTAACAGTTCAGATTTCAAATTCACATTGCTATGTCCATACCCCAGATGACCAGCACTTTTTCTACAGGGTTATATAGCAGCCTCGTCCTGGAGACAATGCGGTGGGAGTAAACAATCTAACCTATAAGATGTCTGTGTCAGGCAGAAAGCAGAGCCAAACACCATGGCTATG
Organism: Branchipolynoe longqiensis; assembly: GCA_030323885.1. Taxonomy (NCBI): domain Eukaryota; kingdom Metazoa; phylum Annelida; class Polychaeta; order Phyllodocida; family Polynoidae; genus Branchipolynoe; species Branchipolynoe longqiensis. Next base: position 69,906,551 of record CM059191.1, read on the forward strand.
TTATTTTCGTGAGCAGTTACAACAGCATAGCAAGATGCAGACCGGCCTGTGGCCTTCCCGGTAACCGGACTATGCATTTAAAGTGTCCACTTGGCCGCCAAGGGGCGTGAGGAGATTGGAGAAGGAGTTGGGGCAAGTCGCATATCAAGTGCTGGCTCGCTTCCTTCTAGGATAACTGGAATTCTTGGTTCTAGGAAGGGGATATTCCTAGAACTAAATATGGCAATGAGGAATCAGGGTGTGCATTTCTATTGAGACAATGCATGGGGTCTAGGGGTGGGAAGGGAGGCATGTATATATATATATATATATATATATATATATATATATATATGCGAGAGGAGAGTCCCACCCCGCGGAGGGGGCGGAGCTAGCTGGGACCCCCCCCCCCACCCACCCACCCCCAATGAGGGGGCGGAAGCACCACTACAGAGCTCATTACACACGATAAAGGGTTTATCACTATTTGTATATATATATGAGCATGTCTCAAAAGGTGATAATTAATAATCATTTTGTCGGTTGTAATGCTTGACACAAAACAGCACAGAAATGGTTACACTGAAAACACAAGGACATTTACTTAAAATCAATATGTATTCAATTGGGATTATGAAACATCATGTAAAAAACAAGTCAGTTTATCCTGAGCAAATGCATAAGCAGATAGTAGGTTGATCGGTACAATGGACACAGTTTTGTTCCATATTACTTAGCAAGTTTTGAGACAGTCTCATATGCATGTACCTAACGAAATTGGAAATGGTAAGAATACTAGTTCACTGTAGTCCAAGTTTGTATCCGAGCAGTACACACCTGGTGCGCGTCATTCCTTATGGCAAGTCAATACGTACACGCTAACGCCATTTGCAGCATCCAGAGTCAGCCTTACTGAACATTGCACTGTAATCATTGCATGGGTGTTCAGTGGTGCTTAGACAAGTGCAATAGTAATAGGGTTGCATTCAACCTCGCTTTTCCTCACTAGATGAGGCAAATATTACATTTTACACTTTGGCTATATGCATCTTCACTACAGTAGTACCTGTTTTCAACATACTAATCTGCGTTCAGACAAAAAAAATGTGAAGCTTGTTTTAATTACCGTCACCTCGAGAGGACATTGAGTTACATATCATCGGATATTGGACATCAAACATATGGTCATTCTGACATATTTCTTTGGAAGAAACCTGCTGCCGCCACATAGGCTACTCTTCCGATAAGCAGCAAGAGGTATTTTATATGCACTTTCCCACAGACAGGACAGCACATACCACAGCCTTTGGTGAACCTGTTGTGGACCACTGGTTTTCAGACGAATGCTGTGCTGAATTAGTAGGTCTCCTCTCATTGGAGGGACAGTCAAATGAAACAAGGTCAGTTTGTTCATTGACAACATATTTGTACATGACTGGGGTTCGCTTACACAATGCTTACTGAAGACAATTACTGATGATAATTGATGGTTGCTAATGGGTTATTGCAGTGAGAGCAGGAAAGGTCCTATACACAGGGAAACCCTGGTAGTGTCTGTTCTGTCAGTCTTCCCAATCACATTCACATGCTCACAAGTAACATTTGCACGAAATTCCAAAATGATGAGATCTATGTGAAATGACAGCAGCAACCATCTTTGATGTAATTTTGACGTGGTTAGACTTGTGTCAACTGACAGTAAAAGCTAACTCGCTAAAGAGAGCTAAAATTATAGCAGGTCATGTAGCCCAGTTGTCTTTAGAAACTCTTAATATGTGTGTGTGGATTACAATAGTAAAGAGGTTGTTGTTGTTTTACGTCCTAGCAACATCTAAGGTCATATCAGGATGGGTACTGACTTGTGACAGTGCACACTCATGACAATGTTATAGTGCTGCCCCACTGGAAGACCAGGTGGCCAGTACAATGACCTGATATCCCACTCAGTCACATTATCGTGACACTGAGCGAACCAGTCCTTGTCCTATCCTAATAATGCCGAGCCCCAGGCTAGGAAGCGTAAAGTATCAATTTTTAAGTCATCGGTTTGACTCGACCAGGGTTCGAACCCACGACCCCACGATCTACCAACACGGGAGACGGACACTCTAACTCATTCGGCCATCCCGTCTGGTCTAGAGGTATTGCATGTTGCATACATTAAAACAGTGTTGGGATCAAGGAGATGAAATCTGCACATTCGAGGAGAGTGTGTTTGCATGTGTAGATTTCATGATAATACTGCATGTATAGCTATAGTATATATATGTGTATATTTTCAAACATGTATAGGAACTGCTCAGTATGCGAGTCAAATCTGCGTAAATAACGGTATCGGGATAAGGCGTCGCTGACACAGGACCTCCGAGAGCCTGTGCGACCATGCGGAACGGCCAATGGACATCTGGTGATGAATAACTCGTGTAATGCTTCCTGTTTTTGTCACTCCTTAGTTATTTGGCCCGCAGCCGTCCCCTGGAACCGACGACGGTCCTGCGCTGGGATTATTGATTATTGTATGCCGGCGCAGGCTCCGTGAAGCCCCGTCACCAGGGTATGGATCACCCGGAAGGAGGGGCTGGTCGGGGTAGGGTCGGGGACGGGGGCGGGCTGAACACACCCGGTCAGGGGTCTAGGGGTAAGGGGGAGGGGGAAGTGCGGTGTTGGCAAATCGGGAGATGGGCGGGGTGGGGGGGGGGGTAAATCAGGTGGGGTTTTACATCCTGGCAACATCTAAGGTCATATCAGGACGGATACGCACTTGTGACAGTGCACAGTCATGGCGACGACTTTATAATGCTGCTCCACTGTGAGACCAGGATGCATGTACCCTGACCTGATATCCCACCCGGTCACATTATCCTGACACCGAGCCCACTGAAGCTGCGCGCTACCGAGTCGACCACTGCATCCGGTCAGGACTAGGATATGTAGGAAGGATTTGCTCTGATGCCATCAAAACCAGACAAGTTTTCATTTCAAGCCGCAAATGCATCCGTAAATATAAATTGCCGAGTACACTCGGAGATAAAACACAAAGGATCGATGCTGAAAGAATTGAAAGATCCTGTGCAACAAAAGCGGGTTAGGGATGCTTTTGTTTCCTGCTGTGTGAAGTGGCGCGCAACACTGATGGTGTATTTCAGGAGATGTGGTCAATGATTAGAGGATATGGCAGTTAAGGTAGGTTTTATGTCCTGGCAACATCTAAGGTCATGGATGGGTACCGACGTGTGACAGTTTGCACTGCTGGTGATCTGATATCCCACTCACTCATGTTATCCTAACACTATGCTAACCAGCCCTTACCCTATCCTATTAATGCTGAGCACCAGGCTAGGAAGCGACATGTATCAATTTTATGTCATTGGATTGACTCGACCAGGAATCAAACTCCCGATCTTCCGCATATTAGGCCCGCACTTTACCGATTCGGCCACCGGCAGATAAGTGAATAGGTCGGCTTCTCGTGGTAGAGCGTTCATTTCGATTGGGGTATGTGAAAAGTTCTCTCCCTGGTAGATTCAGAAGTACGATATAAAGATGCATCCTATTCTACTTTCAGGCTGAATATGTCAAAACATTTGCATTTCTCTTTACGTAACTTTGCTGTTAGCTTCCGAGAGATTCGCTAACTCTGGAGATATTTTAAATATAATCATGCCAACTAAATTTTGGCAACGATGTGAAAACTCTGACCCCATAGAATTCCACAGTAACATGTTCTGTTAACTTGACTCTGTCTTCCCATCTTAACACAGTTACCAAGGTACATTAAGTACACATGTATCTGTCTTCGACATGTAGAATCAAATCTAGCTAAATGTTTTGTTTTAGAAAATTTGATGTGACGTTTTCATCTAAATCTTCAGATTTAATCGGAAAATGCGAATTAGTCAGATTCGGTAATGATTCGTTGGGTATGCTTTGGGATATTGCGACTGAGTGGGATTTTGTGCACTCTCACAAATCAGTGCCCGTGCTGATATGACCTGTGATATTGCCAGCATATAACACTGAAAACAATAACCAAAACAGACAATTAAATTGAAGGGAGACTCTCTTCAAAGCATCCCACCTGTAACACCCGTACCTCGCCACCCGCATACAAAATCACAGTCTTTAATGATGTCACATCTGGACTGATGCAGCGCGCCGCTAACAACACTGATTATTTCATTGCAAGCAGAGACAGCTCCGCGTCCGCTATATCGAGAAGGGTCCACAGCGAGGAAAGGAGGAAAATTGGGTGACCACTGTCCCATATTGAGCATACCCTTGCAGGATGAGTTTCCCATTCTTTATGTACTGATATTGTGTGATTTAATCAGTGGTCTATGTAGATACATTTCAAATATACCTCAAACACTTAAATCTGTGCAAAATATACATAAATGTGTGACAATGTCTGAACAAGAAACTACTAAAAAAATAATGGATGTATTCGACTGAGACCTTTCCATAATTTGAGCCAATCACAGCCGTTCTTTTCTATTGCAAATGGCTGCCCCCGATGGGGGCCGCCATTTGCAATAAAAAAGAATGGCTCTGATTGGCTGACACTGAGAACTGTTCTCAGCCAATCAGAGCTGTTCTTTTCATTGCAAATGGTGGCCACCATAGGGGGCAGCCATTTGCAATAAAAAAGAACAGCTCTGATTGGCTGACACTGAGTTCTCGTGAAAACGAGAAGAGGAAAGTTCATTTCCGGCAAGTTCAAACGGGCTCAGACAAGTTAAACCATGGCTGGTTGTCCCTCTCCGTTCAGTGCTGAATATGCTTATGGCTATATCGGCAACGTGGTCATGCCAACGTTTGGTGGGCGAGGTGACGTATTGCGACCTGGTAGACCTACGTCACGGCCCCCGTCACAGCCTGCGCCTTGATGTAATGAAGACGTATCTCATCGATGCTGGCCAGGCGGGCGGAGGCAGTGTGCCGATACGTCGTGGTAATTGGTTGGTTGATAGTTAGAGTTTATTCTCCTGGCAACATATAAGGTCATATTTGACTTATGACAGTGCACACTCATGACAACTTTGATAGTGCTGCCCCAGGCCACCAACACCATGACCTGATATCCACCTCAGTCACATTATCCTGCCATTGACCTAACCAATCCGTGTCCTATCCTATTAATTCTGAGTGCCAGGATAGGAAATGACAAGTATCAATTTTGTAAATCATTGGTTTGATTCGACCTGGAATTGAATTCTCAATCTCCCACACGGGAGGCCTGCGCTATACCGATTCAGCCACTGAGCTTGGTTATGGGTAATTGTGGTGGATTTATCATCGCGGACGTGACGTCACTTCCATGACGTAAGAGCGTTGAGCAGCTCTGCAGGAGCAGCAGCTCGGAGGGACTCCGCAGCTCGGCTGTATTGTTTTATCATTTTGTGTAGTAATGGTGATGCATCGCTTTGCCGATCGCCTCCATGCAGTCCTTTCTTTGCCTGTTCCACCAAAGCAAGCCCCCTGTCGGTGTCCCTTGCAACTAAACTTGCTGCATCGTGGCCATGTGAAAAACCATGTGCGAAGCCATCTGCAAGTGTATATATGAGTTTGTATTGACTCATATTACTTTAACAACACCCAAGTCCCATGAAACAATAAAGCATCTGAACTCCAAAGCTTTACTGGATTGTTTGATTAAATTGCCCAGTAATTGTGACGCGTTGGTTTTTCAACTAACTCCATGCATGACTAATTCTTCTGCACAAGCCACAATAAACCTTCTAGTGGTGTCCTTTGGAACTATACTTGGTGTTGGTTCCACTGAGAAGCCCACTGATAATGCTGCTCATGCCTCTCACGTGACTTTGTGCATGTGCCACTTCCGGTCTGAAGCGCTAACGACATCCCAGTCCCATGAGACAATAAAGCATCAGACTTATAATAATGTATTCATGGATCATCACACTTAATATATATGGCCTTCTCTGATGGTTAACGATATGCTCGACATGGATTATGTTATTATATCTTAGTCCTATAATGACGTGAAATGTTTCCAGGCCCTCGCAAACCATCTAACCTCCAACCAAACTGGCTCTCATAACATGCATAAGGGGGTCATGTTGTTTATTCCAGCGAATCATTACCTATCCATTCATTTTCTTATTTGTTATTTTATTGTTTTAAATTTCTTGTATATTGATGTTTGGGTGTTAATAGTCAGGCTAATTCCGGACTTTCAACATAGTAATCGACATCAAGGATGGAACGAGCTGTTGTGTGTAGCAATAACATTTTTTTCTTGAAGATTTATACTGCCTATTATGGATAAGCCTGAATAGACTTGTTTTCACCATGAGACAGTTTGTCGTTAGAAAGCCCGAGCCTACACTTTTACCGACCCAAGGGATTTTTAACCTCCCACACCACATAGACATGGTATGAGAGCAACTGGCCTTTGATGACGCTGTAAGTTATCCACAGTGGTGGAAATCCCAGTTGGCAGAGGTGGGGGCACGGGGAATCGAACCACCAACCTTCAGATTAGGAGTCTGACCTAGAAAAAAGTCAGACAATCTAACCACTCCGCCACAGAGAATACATTATTTTCGTGGAATTCGTGACGGTTTGTTAGTGTTCCTCGAATTCAGCGTGACACCGAGCTGGCTTTCCCATGGGGAGTGTATATTTTGAGTTCCTCTCCAGCACTCATTCTGCTAGATATGTCCCCGTAGCCCAGAAAATTCGTCTTTAGATCCCTATGCTGTCATACTGAAATCATCGCATACAATAACCCATACAATTGGTTGTACATATTATCTGCACACATAATGTGTTGCCGCATTAACTTCTTTCTCGGGGTTAAAGTGAGAGATAATTTGAAAAGATATATATATATATATATTTCTTGAATTAGCAAAGGCTTGAAATGAGTAAAGGTTGTCAATTGATTGAATCTTAGAAATTGTATTACTGTTTCTAATAATGTCTAGTTGTCCACCACTAGGTCCGAATTGATATCCATCTTAGCAATAGATGAACACTGCAAATGCTGTCACTGTCTGGGTATGAGTTTCTGTTTGTGTTATATTCTTATTTTGGTTGGCACATAATTTCAATTGTTATGGAAACTGTATGGATGAGTTTATTTAACTGAGTATTTAGGATATTAGAATCTGCATAATCTAATGATTTTTGGTTTTGGGCATATGTCGAAGATGAATATATTAGATTGCCCATTATAATCTACCTTAGTTTCCATTAAAAATGGTAGCATTGGAGGTATTTGAAGCGAAAAGAATGCAAAATAAAGTTGGTGTGCACACCGAAATGTTGGACATCATATTATTGCATAATGTGCACTACTCAGATTTTGACTTAATATTACTTCTATTTTCTATTAAATTGATGATATGCCACATTCGCTGTTAAGTAAGAGAATCCGAACCTTAAATAATCAAGGAGAGGGTGTGTGGGCTTGAGCTGCTCTGCAGAGTTTATTTTCTATGGGCAATGTGATGTGAGTAGTAGCCGACGCATCCTCGAGGTGGCGTGGTGGCTCCCCTACCCCACCAAATCAACCACAATTGAAATTATGCGCCAACCAAAATAAGAATATAACACAAACCGAAACTCATACCCAGACAGTGACAGCATTCACAGTGTTCATCTATGGGTAGGATTGCTATCAATTCGGATCTACTGTAGGACAACTAGGTGTCATTGCACAAACACCCTGCTGGAGTCTGGCCATGCAGATCAGCATTGCACACACGCCTCGACCATAAACTTCATGCACAAATAGCAAACAAATCACCGCTTTAAAAAGTACCACTGTTCTGGAAAATGATAGTAGCTTCTGCCATCAGAGGCTGGATTGTTTATTAAAACTTTCCGAAGGAACATATATATGTATATATGCATATATATATATATATATATAGAGAGAGAGATGCGCATGTGTGTGGACCAGTTTATATACGATTAAAAAGAAAACCACTAGGATATCAACAGTATTTTAATACGAGCAAGGTGTAACCTATTAGGAAGCCCTACAGGGAATTGGACGCAACCAAAAGTAACATATGCCTGAGAATGGTCATGTATACAAAGCACATATGTATGATCATGTATGAATATGTGTATCTGTATATGTCAAAGCGTGTATGTGTATGGTTGTGTGTGTATATGCATGTATGGATGTCTACTTATATGTGTGTATGTGTATGTGTATGTACGTAAATTATGTCTGCATGTTTACATGTGTACATGTGTATATGTGTACACGTGTATACATGTATGCGTTTATAATTTATCATATTTATAGATATATATATATATATATATATATCTTATATCTAACTGAAACCAATATGTATATATAAAGTCCAGTTTGAAAATGATGATGACAATACCATAGAGTGGTTTGCGAATATATACGGCGACTGAAAGAGGCAGTGAATAGCGGTTTGCTAGGTGGGGGACATAGGGGGCGCCACCAGTAAAGTCTGATTGAGTAACATAGCGAGGCAGTCGAAAACGGAGGTGGGTGTTTGCAGATCTTCTGATATTTATACTGATGTGTTCCTTATGCATCACATATATATCACTAATTATCGTTGGTAGATAGCAACCTTGAAAGATACCTTGTCGATGATTTAAGGGCTTTTTGGAACAACCGGCGACTCAAGGTCATACGGTCTATTTTAATCGATGTACCTCTACACTGAGACAGTAGCTATCCTGGTATATACTCCAGTAATGCTACCGGTCTAGGACGTTCAAAACACTACCCTGTTGAAAACACTACGGTAGTGTATTTAAGGTAAGTTCAAACACTACGGTAGTGCTTTGAACTTAAGTTCAAAACACTACTGTCATGGGGTTGATGAAAATGGGAAATATTGCGCCTAGAGCGGGACTCACACCCACATCTCTTTGCATTCCGGGCCAGTGTGCTAACCATTACACCAGCTAGGCTCCCTGATATCACCACAGTACCCATGTCTACCTGTATATGTGGTTACTTGCCTGAGAGGTCAGTGCAGACCGCTACACTCGTCCCCCTGGAATTGTAATTCTTGTAATGCTTATAATTACATGCATACAGGCAAAGCACTGACGCATACATACACAGGGTAGGTTCAACAACCATACAGCGCATAGCTTGACCAGGATCCTGGTCATGGCAACCAGTGTCATGGGGGTGATGAAAATGGGAAATATTGTGCCTAGAGCGGGACTCGAACCCACATCTCTTTGCATTCCATGCCAGTGTGCTAACCATTTCACCACCTAGGCTCCCTGATATCACCACAGTACCCACACCTACCTGTCTATGTGGTTACTTGCCTGAGAGGTCAGTGCATACCACTACACTACTGTTAAGTTCAAAACCCTATCAGCACGATCAGTGTATACCATTATGGAAATATTATTATATGCTGACAGTGCTGCGGATTTTGAAGCACGTGTTAGTAGTACACACTGATAGTGCTGCAGGGTTTAACATTGTTACTGTTATGGCACTGTGGCCTAATTGGTAGAGCGTGGGCCTCCCATGCAGAATGTTTGTTTGTGTGTTGTTGTTTTACGTCCTAGCAACATCTAATGTCATGTCAGGACAGGTACCAACTTGTCACAGTGTGCACTCATGGCGACTTTATATTTCTGCCCCACTGGGACACTAGGCCACCCAGTCACATTATGCTGACACTGAGCCAACCAGTCTTTGCCCTATCCTAATAATGCCGAGTGCCAGGCTAGGAAGTGACAAGTATTTGGTTTGACTTGACCAGGATTCAAACCCACACACTCATACATCAGATATCAGGTCATGGTGCTAGTGGCCTGCGTACTGCCCCACACAACTGCACACTGCCCCACCCTACTGCATTCTTCCCCACCTCACTGCATACATCCCTACCATACTGCATACTGCTCCACCTTACTGCATACTGCCCCACCCTACTGCATACTTGCCCACCCAACTGTATACTTTCCCCCACACTAATGCACACTGTCCCAGCCTACTGCATACTGCCTCACCCTACTACAAATGAAAATGAATATGCAGCAATTATAACATATTTTTTAGAGTACCGTTTTGAACTTAAAGATAGTGTTTTGAACTTAAGGATAGTGTTTTGAGCGTGGCCACAGTAGTGTTTTGGACCTACCTTCAACTAGGTTGAAAACACTACCGTAGTGTTTTGAACCTAGGTTGAAAACACTACCATAGTGTTTTTGTGTGGTAGTGTTTGAAGTTACTACACCAGCTCTTACTGTCCTTCTCACTTGCCATGCTATATTTGGAATGAGTGCATAGCATGGCACACCATGGTCAAGTAGAATGTTGAAGCTGCAAGGAACGACGGGTCGGGGCGTGTGAGTATGGCGAGTCACGTGATACACCGGACACAAGCCGCGCAGTGCAGTGCAGTGCATTTCGGTGCAGTGCGATGCAGAGCAGTTCAGTGTGCCGCAGTGTGTCGCACTGAGACTCGGCCCGGCCTGTGCAGCGTGGACTACGGTTGCAGCATGTGGCCCCACCCTGATTTAACGGGGATCACTGCCCTGCCCTGACCAACCCTTACATCAGGCTCCTAATCTCGGCCGCATCCGTGGGGGAGGGAGGAGATACCAGCTGGGACCCTTGTAACTCTACGCTCTCACTCCTCCCCCGGTTGCACCCCACCTTCCATCACCTCCTTACCACTCTACCCCTCCCACACATAGTGGAGGCACCGGCAATGAGTGTCTATCACTGCCATAACAACGGAACCAACGTATAACAGGCGCCACAAAAACTGACCTTCCGTAGCATGTATGAAGATACCTCCACAACTTCACCAATACACACACCCCTGTCCACCCACAGTTAGGCATCTACACACACCAAATCCCCCTTTTCTAGTCCCTTCTCATAAAATTACTTCCACATCATCCTATCCCCAGCCATGAAGCCAGGCCATGCCCCATGTATTACTATTAAGCCATGCATGAATAAGCTTAAGCAATGCTAGGATACTCCAAATGTAGTCCGGTAATTATGTATAATAATGCTGCCCTCTCATGACCCTCTCACATCCACAACACAGTACAACTCTCATAGTTCTACTCCCAGATTTAGAGCATATTTATAGAAAATTCAACTCTGAAATTCAACTCTGACATTCATAGCAAATTCCACCTCTGGCATTTATAGCAAATGGCACCTCTGGCATTTATAGCAAATGGCACCTCTGATACTTATAGCAAATTCCACCTGTGACATTAATAGCAAATTTCACTTCAGACATTTATAGAATATTTCACCTCTGACATTTATAGAAAATGGGACGTCTGACATTTATGTAAAATGGCACCTCTGATACTTATGGCATATTCCACCTGTGACATTTATACCAAATTCGACCTCTGACATTCACAGTCCACCTCGCAACATGCCAGTACAGTCCACCACTCAGATTGATATTTATAAACTAAGAAAGTCGCAGGGAATTCCAGTAGACAGCCCACCACCAAAGAAAGCCATGGCATCCTCACCTCCTACTTCAAACCAAGCCACAGATGTTCAACTCCGTTTACTTTACTCCAGTTCCAAGGCAACCTACTTAACATACCCGATGGCCGAATGAGTTTACCGTCCGCCTTCCGGTCTGGTTCGTCGTGGGATTCGAACACCCAGATTCGAACCCTGGCCAAGTCTAACCAATGAGTTAAAAATTGATACTTGGCACTACCTAGCCTGGCGCTCAGGAGGAGTGGTGTAAAGGAGGAGTGGGGTGAGGAAGGCTAATTTTCCGCGATTGACATTTGCCCTGCTTAATCAATTAATGTACCAATAACATGAAAAATAAACCTGAGTGCTAAAACTGACAGTATTGTTAACCGCAACTGTAAACATCCAGTCATGACCTTTGACCCACAGTACTTGATTATAGTTGAAACCGCACCATCGCAATATGCAAGCTCTACAAGAGAGTGTACTAGTATTAACTAGGAATCAAAAACATGACTGACGACTGTGATCTAACCCCGATAAGGTTATTTACAAGTGGCTGATTGTGGTAGTATCGGGTGCTGGCAGGATCTCAATTGCTGTCACAATCTCTTGGTTAATGCTCCTAAATAATTGCTACTTAGTGCAGCTTCCTGTCGCGTCGCGTCCATTATGTGGTAGTTACTAGCTACCAATTGCTATTTGATTTATACATTCTATTTTGTTCTACTGGTGCTGAAACATATGTGAGGGATCGGCAGAGTTAAATAACATTTAAAAAATGTAAAAATCATTAAATAAAATAACATCATTGTCTAATCACCAAAGGCGGCGTGAATGCAGATTGTGTAGAACGGGTGATATAACTACAGGTGATATAACTGCTAGCCACATTCATTATTAGCCCAACTGTACATATTTCAAAATTAGCAATTACATTAGCATCCACTTGCCAAATCGCTGTAGAAGTTGGATAGTAAATCCCCCCCCCCCCCCACGCTGATCTAGCGAGGGATGCTGAATGGTGACTGTAAAACGTATGCGCGCGAGTTGAAAATGCTCTTCCGGTTCTACCTGAGCTCTCAAACCACATCCGGATCACTACACGAAAGATTGGTAAGGGGATCGCCATACCTGGGTGAAAGTTATAAGGGGACCGCCGGTCCGCTTCCACTTTCCCAGACCTCCGTGGTCGCTCCCTGGCGCTTCCTCCTACCCGCGCATGCGCACGGCTGACTGGAGCTGGCTAGCTGCGCCGGTTGCCATGACAAAGTCGAGTATGCGCGATGGAATGCGTAGGGGGACGGGTGGCCGGTTGGGTGGCTCGCGCCCCGCCCCCCCCCCCCATGTCTAGTGGCCATCTTGAATTCCGCAGCTACCTGCCGGTATTGGCTGAATGTCAATGCCCCCACGCCTGCCTCACACCCCCACACCCCCACAACCCCTTCGTCCTGTCAACCTCTCCTCTCGTCACCCCTCATCTCCCTCATCCCCTCATTTCCACCCACCTCACATCCCACACCTCCACACGCCCACACAGCCCCAACCACACATCCATATCCGCACACCTCCACACATCCACACACCCACACCTCCATACATCCATACCCCGACCCTCACACCTCCACACCACATACACCCACACCCTCACAGCCCCTACAACTCCACACACCCCAACTCCAACACCCCCACACCTCCAAACCCCATATCCCTACAGCCCCACACCTCCACACACCCACCCGCCAGCTCCCACACCCCCACCTCCCACATTCCCAGATCCTTCCACCCTTTGCAATCGCTCACCCACACTCCCACCCGACCACCCACACGCACGTGCATGCATTCTCTCTGGACTGAATGTCAGGCACAACCAAAATACATAGCTGGCTTGTCAGCCAATAAGCGACCTTTCCACATACACATACCCCCATAATTCCTGACGCCCCCCCCCCCCCACCTCCGCCACCCGCTCCCACATCTTCCACCGCATTATGTACACTGCATCAGCTCACCATGCACCACACCACAACATCACACCGCAACATAAAATATCGACATCCCAGCAACCATTGCTACAGTAAGCAACTTCTTCACTTAATGCTACCCAGCTTTCACTTCCCACATCCCACACTCTCTCCCAACAAATGGCCAACCCTACTGTCATATTGTCAACTCACCGATTCACCCACCACTCAACTATATTCTCCACCTGGCCACGTCCCATCCTCCTTCCAGCCAAACAAGCACACCCAGCCTCAGTATGCATGCACACCCATGTTAGTTCCCCCCTCTCCTCTCCCCCATCCAGTCACCCTCTGAAGATCTCACCCATACTGCTCCTACTCATCCTTCACACGCCCCCGCCCCCATCCCTCCCTCCCTCCCTCCCACCCACCTTCCAACGTCCCCACCCCCTCCCTCCCATCCGCCCACCCACCCACGCCCCCTATCCCTCCAACCCACCGACCCATCCCTCTCTCCCTCCATCCACCCCTCCCTCCCTCCATCCCTCCCTCCCTCCATCCCTCCCTCCCTCGCTCCCACCCACCTACGCCCCTCCCCCCCAGGCCCCCGATCAATACCCCCCCCACCCAGCTATACCCCCATCTCTCCCTCCAACCCACCCACCCACACACCCGCCCCGCACCCCTCACTCCCTCCCTCCCTCCCACCACACACCACGTGGTCCATAGTGGCCGCATATAAAAAACCTCACACCAGTCGGCAATCTGTTACGTAGGCTCCTCGGGAACACGTATAAAAAGCTTAATAGGATTACGAGATTCCATAACTCATCACAGTGAATATGTTCCAGAATACTCATTAGATATCGGGCAGCGTACTTCCGTGATTAAATCGATTGTGTTTTTATTTATTCAATATTGTTGTTTGTAATCCTGCTTGTCGGTGGATATAACCTCACATTTGCTGAAACTGCCTTCTACTGTACTACTGGCATGACCCTATGGGACTAGGAATGATTCTTTATCATCCAATCACGTGACGTCCTTATCACTGCGAAGTCATAACAAGGAAACGACTGTATTGTTAATAATGAAATCAATGCCTGACATAGTTAGTATAATTAGTTCAATGTATGCCTTGTTCTGTATTAATGTGGCTTTACTATTCATTTCCTTATCTTTTATAAGTGACGCAGTGGCCGAATCGGTAGAGCGCGGCCATCGCGTGCAGAAGGTCGAGAGTTTGGTTCCCGGTCAAGTCAAACCGATGACATATACAATTGAGAATTTTCACAACCTAGCCTGGCACTCAGCATTAATAGGATAAGTGGAAGACTGGTTAGCTCAGTGTCAGGATAATGTGACCGAGCGAGATATCGGATCATGGTGCTGGCGGCCTGATTTGCCAGTGGGGCAGCACTATGAAGTCCCCATGAAAGCACACTGTAAAACGTTGCTATCCAACCAATTAAATGGCTTAATCTTTCTCAGCAAAGAACTCACGTATACAATTGGTAAGGTAAATTAATGTATTGCCATTCAATCCTTATACCCTAGTACTGTGCTTTATGACCTATGATGCCCATTTTGAGCTGTCCATTGCGTAACATTATTTTGCAGTTATATATAGTATAACTAGTTAGGCACATATTATTTAGGCTGCAGGGATACAATTAGGAATATAATTCATGTATTGACCCTAACGGTATGGCCATAATAGATTGCTGCAACCCAGTCTTCACCACGCGTGCTCATTTAGTAAATGCACGCAAAGTGGTGTTTTACCCGTTTAATCACAAATAATTCTTTAATCCTTTATTTGTCCGCCTCATGATTCATTACTCATTATCGCCCCACATGCTTCACTAACACTGCACATATTTTATGTCGTTTCAGTTTCTGGGCCGTAGGACTTGGCCCCAATAAGGTGAGTGGTTCAAATTATTACATCACTATCTAGATCTTTCGCTTGCAAAAAGGTGACGTCCAGCTTAGCTCCTGATAAGAGAGGTACACCGATATTTTGGTGAATTGTTTTGGACAAATTATATTTAATACAAATCTACCTGCATCTCGTCCACCGCTGATCTGCAGTATGTAAGATTCTATAAGGAAGCACAAGGAGAAGGAGTGCAGGTAAGATAAGTATTTGATTGAAGGCTGGAGGTAGTTCCCTGGTCCAACTGTGAATTAAAAAAAATAAAGATCAGTAGTAGGGGGGTGGGAGGGAAAAATGTGTGCAGCAACGGTTAGCAAAACAATGGTGGTTGGTTGTTTGTTTGAGCTTTAAGTTCTGACAAGATCTAAGATCATATCCTGACGGGTACCGACTTGTGACAGTGCACACTCATGGCAACTTCATAGTGCTGCCCCACTGGGAGACCATACTGCCAGCACCATGAACTGATATTCCACTCCGTCACATTATCCTGACACTTAACCAACCAGCCCTTGCCCTATCCCAATTATGCAGAGTGCCTGGCTAGGAAGTGACAAGCATCAATCTTTAAGTAATTGATCTAACTTGACATTGGTTTGAGCCCATGGGTTCGAATGCAACAATCTACAACAACTGGAGATGGACGCTCAACTCATTCCGCCATCCCGTCTGGTGCCAAAAGGGAGAATACACCAGATAGCTGGGGAGGGCACAAGTAAAGGTGTGACTGTCCTGTGGCCAATCAGCTGGATAGAGGGTGCACTCATCCATCTACTGAAAGTGAACTCAAATGTGTAGTGCGCAGGATTGGAGAATATTATAACCAGTGCGACTACACCTATCTCCTAGTCATATATCGCTGCTCGATCGATCATACATCAATCATAGTCATAGATCACTAAGTACATGACTGCTAAAAATATCTATAAGTGTAAACTAATAAAAACAATGGCATATAACCTTGGCTATGAAGCCGTTTCCGTGTTGAACAAAAGACAGGCCTGTGCTGATATTAAATGCTTCTCATTGTATACAGTGTATACTGTTATTACTGTGTTAATTGCTCACATTATTTTCTCCCTGACAAGAAGGCATCATATGCTTAACATTACTAATCTCCACAGAAAGCAACTAGTGTTTGTGTGTCCAAAGTAAAACGCATTATTACACACACACACTAAAGTTCTCCATTGAAAGCAACCACACTTTTTTGGCATACCACTTAAAATTCGTTATTGTACATTATATATATATATATATATGTAAGGAATGCGGCGCGCGTGACCCGGGCTACGTCCCACAAGCGGTCACGTGACATCATACCCCATGTGACAGGTCGTGCAATAAACGGTCAGTGGTTGATCAGCACTCAAGGAGTTCGGGTGTGCTTTCCATACACACAATAGGCAACGGCCCTCAGACTCCTGACAAGTATTTGTGATATCGCCCCAATACAAGCTGGACATTACAGAAGCATTCATATATGTTGTATCAAATCCTCAAATTAGTTTATTAGTCGATTAATTGCACACCGGAGGATAAACGAAACATTCAACAAGCCATCTGTAGCATGGCAATTATGTCATTCAGAATCAACGCCTTATGGAGTTAAATTCCATATCATTCAATAGTTGGTGCCTACGATATGTTTCCATTAAATTCTCAAATAAGTGAATTAGTAGAGAAATTGCATCCTGGAGGATGAGAAAAACGCTATTCCAGCCCGGTGTATCATGGCAATTGTTTCATTCAGAATCAAATACTTATGGAATAACATTACATAGAATTAAATATTTGAGTAGATTGCAGCGTGAAATTATCAGTTGCTGGTTTCGATATGGGTATTGTCACAAGAATGAAGTTGAATCATGCATTGTCTGGCTACATCTTTAATAAGCTACATCTTTAATAAGCTACATCTTTAATAAGCTACATCCTTAATAAGAACCACCATTGTGGAACGTGACATTCCCCATTCCCTTAGACCATCAGTGTGGGCTGTTCGCCCCTCCCTCCTTCTCTTCTTTCCTGCGCAGCCTCCCATCAGACCCTACTGCTGTACAGTAGGAACTGATAACCAACAAGAATTAGATAGCACACAAATGACTATGGGACGGGGTGGCCGAATTGGTAGAGCGCAGGTCTCTCGTGTCGAAACTCAGGAGTTCAATTGCTGGTCGAGTCAAACCAATGACTTACAAAATTGATACTTGGCGCTTGCAAGCCAGGCTCTCAGCATCATTAGGAGAGGGTAAGGACTGGTTGGCTTGCTGTCAGGATAATGGGAGCGAGTGGAATATCAGGTTATGTTAATGGTGGCCTGGTCTCCCAGTGAGTTGGCACTATTAAGTTGCCATGAGTGTGCACTGTCACAAGTCGGTACCAGTATGATATTACCTTAGATGTTGCCATGACATAAAACTCTAATGATCTCCCCATACATGACTAAGCTGAGCCTGTATGTATGAATGATTGTTCTTCAGAGTAAATTGGACGTGGTTGCCGAATCAGTACAGCGAAGGCTTCACGTGCGGGAGGTCGGGAGTTCGAATCCCCGTCGAGTCAAGCCAATGTCTTACAATCCCTATACTTGTTGCTACCTAGCCTGGCGCTCGGCATTTCTAGGATAGGGCAATTACTTGTTAGCTCGGATACTGTGCCTGAATGAGGTATATGGTCATGGTGCGAGCAGCATGAGCTCACAGTGATGCAACACTATAAAATTACCACGAATGCAGACTGTCGCAAGATGACATGCATCTTTTAGATATATATTTTGACTACTAGAACCATCAGTAATGCCTTAATTTATTAGGCTTACATAATTGTTGTATTACATTCACAATCGTCCTATGGGGAGGGCGAACCTGTTTATATCCTTGGAACCATAATACATGAATACTGCTGAATCTGGCTTAGACTATCTAGCAATCATCTAATTCCTTACAAAAAAAGTGGAGGTGGAGTGGTCAGATGGTGACGGGCAGAGGTGCCACCTGGAGGGAAGGAGGGGAATAGAGCTGCTTGGAGCAAACCTCCTTCCCTACAGGCCCGACACCAACCACCAACATACAACTACCAACAACTACAGAACAATGTTACATGAAGTTGGAGGAGACAAGATAGTGGCACAGGATAATTGCATTCCATCATAATATACATAATAATTTATACAGTGCATCGTCTATTACACTTTAATGTTCGGCAATTCAATTTAGCATATATATAACTTGCAGTGGCCAACGGCTGGAAGACCAATTCCTCTGAATTCCCCAGCACTGACACGAGAACTGTTCAGAAGAATAAATAATTGACAACAAAGGTGATATAAAAAGGAACAGAAAGAGAGAAATAAGAAGAACTTCCAGAGAGGAGAACATGATTTGGACATGACAACGACCTGACCTCATGTATAAACAATGGTTCATGTTGGGAACAGACAGCTCGAGTCTTGTCGGGTAATAGAAAGGCTATTTCTGTCAAGCATGCCCTATATGATTTGAAACTACCGAATGGCGTTAATTAAGTCCGTATGAAGCGGGGGGTGTTTCCAAGTAATGAACCGCTTGCGTTCTGCAATAAGACAAATCGCCCAAATATAAAATAGGCACCCATTTCCGCACGGAATTCACGGATTGGCTTTCAATGCAACCCTTCAAGTAAATTCCTTCGTTGCTAATTTCGGCGGCATTTATAGACTTGTCAGCGATTAGGAAAAATTGGGCGCCTGTGTTCTCTAAGATTTGAATGGATTATCCTTCATGACAAAGGAAAGTAGCACAATTCAGATAGCACCTTGTTCGCTAATATTCACGAATCCAAATGCATTGTTTGGGCCTGTCATTGTGGCTTATAACTACATCATGTGTGCTAAATACTTCTGTCTTTAGCACATCGTCAATTTTCTTTTTTTCCGCAGGCTAGAATGATGTAACTGGCTTGATAATTATTTGCATAAAGAATGAAGGCGAAAGGTATCCAGAAAAAATGTCTGCATAATTAGACATTTATATGCTCGAAATCCGACAAGGCGAATATAAGTCCACGTCAGGTCCCCAATGATGGGGCAGCTAAGCGATTTATTTCTCACAAAATGGATCGAGCCTTTGCAATTGAGACATAAACTGCCCCTTCCGATCGCGACACAGTGTGGCAGGTGCATTCTGGGAACAATGCAAGGTATCGCCTTGACAATAGAATGCGCATGGATGCACGGTTTGCCATAAGTGGCATTCTCGGAGTGGTTAGAGTGTCTGACTTTTTGCTAGGTCAGACTCCTAATCTCAGGGTCGGCGGTTCGATTCCCCGTGCCCCCAGCTCTGCCAATTTGGATTTCCGCCGCTGTGTATAACTTACAGCGTCATCAAAGGCCAGTTGCTCTCATACCATGTCTATGTGGTGTGCAAGGTTAAAAATCCGTTGGGTCGGTAAAAGTGTAGGCTCGGGCTTTCTATCGAGCAGCAGTGGAGTGGGGAAGACCAGTCGTCTGTGACTGGGATTTCCCCTGCTTGGGACAACTAATGTACCAACAAAAGAAAAGAGAGACAAATAAGTGTTCACACTTCCTGTCTACCATTCACTATATCGCTATAACTTACTGCTGGGTGGAAAGAGAGGCCGAGGAAAACACACACATCGAGAGAGGTGAGAGCATTTGCATTCTGATTTTGGTGTGGGTAGTTAAGGCCCTGTCACATTACGGCGTATGGCGGGAGCGTATTGAAAACCTACGTAGGTCCTGCGCGTGCCGGCCTATGATGACATTTGG
Organism: Branchipolynoe longqiensis; assembly: GCA_030323885.1. NCBI lineage: Eukaryota > Metazoa > Annelida > Polychaeta > Phyllodocida > Polynoidae > Branchipolynoe > Branchipolynoe longqiensis. The sequence goes on from CM059191.1 coordinate 69,926,662, forward strand.
TGACCTTTCGGGTGGTTTTGAGCGTATGTGGAACCTACGAGGAGCGTACGAGGAGCGTATGAGGAGCGTATGGGAGCGTATGGGAGCGTGCTGTGACATTTTTTGACAGTATGGGCCATACGCCCTCATAGGTCGGTTTTTTTTTAGCATGCACAAACAAATTTGGACGGACGGATTTATGAAAGCGTATGGCAGCGTATGCCTCATACGCTTCACATACGCCGGCATCTGGCGGCATCTGGCGGCGTATGAGTAGCGTATGAGTAGCGTATGCGTAGCGTATGAGTAGCGTATACAGCGTATGCCGACGTATATGACGTAACGCGCTTACGCCGCCATACGCTCCCGCAAAAAAACCTAATGTGACAGCCCCTTTACAGGGAATAATGTTGTGTATGTGTGCCATTAAAGTTGCAGAGTCCGATGGTTTTGAGTTTTTGTCATTTTCTGAGAGAAATATAGCTTCTGAGATAACTAACTATATTAGGTCGATCAGTATAGTCTATCGTACATTAGTTTGAAGTAGGTTTCATTTAAATGGTTTTCTTTTGATATATTTGAAGTGTAAACCTGTCAAATTAGCTTCGGCATGCATGCCAAAACACTGACAGGCGATGTGGTATCCCCGGGTCGGTGACAAGCTACTTACTGATTGATACTAGATACTACTCAGTGGGCAGGGCGGGGACTGTTCACAGAATTGTTCATGGAACTGTTTAGGTGGCCTCAATCAATCAATCAATAGTTCCATCCTCTAGTCAAGGGTTGGATGCAATGGTTCTCCACTTGTCCCGATGTTGTGCTGTTCTGATAGACTGTGAATAATTCAAGCCTGTCCACTGTGAAATATTTGTAAACCATGATGTTCTTGGTCTCCCTCTCTGTCTGCTGCCATTCACCTTCCCTTCCAACAATGTACGGTATATTGAACTCTGACGAATGATGTGGCCAAAATAAATAAGTTTCTTTGTCTGTATAGTGGCAAACAAGCTTTTCTTATTTTTTAATTTTTCTGAGAACTTCTTTGTTGGTGATCTTCTTTGTCCATGATATTTTCATCATCCTTCGATAAGTCCACATCTCAAATGCTGCTAAACGTTTGTACATTTTCTTAGAGATTGTCCATGTCTCAGCCCCATACATTAGAGTAGACCACGCATAACACTGAAGAATACGCTTCCTTGTTTGTATTAATATCTTACTTGATGTTAACACTCTATACATTTTGGAGAATGTTGTTCGGGCTATTGTTATCCTTCTTTTAATTTCTTCCTCACATCTCCCATCATTTGTAATCTTTTGTCCGAGATATATGAATTCGGATACTTGTTCTATGTTTGTGCCATCTATGGTTATATTGACATTTGGTTTATCTGTCTTTTTACTTATAACCATTGTTTTGGTCTTCCTGGCCTGCTTAATGAATATTATGGGGCTGATCGGAGATTTCTCAGAGAAATGCTCAGGGACTCGCTCAGGCAAGTGCTCGGGGGTTGCTCCGGGATTACTCCTGAGACTGTTGCATAACTGTTCATGGAGATGTTCACATAACTGCTTAGGGAACTGATCAGGAATATGTTGAAGAAAGTGCTTAGGAGTTGCTCAGCGATTGCTCATGAACTGTTAGATAACTACTCGTATAGTCGCTCAGTTAGCTGCTCAGGGCATCGGTCAGGGATATACTGAGGCAAGTGCTTGGGAGTTGATCAGTGATTGCTCATGGAACTGTTAGATAACTGCGCATGGAGCTGCTCAAAAGTCCTAAGGGAACTCATCAGGTATCTCTTCAGGGAATTGTTCCAGGAACTGGTCTGGAAACTGTCCAGCGAGCTATTCTTGGGGCTGTTCAGGAAAGTGCTCAGTGAATCGCTCAGGGAACTGCTCAGTGAACTACTCAAGGAATTACAAAAATAACTGATCACCAGCGGCTCAGAGCTACTCAACCTTAGCTGATCTAATCAGTGGCCTGCTCAAATCATTCTCCAGGTAGCTGCTCCAGACTGACCATTGAACTACAATGAACTACACAAGGAAGTGTTTAGGAGCTGCTCTGAGCTGCTCCGACAACTGCTCAGTGAAACGCCGAGGGAGCTCCTCAAATACCTCTTCAAGGAGCTGCTCCAGACTAATAACTGAACTCTTCCATAATCTGGATCAGAACTGGTAGCCTCACCGGATTAAACAGCCTCTTTATCCTGTTAACAGAGGAAAAGCAGCGCCTTGGGCAGCTTCGCTTTAAATCCGTGCCTCCACATTCACCGATATTGGCAGCACCTCCACTCTGTTCTATCGCAACTCCACCTTTTTCTTTCGCCTTTTGGTGCCCGGCTCTTTTAAAGCCGGTTTGCCAACAATCGCCATGTGCCTCATAATCGGGTCGGAGCGCTCTCTGAATGGGGTCATTGTGACGCCTCCCCAAACTATATTAAGGAAATCCATACCAGAAAAGAAATATGTCCCGCTTGCTTGGTGAAACTCCATCTAGCCGATAACTGTTTGCATACCCATGATGATAAAATAAATAAGTGAATGGGTGTTTTATTTTCAGCGAGTCCCCTATGGGTATTGCTTCTATTGCTTTGGTCTCAGTCAGGAGTGGTCTGATAGCGCTGCCGGTTCAAATTGCACTAGCTTGCAGATCTAGTCGGCTTCCACGTAATGTGTGTGTGGGGGTGGGGAGGGGGCATAAGAAGATATTGGCCAGCAGATCCAAAGACCCTGCGCTGGTTTTGCGGGTGTGACTTCTTTGCAGCGGCCTGCAAAAGGAAACTGGTAGGCGGAGATAAGGAATGGACACACACTATGAAGAAGTGGTGGTTGCTGGGTGGTGGTTGCTGGGTGGTGGGTGGTGGGTGGTGGCTGGTGGGTGGTGGGTATGGTAGATGTGTGGGTGGAGGCCCCAATAGAGCTGCGGGTGGTAGGGGTGTGGGTGGTGGGCGTGGTAGGGGTGTGGGTGGTGGGCGTGGTAGGGGTGTGGGTGGTGGGCATGGTAGGGGTTTGGGTGGTTGCTGTGGTAGAACTGTCGCTAGTGGTGTGCGTGGTGGGGGTGTGTCGCTATTGGTGTGCGTGGTGGGCATGGTAGGGGTGTCGATGGTTGCTGTGGTAGAGGTGTCGCTGGTGGGTGTGGTAGAGGTGTGCATGGTGGGCGTGGTAGGGGTGTGGGTGGTTGCTGTGGGAGAGCTATCGCTGGTGTGTATGGTAGTGGTGGGCGTGGTAGGGGTGTGGGTGGTGGGCATGTAGGCTGTGGATGGTGGGCGTGGTACGGGTGTTGGTGGTGGGTGCACTAGGGGTGTGGCTAGTTGGTGTGGTAAGGGGGTTGGTGGTGGGCGTTGTATGGGGGTCGGGGCGGGGGCCGTAGAGGTGTGGGTGGTTGGCGAGGTAGGGGTGTGGGCTGTGGGTGTAGTGTTGGTGGTTGGCGTGGTATGGGGGTTGGGGTGGGGACAGTAGAGGTATGGGTGCTTGGAGTGCTAGGGGTGTGGGTGTGGGTGGTGGGCGTGGTATGGGTGTGGGTGTGGGTGGTGGGCGTGGTATGGGTGTCGGGGTGTGGACGGTCGAGCTGTGGGTGGTTGTCGTGCTTTGGGAGTGGGTGGTGGGTGTGGTAGGGGTGTGGGTGGTTGGCGTGGTTTGGGCGTGGTTTGGGCGTGAGTGGTGGGTGTTGTTCGGGTGTGGGTGGTGGGTGTGGTAGGGGTGTGGGTGGTGGGCGTGGTATGGGTGTGGGTGGTCGGTGTGGTAGGGGTGTGGGTGGTGGGCGTTTGGTGTGGGTGGTCGGTGTGGTAGGGGTGTGGGTGGTGGGCGTGGTATGGGTGTGGGTGTGGGTGGTGGGCGTGGTATGGGTGTGGTAGGGGAGTAGGTGGTTGGCGTGGTTTGGGCGTGGTTTGAGCGTGGTTGGTGGGTGTGGTAGGGGTGTGGGTGGTGGGTCTGGTAGGGGTGTGGGTGGTGGGCGTGGTATGGGTGTGGGTGTGGGTGGTGGGCGTGATATGGGTGTCGGGGTGTGGACGGTCGAGCTGTGGGTGGTTGGCGTTGGTTGGGCGTGGGTGGTGTGTGTGGTAGGGGTGTGGGTGGTGGGCGTGGTATGGGTGTGGGTGGTGGGTGTGGTAGGGGTGTGGGTGGTGGAATGGTGATGGGGACGACGTGAGAAGTGGTGATGGAGGTGCTAGCATTGCTGAATATGGAAAGTAGGGAAATGTTTTGTATCATGATATTACAGCAGTGTTGATACTGAGAGGCAAATGGTCGTTGGTAGAAAAGTCACCAGGATAGTTCTGGTAAGATAATCCACTGAGAAAACGATGGTAGCGGCGGTAGTGAAACTTCTGAAATTGCAGAACGGTATGGAGGTTATAAAGATAGTTAAAGCAGTGCATTGATATAATATAAACTGAAGGTATTGAAGTTAGTATAGGTATTGAAGGTAGGTGAAGTAGTGAAGAGACCAGACAGAATGGCCGAATGAGATGAGTGCCTGTCTCCTGTTTAGGTAGATAGTACCCTCGTCGAGTCAAACCAATGACTTAACAATGTATATCTGTTGCTTCCTAGCCAGACACTTGGCATTATTAGGATATGACAATGACTGGTTGGTTGAGGGGCAGGATAATGTTACTGAATGGGATATCAGCTCATGGTACCAGGGGCCTGGTGTCCCATTGGGGCAGCACCATAAAGTTGCCATGAATGTGCACTGTCCCAATTAGGTGCCTATCCTGATAGGACGTTATATGTTGCCTGGAAGTAACATTCTAACGACAAACCAATATGGATGGTAGGTAGAAAAGTAGTGAAATTGATCGAGGTAATTAAAGTATTGCAGCTAATGAAGGGAATTGAATGAAGGAAGGTAGCAAAGTATTTGAGGTAAGGAAGTTATTGAATGAAATGAAGGTATTAAAGGTAACCCGGGTAAACAAAATAGGACAAAAGTAATGGAATACTCGATAATAATATAGGTAACGATAACGAAGGTAATCAAGGTAGTCTCTCGTTTGATGGTAGTTCAGGTAATAAAGTTGAACTTTTCAGTTGATGTCTATGAATGTAGTAAATGGTGTGAAGGTAAAGGAAGAGGTTGAATGGGGTAAGGTTTGTGGGAAAAAGGCAGGATAATGAGGGTATTGCATATACTGAAAATAGTCAGGAAAGGGAAGTTAATGAAGGTAGCAAATGTATTGAATGTCGATGAAGGTTATATATGTACTGAATGTAGGTAAGGTTGTGAAGTGGGCGAGACTACTCGACCGATTATTTGCGGGCTCGCATTTTGCCATTATGTGCGGGCTCGCAACTGCCACATTTGCGAGGCCGGGTTCCCTGCTGTAAAGCGTTGCTTGGATACGTCGATTGTGACTATCCTAGCAATGATAGGAGGTCGGGCGTTCGGACCCAGACCCATCAGACATGTTTTTGCGTGCTCCAATGTTTCAGCCGAATATTTAGGATTTTATTTTGGAAATTCAAAACTTATTTAACTTAATTATATGGGAGGGGATTTATCTAGTAACATACATTATATTGTTGAACCATATTTAACTAATAACATACGTTATATTGCTAAATTCATCCTGTTAGTAAGAGGTAAGAATAAAACGGTGAGCTCCTAAGAAGTGACATGAACGTTCCTTGCATTCTTTACTATTCTCCAGACTTATATTATTAACCACTATGGTCAACTACAGATTGCTATTTTGATTGCTCTCTAATCTTATTTAATTAAGGGCCTTCCGCCCCATGGTCTGTAAGGAGTCAAACTCTCCACCTAGAACATTGCTAGCCAAAGGTAAAGCTGGCAGGCTAGCGGACAACCGGCGGCGGGAGGCACAAGATATTCACATGGAAACAATTATTTATATTAACACGTAGGCTCGCCTTAAACGGGGGTGGAATAGCCCGATGGTTGTGAAGGCAATCAAAGGTAATGAAGGTAGGGAAGGTGGCTAAGGTGAGTAAAACCATGGAAATTAGTGGATGCAGAGAATGCCATCAAAGGATTGAATGTAGGGAAAACTATGGTGGTGAGAGAAGGTAGTGAAAAGAATTGGGAATGTAAATGAAGTTATCTTTAAGTTAAAGTTGTGAAGGTAAGCAGATGTACTGAAGTTAAGGGACGTAGTGAATGTTGTGAGTGTAAGTAAAGGTAATGGAGAGAGCGAAGGTTGTGAAGTTAAGAGAAGGTATCGAAGCAGGGGAGTTTGTGAATGCTACAAAGGTTGAACATGGTTGGCACGTAGTCAAAGTACTCGTGCTTGTGAAGATAGTCAAGGTGGATACGGTTTGTGCAGGTATTCACAGTAACCAAAGTTGTGAAATCTTTAAATATTGTGAAGGTTTGAAGGTCACACATGTCAAGATTGCAGGGTAATATACCGCAGGCAGAAAAGAACCATTATTTACATTCAAATGTGTACACAAATTTAACTGAATGCATTGTAAGCTCACCGACGACGATTGGGGTGTTTGTAACCTTATGACGGTTACTGGTTGCAGAACTGCAACATTAGTAAAGAGGCTCCGATAAATCGGCCCAATCTTTGGTTGAAGATGTAACTTCAGTAGGGAGTGTTGTAGAAGCTGGGGACATCTTTACAAAATTGTAGCGAATCTCTTCGTTCCGGCGGTAGTTGAGCTGTAGGTGTAGTTGAGCACTTGAATCCGGACAGCAGCAGGGGTTCGAGGAAGGTGCGTAAAGATGGGAGCAGTGGTGGTTCCAGCAACTAGAACTAGACAGAGAAATCGTAAAGGTGAAGGGCCGCACCCAAGAACACAACTAGTATGAATGGGAGAAATCGAAAGGACATAGACTAGGAAAGAGAAATGAGGAGAGTTCAGTCAAAGGACTGTGTCTATTTGCTCTATGGTGACCGACCAGCGAGCCATAGACACGGACAGAGTAAGAGTAGAAAGTGAAATGCCGGTGGGCTCCCCCTCCTAGAACTCTTTTCAGACATATCAAGGAGGAGCATGGCCTGCGGAGAGGTGAGAGAGAAAGGTGTGGACAGAGTGCGGTCCGGATAGCAAGTTTAAGCTCACCAGGATGATTGCGCATTTTATCATGCGACCTTCTGACGTCCTCTGAACATTTCCAGCCTACCCCTCCCCCCACCCTCACCTCCAGACTGAACGAAGTGATGAAGTTGCACTGATTTATTTCCTTTTATGTGCTCTCATCTCGCACCTGACTGTGTGAGTCCCTTCTATGCTGGTGGACTCTGATGGAGTGCTGCGCCCGCCCTAACTAACTACCCCGCCACACGGTGCACGCCCCCAAAGTGCAATACAGCCACGTATAGCCACCTCGTTAAGCCAGTTCTTATTTTTACCGGCACCATAATGTGGATAAAGTATTGACTTCATCGCTCCTTACTAAAAGCATCTGTCCTACCCCTGCTCCATCTTTTACCCTATAATGTCCCTTCGCCCCCCCTCCCTCCTCAACGCCCACATCCACACCCTCACACCGACCCCGAGACACACCCTATTTATCCCACCGGCAGTAACGGCTGCGTTCCCCGCCCACCGGTCCCCTACTTGGCTGAGTTGATAAGACAAGTTGTGCCGTCCTGTACCCAGACCCCGTATTGTCAGGGGGATCGGTGGCGCCACCTTCCGATCCTCAGTGGAGTCATTACCATCCGGGGCTGTGTGCAGAGATTAGGCGAGCCTTGCCCCGGCCGGACCAAGCCACCCCCCCCCCCCCGTCCATGCCCCCGCACCCCGCCCCCTGCCTCTGGGCCCCCTTTGGATGCCCTCCCCACCCCGAACTTCTCTCCTATACCCTCATGGATCCACATGCCCCTACCTACTCAAGCGCCTTCACGCTGCCGTGCTCAAGCGCCCCCTCTGGTGGTGGTCCCCTGTATGAATGCACACTGCCCAGACACCCTGCATGGCGCGTCCACACTGGGGGGCGCCACCCATACTGGCCCCATACATCACCAATATCAGGGCAATTTTCCTTCTGACTGATGCCGGCTTTTAAAAAAAACGATTCCTTCTGATTTATTGCTCCTTGCTCCACTACTTTTCCCACCCCCGGTAAGGTTGAGTCCAGCGTGGCGATTCAGGAGGATAATAACGCAAGAAAGTGAAAACCACATCCCAAAGCACTTTTTGTTTTGTTTACAAAAATGATGAATCCACCTATTTCATATCTAAACATAATCCAGTGCCAAAGGAACTCCTGATTGCTTTTTCGCATTTCCTCCGAGAGTTTCTGTTGTTATTCTCGGGGGTGTATGTTCATTATGTCAGGCAAGCGGAATTGCAAATAGATATTACACTACGACTACTGGGGAATCACCTCTTGATATGTTATTGCTAGCAGCTTAATTTCTAATTGAACCAGTCGAATGCTCCAGAATCGATGCCTCGACGTTGCGATAAGAAACAAATTACAATACAATGATTCAACTTTAAATTCTTCATGTAAATACAACTACAGCACACGTAAGGTAAAGATAGGCGGTAAATAAAAAGAAATCATATTATTTATTGACTTTTACAATCAAACTAATCTGAGAGTGTCATTTTGTATTTATTAGGAATATAAAACCGCTGAGTTTAAAGTTGCATAGTCCGATGAAAACATCTAATTTTCCAAACCAAAACACTTATCTACATTTGATTCTCCATATTCAATTTAGATACTAGTTCACTTCTTAAGCATTTGTTGCTGCAAAGCAGGTCATAACAAGTCAATATAATATGACATCTTACTACTGAGGCCTATGGTGTCAGACTTTTGGCATGCTTGCCAAAATTAAGTTGGCATGCTTTGATATCAAATATCTAAAAAGTTAGCAATTTAAAATAAAAGTTACTTCAAACTAAAGTAAGGTAGATTATAATGATCAACCTAATACATTTATCTCAGAAAATGACAAAAGCTCAGAACCATCGGACTGTAGGCTTGACACATCGCATACACATGTAAGTAACCCCCTTTAGTTTAGCCAAGTCACCAGATCTATATGACTGTTCTGAAATAGGGGTGGTTCAACTGGTTATATATAGGAGGCCTGCTCAGTTAGAAGATGGTCAAAGGTAGCGTTTACAGTGGTCAACGTTAATAATCTGTGTAGCAGAATATAAGACGTGCCATGGGAAGGGTAGGGGAGGCAGTGAACTCGTTAGCGAAGGCATGGACAATTAATTAAAGGTGGAAGTGCAAGCAATGGGATACTAGTGCACTAGTGTGGGACTAGGTGAGGCAGCAGCAGGCAATGTAGAGCAGCCATAGCTTTATTGAGGGCACCTAGGGCAACGCTAATATATAGCAGTGAGAACTTAGCGACACCTAGGCGAGCAAGCGAATAGAGGTTGCTTGATGTAGTGAGAGTTTAATGAGATGGTTAGATATTAAGTGAAGAAATGCGAGGCTATGTTACATGGTGAGCTGAGTGAGGTGACGCAGTTGGAGTTTGGTGATGGTAGCTGAGGCAATGTCAGGTTAGGCAAGGTAATGGTTGTTAAGTGAGTTGGTGGGGATTTGGGGAGAACATGCAACGTAATGTGAGGTTCGATAAAGCAATGGGTGGGTTAACTGAGATAGTCTGAGGTTAGGCGAGGTAGTGTGGGCTGGCTGAGGCACTTAGGCTTAGCATGATACCGTGATAATTGGTGAGACAGTGCAGATTAGGCAAGACAGTGGGGTTGTTAGATGACACAGCGAAAGAGAGGTTAGCTCAAACAGGGGGCAGTAGGCGAGATGGTGATTATTAGGCAAGATAGTGAGCATTATGCGAGAGAGTGATTATTAGGCAAGATAGTGAGCATTAGGCGAGCCAGTTGGAGCTTAAGTTAGGCACTCCAGCTTCGGTTTGGTAAAACAAAGGTTAGCCAGGGTCAAGGAGGTTTTGATGAGATAAATGAGAAAGTCAGTGATTAGGGTAGGTCGACGAAGCAGTGCGATTAAGTGAGGCATTGCGAATTTAAGTTTAGATTAGGCAGTGAGAGGTTTTCTGAGGCAGTGGACATGTAGAGGAGGGTGTGTGAGTTAAAGTACACAGTGAGACTTTAGATGAGTCAATGTGAGTTCACTCGAAGCAGTCTAGCTGAGGCAGTGTGAATTTAGATGAGGCAGTGTGGATTTAGACGAGGCAGTGTTAGTATAGAGGGGGCAGTGTTCGCTTAGCCGAGGCAATATGAGTCTATACATGACAAAGGGAGTTTTGACGAGGCAATGCAGGTTTAGACAAGCCTGTATGCGATTAGAAAAGGCGGGGTAAGGTTAGACCAGACAGTGTGAAGTTAAGCGAGACAGTGTGAGGTTAGATGAGGCAGTGTGTGTTCAGACGACGGCAGTGTGAGTCTAGCCAAGGCTGTGAGTATCTAGCTGAGGCAGCGCGAGTTCAGATGCTGCAGTCTGAGCTTAGTCAAGGCAGTATGGACTTAGACAAGGCAGAGTGAGTTCAGACGATGCAGTGTGAGTATAGACTAGGCACTGCGTGTCTGTCAGAGGCAGTTCCAGTTTAGACGAAGCATTGCAAGCTTAGCCGAGACTGTGTGCACTTGGATAAGTCAGTGTGGGCTTAGACGAGGCAGTGGGAGTTCAGTCGAGGCAGTGGTCACTTAGACGCGGCCATCTGAGTTTAAGCGAGGCGGTGGAGGTTTAGGCGTGGCTGTGTTTGGTTAGACCAGGCAGATTGAGTTTAAGCGAGGCAGTTTTAGTTTACACCAGGCAGTGTGAGCTTAGACCAGGCAGTGTGAGCTTAGACCAGGCAGTGTTACGACACAGGATGTGGTGTCTCGTTTGGACATACAGTGTGAGTTTAGACAAAGTCTCTAGAGTCTGGACAAGATCGTGTGCGTTTTCACAAGGCAATGTGAATTTACATGAGGCAGTGGGAGTCGAGAAGAGGAAGTGGGTGTCTAGCAGAGGCATTGCGATATTAGCCGAGGCAGTGTGAGATTAGACGAGGCAGTGTGAGTCCTAGACGAGGTAGTGGGATGGTTTGCGATGCAGTGTGGCAAAAACAGAGTCACTAGGAGGTGATGCATAATGCGTAGTGTGCGAATGCTGAAAGTGGCCGCGGGTAGTGATTAGCGCCCGCCGCTAGGGGGACGTGGCACCTGATGGGTCACTTCCGGGTGATCTGCAAGCCGCGCACGCGCAAACAGCGGCGCCGACGAGCGAGGCTGTGTAACCTGTGTGCCGACTGCGACGCCGCTGGGCGCTTGTTAAACATTGTAATCGACTCCGTTGTGACGGTGCGACCTGCTGCTCCCTACCGCCAGACCGGCGGACCAGACGCGTTGGCCGAATCGATAGAGCACGAGCCTCGCGTGCGGGAGATCGAAAATTTGGTTGCCGATCGAGTCAAAGCGATGACTTATAAAACTGATACTAGTCGCCTTCTAGCCTGGTGTTTGGCATTAATAGGATAAGGCAGGGCCTGGCTAGCTCAGTACCAGGATAATGTGACTGAGTGGGATTTCGGGTCATGGTGTAGGTGGGCTGATTTCCCAGTGGAGCAGTACTATAAAGTTACCATGAGTTTGCACTGTGATAAGTCGGTACCCATACTGATATGACCTTAGATGTTGCCAGGATGTAAAACTCAAACAATCAACCAACGAAAGCGGTGGCGCAAAGAGGCCATCATTTCATTCAGCATCGACTGACTCCCAGCCTCCAGGACATGCCATGCAAAACTATCACAGGTTGAGGTCTTTGAAAGAGGGCTGACGAAGCTAGTATATAGGTTTCACCGGCAGGATATCTAGACGTGAATATCTATTTGTAATTGTATAGTCCGATGGTAATCTACCTTATTTTAGCTTGAATTAGCCTTTATCTTAAATGACTAACTGTTGAGATATTTGAAGTGCAACTATGAACAATTAATGTTGGTATGCATGCCAAAACGATGACACCATAGATTGTGGGGTAACACATGTATAATGAGCGCACCAGTATCTAAGTTCCATATGCAGAATCAAATCTAGACAATTATTTTGCTTTAACAAATTTGATGTTTTCATCGGACTATGCAGCTTTCATATTTAGTTGTTTTTCCATTGCGAAATCCACAGGATGTACTTATGCATATTGATAGATATCAGACTAGGCGAAGCAACCACATTGTGGATTCATTTAGGTTCACATCAATGGGTTACAGATAAGTCCTGAACTGTAACAGTTTTAAATATATTGTCCAATATTAAATATACAAGAATACTGGCAAATCACAAAAAGGTCACGATTACTTTACCTTGTCACAAGTTGCTCATCATGCTGTCAGTCGCAATGTGTCAAAGACTGCTTTCATTACTTAACTGCCGCTCTCCTTTTTCGTACAATTGTACATTTTATAAAAGCTGCTTGCAAAGTGTTGAAGTGATGCTGGCTTTGGCAAGTTACTAGCGGAACTCTCTCAAGGCGCAAATAGAGGTCTCACACCAGCAAGAACACTTCAAGACAGGATGCCTTGACACAAGTTGCTACATGAAAATACTTGTTGTCACTAGAATTTATATTCATTTAAACCTAGCATTATGTGTGGACTGATCTGCAATTCTACTCAGCACAGCCATTGGCTGCCGGTTTAACCACCGTTATCATCCATGTGTCAGTTACATAGCTGCTACTGTACATCCTATGGAGGGTTTGCTTTCTACGACACCAGTTGCATGGCTGCCAAGTCCTACGTCTAGCTACCATCGTGTTTACTTGAGGCTTCTTCTCACTGACATGGACCTGGCAGTGTAAGCATGCTGTTTTGATATCCTCCAGGTGGCGCTGCGGTTTGTGTACAATGCGAATACAATGGGGCTAACAATGCTAGGACATTGGGGCGGGAGGAAGGAGGGAGGTGGGAGGGGGATGAGGGGTGAGGGTGGTAGAGGATGAGCGTGAAAGGATAAGAGTAGGGGGAGGTCGGAGGGAGGCGGGAGAAGGGACGGGGGGAGAGTGATGAGGGAAGGGGTCGGGGGAGGGACGGGGGGAGAAGGAGGAGGGATGAGGATATGGGGATGAGGGTGGAGGGATAAGGGTATGGGAGGGCAAGGGGGTAGAAGGGACGGGGGAGGAGGGCGAGGGAAGAGCAATGAGAGCAGGGGAAGGAGGGGTGAAGGAGGAGGGAGGGGGAGGGGGAGGTGAGATGAGGGAAGGGGGAGGAGGTGGGAGAAGGGAGAAGGGAAGGGGAGGAGGGAAGAGGGAGTCCACCCAAGCTGGTCCACACCTTACCGCCGACACTGAATTACCCCATCCCACACTCCAGCCCCCACTCCCACACACACACCACCTCACACAACCTTATCCCACACTAGCTATCCCATAACGCCCACACTACCCCAAACCACCCCACCCGATACTACCCCTCACCATACTACCCCGCACCATCCCACACCACACCACACTACCAACTCCACACCACACCACACTACCCACCCAACACCACACCCTGAACCGCCCAACCCTACACGCCCTACCTCACAGTATCCCACATTACCCACCACCACCACCCCTTCCTACATCACCTCACACAGGCCATCGCACCTTCTTCACACACAATTACCATTGCTGACAGCGCAGATCTGAACCCAGTGAGCCTAATGAACACAGGCACTGTGGGTAATGCCATTTAGCCCGCGGGTATGATGAGGTTGGTGGTGCCTGGGGGGGGGGGGGGGGGGGGGGGGGGGGGGGGGGGGCTGGTAGTGGGGGTGGGTGGTGGGCGTTTTTAGGGTGCCTTGGGGTAGGGAGTGCCTATACCCAAACGCGGTAAACCCCGGGGCTTCCCGACGGCGGGGCCACAGGGCACCTTACCCCGGGGCCTCACCTCTGTGTCACCGTAAGAAGTCTCCCACAGGGCCCGGCAGCCCACGGGAGGGACATTCCGCGCACACCCTGCGACAGGCTTTTCACACTTCACGTCAAAGCGGCCACACCCCTGGGGGCTTACATCACACCCACCCTCTCCTCACCCCCTACGGCTCCCACACAGGTGATCAGTCACACCTCACCAGCCCGGATGCCCGTCAGACCTATTTGCACCATAGCCCTGGCTGAAGCCTCCACCCCAGAAGATTCACGCCACTCCCCGATCCACTCTCCCAGACAGAAGAATTATCCGGTATATACCGGGCGCGGTGACCGAATTTGCACAGCAGGGGCCTCGCGTGAGGACGGCGGGGAGTTCAGGTCCTGGTCGAGTCAAACCGATGACTTATAAAATTGATACTTGTCGCTTCCTATCACGGCACTCAGCATTAATATGATAGGGCAACGACTGGTTATCTCAGTGTCAAGATAATGTGACTGAGTGGGATTTCAGGTCATGGTGCCAGAGCCCTGATTTCCCAGTGGGGAATCAGTGCGCACTGCCACAAGTCAGTACCTGTCCTGATATGACCTTAGATGTTGCCAGGAAGTAAAACTCCAAAAAACATCCAACCACCGTAGGGTGTATGGGGTCCTGCTCCGGTTTTCTCCGCCCGCCACCCACCCACCCACCCACACACAATTCTCATTTCCCAACCCAGCATCCAATTGTGTTCAACCTACAGCAGCCTCCCTACGAACCATTCACCGCTCCATTACCCTGTTTCTCTCTAACCAGGCCTACAAACAAGCACCCTCTTACCCTCCCACCACCACCTTCCTTTCTCCGAGCATCAGTCACCCGCCCCCGCCCCTCCCCCACCACCTCCCTCTCCTGCACCACCGCACCTCACCCCACCCCTCGACCCCCGCACCTCCCCACCCTTTGCGCTAGCAGCGTCGGTGCCCGGTGATGGAGGGTTCCACTAATTGCGTGAGGAACTTCCTTAACAAAGTAGCGCGCCTTAAAGCGAGGTATACAGGGGCCTGTTTCTGTTCGTGGTCAGATCCATGTGCCGCTTGGCCAGCAAAAGTCAGCCCCACTCATCCCCGACCAGCCCTCGCCCATCACCCGCGTAGCCCCGGCCAGTCCCATCCAGCTCCGACCGTCTAGCTCCTGCTCAGTCCCCGCCCAGCTCCAACCCGGCCCCGCCCAGCACTGCCCAGCACTGCCCAGCCGCCGCCGGCCCGCCTATCCCCATTCAGCCCCGTCCAGCCTCCACCGGCACCCCGCCCAGCCCCGCCCAGCCCCGCCCAGCCCCGTCCAGCCCCGCCCAGCCCAGCCCAGCCCCGCCCAGCCCCGCCCAGCCCCGCCCAGCCCAGCTCAGCCCCGCCCAGCCCCACCCGGCCCCGCCCAGCCCCGGCCAGCGCCTAGCTGCCCTTCCCAGCAACCCCCCCGCAACGCCCGGCCCCTGCCACTTCCTGGCCTTCCCTGACCAGCCCCGGCGGTGCCCCGGCGGTGCCTCGGCGGTCAGCCTCGGCGTTCAGCCTCGGCGGCCAGCCTTGGCGGCCGGCCTCCGCGCCCGGCCTTCACTAGCATTGCCCCGCACAGCGCAGTCCGGCTTTGATGCTGCAAATCGGGACTATAACTAACCCAACCACCCAGTACGCCCCTAACCTTTCGCACGCCGCGCCCCCTGGTGTCGTCACCTGGATTCTCCATCAGAGGACACCTGTCTGGTACACAGTGCCCCGACAAACCTGTCATGCTCTAAGCGCGCCAGACTACTGCCGCGTCGACCACGCAGAGGCTCCCGAATGAATTCAGCGTACGTCTCCGGTTTCCATAGATTTGTGTGATTCGAACCCACGGGTTTGAACTCCTGTCGAATCAAACGAATGACATAGAAATTGATACTTGTCGCTTCCTAGCAAGGCGCTCAGCATTATTAGAATAGGGAGGGATATAACTGGTAGGCTCATTGTCAGGATAATGTGAATGACTGGGATATCACGGCAACATCCTGGTTGCCTGGTCTCACAGTCGGGCTGCATTATAAAGTTATCAAATCCAGGAGAGTATTTTGCGTTAACAAATGTGATGCTTTAATCGGACTATGCAGCTTTAAGTTTAATGAACTCACACTCATTTCTTTCAAAAGTAACCGACAATGGGCTACTATCTGGCAATGGACATGCCACGAAAGTGGGTTCGGTCAGGGAAGCTGCCTGGTAGTTCTGCTAGTGAAACCGGACTTTGTTTTGAGGTATTTAGAAATGCGCGTCATAACAATTTGGCTGCCATTGATCGGGAGAGGAAAAGTGAAACTGAAGGCTTTCGGAAGCTGAGGGAAGAGTTGTTGGTGCCTGTTGCTGTCTTAAAGCATGACAGCGAATGAATGCCAAATATGTGACCGTAGCTGTTGCCAGGATGTAAAACTCCAACAGTCAACCAATCTAGCAGAGCCCTTTCGGGTGATATTTTAATTTAGCGCCATATACTAAAATTGCCCTGAGACAGTATTGTATGTTTGTATGTGACGTGTTGCAACCAAATGTAAACTGCAGGCGTAGAGTGGGACTCGAACCCACATGTCTGTCAGTCTGTGAAAAGCGTCTTAAAAAATAGGCTACCTTGGCTTCCTGATGAATAAATCCAGTCATATCCTACTTAAATATCCGAGGTGTTTGTCTTTAATTCTTGTATCTCTTCTATTTCGAGTAATATGCTATTTCGGTAATGCCCATGAATATTTCCTTTGTGTTTTCACAGTTAACTTTCCTAATACAAAAGTAACAGTGCATTGTTCACCAAATAGGACGTCCCCATTTTTGACATTATATTCTTTATTATAGGAATATTATTTCAGCATCGTGTTAATATATAATTTATTATAAGAATATTATTATATGTATTATATATTATACGCATATTAGGCGTAATTACAATGAATTGGAATATGCATAATATCTTAGTTTCATATCTATATTATATTTGACCTATTGCCTCTTCGCTTTACCTCGAACATTTTGGTATTTTTTATTTAGAACCTGCACTTCATTGCTGTCGATAGTCTATACTATGTGGTATGTGGGCTCGGGCTGCGCCTAAGTGATTACGTGTATTACAAGGAGCATCACTTGACAGAATAAAATCAAATTTGTAAACCGGTTTACAGTGTGCAAATCGATGCTTCCCTATACTACTCATACCTTTACCACATCCAAACCGATGAGTCATTATACTACTCATACGGAGAGAACGACTATATTGAGATGGGCAATCGGATTTGGTGTAACTGGCGAAGTTATAATGGTGATTGCTATAGTAATTGAGACGGTCACATATTGCTTATATAATGTACTGGTTCGACAAGAATAATCCAGTACTGTTTCTAGACAGGTTTATAGCACAGTGTCTGATATAACCTATCAACGAATCCATGTCCATCTCTACCTTAACAGCCCGCTTCATGGCCCACACTAGTGCAGCGTACATCAATTCACTGAAAGTCAGTCTATTCACACTCTTCCTCCCCTTAGTGTACCGGTCTAGTGCAAACTTACTTCTCTTCTTTCTTCTCCTCCTGTGGCACTCTCTGCTTCCACTCCTCGACTCGTCCGTGTCCGCGTCCCCGCACGATGATGACGATGACGGAGACGAATCCCCCGCAAATCTTCCTCCTGATTGGGGGAGGCCTGCGGCTCAGCGAACCAAGAGACGGGCGAGTACAGGTGGCACAGCGACCAGCCCCCAGCTGGTCGCATCACGATAGGGCCCCCTACAGCCTAAATAATATTAGCATAACTAGTTATACCCCAGATAATGTACTGGTTCGACAAGAATAATCCAGTATTGTTTCTAGACAGGTTTATAGCATGCAAACCATTGCTTCCTTGAATTACTCACATGTTGCCCATATTCAAACCGATAAGTATATATACTACTTACACTGAGAGAAACACCGTTTTGAATTTGCCAATCGGGATAGTGGCTAAGGCTAGGGGAGGAATGGTAAATAGTT
The DNA here is from genome assembly GCA_030323885.1 of Branchipolynoe longqiensis. Classification (NCBI taxonomy): domain Eukaryota; kingdom Metazoa; phylum Annelida; class Polychaeta; order Phyllodocida; family Polynoidae; genus Branchipolynoe; species Branchipolynoe longqiensis. Next base: position 69,944,443 of record CM059191.1, read on the forward strand.
CTCGTATTTTGCAGATGAATGTGCACCATGTTGGTAACAGGTAAGTACACTATCTCGTTATTTGTAGTCAACTATATGAGACTGTATCATCTAGAGGAGTGAAGTCAATGAGACTTTAAAATCTAGAAAGGTAAAAAGAGGGTTACAACGTTCCTCTCACCATCGTAACTGCCACAAGCGCTGCATTGATCAAGATCCCAGTTAGTCATAACACTAAATACCTAACAACAACTGATTGGTCAATTTTACCCTGGTTAGCTCCATATAATTACATGTAGTTAGCCCTGGACACATTATCTGTTAACCCGCAAGACTATCGGTCAGTGAGTATTTATATATTGGTCCCCAAAGCCAAATGGGATCACTTCAACGACATTAGAGGACACTACACTTTGGAGCTGCCTAGCTAGACCTAATTAGGTGCAGGAGATTCATTCTTGCACTATGTTGAGTGCTTATGATGTACACTAAACAGCATAGGCTTCTCCCCCACTAGTAATGTTCAGAATGGGGTGTGCTGCACACAATGCAGTGCATTCAACTTCCTCATCACCATGCACAAACCAAATATGATCGCTTCGATGAGTGGAAGACCAGTGCCTCGGCGCTGACAAAATATGTGTTCAGATGAATAAAAATATCTACGAAAGAAAGGGAAAGATAAAGCCTCCATGCCCTCTGCCCCTAAGTCATGTGTGTTGTGTATGGGGAACCCTGCAGTGGCCCACTGGTACGCTTGTTAACGGAAGCCGGTGCAAGGAGACTGGACCTAGAAAAGTGGCACTATATTGTTTATGGATGCAAGGCGCCAGGGGACGCGGTGACTGGTGGCGATAACGACGGTCAGGGCGGCGCTGTAATTTACTAGACGGTGGGTGTTGTTGCTGGGGAGGGGGATGGTGCATGAGGGCGGTTGGTGGTGGGTGGTGGGCGATAGGCGATGGGCGGTGGGCGGTGGGTGGTGGGCGGTGGGCGGTGGGCGCTTGGCGAGGGTGGGAGACTGTGGGCGGTGAGCCTTTTGTGGTGCGCACTGGGCACTGGACAGAAGAGCTACCAAATGCTGACCAATGCCATTAAGCACGTGGCTTCAGTTGGATTTCCCAATCTTGACCTATTCGCATAAGGTCAGTGTCACTTAATATTTGGCACATTTTTATGCAATTATTCCAATGGTCTACTTCTTTGCAAAAAAAAATCTCATTATATAATACATTTTTCGAGTTTATATAATAATTTGAACTATTTCTATTGACATTTAAGGAGAGGATCACGGAATAATTCAAACCTATATTCAGCTCCTTCTTCGTGTTCCCACTGGCAGAATAATGGAACATTAAAAGTAAGCACTTACATCAGTCAACAACACACATTGGCCACAAAGCAGAAGGTAGCCTAACTTACAAAGCGTAACAGCCATGACATTGTAGGAACCACACTAAAGACGAGAGCTTACACACTAATGATGTGACATCAATCACCCCAACCTGGTCAGCTTCGCCCTGATGCTTGAATGATAGGATGTTTGGTGCGTTGTAGCATAGGATCACCTATCAGGACAGCGACTGACTTGTGGCAGTATTAAATCTGAAATGTCCTGGTGTCGTACTGCTGGGGGAAATATACAATGTCCGACTTAATTCAGAATATCTTGGCACTACCGATAGAAAGCCTGAGCCTACACTTTTACCGACCCAAGGGATTTTTAACCTCCACCACCACATAGACATGGTATGAGAGCAACTGGCCTTTGATGTATACACATCGGTGGAAACCCAAATTGGCAGAGGTGGGGGCACAGGGAATCGAACCACCAACCTTCAGATTAGGAGTCCGACCTAGAAAAAAGTCAGACACTCTAACCACTCCGCCATAGTGAATTTGCTTCGGGGGGTCCCAGTAGAAACCTCTAAGATTTCCAGATGCCACTTATCAGATTGAAAGATCAGCCTATAATGTGCATAGTTTAGTCGGTAGGAGCAGATGGTTATGTTCCATTGGTATATATACCCTACGCCATTATTTACCAAAGCAGGTCAGCCCCACATTGTCACCACACTCCCCTTCGCCATAAATGTATGTATGCGCAGCGTTTGCTGATCAGAAATATGGCAAGTATCACCGTCAGGGTCACGGCCAACATCAATAGACCCCTCATACCTTCCAGCACCACCATCAGAGCAACCCTCACCATAATCCTTTTTTTAAGCATGTATTTATAAGCATTCAGCAATATATCTATAAGCATATATTTATAAGCATTTAAAAAATATATATTTCTAAGCATTCAGAATAACAAGAGCAGCGAAAGAACATGTGATTCACTCCTACATCCACCAGCAACAATTTAGGAAGAATTATACAATTGAATTTTACTTAGGATTTAGTTTTCCTTGGAAACCGTTTTGATGATTATGAGCTTTGTGGTTCATACATGTTTTTGACACATAAGTGGTTGCATGCTTTTACATTATGTGTGAAAGTAAGGATCGATTGATGATGCCCCATAATACCAGTTGAACACTTCTGCCCGTGAATGAGACGTTTATTGCTGACAAAGCATCAAACAACCGCCGATCAATCAATAAAATCATAATCAACATATACCTCAAACAATACGATCATCAGGCCCTTAGGACCAGACCGGGTGGCCAACTGAGTTGTGCGTTCGTCCCCTGTTTTGGGAGATCAGGTGATCCGCACCCATAAGTTTCTGGGTTCGAATGCTGGTCGAGTCAAACCAATGACTTACAAATTGATACATGTCACTTTCTAGCCTGGCGATCGGCATTACTAGAATAGATCAAGGACTGGTTCGCTCAGTGTCAGGATAATGTGACTGAGTGGGACACCAGGTCATGGTGCTGGTGGCTTGATTTCCTAGTGGGACAGCACTATAAAGTCACAATGAGTGTGTGCTGTCATAAGTCAGTACCCGTCCTGATATGATGTAAGATGTTGCTAGGACAAAAAAACAAACAACCAAATCGTGACATGAATTCCTACATTTATCTAAGAATCCTGTCAAATATACCGTATTCAACAGAAACTAGGCCATGTGATTAGGACATTGCTGGAGAATTTAGAACATTTGCATTAATGTCTACCAGGTGGCGCACCGATTGGAATTCTCAATGAAAGTCATCCCATTATGAAGTCTCGTACCAATCTGACGGTCTCTGATACAGAAGCAACTCTGTCTGGTTGGATCTACACATATCAGTGATACATCTGCGATACGGCGTCTCAGTCGGAAGGACACCTGCCTGAGCGTCTAAGGAATACCTCAATCAGAAGGCTGCCATATCTGGGTTCTCCCCTTTCACCATCATAAGGTCACGACCTGATCCATCCAGGGCTTCTCTATATACATGAGGTGTCCCATAGAGTTCCGCTTGTCCAGTACCATCTGCTAGTATGGAACCGATCCCTCATTCTGTGTGCCTTGAGCTAAAAGGGTTTCTTCCGTATACATATATATGTCGGACTCTTGTAAAAAGAAAATGCCACTAAATCACAATGTTTTTCATTTCATCGTAAGGACGATCCAAGTAGCATTTTTGGGAAAATATCAGAACATTTCATTGATTCTTGAAACTAGTGTGATTCTCATGGTCATTAGAAAACAAAGCCTTTACAAGTTTCCCAGTACATTCATGTCCATGTACTGAGTGAATATATTATAATTGAGGAGCATTTCACGGTCTAGCAACAAGTGAGGTCATATATGCCCAGGAGTTGATCGGAACAATTCAGAGTCATGAGAGACGTATCTAATATGGGGCAGTCTCGTTGACCTAATAGTCATAGCCTGTATTGTTTGGTTGTTGTTGTTTTATGTCTTAGCAACGTCTAAGGTGTAAGGCACGGCATTATATTCAGTTACATCATCCTTTCAGGCACCCTAGTGTGTGGCCTAATCGGCAGACCACAGGCTTCCCCTGTGGAAGGTCATGGCTTCGAATCCCGGCTGAGCCAAATCAATGACTTACAAGGTTGTCACTTACCACTAACTAGCCTGGCGCTTGGCATTACTAGGATAATCCAAGGGTTGGCTAGCTCCATGACAGGATAATGTGAATGGGTGGCCAATTCGGCCATGGTCTCCAAGTTAGGGAGCACTATAAACTGTCCTTGACTGCGCACTGTCACTAGTCAGTACCCATCCTGATATGTGATAAGACCATATGTGATAAGACCATATATTTTGCCAGAGAGGTAAAACCCCAACAAACAATAATCGAACACAAGCAGGCACCTTCAGCAAAAGCTATCAGACCCACTGAGGGATGGATACTCTTCCAGCACACTCGGCTCGGGCTCCGTGCGCTCTGCCCGCGCTCTAAGCCGCAGAGTCCGGTTGGTTCCATGAGGGAAGACCCCCCCCCCCCTGCTCAGCGCCCCACCACCACTCCCCTTTAGCAGGCAAGGAGGGAGAGGGTGCCCGTATACCATAGTCATTCACCTGCCGCCCTGCGCCCTGCGCAGGGCAAGGCGTCAGTAGGGCGGGCTGGTGCCCATATGTATCTGTGACCCCTGACCTCCCACTGCGTCACGTGTCAGCGAGCCCACTACTTCACCAAAGCCCTCTCCGGCCTCATGCCCCCCAACCCATACCACCCACCCACCGACCCCTCCTCCCTCCCTCACCTTGCCCAGCACCAACACCCCTTACCACCGCCCGCCCCCGCTTCCAACCCCCCCCCCCCCACCCCCCATCCGTAGATCCCGTCCGCAAACCCATTGAGCGCTGCCTAACCGCCACCCGATATTGACCTGTGGCGCCCTCCGACGGCTGCAGCGCGCACTATTCGTATGCCGCGCATGCGCCGCGCCCGGTAGGACATTAATCTGGACACCGCGTGATGAAACCATGATTAAACGGTCCCTTGCCGGTGGGCGGGCGCGGTGCATCGCGGGAGGTGGGTGTGGGGGGAGGGCGAGGGGTGTGGGAGCGGGAGGCATTGGAGCGGGCGGCGTGGGTGCGAGAAAGGTGGGGGTGAGTGGGAGGGTTGGAAGGGCGGGGGGTGGGGGGTAAGCAGGAGATTGTCTGTCAGGGACCAGTGGGCAGTGTGCTGGGAAGTGTGTCTTATCTGTGGTGATAACCAGAGGCGCCCGTTCCGTCTAAGCATAGCACAGTGTCGGGCCGTACACCACCCGGATGGGTCGCATAAGCGCTGATTGATGGCGACATTTCACGGGCACAACTGGGTCAGCTGGCCCCATTAGCAGTGACATATAACCGACACTGCTGTTTTGATGTCCATGCAACTCGGCTCACTTCGGTTTTATATTGTAATACACATTCAAGGTATGGAGGACAAATATCTCAATTGTCGGGCAAGTGTCTCTTCTATGGTCCTGACTGGCGTTTCATGTGTATGGCTTTTGATCATACAAGCATACATGTATGCATAATATTATATACATATACAAGCCTCACATCCGTAATGAGAATTCTCTCTGCTGAACCAACCTATGGAACGACAAGAAATGACTGACCTAAATAATACAGTACGCAATGGTAGTATGGTACGACATATGTCGCAATTATCAATGACCTTCGATGTTGCAAGGACTTAAAACTCCAACAATCATTCGCAATTATCAAACTGCGTTTAGCCCTCTCCCCCTTTTCGCTACCCCCTGCTACTCCCCCTCACCCCTCACCAGGAGTTATTACCGTATTTTACTCCATTATACCCCCATAAATAGCCTCATGTATTATTACCGTATTTCCCTCCATTAAATCCACAGAAATAACCTCATGTGTTATTACCGTATTTTCCTCTGTTAAACCCGCATAAATAACCTCATGTGTTATTACTGTATTTCCCTCCATTAAACTGGCAGAAATAACCTCATGTGTTATTGCCGTATTTCAGCCTCCTCCCTGTTAAACCCACATATATTGATGCATTCTCACCAAGTGAATACTACATATGTTGAACTGGAATTGTATGCAGTTACTATTACAACGAATAGTCAATTTATGTTATGCTTCTATTATTGAACAGTTTTTTCATGTGGGTATTGTTGCAACTGATATTTTCATTCATGTACCAACAAATTGTAATGAACGGCCCGAAGACCAGTGCTCTGGCACTAACAAAAGACATTATTCACTGAATAAAATACATTTAGTAAAAAAAGAAAAATGTGTTATTACCGTATTACCCTCCGTTAAACCCACATACATAACCTCATGTGTTATTACCGTATTTCCTGCGTAAATAACCCCATGTCTTATTACCGTCCCCCCCCCCCCCTCTCCAGTTTAACCCGCATGAACAACCCAAATTCCTAGAGATCCCGCGAAGCTGTTCGGGGTTTATTGGACTCAGCGACAATTGCTTCTGGTTTATTCAACACGGCCTGTAAGTATGGTTCTGGGTTCAGACCTGCTCGCTCCGGTTCAGATAATGCGAAATAGGGAAAGCTGACAAATTCGCTCCAGTATGGGAAAGAATGAATGAGTCCCAAAGGGAAGATGGATTTATCTGGACGGGCCATTACATTTACATCTACCCACCACCTGAGCCCCACCACCGTGGATGCACACGGGATATGTGCAGGGGGAGGGGTGTGTGGATGGATTCCTTGGAGCGGGATTGCGGAGCGAATGGTTGTATGGGGAGCGGTAGGGATGTGGATGTGTAGACGGGTGGGGAAATGATGGAACATCGTTGAAATTCAGGACGTATCATATTTCTCAGAATTTCGTTGCTGCATTAAAATGTGGCAGTATTGCGTATTATGCAAATATCGAATGACAATTTAAGTTTTCCTGCAAATAGGTTCCAGGGCTGTAGGTTATGTCAGATATATATATATATATATATGTATATATATATATATATATATATATATATATAATTAGGTCGCACATAGAGAATGTTGAGGACAGCTAATCACCCACTACGGACAACTCATTCGCGATAACATGATACTTTATATACCCACCAACCGCAAATCTAGCTTATATTGCCAACTTTACCATGATTGCTAGCTAACTAACATACTTTCATAGTCTATGCACTCTACATAGACATGAATACTCCTATCTGGAATGTAATTTATGCTTATGACCGGAGTACCTATTCAAGAAGCAGTTGAGGTGAAGTCATTGGTCGCGTCCCTTTTTAAATAAAGGGCATTTTAGAAACATAAAGCGCAATACTGCAAGTACAAGTGGGAATCAATTTGTATTTGGTTGAAAGATAAGGATACAGGTATCATCATCATCATCATGCTGTCGGTCGCGATGTGACGAAGAGTGCTTTCATTACTTGATTGTCGCTCTCCATTTAGCTCTGACATCCTACAATATAGTCGTTTTTCTCTTCACACAAACAATTTGTTATATATATATATTCCTTTGTAATATATATATTGCCATTCGTTCAACATGGGAGTGTCATGCAATAACAGTACTGTCACCTGCATAGTATAAATATGTGAATGTATGTACTACTTTTCATACGATATAGCAGATTTAGGTTCTATATTTCCATCATTAATAACTAGTTCATAACAATATTAAAGGATGGAACCATACATCAATGTTGGGTATTTAAAAAAAAGAAATTAATTTATATATATTTTTTATTGAGTATGCAGCTTTAACAAAGCAGACTACCAACTGCTACTTTGTCGCTTTCACTGATTTGAACTACATTCTTTCATGACGTGGCCTCTCGCTGCCTTGGGGGTGTTCGGATAGCAGCACACATTACTTTGACAATTTGATGTACGTAAACCTATATGCTACACATCATATAATACATAATCAGTTGTATTGTCTTTCAACTGACAAAAACAATTACCATCACTAATAACTAGTCCATAGCAATATTAGGATGGAATATATCAATGTATGTTTGACACTGCATCTCGTATCATATTTCATGCCTTTCACGTGCCTCAAGTGGCGTGGCGTCTGGTGCTTGCTTACCAGCGCTCCGTGTACTGCTGTAGCTTAGCTGGCTTGACGTCCTGTGCGTCTTTGTTACGGCCGTTTTCGTTCATCGCTGTCGATGATCCGTGCATCTGTGCTTCGTATCATCTGTGTCTGTACCTCTAGGTATCTGTGTATCTGTGTGCCATCTTCTCAGGCATCTGTGCATCGTATTGTCATTTATTCACTCCAAGCAATGTTGTGACGTCCTGCGCATTCTCATTCCGGCTGTTTTCATTAGAGCCGTTCGTTTCCACCGACGATCCGTACATCCGTGCTTCTTGGCACCTGTGTAGTCGTGTATGTGCCTCCATGCATCCGTGCATCCATGTGCCATCTTTCCAGGCATTTGTGCATCGTCTTGTCACTCGTCACATTAAAGTCAGTGCTGCTTCTGTTGGTGCCCGGGGAGTTGCTGCCCGATGCGCCACAGCTACTGCAAGTATGTGTTACCGTTTCTGCGACCAGGGTGTCGATGCCTGGTACAATAAACTGGCATGATATGTTGGTTGGTGTCCGGGGTACTGATGCCCAGTATCCACCAGAAGCAATGGGCTGGAAAGCACCATTGCCTCCACATCTGACACCATGTAATAGATGTTGATGTCGACACTGTGAGATCTAGTTTGCAACTGTCTTTATTTAGAACGTTCTGTAGTGACATCACTCTGTGCCACACTGGGGGTGTTCGGATAACAACACAACTGGAAGACACATACATTACAATGTCCATGAGTTGGTCTTAATGTCTCTCAGCTTCAGGTTACATTTCATGAAAGCTGCCTGCAAAAGTGTTGAAGCGCTGCTGGATTTTGCAAGTTACCAGCGGCACTCTCTCAGGGAGCAAATAAATGCTGATACGGGTATACCTATATATAATACCTTATTTGGTCTGCTAATTGTGAATATTAATTAATAGTACTAGCTTACTAGCACAGGTAATCCAACATCCAAGTCCCCACCGCATATGGCATATGACATATTAAAACTCATCCTTTGGGATTGAACAAGATAGTATACGGGTATACTTATATATATTACCTTATTTGGTCTACTAATTGTGATTATTAATTACTACTACTACTAGCTTACTAGCACATCTAATCTAATATCCAAGTCCCCACCGCATATGGCATATGACATATTAAAACTCATCCTTTGGGATCGAGCAAGAATGAATTTGTACTAACACAGACCTAGGATGGGAAAGAGTCACTGAATAGCAATTTTCAAAGAGATGCGGGGATTCTAATGCTGTCCTGTTCCAGGGTTATAAACGCGGGCTATTCTATTTACATCGGACCGGAAATCTATATGTAACAGAATTACAGCTATTTCATCCAGAAAATACTCTTTCTGTCTTAAGTCCTGTAATGATAACATGAGTACTGCTTTAATATTAACAGAGAAACACCTCTGTTATTTGTGTCGACATTGTGAACCCATTCATCTTCATACCATATGCATTAAATATGTAGGTTTCATTATGCCTAAGCGGGCCATAATCTAAGACATCTGATCAGGATTTCTTTTTTAAACTACGATTCTCTTTAAGTAAAAATGGTAGATAATTTCAATCTAGCTAAATCCCCAATCTCAGGCCCCCGACCTAAAAGAAAGTGATCAACACAAGTAGAACCTTCCGAGACGAGGTACTTGGATATTCATAGTTAACCAGCTTGATTAGTTCACGAAATGACCGCTGCCATTTAGTTCGTAGTCATCATCTGCATATAACAGATATGGTAATACAACCTTACATACAATTCTCTTCTTATCACAACACACACAGCAACCTTTACTCCACCCCAGAACATCTGACACGACAATTTTAGCCGAGGTGGGAGCGGGACTGGGGGCGGAATGAGCACATTTCGAGAGGAGGGATTGATGGAGGAAGTGAAAAAGTGACAATGTGGGAGCCGGTTGTAGGAAGTGGGATGACATGTAATCACCACACACACACAGCAACAAGAGTAAAGCACATTCAGACTGGAAGGTCATTGAGGTGTCGCCAGTGAAGTAAGTAAGTCAAGGTCATTTTGAATAACCGGCCCCTCACACTCAATCCCATTGTTGTCGCAATGGTTCATCCATGGGCTGCCTATGAATCTATGATTACTCGTAATACAATGTTTTCTTTGTGGGGGGGGGGAGTAAATAAAATGTAATAATTGATCCATCAGAATATAACATTATTCAACACTGGTCATGGTCTTCTGGCCATAAGTGGTGACATTTATTCATATATTCCTTGTTGTTGGTGTTGTTAATGATTGATATAATAGTAGTCTACATTGAACTGTCACGGAAAATTCCACATAGTCAGGTATATGTACATAGGGTGATTGCAACAAGGAGCCTAGATAGTCTTAATGGTTACGATGCTAATTCTCAGAAGGGCATCACCTGTGGGTTCGAATCCTGGCCTAAGCACGATATTTCCCATTTGTATCACACTCACAACATTGGGTGCCAGCAGTCGGTGTTCCTTGAAGCAATGGATAGCCTGTCGGTGAACCAGTCCTATGTATGCATAAGTAAGCAAATTGCCTGTATGTGTGTACTTTTAACCATTAACACGGCTTATGTATCTAGATCTTTTAAGCTATATATTTTTTCATGGGGACATTTGTATTATGCTACAACCGAATACAAGTTGAACACTGAATGTGGCCTTTGCTGATGCCACGGCATTAAAAACAACAGCAAGCGATCGATTATTCCTCAATGACATAAAACAGAATAAATGCCCTCAATACAAAATCACCATTTCATCATGACAAACTCCCGAAAACAGCCACCCACAAAACCCTAGCCACGACATACTTTCTTTTTTGTTCTTCTAGATTGTTCTATTTTGTTTACCTGTTAAGGTATTATGGGTTTGACCGAAGGTACCGGATGTAACATACACATATGTTCTAGTTCAAATTCACAACTTTCTATTCCAAATCGACAAGCTTTCTAGTCCAGGTCGATTCTTAAATTCAATTAATATTTCATATTCTACACCGGTTTTACATCTCGACATCAGATAACCCTACAGAGATGGTAATCACCGTGTTAGGTGTCTACCCTTTGGACCTGTGATGGTAATAGCCCTGTCACACTACAACATATCTCGGCAGCATGCCGCCAACGTGCAAAATCACTTTTAATCGTCGAGAGACATCAAACTTTTCGGCGTGAGCGCAACGTATTGGTAGCGTGCAGCCGACATTGTGAGAACAAAAAAGTTTGGCGCAGCGTCTTGATATGTTGCTAGGATGTAAAACAACAACAGACAAAAAAAGCAACAGTTTGGCGCAACGTGTGGGACCGACCCTCATGCGTGTGTGGTGTGGTTTATTTTGCGCGTGAATTGAACGAGGAAGAGGGGAGTGTGGCAGAGGTGAAGGTTGTGGGCTCTTCTTATCACAACACAATTTGTTTAAATCGCCTGTATTCAATTGAAGTTACCAGCGCCCTATTACCCGGTTGCCTGGTTATCCATGCCTGCCTGCCTGCTCCATCACGTGCCCGGTTAGAGTTGCTGTGTATGTGCAGTGAACTGACAACCTTACATACACACCTCTTGCCTGGCGTGAAAGATATGTTTGGCTGGAATGAAAGATCCTGGTACTTGGTTTGAAAAAGACTGTTGCTTAGCATGCACTCGAAGATTGGCTGGATGGTACGAGACCTCATACTGAGAATGTAAGAGACGGCTGCCTGGTTTCTAAGAGTTCTTGCTTGGTGTATAAACGACCGTTGCCTTTGTGTAAAACATCCTTGCCTGACGCGTAAGATATGGTTGCCTACCGTTAAAGAGACCATTGCCTGGTGTGTAAGATATGATGACCTGACATGTTAGAGACCATGGCCTAGAGTACAAGAGACAGTTCCCTGACATGTAAGAGGTGATTGCCTGCCATGTAAGAGATCCCTGCCTGACATTTAAGAGACCATTGACAGGCATGAAAGAGACCACTATCTGAACATTGCTTCGTATATAAGAGACCGTTGCCTGGTATACAATTTTACGGTGTATAAGAGACAGCAGCCTAGTATCTAAGAGACCATTACCTCGTGTCTAAGAGACCATTGCCTGACATGTAAGATAACATTGCCTGACATGTCCGATACTGTTGCATGGCGTCCAGGAGACCATCGCTTGACCATTGTAATAACTTGTTACCTATTTTTTTACAAGACCGTTGCCTAGTGTCTAAGATACCGTTGCCTGACGTGTAAGAGACCATTGTCTGGCGTGCAGACACGTCGCCTGACGTGTAGACAGAGTTACGGCACGCTGCCCGGGGATGCCGTGAGAACATGGTTCCACCACCCATCGATCATGCCACGTCCGATCCTGGGTCCGGTTCACTAACATCACACCTACCACCTTGTACACATAATTCCTCGAGTTGAGTGGCGCCTGTCGCCGTGAATTCTGCTATACCCACCATATACATATCCCGGACTGTGTGTATTGATGGGGATTGTGCAAATAGGTTGGGAAGATATTGTCTTGCCTCGATAAGTGTCGTATGTGTTTGTTTGTAAATAAAGTTTATTCATTGAATGAAGTCCTTTGTCAGCACTATGTCACTGCTATTCCAGCCATAAGATAATACACTTATTTACTATATATATATATATATATATATGTATGTATATATATATATATATATATATATAATCAATCTGATAATATTGTCATCAGAAGCTAGTTCAAGTCAGCTGAAATAATGTTAATCATTCCAAGACTTACATAGAGTATACTTTGACCATTCACATATGATACATTAATTATATTATGTATACATACACACATACTTACATACATACATGTGTATTGATTCAACCATTACGTCACAGTGTGCTTATGTGCATGGTTTCCCATCGCGGGTGTGTATGCCTGGTGTGTGGTGTATTACTTAATTGTCAATGGATGAGTATTTGGTTACGTGGACCCTGTGATGGTCAGGTGGTTAGTCAGCTAGTGCAGGCAGCCAAAGGCTGCAGTCAGATGGCGTGTCAGCGAGAGGGGGCTGCTGCTGAGAACACACGCCCAACAGCCATGATGTCTGTGGTGGCTTCCTGCTTGGCGTGTTTGCTTTATTGGTTTATTTGTTTGTGTTTGCGTGTAGGATGGGCATGACAAAAAAGACACAATCCTTGTGTAATAAATCCGTCATGCTATCGCCACAAAAGTGGCCCGTTATTTTATCAAGGAAGTATTACTTTTCAAAGCGAATCCTCAGCGGGTAGAAAAGTAAATAAAGCCATCGCAGTAATCCCCCCCCCCCCCCCCGCCAGATGGCGGGCGATCATAAAGGGAGCGCTGTCAGGGAACAGTCAAATCCGACCTGTCATACACGCACTGGTAAACACAGATCTGACTACTTGTCTTGCACAACAATCCATTGTTCCGCTGTTCCCACAATCATGAACCCAATGCTACAGATTTTGTTAAAACCAACAGACCTGCCTGCTTAATGCATGTCATTACATTGCGAGTAAAACACAATGCTCCGCCCGGTATTCCCATAATTAGAAACTAATTTTAACAGCTTCTGCTTCTAAGTGTTAAAAACACAAGCCAATGCTTCCCTGTTTCCATACTCAGGAGCTCCAATTGTTCAGCTTCTGCTGCTGTCGCATAACAACAACAGATCTGATCACTTAATCCAGCACCGGATGCGGTGGCAGAATCGGTAAAACGCAGGTCTCCCATGCGGAAGGTCGGGAGTTCAACTCCCGGTCAAGTCAAACCAATGACCTACACAATTATACTTGTCACTTCCTAGGCAGGCACTCGGCATTATTAGAATAGGGCAAGCACTGGATGGCTCTGTGTCAGGATAATGTGACAGAGTGGTGCTGGCAGCCTGGTATGCCAGTCCCAGTAGGGCAGCACTATAAAGGCGCCAAGAGTGTGCAGTCACTAGTCGATACGCGTCCTGATATTGACCTAATATGTTACCAGGAGGTAAAACTCCAACAACCAAGGACCAACTTAATCCACCTCATTGCCTTGCATATACAATGTCTCCCCTCTCCAACTACTCACATACCTATTTTGTTAGCTTCTGACTCTAACTTCGTGTATCGTGTATACCCAGGTATTTAATGCACCTCATTAACTTACTCTACCTTACAATACCCCCCCCCCGCAGCTTGTGCACATACTCAGCAACCAATTTTAACAGCTTCTGCTTCTAAGTACTAACAGCCCAAGACATATTTACTTAAGGCAGGGCATTGTCTTCCACCAGAATACAATGTGCCCTTCTCCTCATACTCAGTAACCAATTTGATAGCCTTTGCTCCTATCAGTTAACATCCATTTAAAATGAAGAAAGCAAGGACTGTGTGTGCATGTGTTTGTGATACATCCCCTCTGGAAAATCTTCCAGGATGGCACTTGCTTTCAAAACAGGCGCTTTTTTTGTTGCTTGCTCCACTTCTTTCATTTCTGAGTGGTTGAGGAAATAATGCGAGAAGGTGAAGCTGTGATTTAAACAAATCGAGTTAACACCTTTTTATTAAAAAAGAAAAAGAAAGAAAAACCACAAAGAAAAACCACATGGAGTATCGCTATAACCACTCAGCAAGGCCGGGCGGCACCCTGCAGGCTTTAGATCGTGGACTCTAGCAAAGGTGTCGATATTAACATCCACCATCAGCCAATTTCTCCTTTTGGCCTGATTGTAACTCCTTCTTTAGTATATGCCATTGAAACATACATTTTCTAATTTTCTTTCTTTCCTGAAAGCTGCTACAGACGTGTTCCAATGCTATATGAAGAGACTTTATGCATATATACATGTATATATATATATATATATATATATATATACCGGATATATATTTGTATTGATATAGTTTATTCATTGAATATAGTTATTTTTGGCAGCACTGTGACACTTGTCTTCCATCCATGTGACAATCCATGTGACATGTGTTTTTAAACTATATATATCCTTCTCTTCTTCTGCCCCATTATCTGCCCTTCCTCCCAGTTCCTTCTCTTCTTCTGCCCCACTATATCCCCTTCCTCCCATTTCTTTCTCTTCTTCTGCCCACACTATCTCCCCTTCCTCCCATTTCATTCTCTTCTCCTGCCCCATTATCTCCCCTTCCTCCCATTTCCTTCTCTGTGTCTGCCCCATTATCTCCCCTTCCTCCCATTTCCTTCTGTTCTTCTGCCCCAGTATCTTCCCTTCCTCCCATCCATTTCTCTTCCAGGTCTCTCATCTACCCATCCTCCCCCGTCCGTGCACGTCTACCCGGCGACTTCTAGCCACACTGCATCTCTTTCCAAACAATGACGGCACAGAATGCAAATCAAACAAACAACCAACCAACAAATCCCACATCAATGACAGAAAACAACTCGACTCAATAGCGGCACCCCACATATTACTCCCAACTAATCCTTATTCCCATAGTTACCACCAGATCGCAAATAAACAGCTGCATTTTCCCGCCCAATCTCTCTAACTAATGCAGCAATTGCCGTCTGCTAAATTAGTGACGTACATCACCTACTGCCGTGAGGCCCTGTCATCGGCCGACATCAACACACTACTCCCCGTACATAGATACATCTATAGAGGTGTAGGCCCCACAGATCCCCTCCTCCCCCTCCTCCCCGCCGTCCCCCGGGGGTAGATTACATACGTGGGTTCGCTGCATACCGGCTGAAATATCGCTAGCTGTGCACCATCAGCAGGGCCGGGTAGCCTAACATAGCAGGAGCCCGCTAATCTGAGCGTCCGTCTTTCCAGCTAACTGCAGCGGCCGTTTCCATCGTTACTACGGGTTGCAATTACCGTATGCAAATATGGGATATCACGCCCTCACAGCTCACCACAAAAGAGAAGCTGCATGCGGCATTCATTCCGAATATGAGGGTGGATGGAGACAATTGTGTATCATGGTGTTTGGTGGATTAGACTATGGTGCCTACATATGGAGATAAAGAGTCATGTAGTCCGACACATGCTTGAGACATACTGGCTTTGTTTTAAAATTATAATGATCAGATTAGAACCTTAATCTCGGATGCAATGATATAAAGACAGTTTGTTCCTTGTTAAACCCATTTAACTAATCAATTAACTAGTGTTGACTGAGTGTATTGGTCGTATACCGTGCCCAAATTATATATATATATATATATGTATATATGTATATATATATATATATATATATATGAAGATTTCATTCGCAAAACCCTGTAAACGCTAATCCAAAAATGGAGATTAAATAACAGATTTGTATCTGAAAATAATTTCAATTCTAACTAGTTCCACTTTTCTTATGTTGAGACGATTATAGAGCAATGAACAAAAAAGTAGGAATGTAAAAGAAGTAACATTTTGAAGGTTTGATTCCAATGTTTATATCCATTTTTGAATTGGCGCTTACATGGTTTTGCCCCTGAACTCTTCATATATATATATATATATATATATATATATATATATACTCTCGGTTTGTATTTATTAGTACAGGAACCAAGCGATAAAGCAGACAGCATGTTTTGTTTTGCTAATAACTTATCGGGTATTCACAGAGAACCAGTGCAATGGGTTTGCACTCGATTCCATCTCCCAATTCAGTCTCCAACTCCATCAGCCTATAGCCCTCACTCACACCCCCGCCTCACATCACCCATCTCCAATTGGACCATCACCCTCATTGCCATAACCCACACACAAACCCACACTTACACATCCCACACACACATGTAACATTGCCCACTAGAGCCTTTAACCCACTCACCGACACCCACACCCACACCCACTCCCACACCCACACCCATACCTACCCCACTGATATCCCCTCGTCCCATCCACCATCCCCTAAGCCAGACTCGCCACATAACTCCATGCAACCACTGATATCCACACCCATACCCAGAGGCACACCCACACCCACATCCACACCCACCCCCACACCCACACCCACCACCCACACCCACACCCACACCCACACCAACACCAACACCCACACCCACACCCACACCCACACCCACACCCACACCCACACACAACCACAACCTGACCAGACGGGATGGCCGAATGAGTTAGAGCGTCCGTCTCCCGTGCTGGTAGATCGTGGGGTCGTGGGTTCGAGTCCCGGTCGAGTCAAACCAATGACTTTAAAATTGATACTTGTCACTTCCTAGCCAGGTGCTCGGCATTATTATGATTGGGCAAGGACTGGTGTGCTCAGTGTCAGGATAAGGTGACTGAGTGGGATACCAGGTCATGGTGCCGACGGCCTGGTTTCCCAGTGGGACAGCACTATAAAGTTGCCATGAGTGCGCACTGTCACAAGTCGGTACCCGTCCTGATATGACCTTAGATGTTGCTAGGACGTAAAACAACAACAAACAACAAAAACAAACCCACAACCACACCCACACCCACATTACACCCACACCCACATCCAAACCCACACCCACACCCACACCCACACCTACTACACCCACACCCACACCCCACTCACACACACACCCACGCCCATGCCCACACTCACATCCACACCCACTAGCACCACACCCAAACACACATACCCAGACCCACCACCACACCCACACCCACACCTACACAAGGCTCATCAACACCCCTCCCATCCACCATCCCAATTCAGATTCGCCCCATAAACCCATCCCCCATATACCCAGACCCACATGCATAACTCTCACCCACACACACCGCCGTAAACACAGACACATCCATTCCCACAAACACAAAAGCCCTACCAACACTTCTCTCCCATCCACCATACCCCACTTCAGACTCACTCCCCCGTCACTCCCACTCCACACCCACATCCACACTCACACCCACATCCACAGGCACGCGCACACACTACCACCCACACCCACACCCACACCCACAGCAACCTACACCCACTTCCGCGGCGACACCCGCATCCACACCCACATCCACACCCACTACCACCGACACTCACACCCACACCTACTACCACCTACTCCCACACCCATACCACACCCAAACACAGACTGACCAACCCTCCCTCACACACCGCCTCCCATCCGCCCCCTCCCGACCGGTTCACCCCGGCTGCTGCCCGTCCTCCTGCCGGCCCCCTCCCCCCGCAGTCAGCCGTCCTCTGCTGGGGAGTCACCCCCGGAGCAGTACCCGGCGGATTGACTGCGGAATTAATGCCCTTTTCCCGCCTGCCCTCCCTGCCCCAATCAGAGCCAGAATGGCGGCGGGGAAGCGTCGACTTTCATGTGGCCAATCCTCGAGACTGGGGTCATTTTATGGTTCAGCTGCTCCGTGATCGAAATCAATTCTTTACGCGTGGGGGGAAAGAGCGGTGGGGAACCGTCCTGATGAACCGGCTGTACCACCCGTACCTCCACCCATCCCCGCCCTGCCTCACTCCGCCCCGCCCTGCCCCCATCCTGGCTCGCCCCCCCCCCCGCGCCACGCCGCCCCGGCCCGGCCCGGCCCGCCCCGCAGCACCACGCCCCGCCGCACCACGCCCCGCCCCACCCCGTCCCGTCCACCACAAAACCCGCCCCCCACTACCTGCCCTGTCTCACCATACTCCGACACACTGAACTTCTCCATAATACAGTCGCCCCGCCACGCCCCGCCCCACAGCCTCCCCACCACACCCCGCCCCACCCAAACACCACCCAAAGAACCATTGTATCTACCCAACAACCGTAGTGCGTTGTGTCACCGTAAAATCAGCGTGGCTTGGGATTGTGCTTTATATATGGCTATATGCTAGAAATAAAAGATAAGTTATCGCTCACTCTCGGGTATTGCCGATATTATAGCCGATGTATCTCACATTCATTCATCCGTCAACAGCTGTCCTCCAGGGTTCGACAGATGCGGCTATACATATAGATTCATATATATATATGTAGTAGTCTGTACATGAGCCCCACTACCATGCGGTGGCGGGAGACACTACGCCGTGCACCTACGGAGTTACACTGAACTGCGCTAGGTGGTGGCACGCTAGCCACTGGGCAGACCCCGACGCAGCTGCCCTCTACTGCATGTGGCTAGCTCACCCCACACCCAGCTATGGAGATGATGTGGGACCTGGCGAGATAGGGGGTGGGTCAGTTGACTGTGGATGCCGTGGAGAGCAGAGAGGTTTTGTAATAAACCAGGTTGAAGTGTACTGAAACTGAATCTTGGCGTTCTTCCGTGAGTGCTTGAGAGAGTGGGAAGACCGTGGGCCATCACATATATATATTTAATATTCATATATATATATATATTTTATATTCATAAAGATACACACATATATATATATATTATATATATATATATACATATCCTTCAGTGTAATAACACGTTCCTGCCGGCTTATGCATCCAACACTGTCGATAATGGGAACAGGAGGCGCTGTCTACTATGAAGTGCAATATGGGGTTTCTGGCCGTGGGACCTATGTGGTAACGATTAGCTCCGAATGAGTGCCGGTGTGGATATGTATACATTGTAAATATCGAACATTTGCCAACTCTGTATCGCAGCAATAAAATATATATTAGATGAATTTAGCCTTCAACGCAAGCTGTATCGGCCTTGATCAGGCATGGGAACTCAAATAATCCTGTGCAAAGGGATAGCTTTAGGAACAACGTTATCCTAGACTATATATACTCCAATCCAGTTATCAGTCTGGAAGGGTAGCCAACGTATTGCAATGCGCCTCACCACAATGAAGTATATTCGTTAAAAAAATATCAACTCATAAGAGGATACCATCACTTTTCAGAATGAATAATTTCGTCGGAGTGATGCTAACAAAGAGAACATTTCGCCTACATCGGGTATCGAAACCACACTTCTTGCTATTCAGTGGGTAGCATCCTAAGCATTAGACCATCGAGGCACCTTAATTCAATCCCTGTACCCTCACCTATCTGGCTGAGCACGTCCCTACTTCTTCTGCGGTTAGTCCAGACTACTTGATTCTGACCCGTAAAGCTAAGATTCCATATATGTGGTATGTGGTATGCGAATGCGGATGCGAATGCGAATGCAGCAAGAAATCACAAAGCATGTAAAGGCATATTAGTGCTTCCATACGTCCGAATGCGATTGTGAACGTGAGTGCGAATACGAATGCAGCAAATGGAACGACCCATGGACGTATTGGTGCGAATGCGAATACTGCTGCGTTTGCCATAGAAAACAATAATAACTTTGAGCTTCCTTCACACAAATTTGCAGCCAAGAAAACCCGACAAATGCAAAGAGAGGTGACTTGGAGTCCCACTCTAGGCACAATATTTCCCATTGCCATCACCCCCATGACACTGGTTCCGTGACCAGGATCCTGTACAAGCTATGCACTGTATAGTTGATGAAACTACCCTGTGTATGTGGAAGTGCACTGCCTCTATGTATGTAAATGTAAGCATTAAAAGACGTACAATTCCAGGGGGACAAGTGTAGTGGTCTACACTGACCTCTCAGGCAAGGAGCCGCATAGACAGGTAGGCGTGGGTAGTGTGGTGACATCAGGGAGCCTGGGTGGTGTAAATGGTTAACACACTGGCCTGGAATGTAAAGAGATGTGGTTTCGAGTCCCGCTCTAGGCGCAATATTTCCCATTTTCATCACCCCCATGACAATACTTACATGTACACCATAAGGTACCATCCAGCCTTTAAGTTAAACCTCTACATGGTCCTTGACATAGCACTGACCTTTCCCTCGAGCGACTCCATCCCGGACCCTATGCAACACTCACTCCTATCCACACTCCATCTCACTCAACCCCAAATGTTCGAACACACACATGTGTCATTCCGGGACTGGCATCGTAACCATCTTGACTATCTACTGGTCGTAATGCAAACCCTGTACCCATACAGACCCGGGCCCCGTCACAGGGTCGAAAGTCGGTACCCGTCCTCATATTGCCTTAGATGTTGGTAGCATGTGAAAAGAACCAGCGAACACCAATCCTATTTACGAGGCTCCTTCCTTGCCTCTGATGTCACTGTAGATGACAACGATATCACAATGCAAAGCAATATAACATCAAGGCGAAACGGATGCCACAGGGAAGCTGCACTTTTCATTCCAGTGGAGGAGATGGGCATGTGTTAACAAGTTAATATTTGCTATTCCCCTGACCACAGTGCTGACTGATCCTACATTTGAAACACAGCTTAGCATGATTTTCAGTTTATGACTTTTTTCTGTTCAAAGATAAATATATCAAGGCCATGATTATTATATACTTTATTTTACTCTGAAGTTCCTTTGATTTAAATGATTATTAAAGCTATTATTTTATATTTGAAGTTAAAAGAAGATAAGCATATTAATGCGATAATTCTGATATACTTTCTTTAAGGCAGTTTGAAGTAACTTTTATTTTAAAGGTTTTCATTATTATTATATGTCTATATGAGCTTAAAGCTGCATAGTCTGATGAAATCATCAACATTTCAAAACCAAAACAATGATCTAAATTTGATTCTACATATCTAGCTTAGATACTGATGCACTTATTAAGCATGTGTTGCCACACAGAAGGGAATAGTAAGGCAATTGAATAAATCATGTTACTGCAGAATGCTATTGTGTCAGGGTTTTGGCAAGCTTGCTAAAATTAATTTTGCATGGTTGCACTTCAAATATCTCAAAAGTTAGCCTCGTAAAATAAAAGTTACTTCAATCTAAAGTAAGGTACATTATAACGATCAACCTAATGTATTTATCTCAGAACATTTCTGAAACTCAAAACCATTGGGCTATGCAACTTTAACATATGCCAAATTTTGCTGTGCACGTCAACATGCTATGAATTGTTGGCTTTAACTTTAACAGCTTCCATTAGGTTGACTGAGTATTCCATGTATCCTTCTTAATGTTTCATTACTGCCACAGTATTTAAGTTGAATGTTTAGAATCAATCCTAGTTGAGTGTGTCGGTTCCAAGAATGTGCTGTGTTAATCAGACTAGGAAGCTTCAAGCTGAGATCCTTTCTAAACATCCTTGTAGAGAACTCTTCCTGAGAATTAATCCTTCATGACTCAGTTGGTAGGCTGGGGATCAAAGCTTTAATGGCTCCTGTGTCCTATGTTTCGCTGCCGTGTTCCACTAAATGGTTTGAACACACACATCACCCCCTCCCAGATACACATATAGACCGACCAAATCAGCCCACACTGTATCAAGGGTCAGCCTAACCCACACACACATAGCCCTCACGCACACCGCCACCACCTCCTGTCACCCATCTGCCATTGGACCATCACCCTTATTGCCTTATAACCCACATACCCACCCGCACTCACACATCCCACACCCACATATACCATATCCCACTGGATCCTTTACCCCACTCCCCCACACTGCCAACCCACACCCACACCCAGACTCACACTCACACCCACACTCACACCCACACTCACGCCCACACCCACACCCACACCCATACCCATACCCACACTCACACCCACACCCACACCCACACCCACACCCACACCCGTACCCACACCCACCCCCACATCCATACCCACACCCACACACTCACACTCACACCCATACCCACAGCCACAGCCACACCCACACCCTCACCCACACCCACACGCACACCTACCCAACTTATCTCCCCTCCTGTCATCCAATATCTCCCAATCCAGACTCGCTCATAATCTCCCCGTCCAATCTAAGCATGAGTACAATAACCATCAGACTAAAGAAGCAAATTGGTTGTCATCATTGCAATCATTGCAATCACCCCTTTGGATGAAGAAGATTATTCAATGAGATTATATAGCTGATGTCGTGTTTTGCTTTAAATCCCCTTGGGAAATATAGTTCAAACAAGTCCATTGGGGACGCACCATTACTGTGTCTGGACAACATGAATAGATCGTTCATCTGGCAATAGCCCATTTTCAACGGAGCGTACCATCACATTGCAGCCTGGCTAATTTGACACATGGA
Source organism: Branchipolynoe longqiensis (assembly GCA_030323885.1). NCBI lineage: Eukaryota > Metazoa > Annelida > Polychaeta > Phyllodocida > Polynoidae > Branchipolynoe > Branchipolynoe longqiensis. Next base: position 69,967,370 of record CM059191.1, read on the forward strand.
GATGACAGTGACATCGGAACGACTGAGGCAAAGGATGGGAGTTCACGCGGGGGGGGGGGCTGGAGGAGAAAGGGTAGCACCCACTGCAGTCCAACCATCTACCAGCTACGCCAATCTCTTCTTGGTTTTATAACATTCTCCCTAGTAAACGCTGAACACCCTAAGTCTGTACCAGGCGCTATAACATACAACATTAATAGTAACTCTCTCTATTTCACAACCAGCGATCTATTAGCGGAAGTACACCACTTCCACTCCAAATAGCTTGGGTATGAACAATTGGTAAAAGATAAGGTTTCCTGACAGGGATATGACACCATTGAACCCTCAGTTCTCCGTAGTAAACGCGGAAACAATAAGTCTGTACCGGGCTCTATAATACACAAATAATAACACTTCTGTATTTTACAACGGGGAATCTATTAGTAGAAGTACACCAGTTCCAATTGATGTAGCTTGGGTATGAACAATTGGTAAAACTAAAGCTCCATTTCCTTTGAACGGTGTTCTCTCTAGTAAACGCTATCAAAAACAAATCTGAAACAGGCTCTAGAAAACAAAAATAATATTTTACAAAGATACATCTGTTAGCAGAAGTACACCAGGTCCAATCCAAATAGCTTGGGTATGAATAATTGGTAAAGCATGAGGTCCGAATCCTTTCACGGATATGCCAGCATTGAAGCATCGGTGAGTTATGTTGATGCGTATGCATGGCAATGATATCGACTATTCGAAAGTTCCCAGCAAAGATGAAGCACCTCCGATTGATTCGGTAAGTAATCACGCTGGTCCAAACTCTTGTCTACATGGAAAACTAATAAATCAAGGGTTAAGGGGGGTGGGGGTGGCCTTGTTGGAACCAGTGGATCGGGTGGGTTGTGGATGTAGGAGCATGTGTATGTGCGTGCGGGTGTGGGGGCAAGCGGGAAGGGGGATTTCAGGCATGGTAAGATCTAACTGGACTGATGAATAGCAGACAACATATATCGTCAGTCTTACTCACACATACTCCAACACGTACAGTTAACTTACTCGTGTTTTAAAAGCAATGGTTCCATAACACAATGCGCCTGTGCCCGTATAAAATGTGATAGTCTCTTATAAATAAGTCAGGAATAAACACAAGGCAGATACGGTTTTGGAAACCAATGAATCCAAAGACACAAGTTAACTTGACTCTTAAGGCTGAGTCACACCTTACCGGATTGGGGTACCGGATAGTAAACGGACACTGTACGTTGAAATACGTCAATCTCCGGTTTATATGCGCAAAACTTGTACCAGACACCCACGGACGGACATGTACGGTTGGTGTCCGGTTTAAGTCCGTTTAGTCCATTTTGTCCATTTCATGTCTGGCACCCATCCATTACGTCTCCAGTTTGCTTCCTGAATAGTACGTTGATGGTGTTGTGGGAATTTGGTCCGTCAGTTTTTGGTTTTTTACCGGCGCGTACATTAACAGTCCAGTACGTGTCCATTTGACATTCAGTTCTTATCCGATGTCGTCTGGTTATTGTCTGGTTATGGTCCATTGGCTATTCGTTAATGTACGTTCCTAGTCCATTTAGCGTCTGTTTCGTCTGGCCGCCTTTGACCCGAAAGCGCAACATTTTGACACATTTCAGTACATTTTGATACCGAACACCACTGGACTAGAAAATTCTTTGGCCGTTTGGGTCCGGTACTCAATCCGGTAAGGTGTGACAGGCACTTAAGGCAATGAAGCATTACTTATAAGTCCTTCACCACGACAGATCTAGTGTTATTATGACTTTGATTAAAAGGTAATATAAAGTCAAGTCATACCACACTGAATGCCCAGTATTATCGCTTTTGGTTGAATGTGTTCTTCTATCTTAATATTAATTCATATATAACGTAGATGTATTAGGTTGGTTGGTTGGTTATAGGAGGTTTACGTCCTGGCAACATTTCAGGTAATATCAAAACCGGAACAGTTTTAATAGGTTTGGAAAAACCGAGTACTGTGTTTATATATATATATATATATATATATATATATATATACCCACGCCCACATACACATACACTGCCACCTACACCCATACCCGCACCCACACCCACATATATATATATACCGCCCATAATTTTGGTGTCCCTATCAAACTAAAAAAAAAATAGACAACACCACCCCCACATTATTTCAATCAACCAAAAACAAATTACAAAAAATGCCCTTTCCCACAATCCCAATTTATTACCATTATTTTCTATCAAAATAATCCGAAGCGCCAATAGGTACTCCGCTTGGCCTAACCTGGGGTAGTTCCAGCATAGAAGGATGAGGCTAGATACTATTGGGAGGGGCGTCTTCATTACACCTCCCTGTACGCGTCCCTAGGGTCTGATCAATCCCAGCGGCCCCTGCGCCAGCTTCCGGTGCGGCCGTGCCGGGCGGCGCGGTGCGATGTTGATGCTGAAGCTGATTTTGATGCCGAAGCTGGTAGTGATGGTGATGGTGGTGGTGGTGGTGATGGTGATGGTGGAGATGATGGTGGTGGTGATGGTGATGGTGATGGTGATGGTTGTGGTGATGCTGATTGAGGCAACCATGGGTGCATGTCAACATCGCACCTGTGGCTATCTTTGCCCAATATGACTGGTCGCATTGACAAACACTCACAAACACAGACACATCGTCACATGCTCGCTGAAATCTTGTCGGAATTTGTTCAGGAATATTCAATGCATCGTCTGAGAATTTACTCACCTGACGATAATGTGAGGCATAGCGCATTATGTGAGGATTGGGATGCGGAAGAGAATATGACTTATTATTATGATTATTGTTATACTCCGCAAGAGGCAACACTGTACAGGTGGCGCCATTTCAACACACCTTTCCTCTACTAGATGTTGACCGGTGTCTGTACCCACTATATATATATATATATATATATATATATATATATAGATCTAGATATATAAAGTTACAGGATTAGATGTTTTGGGTGGTTTTGATTACGGATTAGGGATGTCTTTACATTGTGGATGTTGATTTCAACATCGGTAATTTAACCCGCAAGAAAAAGTACATACAAAATATGGAGGCGACTATTGGCGCCATCTATAACGTCTTGCTTAACTAATAAATGCTCCGATTGTGGCGCCATCTTCTGTAATTTCGCATAACAAGATGCGACCCAGTTTCATTATAGACACTTCGACCAGACCATTTCTATCGATAGGACGTGTTCTCTCCTTGGATTTGGATTTGAAGTCAACAAAATGACGTTCGCAAAGCAGAACGCTTTAAAGATCGAGATAAAAGAATTCGGAACGACAAAGTCTAACTTCTAAAAGCATAAGGTAGAACGAGGTTATTGGCTATCCCTTAATCTACTGAAAAATAACTGCTCATGTGCAACAAAGGATCGGCGCGAGCCCTGGACACATTACAACATATCAATGCACAGACACAAAAGCCGAGGTTATGGATGTCGGATTAACTGTGGCCTGGCTACCTTGCAAAACGGATGTACATATCAATCATGGATCAGTCATCGGGTCGATCGGCATCACAAAACACCAGGATCTGGGCGTGCTGTCCTGCAGGAGAGGAGTGCTGGCTCACACCACGTGGAGGCGGCCATGACAGCATGCTCGAGGTCTCACATCCAGGATGGCTGGGCTACCGTTTCTTTCCATACAATCAGTTCCGAGCCAAGCTACGGACGTCGGATTAACCGTGGCCTGGCTACTCTACACAAACAAGGCTGCACTTCAAGAGCTCGGGCTTGGGCTGGTCCTACTAAGTCACCAAACGGACAAGCAGCCATCGCCACTAAGTTCACCGTACGTTATGACGTTCAGCAATAGGCTCACTCTCCCTTGGTGCCATGCTCGGGCCATCTGAGGTGCAGTCTTCCGGTGGCATACGCACTGTAGCCTCATTCGCAGTGGCAATACTATATTACACCCATGGCTATGATAATTAATGATACTGCCATACCCTCAATTCAGCATGTTGTGCCCTGTCTTAATACCACTGGCAAGGCCCACACACCAAAAGTCACCAGCATTAGTCAATACCACAGGTAGTCATACTGCCATATACTTGACTCAGCACGGCATGCCCTGTTATTTTAACATGCAAGGCCGCACATCAAAGAGCTTGTGTTCGGGCTGGTCATACTTAGTCTCCAGTCAGACAAGTAGCGACATTCGCCATACGGTTTAACATCGCCATTGCACGCATACTGTTACACCCATGGCTATGCTCATTTATGACACTGCCATACACTCAACATGTCCACCAACCGTTCCCAACATCCTCTCTCAACAGACTGCTACCTTGCATTAACGGATGCTCGATGTCAGTGACGGGATCGATGCTGTATTCGAAATAAGGCCAGAACATCAAGAGGGGCGTGCTTGGGCTGGTCCTACTCAGTCACTAAACGGACGAGTGGCCATTGCCACAAGTTAATATCAACCCTACAGACTGTTCCATACAACTAAACATTCATCCCGTGTGCTGTTGTTGTACTCGTAGAACCAAGTGACACAGGCCTAAGTATACATGGCCACACTGGGTCGCGAGTATAACAACCTCCTACACGGAACCTGAATTCATCTACAGATGATGGTCATATCCAAGTTTTCTACTCACCAGACAAAAGTTATCAGTACCCAGAGTGCATGTGAACTACACCCAGATCTTGTCTGGCGGCTGTGATAGCGACCGTCTAGACATTGACTAGACGCAAGGTCTCATGGACTGCTGACATCACCACAACATTGAGGTCGGGCAGTGCATAGGATGAAATACCACGCATACAAGCATACATATGACCATGTGAATAATAGGTGGAATATTACAACCTCCTCCACAAGGTGAATCCATCTACCACACTACGCAGCATGCAGACATATATTACATTGTACACCCATAGGGACGATGTTCATATTGCTTAAATAGGCCACGATGCCTTATCACCATGCGCTCCTCTAACAACTTAAGGTGCACCCGCACTAAGCAGTCATAGATAGGCCCCAACATGGGAAATCTATCTCATTACTGACACTGCCATATCAGGCCCGCATATCAAAGAGCTTGTGCTTGGGCTGGTCCTACTCAGTCACCAAATGGACAAGTGGCCATAGCCACAACTAGAATCGACCGAGAATAACTGCTCGTGTTGGTTAAATATCTGGCCTTACCATGTCCTAACATCTTGACAATTTTTCTCAATACTGTGGTTGTCAACACATGGTGGCCATCCATCAACTAGCTAGGAACTGGGCCATGAGGCCGCTATCTTCAACTTGGCGATCATATAACAACAAAGGCACATGCCAGCATATCATCGCAAGCATCATCGCATCATCGGAGGACCTCGCCGAAGGTCGGGTGGTTCAATACATTGCAAGGTGTATGTGCCCAACTACTAATCACCGTCACCCACAACCACATATTATAACCTGGGATTCGACTGCATTATTTTGCCTCTCTTCCCAGGTTATCCACAAAACCACACCAGTGCCTCCAACATCCCATAGCGGACGGCCTCCCGACTGTACATGGACAATAAGGTACTGCAGAGCAATCTGTTCACGACATCCAGTGGCCTTCATGGTCATTCACGTCGCGCGAGGATCTGAGGTTAACACTCCTGGGCATCAATGCCCGTGTCGTCATTCAAGACAACATTCAACTCATCGTCTCCTAGAGACATCGCGCTCAGCGATTCTGCTTCGCCTTCTGACCAGCACCTGCCTGGGGGCGAGTACGTGTCCGGGACACCACATTGGCACGACGGCCGGCCTCTTCAATCATGTGGGCACCACTGACATGTTTGTGGATTAATCTCAATCATAACATTAGCCCTGCCCGTGGAGGGCCTCGTGGCACCCGGTGCTTTCAATCATAAGACTAGCCCTGTCCCTGGTGGGCCACTTAGCACCCGGTGCTATAACGCTACTCACCATGTGTGCAACTCTCCATACATCTGCCTCCAAGGCACATCGAGGCGGGACGTAAGATGACTGGTCACGAGGACCTCTGCTGTTGTCAACATGCAGCTTCCACTCTCGGCTTCCAGGCACTTGAGTTATACTTTTTGGCTACGTGCCTGAAATCCTCTGAATCTTAATAAATCAAACATCTCATGACTTTAATGTAACAACGGAATAGTAAGAATAAATGCCACCTTATACTGTACTTGTCTTGCGTTGGTTGAATTATACTATATAGCGCTCTACATATGCATTTGTGTTGGCGTTTTTGATGAGGGCAGTATTCACACTGCGCTGATTCACCCTCTACCTGTGCATTATTGTACTAAGTTCATGCCAATCTACCCCCCCCCCCTCCTCTGACCTACTCTCACTCGTGCTGAGCACTTTCCACAAACACCACACTGTTTATCAAGACGCCTCCTAACCAATTTCCAGGTGCGCCCCAAAGGCTCAGACATTTTACCATGAGTCCCACCTGCTGTGTGATTGTATCTTCTATTTTTAGCCTCACATTTTTACCAACACGATGAGTCACCTATTCTAATGCCCCTTGATTTCTCCCATGTGTTCTATATTATCTGTGCTATTAGGACATGGGTCACACAATTATATCACATTTCTAATATTCCCTATATTATGGGTATTGATTGACACAACACCAAGCTTCCGCTTCTCCCTTCTCCTCCTCCCCTCCCCCCCCCCCCCCCCCACACTCCCCTCCTCATCCTACCCGCTTTCCCCTTGGCATCGACCTCCCTCAAGCAGTTGCTGGCACATAGACCTGCTGGCGCTCGTACCGGCAATGCTGGCGAGAAGGCCTTACTGACGGTGTTTGCAGGCTGATGAAATCACAGCCAGTATGTCTGCACAATCCCATTAGTGGCCTCAGGCGTCAAATGGACGGCCAGCAACAACAGTAGGTCCTGTTCCCCCGTCCCCGATCTCCGCACCCGACGCCATCTCCCTGATAACGCAGCTGTCCCCTTCCTCCACCTCCCCCCCACCCCCCACCACACCCCTAACCGCCATACCCCTTCCAGTAGATTATCACACACCGCAACGCTACCCTACCCGACTCCAGCTCACCCAGATCACTGACCGTCCATTACCATCAGTAGATGCTCCTAATTACATACATCATATCATATGATAAGGCCTTTAACAAGTAGAGAAATATAGAAGGCAAGAGCAGGCGCATAACCAACACTTGCAGCGTTATTCTGCTGCAATACCTCTTATGCCCCGGTCACATACGCGTTAGTGGACATAGGTGAACGTAGGTGAACGTAGGTGAGTGTAGCTGAACGTAGTGGAGGCTTATAAGGGTCAAACGTGGTGTAAGTACTTTAAACTATGTTGAAATACTGTAAGGTACGGCAGGTTTTGGTACGGATAAATACATTATGGTATGGATAAATACGTTACAGTACAGATACTTATCTTACTGTATGGGTGCCGGTATGTTCAACCACGTTCAACTACGTTCAACCTTTAGCGTCCACTATGTTCATCTAGGTCCACTAACGGCTATGGGACCAGGGCTTCATCCAAGTATGCTAGAATATACTAGAGCATGCTAGAGTATGCTAAAGTATGCTAGAGTATGCTAGAGTATGTTAGAGTATGCTAGATTATGCTAGACTATGCTAGGGTATACTAGAGTATGCTAGGGTGTGCCATAGTATGCCAGAGTATGCAAGAGTATCCCAGAGTATACTAGAGTATGCCAGAGTATGTTACAGTATGCTCAAGTATGTTAGCATCACAGATGCAAATTCAGCCTCTAATGTAGCGCTCTTTTGAACGCGTCCAAAGGTTAAGTCGGAACTCACGGCCCACCGACGTTATTACCAAGGAGAAGTACGATTGCGTACAAGGAGAAGTATGTTCAACTACATTCAACTACCTTCAACTACCTTAGCCTCCACGTTCAACTATGTGCACTACTGTGACTGTGACCGGGCCTTTACTTTTCTTCTCTGATGTGGTATTTAACAAAGAAATTGTTTGTAGATTAGTTGATTAAGCAGGGGCAATTTCAATATGGGACGATTGACCTTCCTCATCCCACTGATCCTTGCCCTATTCTAATAATGCCAAGTGCCAGGCTCGGGAGCGACAAATATCAATTTTTAAGTCATATATTTCACTCGACCAGGGTTCCAACCCACGATCCCATGATCTACCAGAATGGGAGACGGCCGCTCAACTCATTCAGCCATCCCGTCTGGTACAGTTTCTTTTCTGACAATAAATGCCTTCCTCTATTTTGAAGCATTCTAATTCCTAGACACTCCAATTCCTAGTTTAGGATAAGCCCTGTGTTACTTATAATGACTAGGTCGTATCCATTAGCTCTTCCACCACCTCCCCACATTCACCTGGATTGGTTGGTGGTTGGAGTGTTACGTCCTGGCAACATCTAAGGTCACATCAGAATAGGTACCGACTTGTGTGAATGCGCCCATATTGTGAATTCATAGTTCTGCCCCACTGGGAGAACAGGCTACCAGCACCATGACCTGATATCCAACTCAGTCACATTATCCTGACACTGAGCCAACCACTCCTTACCCTATTCTAATAATGCCAAGCACCTGGCTAGGCAGCGCCAAGTATCCATTTGTAAGTCGTTGGTTTAACTCAAGCAGGATTCGAACCCGTGGGTTCGACACCTAGCAGTACATCCAGGCTAAATTGGATCCCCGACATCCAGATAGGGGATCCTAAGATTCACTTACTCTCAGTTTGTCTTTGCAATTATAATATATATATAGAGCCTGGCCTCTGTCTATTTATGCATTACATATGCATTCATCCTTCCTTAATTTCTACCAACATTTGTACACAGATTAATCTCCTCCTGATTGGTAAAGCTTTAGCGGACTGGGAACTACACCGTTGCACGTGGACAGTGTTGGAATTACGGGAGACAATGTCGGCTTTAAGGACAACAAAGAAAACCTGCCATTGCTTAATATTAACCTTGCATTACCCTGAACTTGCATTACAACTAATACTCTCTAGTTGCTTATCAGCACCTTATGTGATATTTAAGCTTCTTGAGAACTAAGAGCATGGACGTGTCTCCAACTCCCAAATTGCATTTAGAAATGAGCAACATGGGTTTGGAAACAACGGCATCTCATAGACTGTTTTGATTTTGTATAATTATTAGCAAAATTGCTGCTATTACATTTTCCTGAAACCACTTTTCTTGACGTACCTTTCTAAGGAAAGCATCTATGAACGATGGCTAGAAGATCAGTAGCTGTGCGTTGGAAAAACTTAATTTCTCCAGAAGAATAAACATTTTAACTAACAACAACAAAAGTGAGTCGGTGACAGTGTTGGCACAGTGTGACGGGTGAGAGCCTTTGACTAGGGGCCATGGACGACTGGGGTCGGGAGCGGGTGGGGGGGGGGGGGGGGGGGGGTCGGCGTTGGGGAGGGTCGGTGGCGGGCCCCTTTTCAGGGTGGGCGGTGAATGTAATCGTGGGTGGCAGTGATCCAGCAGGACGGCAGTGTGGCGGTAGGTAGCGCGGCAGACTCAGGAAGCCAAGCGCAGGCAGCTTCATCAGGCAGCTTCATTAAGCAGCCAAATTGTACAGAGGCGCGCTGCTACAGGCGAAACAAGCGCCCCCTTCCCACCACCCTCCCACCAACCTCCCACCATCCGACCCACATCGCCGCGTGCGCCATCGAGCGGGCTTCCGGCGCACTAATCATCCTTATCTCAGTGAAGTCATTCCATTGGCAGGTCGTAACCGACGCTCTGGGGACGCCTGGAGGAGCCCCCCCACCCCGCCTCCTCCAGACCGCCAGCATGCCACGCGATAGTGGCGCCCCCTGGCGGCAGGGATAGCCCCCCCCCCCCCTCCCTACTCATCCCTCCACCCTCCACTCCCCTCTCGCCGCCCTTCCCTCCTGACCCGCCGGTCCGCCAGGGCTCATTATCCAATTCTCCAGGGACGGACCGGTTGGGCGATAATACAGGCGGTCATCATGTATCACGCCCATATAAACCCACTCTGCTGCTGTAACCCGGGCCGGATCACTAAGTAACTTGTCCCGAAATGAAATGTTGTGAAACTAAAAATAAGGACCCTTCACCCTGTCTCCACCCCTTCCCTTCGAGCCCACCCAACACGGGCGCGGTGGCCGAATCGCTAATGCGCAGGCTTCCCGGTTGAGTCAAATCAATGACTTATACAATTGATACTTGTCGATTCCTAGTCTGGCACCCGCCATTATTAGGATAGGGTAAGGACTGGTTAGGTCAGTGTTGGGATAATGTCACTGAGTAAGATATCAGGTCATGGGGCCAGCTGCCGAATTTCCAAGTGTGGCAGCACTATAAAGTCACCATGAGTGCACACTGCCATAAGACAGTACCTGTCCTGATATGACTTTAGATATTGCCAGGACGTAAACACCCAGCAAGCAAATCCAGCCCACCCATACAGCACTGCCTTCGAACATGTACTTGATCTATTACACTGATATTGCGTTAAATTACCATCACACACTCCCTTCGCCTAACACATGACTGGAATTAATAGAAACCACAGGCCATATAAATCAATTATAGCTACTGGAAGTGCGCAGTCAAGCAGAATCCAGTTGCAAAACCACTTGCCAAAGTGGTGACCCATTTTTTATCTTTGATTCGATCCACATTTAATAGCGGGAATTGGCGGTAAACTGTTAGTAACCACATCATGATCTTCGCTTCGATCTATATTTAATAGCAGTAATTGGTGGTAAACTCAGTAGCAACTGTAAGTATGATCTTCGCTTCGATCCACATTTAATAGCAGGAATTGGCAGGGAACTGGTAGTAACCACCTTATGATCTTCGCTTCGATCCTCATTTTAATGGCGGGAATTGGCGGTAAACTGTTAGTAACTGCATGTATGATCTTCGATTCGATCCACATTTAATAGCAGGAATTGGCGGTGAACTGGTAGTGACCACATTTATGATCTTTGCGTCGATCCACATTTAATAGCCGGAAGTTGTGGTAAACTGTGAGTAACCACATTTATGATCTTCCCTTCGACCCACATTTAATAGCGGGAATTGTCGGTGAAGTGTCAGTGAGATGCGCCTGTGAGTGATGCATTTTTTCCGAGGCGTGTCGCAAATCTCCAGCCAACTCTATCCACGCGATCTGACTGCGCGTCCACCAGGCAAATAACGCTGGGGCTAAGATTGTTTATTATTGAATTGGGCCGCTTAGAGCTCGGCACTTCTTGCGTGCTTGGGTGGAAATTAATAGCATTCAATTAACAACGCTGCATTTCTTATGTTGGTAGAAAAAACTCCAACATGCTCGCCTTGATTTAGTTGGGTTAACATGGTTTTGAGTACGGCTGAATATTTAAGTGATGTTGAACGACGATAAAGCAGGTTATCAAACCAGAAGAAAGGAGAGCTGGCAGGCAGGCCGTGCGATTACCTCGGGAGTATATCAGGGCAGGAGCCATTGGAGGGTAGGCTTATGCAAATTGCTTTCCCATTGGAAAGGGGCTTGATGGTTGGTGTTGCCAGGTAAATTGCATGATTGTGACTAAATTGAACACACAACTACACATGGGGCTTAGACCCATATTCCGGTAGATTACGAACCGTGTAGTCTACTGCATGATTGGTGGCTTGTCAGGAATCCTAAATCTTGAACACAAACCTACTTTCATCAGCTAAGTCCATTCACCTTCCCAGCCGAGACAATGATTTAATGTATCAGGCGCCTTTTGATTCTGAGAAATAGCATGGATATATGTAAAGAAATTCACACATTTATTAATCTGATGCAACCCGATTCGTATTTACCACCTATGCTTAATGGACGTCAATTGATTGGTTGTGTAGTTGGGTTCTAGCACAGTTCTAAAGATACTATGTTTGGTGTGTGATTAGAAAGAAATTCATGATCTCAACCCACCTCAAACTGTTAGATCCTGAGCACAGGGATCATCAGGATAATACGACTAACTCATATTGCACATGTTGTGGCTGACTGCTTAATATGTTAGTGGACAATATTATTAATCAAGGCTGATTGTCTACAAAAACAAGTATGTGATCATAATGGTTGGGCTGTCCATGTTGCTAGGGAGCGAGGCAGTCAGCTGTAACCTGCGATATCTGATTTAATTGTATTATCCTGATAACCCATGTGTACATCATCTAACACTTTGAGGTGGAGTGTGGTCATGATTTTATTTCTAATCTCACCCCACACACAGTATCTCTAGCACCATTCTAGAACCCAACTACATAATCGACCAATTGACATCCCTTTAGAATATGTGCTAAATACAAATCTAGCACCATCAGAATCAAGCAAGTCCATGATGATACTAGTAGGGCTTTCCATGTTGCTAGGGAGATAATCCCAAATCAGCTACAATAATTGATTAATCAAACAATGTTATACAATGGTTTCCACTTCCACAATTTTACCTCACCTTGAGTTAAGTTTCCTTCATTTCATTTCTATTGGCACATAATTGATTGTCTCCTTTTACATGTAAAAGTGATGGTTTGAACAAAATACAAACATTTCTCGCCGTGAATATGGCCTATGCTGCCGACACGGCTTAAAACAACCACCAATAAATCAAACCTTCATTTCCTATCTGCAAGATTCGCCGGGAATTTACGCTTAGCCAATGACATCCCAGAAAGGCACCGCCAAAGCAATTGTAATACTGGTTTCATTGTGGCGACTTGCATATACTAGTTATAGAGATGAGGCATTTGCCCAAACTGTGAACTATACATCAAGGACAACTCCCATGCAGTAGTGCTAGGCACGTCACTTGCCCCAATTCCTTTCCATCGAGGTTGTAAAGCTGCCTGTTTTTAACAATGTAGCTTCCGAGGGAAACTGGCATAGTGTCATAGACATACATGCTTATCTAACTCTTTACATGTACATGAATTTTGACATGAATATTCAAACGGAAACCCTTCAGAATACAATATACATGACCAATCGATCATGCGAGTCGACTGAGGAAAATAGTTCCTGATTGAACATAACTTTGTGACGTGAACACTACTGCCTTAGACACTGTCAATAAACCCATATATTGGGCACCTTTATTCTATATCTGATATATTGTTACACCTCTAAATACAAGGATATTCTACTTTTTAGAATAGGTTGGGTACATATGAATGCTGTATAACATGCCAATGTATTCTATAAAACAGATATATCACATATATTATTGTTCTGCACGGAATGTATAAATATAGCATAATCTGGACCAGAGGGAATGGCCGAATTCATGAGTTGTGTGTCCGCCATTGGTTTTGGTAGATCGTGGGATTCGAACTCATTGGTTCGATTCCTGGTTCAGTCAAACCAATGACTTAAACTTGATACTTGTCGATTCCTAGCCAGGTGCTAGGCATTATTCAGATATGGCAAGGGATCGATAATGTCAGGACTGAGTTAGATAGCAGGTCATAGTGCTGGTGGCCTGCTCTCCCAGTGGGGCAGCAGTATTATGTCACGATAAGAGTGCACTGTTACAAGTCGATACGCATCCTGATATGACCTTATATGTTACCAGGGTGCAAAACGCAAACAACCAACCACCCTTACCCCCCCCCCCCCCGGTAGTATCAAACGCGCCTGGTCGAGACTCGGCATAACGATGTTTGCTTGATTGATGTGAAAGGAAACAAAAGCTGTCAGTAGGATTTTTTGCCGGATGTGCCTATAATTAAGGCTGCTTAGACTGCATTGTCACACCGTGATTAATGGTCTTCCCACACGCGCCTCTACACCCACTCTGCGCCAATTAATACATGGCTTCACACTGCCAAGCAACCAGCCTGCGGCTACCTTCCTTCCACCACCAGCGGAAGTAGGAAGTACCCGGATGTTGATATAGTTTGAGCAACCACCCACCCACCCACCAACACACGAATATATTCACACTATGCACATTATGGAGATAAATCCATGCATATATATATATGATATATATATGCTATATGGATGATATGTAATTCTGAATTGGAGTATATCACTTATAAGCTGTACCATGCTATATATTTGAATAATGGTCACCTTATCTGGTAGCTAGTTCTCCACTGTGTTCCGGCACCGGGCACTGACAGCTTCCTGAATCTGCTGTATCCCCAAAGGAATCCGTGCATGGTTCACATACCCAGCACCTGTTTACTGCAGGGTGCTTTAAGGACAGGCTCTGGGTAGCATTTCGCAAATTTAAATGTGGGTTGTAAATAGAATGTGTGTACAGTAATCTCACACCCACACTATAACCTCTCCATGTGTGCTGTGACACTGGGAACGTATATGGGTACTTCTTAATTGTTATGGAATTCGTATGTCAGATTCATTGTTTCTATTGGTTTTGTGATTATCAATTACTGGTTAGCAAACTACATTGCCACTCACCTTGAAGTAGAACCGATGGTAGAACAGGGGAGGGAGGTGGGATGTGCCTTGCATGATTATAACGTAAGTAGCTATTCCCTAACCTTGGACTGGAAATCCTTTTGCGCCAAATCTTAAGCCACATAAGCTGCATGGCTTATTAGCCAAAATGCCCCATTTAATTAGGTGTGGCATTATGGCCTCCTAATTGGAAGCAGAAATAAATTATCTGGAATTACTGCTCAATTAAGAACCATTGAAACAGTAACTCGGCAAGATGGACTAGTGGGTCAGTTTTCGGTCGGCCCAGTGTGGTAGATCGAATGTGCAATCCCCGGCCGAGTCAATACCATGATCTAATGAAAGACGGGGGGGGGGGCATTGCCCACCCCACCCCCACACACTCTGACAATGAATGGAATTCAATCAAATAACACAATGTCTATATTGGATTATCAGGACAATCTGACTGAGTTGGATATCGCCTGTTGCTGCTGGCTACCTTCAATTTCACCGGGCTCAGGGGCCGAATCCGGGAGTTCAATTCGCGGTCGAGTCAAACTAAAGACTTACAAAATTGATACTTGTCGTTTCCGACACAGGCATTCCGCATTACTAGGATAGGTCAAGGACTGGTTGGCTCAGTGCCAGGATAATTTGACTGAGTGGGGTATCACATAAATATCCTGGCGGCTTGATTTCCCAGTTGGGCAGCACTATAATGTTGTTACGAGTGCATACTGTCACAAGTCGGTACCCATCCTGATATGACTTTAGATGTTGCCAGGGCGTAACACTCCAACAGCCAAGCAAGCACCCTTCGATTTCAGTGACCAGTAAAGGGTTCATCATGATATATCTGTGCAAAATAAGGCTAGGAAACTACCACTAAGCTGCACTGCAAAGGGGCGTTTGATATGCCACGGCCCACCAGCGGGATGCCCAATGGAAGGTAACCATGCCAAAAGTAGCCAGATAATACACCACACAGCAACGTAGAAGCCTATGATATGTAAATAGGAGTAGGCTAGTATAGTAATAAGAGTAGAACAAAAAACACATATATGTCAACAAAATTTAAAAAAACTAACATAGGCTACTAACCATACCAACTAGTTATCTATCTGCTACTGAAATGCAGGCAATGAAATACTTTATCAGCAGCTACTGTGTGGTAAGATAACACCAACACTACAACTTCCCAGCATTGAAAACAAGCCTGGTACCCGGGCTTATATGCTATGGACAGTATAACTCCAACCTCAATACAAATTCTTTTTAAGTGAAAGCTGAAACCATTATACTATCAGAAATCTGTGGCCATACTAATATGATGATCTTCAATGTTGCTGAGGAAGCGAAACCCTGATTAGTTACTATAACGGTAGACCAAATAATGCCATCCACGAATTTTCACTTCCGGTCCCTTAATTTTGTTAGCTAACAGTCAGCAGCGAGCCGCAATTCTCACATTGTTATTCTTTCTGACCACATTACATATTTAACTAATTACCCTAATTCTGACATGTGTTTTTTCTATTTTAATTATGCCTCAATGATTAGTCTACGGTACAATATGACTACTTCTCTAGGTGGTAGACGGGTGACTTGCTGGGTGAGTGATTGCCTGAGATATAAAAGGCGATGTGAGGAAGGCATTCATCACACAATGGGATACTGGTGATACTGGCGTTTATTGAAAGCACTACAGCTATTGTACTAGTGATGGTACTGTGTGACTGGTCTGATAGTGGCCTAATGGACATTAGTCGGGCATGCGAAGACATATATCCATCAATAGATAAGTACATAAGAACTGCACTGACCTCTCAAGCACAGAGATGTTAGCGATCCTATATAGCTTACTGGATAATACACTAGCCCTGCAACGGCAGACTCGTGGGTTCAAATCCTACTATATGTACATTTTGTCCCAATTTCTAAGCTCCATCCCTTGACATCGGTTGTTGTAGCCAGAATGCTGCAAAGTTATGTGATATACATGGCCAGAAGCCAAGAGCCTCGTAGCTGAAACAAATACCTTTATTCGCTGAATAAAATGATCATTTACCAACAACAACAAAATGGTTTTTGAACGTAGATGTCTGACTACGGCCCTGATATATATGGAATCACAGTCATTAACCGATTTGTGGAAATGACACATTTATACCTATTTATAACAGGGGATAACTGCAGTAGTTTGCCTTTACCTCTGAAGCAAAGACCCACATAAACATGTACTATACATTGTTGGGGGTAAATTAATTTGCTTCATATATACCTTTTGTCAGTGCCGTAGCACTGGTCTTCCCGACCGTACTTGTTACAGGTGAATAGGTATTTACATCGGTTTTTACATCCTTTTTATAGTAAAGTGAAATGTGAATTCAATTCTGAAAGTATATTGTATACTGTGCAAAACATACTGCGTATGATGTACATGAAATCATTTTACATCTACATTCAATGCTTTATTTGATGGCTCATGATTTCCAATTAAATAGATGAGCCTGTCTCAAAAGGTGCTAGCTCTTCGGGTTTTTTGTCCATAGTAATGATTGACACAAAACAGCACAGAAACGGTTACACTGAAAACACAAGGACATTTGCTTCAAATCAATATGTATTCTATTGGGATTATGAAACACCATGTAAAAAGCAAATCAGTTTATCCTGAGAAAATGCATAACTAGATAGTGTGTTGATCGTTCCTATGGACAAAGTTTTGTCCCATATTGTTTAGCATCTTTTGAGACAGTCTCAGATACTAATAACATTAATTGTACATGTTATAATTAACATGGTAATTCGCACACGGAGACTGGGCAACCTGATAACATTCACAAAAACGACACTGTTGCGCCACCTCTCAGCTCCAGCCCGAACTAACTGCGACTCCCAGTGGCCACCGCTGTTACGGGGGCGCCACCTGGAGGAACCTCTCTCCTTATCCATACACACAATAGATGTCGAAAACCAGATCGAATGTCCCGCCATTTTGGTCACATGACCTAACGGCCACGTGAACTCCCTGCACAACCGTCTCCGCTGCCGCCATCTTCTCACCATTCTGCTTTCTTCGCACATCCACCCACACAGCTAGATACAAATTGACTCGATGGGGTTGTGGGTTCAAGTCCCGCCTAATTCTAACCAACAGCATGGGTTACGAAGAAGCAGATCGATGGTGGTTCCGGTTCATTGACTTATATGTATTGTTCTGATGAATTACTTGACTCATATACACTGTACTGATGATATACCTGATATTATATAAAGCCCATTGTACCAAATGCTGTCTTACATACTCTTATCTTAGTTCAATGCGACCAGATACTTTAAACAAAATCTATTATGCTGTTTTGTACATGGTAGAATCTGGGCGTGACTTGGGATATTTGTGTATGAATAAGTCAAGATATCTTGACTATTGATTTGTTCTGTAGATAAATAAATAAAGTTATTCATCGGTGTAAGAAATTAGGAATCCTGGTTTTGCTGGGAAGGGACTGTAGGGAGGGGGACACTGGCAGGTTAGGGCATGCTGAGAGGCAGGACCACAGTGGCCACATGCATTCTGTTGCTTCTTTATCTTATTGTCTTTACCCGTCCTGATATGACCTTAGATATTGCTAGGACGTAAAACGACAACAAACAGACAAATATTATCTGTATGCCTAATGATGCAACTCGGAGACAAGCAGAGAGTCTGGCATATGTGGCTATGGGGCGAAGGTTCCATAACAATGGGACTTACAGGTTTATCATGACAATATTTTTGTAATATATATATTTGTTGATGGGTTGTCTATGCTGTCCATAGCATACCAGTTCGGGTGATCGAGCTTGTTCTCAATGCTGGGCAGTTATCGGTCTGTGTTTCTTAAAGTTATGTTTTGCGATTAGTGATCTATTTTATTGATTTAGGGTTTTCTTGGGAAGAGTTTTCCCACTTTGTTCTACTTACTTCTAAACTAGCCTACTCTATTTACATATTATACGCTTGTGTGTAGGTTTATTTCTTTAATTTGTTAATGTGTTTATATTCATGAGATGAAAATCACTTCCTTCGTCTCTGCCTACCTGGAATTTACCCTCGATACTGCATACACATAAACAAGTGAAACTTTACCCGATAAGTGACTGGAATCAATTTGGAGTTGACAGACAGAAGGGTGTCTTTCAGAGATTGGTAATTCTGATTAGGTGGTTGATGGAGTATCCTGTGAAGAGCAGACAATATTACTCTGATGATTGCAGTCTCAGATGGAGATCGATTTGAGGTGATGATGTTACTGGATCTAACCTGAAGCGATGCCAATATTGCCTGCGAATCAATTGGCCAACCGTCTCGAAGTTTTAAATAATAAGGACACATAGCAAAGTGCTTAATGCCTTTATATTGCACTGGACTTGTTTCATAGTGCAATCTCTATAATGAATATGTGCAAAAATGAATACAAACAGATAGTATTGCCTTATCCAGTTGATCGTGGACTTCAGATAATATATTAGAGTGACATTTAAAAGGACATCAAGTGTTTTTTGTGTGTAAATATATGGTTTTATTCAGAAAATTATGGCGATATTACTATATATATATATATATATATATATATTAGTTGGTCTCACCAAAACGGGCCAATTGGTGGTCAATTTAAGATGTCGGCATCACAATTGTTAAATTGTAGTACATTTCTTTGTGTCATAATAAATTATCCTAGAAGAAAATAGGGTTGTTGTGTTTTCTCTCCCTGTACATTCAGGATAAATTTAAGAACTTTCCAACACCTCTGTTAAAGCTAAACTATAATTATAATTATGCCATTCAACGTCAACATCTAATAGTCGACACCAACATATTTAACTGATGTCAGCATCGTAATTGTTACACTGTAGTGCATTTCATTGTTTCATATTATATTATCCTAGAAAAAAACAGGGTTGTTGTATTTTCTCTACCTTTACATTCAGACTAAATTTGAGAATTTGTCCAACACTTCTTTCAATGCTAAGCTTTATACACATAATGCCAATTATTGAATAACCCAGACCATTCGCTGACAAAGACAATTCGCATAATACATTTAGTAAAAAAAAAAAAATAACGCTGACAACTTTCCCGGATTGGCCTATGTTCGTGAGACTGACTCATATATATTCCTCCTAGCGAGTGGAGCATTCATTGCCCCTGCGCAGGAGGTGGAGCGGTGCATGCTAGTACCCCACCTCCATCCTGGACAAGTTGGGGAGGAGGGGGGGGGTGCAGTACACTACAGGCATTATTTCCACGATTAAAGCGTTCATCACTATCCATATATTATTCCACTCAACTGTACGTATAACTCAAGAAACCCCTCGTTTATCAATAAGGGTGCATAGTAATTAGAAACATGAACACAGCAAATATAGCTATGGCTCTTTATTACAATTTTAGTTCTTTCCTCAGTACAGTCTCTTGGGTAGTTATTGTAACACTCATTCACATCACAGTTATGTGATGTCGATGAGGCTTAGACACGCTTATAACTCTATATCCCCTTCTCATTGTGGGGTGGGTGGGATGGCAATTTAAGCCAGTTGTTGTCCACATGGCTCCTATGTCGAAAGTGAAATATCTAAGGCTAGCAGTTGCTTTCATAGCCAAGATTTTAGGCCGAAAGGTGGCGTATTTTAGTTCAGAAATGTGATATAGGTGGAGCCGCAGTCACCTTGTTTACTGGGCAATCATGCGGCGGAAGTGCTGAAAGCCTGCTAGTCGGCATTAATGGTATATAGTTCAGTAAGGATCTGCCAGTTGGCGACATATCTGAGCAGCCTTAGTTACTGGCACTTGGCTGTATTTGTGCGTCCAATTACCTGCGATGCCTTAGCATCACTGACATGTTCCAGTCTCTTTGAAAGCTGGCTGGTTGATTATACTTACAACCCTCTACTCGTAGACTTACAGTGGTTTATGCCAGTCCTTCGTCACCAATTTTGGCTTAAATACCCACATTAATATAACATGATTTTACTTTTAAAATCGCCAACATAACACCTTTAAAACACCAACTAATTTAACTGAAAAGTACAATATACTATAGCCACCGAAGTTATTCATCTGAATAATATTACATAAATATAAATACAGTTCAAGCTTTAATAAAAGTAGCATGAATGCCTGAGCATTGTCATAACACTGTGTAGTTACTATGGAAGAATGAACAAATAGTAAGAAATATAATAATCAAGGCAATGCGAACAGTTAATCAACTAGTTGTATTTGGTTTCGGAACTTAGCTAAATAACAAAGCACCATTGTTAGATACATTTAAGTGGACACAATATGTATTTCCTAGCAATGCATAGCATGCCTACCATACTTCTTCTTCTTCTTTTCATTCGCCTTCAATTACACTTGGAACCCAGTTCTGTTGAATTTGTCTCCAAGTGTCATCTGGCTGTGTATGCGTGGTACCATGGTTTTGTTAGGGTGCGACTTGCGGCCTGCTACCTCCGACTTCAGCACTCAAGGTTTTCTGTTAGGGTTACCTCACCCTTAGCTCCTGATCAAAGGACCTACCTTGGGAGCACAAGGGGCTTGAGCTTATAATGTGGCTCTTGCGCGCATGATGTACCTGTCATGGGACACATGAGGTATTTCAATGAGGATACCAGTGCCAACCAGTTGCCCACGTCCTTTGTCCTGTTAGGATCATCGCAAGTTGGTCCGGGGCCTACCATACCATTGTTAGATACATAAGGATACACATTATCTATTCCCTACCATCTCAAACTATATTATCTCTTCTCAGTGTAGATTATATTACTACATGTACACCATACGAGGTGGAAAGTCCATGAAAAAGACCACACTGATGTATCCAGCATTATTTTGCCAAACTCGGCTCCAGCCACTTCTCGATATTTGTCGCTATTGATTACAGAATCTTAGAAATGACACAATACCTGTGACATGAATTTGTGTTCCGATTTTCCTTCTGCAATTGGTGTCTGACTTCTCGAACACATGTTCCCCAAATTATGTTACCCGGTTGAACTCATGTATATGTACATACAAAGTACAAAATAGATATAGAGAACACACCAGAATCTCCGCTTCATCCAGCTAGAAGATACAGATGATTCCATTCCACTTGAAACATGTTATTTGTATAAGCAGCCTTGGCCGTCTCTCTCTCTCTCTTTCTATGGGGAGTGATAGGATCAAGTCAAAAGCATTAATCTTTATGCATAAAATATGATCACTTTGATAAGCTATTTGGAATCATAGCAAACGAGATAATACTATGGGACCCCGACTGGTTCCAGAACCACCTGCCTGCATGCGAAATGGCAATTTCCAGCCAGCCTAATAGTGTTTTTCGCGCCTAATCACCAACAATGTGATTCTGAGTTATGTGTTTTCGATTCAGTGACCTGTCAGGGAGTTGAGAAAATCATGTTGACTGCAATGGTGTCCCGAATTGTGCCAATGTTTTCAGAAGCACGAAGCTGCTTCTTTTGTTCCTGTTTTTCTTTTGTGTGTGGTTTTTTTTGGGGGGAGGAAGCCATACAAATTTGTTGTTGTTACAAGTATTTATTCATACAATTGACATTGGAAGAGATTAGATGGTGTTGATAGGAACAGAAATAAAGTTTGTGAGCTCTTAAAATGTGATTTAGATGTTCCTAGCATTACGAAACAGGTCCCTTATTACACTAACTGTCATGGTAATCCTCCTAATGAGGATTCATTACTATATCTATTACTATTGGCCTTTTCCACAGACGATGGAGTAATGTAGAGATTACAGTAACACAGAATAACCCTCTCCTCGGGACTAGTAACCACCTTCTTAATACGGACAATAACAATAATAGGTAATATCTTTGGTGCTTATAAGTGACAGCAGCGGCGGAATACACCATCAGCCTTAGCAATGGAAGCATAGGAGTAATTGCAATTAATACACAAGCAATATGCGGGGGTACAGCCCATGGGCTGTCAACACTCGGGCAAGATTATATTAACAAATACATGAAATGGCTATGACGGATGAGAGGAAAAGAGACAGCGGTGACCAGCAGCAGGAGCGGGGAAACCATGTGCATATTAATAGACCGATAGGAGTAGAATGGTTAAATATATATATATGTATGTATAGCTTTATATACATTTGTATATACAGGTTTGTGTATGTTCAGATACATCCTGAGGGATCTGCACCAAGGCACACTGAATTACAAAGAAATAATAGAATCTGTCCCAGGTCCGACCATTGCCAGGATAATGAGTACCCTGTGCAGGAGATACACAAACTGTGCCCACCAGCACAAATATACATGATGGCAGAAATATGTGACATAACACAAAACATAGGACACAGGATCCTGAAGCCAACCTTCATGACCAAGGCAGCACTCATGGAACACATGACAAGGGAATACACACTCGCACTTGATATACTCAGTCAACTGACAGAGCTACTGGTAATATGTCAGCTCTTGGGCATGGACATGGACCAATGCTGTGACCACAGCAAAAATCAAGACTACCGGGACTACCACAGATTGGTAGATGAGTGCATACCGGAACTAAATGCCTATATCCACCACCTGAACAATAGACAAAACAAAGGAGTAACCATACCAAGATATCCAAACTACATCTGCAAAACCAGGCATGGGAGGCAATCGGCATGTTACTGTATCGGCATGTCAGATGGTGTACATTTCAATGAAAACTATGCCAAATACCTTGCTACAAGGCTGACAAATAGCATTGTGGAGAACTGCGAGAAACAGCACCAGGGCTCCAAACCATGAGTATCACAAACTATTTATAAAATATCACTAATCGAAATCTAAAACACTAGTAATATCATGTATATCTGCCATACATTCCAGAGCATGTACCTTCCCTCCACTCACACAGGCCAAACCAGACCATATGGGTTGTATGCACCAGCCCATACACCCTAAAAAACAGTCATAAATATAGACCAACATCTAAAACAAAACTAAACTTGTGGAATCAAGCAACCACTAAACCTAAAGGTAAAAAAACAAATGGTAGAAGAAATTGAATGCAGGCTAGGGAGAGGCAGGCATTTCGCCCCACCTAAACTGCCAGAGTGTATCCAATAAAATAGACACAATAAAAATACACCTAAAGAAATAAAATCTTGATGTATTAACACTGTCAGAAGCATGCTTCACTGACACACATCAACACAACACCCTCAACATAGAAGGATATAGGCTTGTACATAATGACAGACAGCAAATCAACATAGCAAAACCAAACACAAAAAGGTGGAGGTGTTACCATCTACTGCAATGCCTCCAAAACATCTAGACAGTGAGGCCCTAAAAACAGAAAACTTTCAAATGAGCACATGAAGCTGCTGTGGTGCCTAATAAAAAATGAGAAGAAGGCTAACATAGCATTATCATCGGGAGACATAGAAACATTCCTTGAAACTCTAGATAATAGCATAAATACGGTGCACAAATTAACAAATGCAAAAATCTTTGTAGTAGGGGAGTTCATTATAAACTATGACAGCAACAACAAAAGTAAATTAATGCTAAAAACCACTATAAAAATCCTAGGGCTCCAACAGCTCATTACAGAGAACACAAGACTAAGCAACAATAGCTCAACAATTGATCTAATTCTAACCAACTCAAGCCATGCCAAAAATGGGGTACTAGAAGTTGGGGTATAAGGGACCATGAGCTAATATATGTAACCATGAAAAAAATCAAAAACACAAACCAATATGTGCACAAAATGGCCAGATCCCTAAAAAACTACTCAGAAGAAATACTAAAAAAACACCTAAACGAGAACATAAGCAACCTCACAGAAAACAGGGTTAATGCTGCTGTGTACTGGAGCAACATCATCACACAAATAAAAAAATGTTTGGATGAGATGTGTCCCATAACGAAACTAGAGATATAACAAAATCAAGACCCATGGGTAGACAGTGAACTAATGACACACATCTCAACAAAGCGAAAACTAGGCAACAAAGCTAAACATACAAAATACCCAGAGGATAAAAGGGCCTATAATACTGCTAGGAACAACTCTCTCAAAGCAGTAAAGACAGCAAAAAAGAAGTATATAATAAAACAAGACGAGGACTGGGGAAGCAACATAAATAAGTTTTGGGACACAAATAGTGATGCACAAATAAACTTAACACACACTTTGCCAAAGACTATCAAAACAATTCCCAAGAAACTGGGGAAAACAAATCAGAAAATATCCAGGATGAAATCCACACCTGCAAAACCAACCTAAAAGAAATAACAAAACTAATAAATGACATAGGTATAAATAAACCAAGTGGAATAGATGGAATCCCCACCAAAATACTAAAAGAGGCACTCCAAGCCACCCCAAGTACCATCGTGGGCCTGTTCAACATATCCTTTGAACAGGGGCACTTTCTCACAGCATGGAAGATGGCAACCATCACCTCCATCTATAAAAGTGGTGACAGGCAAAACACCAGGCAAGCTAATTGAACACATTTTCCATAGGCACATAAATGAGCACCTGGAAAAAAACAATATACTAAACAAAAGACAAGGAGATTTCAGGGAATTACACTCCACATCAAAAACAATAGCAAACCTAACAAGTGACATACTGGCATCAATGAACCAAAATAAATTAGTTGGAGCAGCTTTCATTGACTTCAGCAATGTTGTTGACACAGTAGAAACCTACACTGCAAGCTAGGAAACAAAACCTTGGAAAATGTAACTCACTATAAATACCTAGCCCTAGAGCGAGACAACCAGCTAAACTACAATCTGTGTATAACAAAAATCATCCAACAAATAAACCACAAACTTTGACTATTTGCAAAACTAAGAAACTATAAGGCACAAGATATGTCAATAAAAATCTTCAAAGATATGGTAATCCCCTACTTTGACTATGGGGATGTAATCTACATAGGTGCTAAAAAAGAGCTACTAAAAAGCTGCAAATACTGCAAATAGAACCCTGTAAATCTGCCTAAGACACACTACACACCACCTATGATTTACACAACAAAATTAATGTAAAACTAGTAGAAAACAGAAGAATAATCCACCTAGAAATATTAACATATGGATATAGCCAGGACATTAAGCAACTAACTAAACCACTAAGGAACACCAGAGCAAAAAATGCGGCACTCCTAAGGCAGACCAAAAGCACAATGGAAATGGCTGCCAAAGTATGGAATGCACAAACGGTGAAGGAAAGGCAAATTCCTGATCTAAAAACATACAAAACATATGTGTGCAAACTAAAACCAGGAAACCCCAACTAAGCTGCACCACAAGGGGGCAGGTGATAAGTCACGGCCCACCAGCTGGACAGCCCATGACACAAAACCCGGAAATATAAAAGCCAGATAACATGTACACCAACAATATAATCAAACCAAATCCAAACAAACATAACCCAACCACCTATTACATACAAGCGCGCATGCTCGGGCGGCCCCCCTCCTGAGGCTATGCAGTGTGTAGTCGTCCGGTCGTGGGACCCCATTGTTGGCGAGCGCCCATCGTATGGCACATGTGAGGGTCCTCACAGTGAGGGGGGCGTCGTCCGTTATGAAAGTGGGGTCAGAGATCGGGAGGTCAGTCGTCCTAGCATAGTGGAGCCAGGCATGGATGGGGCAGTACCGCAATCTTCTTATCATGGGTATACGTATGGTGTACGGACTGGATGTTGAGGCGGTGGTCTTGGAGGATCGGACCCGTACGGTTAGGTGAGTCGGGCAGTGGGTGACGTCCGAGGGCCGGAGCGTGTGACTGGGATCGTTTGTTCGTCCGGTGGTCAATAGGTTACCTTGCTGAAGTAGGGTGAAGTACCCGAGCAGCATGGCAGCCGTCAGTACTCGTGCTCGGGGTCGGCGGTCTGAAAGTAGCGGACGACTGCAATAGAGTAGGCTAGTATAGAATTAAGTAAGAAAAAAAGTGGAACACTCTTCCCAAGAAAAGCCAAAAACCACTAACATAGATCACTAACCCAATATATAACTTTAAGAAACACAACACTATAACTACCTAGCATTGAAAACAAGCTCGGTCATACAAACTTACATGCTATGGACAGCATAAACACCCCATAAAAAAAAAAGGGAAAAAAAGAAAATCATGAACATTGGCCTCCCATATAGTACCTCCGTACTCTCAATCCAATATAATCCAATTACACGTTGACCCGAAGCCTTACCAACTAACCCAATTACTCCACCTATGAGCCGGCGTCCGTACCACTCACCCTGAATGCCACCGGTCGCTAAGCATGATGGGTATCCCTGGCAACCAATTTGGCCTGTTAATTAGGGAGAGTGGCAAACTATTGCAGTCTCAGCCCGACCTGTGAGAACAGATCCCCAGTATCTCGCACCCAATCTTCTCATTAGCTCGCACTAATATAACATGTCTACAATATATAAGGTATATAGGTACTGGTGAAAATGTATCCCGCGCAATGCACATTATTTACTACAAAAGTAGACCACCTGACATTTGTTTGTGTCTTTGCCAAATACATGAAGACACATCTACCATCATATCTGCTCACTCGAGTGAAAATTACATACCCCGATAGTTTAGAGTTTCAGCCATTTTTTGAGGAAATTATATTAGATTGTTCGCTACAATCTACTTTGCTTTAGGTTGCAGTAACGTTGAAACAAAATGACTAATGTATTAGATATTTGAAATGTAACCATGACAAAATAAGTGTTATGTTCCGTTTTTCAAAATGCCAGTTCAGGAACATCTTTTTTTTCAGTACAGAGATTCCTGTTCTTCCTGCCGTAGCAAGTATGGTGCATATGAACTATTTATGAATGATCTGATGAAATGGCATGAACACTATATACAATAGTAGGTACTTGTTAAGTCTCACAGATAGTATGGAGAACTTATGTTGTGCATGTAGACAGGAGGATAGTCAGTTAGGTTAGTAATATTATGTAGCCATTGCTCAAACAATGTTAGCTAAACATTATTACTTAGTCACTTGGACCACTGTGCCCGATCTGATTGGTTAGGAAGGGCCTAATGATGCCATTAAGAGGCACACTACAAATGACTGGTCCTTAATTCATGAAAATTTGATAACGGCCATATCACGCATCTGAAAGTCTAAAGCACCCAAGAAAGTCAGATCACTGGCTAAAATATACATATGTACACCTTTGAACGTAGGACATCCAACCTTCTTAGATAATGTATTCCATGTGGCCTCGTAATTGTATTCTGTCTTGCAGAATATGCAAATTCCTGCTGGAATGATAACTCATGGCCAAGCATTCTATAAAGTGCAATTAAGGGTCTAACCTTGTTAGTGCCATTGCTGGTTTTACGAAGTCTCTCATACCATGTCTATGTGGTGTGGGAGGTTAAAAATCCCTTGGGTCGGTAAAAGTGTAGACTCTGGCTTTCTATCGACAAACTGTCTAATGGTGAAAACAAGTCTATTAAGACTTATCCATGATAGGCAGTATAAATCTTCAAGAAAAGAAATCTAGATTCCTAAGGTCAGGGAACATATGTATCATTTATTATTATTTCCGAAGCATATTATCTCATGGGATACGGATGTACATAGTTAAACGTGAAGGTAATAATCAATAGGACAGAACAATGAATTGTGTGCATCTAACATAACATATAATCAAAATTTTGTATTTCATATTGGGGTTATCAGCTCCCTTTGGTTCTATCAAACCTAAACTCAAAGTGATGCCTTGCGAATCAATCAACCCAGCCTTATCGTGCTATGTTCCAGCCCGGTGACATTGAAATCAGCTCATTAAGCCATTGCCGCAAGATTCAAAGTGTTAATATATATGTGAATATGTTAGCATTGCTGTATTAGTAATTTTGAAGAATATTTGTGTGTGGCCAGCATGGTTAGTAGGCTCCTTGAGAAAGCAGTCTCCGACTATATTTCTGGCGTGAAGGTTCAGTTATGGGACGGGTATTCAAATATGTATGTCATTTCTGTAGCTGGCTTAGTGTTTGATTAAGAATTTGATGCTAACAATCCTAATAAGTATATTTGCGCCTAGTTAGTTATATCTAGTACATCAGATTTAGCCAAAACTACCGTTGCATGTCCGTGATATATTCAGTAAAATCATGCATTATCATTTCGCAGAACCAGAAAGAGAAACTAGAATACAATAAATAAATAAATAAATAAATAACAAGAGAACCCCAGTTCCAATCAAAAATCATTTGGTCGGATTGCCACAATAAATTACTTAGAGGGTTTAATTTAGTTTAATCCAATAAATGGAAGAACCAATCAATCCGCATGATCCCATTAATGCGAGGCAGATTAGGATTGCGGCCCAGCCCGACTCAGCCGTTGTCATCAGCTTGCCAAATCCAATTCAGGAACCAGACAGCTCACTATTTAAAACGGATATTACAGGCTAGAAACAAAGAGTTGGTAAATGAGTATGGAATACGAGAGGGATTTGGACATTGAAATGCCTGCTGTTCCTCGTGAGGGAATGGAAATGCGTTCCGTTGTGGAACGGGAAGGCAATAATGTGTGGGAAGCACTGGAGGAGGTTCTGGTAGCTCCTCCCAGTGAATTTCTTTGCGGTTTGAGATTCTTGGCGATTCCAAAGTTCTTTCGATGCTTCACATTATCCCACTCACGCATTTTCAAATCTATTAGGAGCTAACAATTTTCAATTAATATTCTATGATATTGTAGTAGGCTGCACTGACCTCTCAGGCAAGTGACCACATAAACAGGTAGGCATGGGTAGTGTGTTGATATTAGGGACCTAGGTGGTGTAATGGTTAGCACAGTGGCCCGGAATGCAAAGAGATGTGGGTTCGAGTCCCGCTCTAAGCGCAATATTTCCCATTTTCATCACCCCCATGACAATATCTTCTGAGTGACATGCTCACTTAGAATAATTCACTTTGAATAATGGCCTCCTTATATTGTTTGTTTGTTGTTATTTTACGTCCTAGGAACATCATCGGCTACTAACTTGTGACAGTGCACACTCATGGCCACTTTATAGTGCTGCCTGACTGGGAAACCAGGCCGCCAGCACCATGACCTGATATCCCACTCAGTCACATTATCCTGGCACTGAGCCAACCAGTCCTTTCCCTATCTTAATAATGTCAAGCATCAGGCTATGAAGTGAGAAGTATAAATACTGGCCATCAAGCAACACTGGCCATCAAGCATTCCATTTCGGGATTGGACAAAAGTGATATAATCTAATTGATTGAAAGTGATATGACTATATTGGTTGCGTAGACTTGAGATATATTATATTGTTCTATTAGCAGAGCTTGTGGACCTCGGGGGCGCGTGTTCTGAGATGAGGGAAGGAGCAAAGTGTGTTGTGAGCTTTCCATCGGAACTGATCAATCAGGCAGCAACCTACAACGATTATCCATTAACTCATAATATTGAGGAAGTGTGTGTCCCCAGTCCAGGCTTCCACCACAACACCTTTGTTTCTGTTATAGTGTCAATAGTCTATAGTAATCGCTATTATGTGATATAATATATTCAGACAATATTGTACTTTTTATGAATTATTTAGTGATATGATATATCTAGTGGGTAGACTGGACGTGGTGGTCGAATCGGCAGAGCGCGGGCCTCCCGTGAGGAAGGTCGGGAGTTCAATTCCCGGGTACTGCTTGGTTCAGTGTCAGGATCATATGACTAAGTGGGATATCAGGTCATGGTGCTGGCGGCCTGTTCTTCAAGTGGGGCAGCACGATGATGTTGCCATGAGTGCGCACTGTCACAAGCTGCTACTAATCCTGATATGACCTTAGATGTTGCCAGGACATACAATTCTAACAACCAACCAAATCTGCTGTAGGGTGACTTGTCTAGTTGTTTTACAGTAATCGCTATTATGTGATAATACAGTCAGATAAGATTATACTTAAAAAAAAAATATATATTAAGTCAATGCTATCTCTAGTGGGTAAACTGTTAGCATGTCCGATTCTCATTGTGTCGTTCTCGGAGCGATTCCTAGTCGTTCCAACCGAAATAAGACGTGTCGCAGGATGCTGTGACTATGGGCAACATGACATCATGTTTGCTTGTGCCATGATATTGCACGGCAAGATGGTTCAGCTGTTTTGAGTGTACATCGGCCCCTTGCTCGGTTGTGTAGTAATGATTAATCAATGACAGGTGTCAGTTAATGGACACGCAGGGTAGGTTGTGCCTCTAGTACAGTAATTCCACACTTTACCGAATTGATTGAAGCTGCATCAGATGGTTTAGAGGTTTTGTCATATTCTAAGATAACTATACTGTCAATCTGTCAATAACAAATCTCTGTCAATAACAGCAAAAAGTGCTGATCCCGTCACAGCACCCCTTTAATTTAATAGCATGACCTCTGTGTCTAATTGACAACTTTCTTATGCAGACAACAAGCCTTTTTTTCACCTATTTGATCAATATTCTCTGTCAATAATGACATACCATATAG
Organism: Branchipolynoe longqiensis; assembly: GCA_030323885.1. Taxonomy (NCBI): domain Eukaryota; kingdom Metazoa; phylum Annelida; class Polychaeta; order Phyllodocida; family Polynoidae; genus Branchipolynoe; species Branchipolynoe longqiensis. The sequence goes on from CM059191.1 coordinate 69,998,307, forward strand.
GTATAATATAGTAGAAATGGCTAATTGTAGAAATGACCAATTGTAGAAATGACAAATTGTAGAAATAACTAATTGTAGAAGTGATGAATAGTATAAATGACTAATTGTACAAATGACAAATTGTAATAAGTAGTTTGTAAGGACCATCCTAGTCAGTCAAGTATAATCAGTCAGTCTCTGCCTATAACAGATATCTCTCTATAACGGCATCTTGCTCCAGTCCCATGGGTTTCCGTTATAGACACAGTAAACTGTAGTAGGATGATCATTATAGTCAACTTACTTTAGCTTGAAGTAACTTTTATTTTAAATGGCTAACCTTTGAGATATTTGAAGTGAAAATATGCCAATTTAATGTTGGCAAGCATGCTAAAATTCAGACAACGTTGGCCTCTGCGATAACAGATCCAATTAAATTGATTTGGTAGTCTCTTCTATGTGGCAACAAATGCTTAATACGTGCATAAATATCTAAATTAGATATGCATAATCAAATCTAGGTCAGGGATTTGGTTTTGAAAAGTTGATACTTTCAACGGACTACGCAGCTTTAAGTTCCTGTTCGGTTCTACCTGTCTGTGGTAGATGGTTTATTGAATTCCCCCTGTTGTACATTTAGCGTTTGTGTTCTTCGAGAGAATTTGTATACCTCCAGCACATACTGACATTTCAACTCCACAATGAAGAATGTGATCCAAGTTGTAGTGTTTCTGACATATACACTCTCCCTACAGACTCTGTAGTATTAGTGTTGGAAGATCGGTCATACGCATTATTTAATGGTGTATGGCTCTTTGTCAGAGAGCCATGTGCTAAGGATATTCGCAAAAGGTCAACTGTTGTGAAGTATCTTGTTCCCTGATTGTTATCCCCGATTGAGAGTGACTTTGTTGGAAACAAGCGTTCCTTACATGTAGAAATAAAGTGTGTCCTCAAAGGCTATGCCACTGTATATATGCGGTCGTGTTGGATCGGTACGGTACCCATATGTATAATGCTGATTTGAACTGCAACAGGGCATAGACAACGTGATTGCTTCATAATTGTCATGAACAAATATGACGAGTCATAATTTGTAGAGCTTAAAATATTCTACTCCCTAAGAATGATTTAAGGCCCAATCATTGCCTCAGGGTTTTCGTTGGCTATATTTTCCTATTATCTTCATCCAGCCCTAATGGGTAATGAGTCATATCATAGTCATTAAGAGCCTAATGAGTCATTCGGCCCTGAATTACGTAGGCTAGAGAATATTACAAACCTGGAAAGCTACTATCAGTTAAATTGAATTTGAAGGTCTTAAACATTTGTATTTTGCCGTATAGCCCATGTATTTCACAGTTTCCCTTTATTGTTTGACGTCATTCAACTAGTAAAAATCACCAGAATATACTGATGCTGGTCAGTGCGATCTCCTCATATTGGGTTCGAGCTCTAATAGTCCAGTCAAAGCACGGTCCATCATCACTATATGTCCCAATAGAAACACACTACCTAATAGAAGCACCCACCCCCATTTCAAGATTGAAAGCACACACATATTTACGATCATATTTAGACTGAATGCACATACAATAAAACAATCCCACTTTATTTCAGAGGGACCACACAAACAAATACAAATTTACTATCATAATCAGACTGAATGCACATACAATCAGACAATCCTATTTTATGTCAGAGGCACAACAAAAACAAATCCATGAAATTCTTTAACTTTGAATAGACGCGCATCCATGTGTCTGCACTTGCGCAGTGCATGTCTATTAGGATATATACAGTAGATAACTATTGTAAGGAATACATGATACAAATCAAGTGACCAAATCTTTAAGCAGAAGGTGTTTGCGCATCGATGTTCAGGGACTTAAAGACTGGTGGGGGCGCGGCCCTATCTGGTAAGCAGGGTCCCAGAGTGAACAGTTGTCCTGTGATAGCTTACATTCTGATCGGACTGCATAGCATCAATGTTAAAGAGCTGCAGTGACTGCTCTAGCAAGGGGAACTGGTTGTGTGCTACGTTATGGGCTGATCGGAATGCATAGCATCAGTGTTAAAGAGCCGCACTATCTGTTCCAGGCAAGCGGAGCTAGTTGTATGATAGCTTATGCACTGATTGGACTGCATAGCATCACTGTTAAAGAGCTGCAGGCCATATTGTAAGCAAGGAGACGTGGCTGTGTGATGGCTTACACGCTGATCAGACTGGTTATGGGCTGGTCAGACTGTGGGCATCAATGATAAAGAGATGCAGTCCTTCATGTAGGAAAGGTGACCTTCTTGTGTGAAAGGTTATGGGCTGATCAGACCTCGGGCATCAATGATAAAGATATGCAGTCCTTCCTGTAGGCAATGTGACCTCGTTGTGTGAAAGGTTATGGGCTGATCAGACTGCGGGCATCAATGATAAAGAGATGCAGTCGTTCATGTAGGCAAGGTGACCTCGTTGTGTGAAAAGTTATGGGCTGATCAGAATGCGGGCATCAATGTTAAAGAGCGGCAGTCCTTCCTGTATGCAAGGGGACCTGGCTGTGTTATAACTTACATGCTGATCAGACTGTGTAGCATCAGTGGTAACCAGCCGAAGTACCTGCTGTAGGCAAGGGTACCTGGTTGTATGATAGCATATATGCTGATCAGACTGTGTAGCATCATTGTTAATGAAGCGCACTCACTGCTGTAGGCAGGGGGACCCGGTTGTGCACTGATAGCGGCATGTGCCCTGATGGCCGCCGCTTGGTGGCTCGTGGTGTTGGGAGGGGCACGGCCCCTAAACCCTAACATCCTAACCCAATATATACCGAGCACACATGGCAGTAATGGCGCCCTCTGGGGGACGCTAACTGCATTTGGGACATAAGAGTGCGCCTCCACATTCCTTACAGAACAGTTTGCCAGCCATTTCCGGAACCACTTTTTAGTTGCACATGCGCTTCGCGTTTTAACAGGCCGTTAGGGTGAGCTTATTCCATGTTTATTGAAATAAGCAACCGATCTACTTCTCTCAACTGTGTTTTCCCCTGATTTCAAAGGGAACCCTGCGTAGAACCCCCTGCTATTGGCTAATTTGTGTGCGCCGATTTGTTAGTAAATTGAGACTAGCGTGGCAGTGGTGGGTGGTCGGTTGCCGGGATAGAGCACCACACAAAGCAGGCATTGTCTAAATGTGATTATATTCTTAAGAGTGGGCGGGTGGAATCACATTGTGGAGGTACGGTGTCGGGCCTCGGTCTGGTACTCCACCTAACAGTCGAATATTGTTGGCCTGCTATTTGAACTCGGTCCAGGACAAGGAATTTAACCAGTGTGTGAAGGGGGCCTCTAAGGAACAGGGTGAGGATGTCTGGTACCGAATAGTCAGATAGAAGGTCTTAGCGAATTGATACAATACTTTGACATGCTGTCTGTGAATTTCTTTGTAGTTAAACACAATTGAATATCCACTCAATATGACCCCGTTGTGTATACGTGCACTTATAAGGACAATAAATTGACCTACTAACTTGTATTCGTGACCATTGCGTTAACAGTTTGTTCACTAAGGCATTTTGCAAACAAGATAAAGCTCATGTCAGTGTCATGGTCCTCCACTTGTACTAGAGGGTTCCTTCTTACCATATGCCTTTATAACAGAGCGAATATAATGAGTTGTCTACACACCGTGTTCCGGCCGTCTATAAATAGTTGCATTATCTGACGGTTTTGAGCTTCTGTGATTTTTCTGAGATAAAGATATTGATCTGATTTTTGTAATCTTCCTCACTTTAGTTTAAAGTAAGTTATATTTGAGATATTTGAAGTGTAAACATGTCAAATTAGTTTGGCAACGACGATCGACGATCTTGATATCTGCATTTAGATATCTTTGGAATAAGTGGGTACCATCCGGGCCAGAATAGATAGACCCTCTAAAACCTTGTGGTTGGATTCATGTAATGAGCAGGAAAGATGTCGGTTCGGTGTACATTTTTACATCATAGGGTTGGCTGAAGTGGGTATAATACTGGGAATTGCAATCCCATGACCTGTCAAAATAGGAGGCGATTGCTTAACTCATTCGGCCATCCCATCTCGGGAAATCGGAAGAAGCCTCTAAATCATCCCGCCTAAATTGTCTGCTTATTCACAAGAATATTCTTTCACCAATGTCCGACATTTTAGCCAACTACTAAGATTACTTCTGATAATTCTACAAAGTAGGACTTGGCATTCGGCTGAATCCCTCAGGCAGTCTTCTCAATGCCACAGTCTTTAATCTTAAACAAATTGCCAATCTACTCGCTGCTGGAGAATAATTGACTGAGCTATCTGTGTATTTAAAGGTCTAATTTTACTAGATGTATGTTCATTATGGACAATGGGCGGGTTTCTTGGATTTGGTATTGGTGATTGGATCCACTGATTTGCATTTTTACACTATGATATATATATCTGTATTGGTGATATGTTATATTTTTTTGAGAGAAAGACAAAGGAAGAGAGAAGTATTTAAAAGGCAATTCTAGAATCATGCAATACCATGTGATGCATATTCACCAAGTGCAGAATATATTTGTGGAACTGGACTTGCAGTTACTATTACAAGTAATAGTTAATTTATATTATGCTTCTATTATCAAACAGGATTTCCATGTGGTTATTATTGCTACTGATATTTTCATTTATGTACCAACAAATTGTACTGAATGGCCGGAAGACCAGTGCTCTGCTGCTGACAAAAGACATTATTCGCTGAATAAAAATACATTTAATACAAGAAATGACTACTACTTCACCGCCGCGAAAACAAGTGCATGCGCTTACCTGCTATGGACAGAATAAACAAACAATCACTGAACAATTAAAAAAATATATGTATCATAATGGAATAACACACTTGGAATGGGTTATTTGAGCCCAAACCTTTGGAGTTGTCCTTCCAGTGATATTAGACCACGAGTACCTGATGGTAATTATTACTAGTTCCTTGATATTAAAATAGTGTAGTGAAGGGTGGACTTACATAGGTTGTAGTGGAATATTCAAAAATCTTCCTAAGTGCTTGACATAATAGTACAGCTTACACAACTATCTAAGTATGTACTAGTCTTTGTCACATAGAACAGTCACTGGGACCTAATTACTATAATATCTTGATCACATCGTCCTTAATACCATGCTTAGATCATAACTAACTTCCAGCTACACACAATTATAACGGGTCATGAACGATCATAATAATTGCGTAAAAGTCAAGTTGGTTTTGTCCGGTTACATCCCCGTTAAATTACCCGACAGAGGTGCAGTCCCTGCTATCGTGCCTTGACTGATTAATCAGGACTGGTGCTGATACCATCGCTTTCCTAAAAGTTAGAAGTTTCTCATTGCGACCAATTCAATTGGCTGTCCCTCTCACACTATTGTTCCTAAGCCTGACGCATTGAGTTTGGATAGCGTCAATTCCACTGGTCCTAGAGCGAAAGCATTGGAAGTGCTGGCTTCATGCAATGGTACCATTTATAGAATGTATAATTTATTATGCGTATATAAAAGGGGCAGAGCTCTAGCCTAATAATTATTATTATTATTCTTTGCTCGATTATTATTAGTCCAATCGCTGACTTGCCCGTATTTGCCTATGCCAGCGCCACCACCGTTCGTTTCCGGCTTGTGCGCTTGCTGGGCAGTCAGTCTCTGGCCCGCTTTCAAACTTTTACCGGTAAGCCTGTATTATGCTTAGCCATGACACAAATAAAGTGTCCTACCCATCACCTCCTTGACTCTCTCCTTTTCTCGTAGCCCAACTTGATATAATTATATAATATACATATTTATATATAAATATATACATATATCCAATTGGCGAGGATATGTGACCACAAAATAACGATCAGCAGATCTTCAAATTATTATGAAGACCTCTTTTCCAAAATACGAACTTGGCATTAGTATTCCAAACTCATTTTTTGTATTGACGCTTATTGTGTTTTGTAAAATAGCTCTTGATATAGTTGTTGTATTCCATTGGATGTGTATACTATATTTACTCCAATAGACGGCAGTGCATTTCTAAATATGGGTAACATTCCTCGATCTTCCGGTCTCCAATGCGGACGGACCTTCAGATATAACTGCACATTAAACCCATCCCCTCATTTCGGCAAAGAAACTTAGTAAATCTTAGATCTTAGAGGTGATTTACCATTACCTAGCTGACCATGGCTTTTACAAAATGGCATAATAGAAAGTGATCACATTCATAATGATATCCTTTATTTGATTTTCGGCTTCCTGGTAGCTATCTACCTCTATTCAACTCCACATATATGCTGCGACTCGCCGGTTTCAGCAATGCCTCAAGTAGATGTCCACGAGTATGTGAAGTTAATTGAACATACTTGGCTGGAATTTTACGCCTGGAATGATTAAGCTAAGCGGATCCTTTTCCAAATTGCCTACGGAAGCAAATGCGTTGAACTCTTCTTTATATTTGACATATTTGGTCCGACATGTCAACATGGGATTGCAATACCTTACGCTGCATCTCTTTACCTAAGGCAGACAAAGGAAGAGGTGGGCAGGCACCATCAAGGAATCGACAAGCCTACAATTGTGCAAGTCAGAAATGCTAGTGGAGATCATAGAAGAATAGATAGAAATTGGCTAGAAAGAAAATTGTTTCCGTTGCCCCAAAGACCCTCGCCGTTAAGCGATTTATAATGATCATGATGATGATGATGATGATATATTTTGCTTCCTAGATAAATAGTGGCATTTAAAACAATTTGAATTGAAGTTTAATTAACAATTAAATATAGGCTGAAATTACTCACCATCCCCAAAAGCTGCCCTACACTGCCCTCATCCCCTGATTGCTCTATAAATAGACCCATGAATGGCAAACCCTCACTGGCTTGTGATTGTCGATCTGGACTGCTCTGTAGTGAGGTACAAAGCATCGGTTCCCTGTGCACCACGATGCCCCTATGCCCCGCCCCGCCCCGACAGTCCAGCACCCTCAGTGTCTGGGTGGTACCTGGTCTCCCTGATTAAGTTACTTCCCTAGAAAGGCTTGTTCCGGCCTCTGACTAGCGGCACCAGCAGCCCAACACCGCTCATAGTCCTGCCCCACCCCGGCCACAGTGCCGCCAACCACAGCCTTGGTCATAGCCTTCCGCGCGTCCCTACTCCTACTCACCCATATTCAGCCCCCCCCCCCCCCCCGTCCATCCTAGTTCCTTTTTTTTTGGTAAATGGATTTTATTCATATGTAATTTATCAATATCAGCGCCGTAGCACTGCTCTTCCAGTCGCAAGTGTTATATATATGAAGGTATATATATATATATATACATTACCATTCCGATCCCTACACCACTGCATGCAGCACCCTACTCCATTCGCCGAAAGAACACCTAGTACCAGATAAATATAATCAGCGGAAAAAATGGAAAAATGGGTAAATTGTAAAATCGCGAACATTTGAAAAATCAGATGATTAAAATCACACTTCTATTAACAGTAATGATATATATATATATATATATATATCATTACTGATAATAGAAGGGTGATTTACATATATATATATATATATACACCTAGATCAGCAACAGAACATCGGATATATTTCGTGTGTACTGACCAGGCGGTGTATCTGGTTGGTTGAGAGCGGCAGGGAGATATATATGCATACAAGAAACAGCTGTTCCTATAGCAGTCTGAGGACAGCTTAGCTGGTTCCCGCTGTAGTCCAAGCCCACCGCCCTAGTGCCTCGCGGCTGTCTGTAAATCACGGGTCCTAAGCATCCACGGGCCGACCCTTGCCGTAGAGGGGAAGTATGTGGGCACTCCCGACCATTAGCCTGCGACGCTCAGAGCCATACTGTAAACACAGGAATGGCCAATGAGATTCAATCACCCACCCCCAACACACACATATATATATATATATATATATATATATATATATATCTAGATATATACACATATATGATTTGTATCTAAAGCAAATGTTCAGGCGTGCATCCAGATACATCTTCCCTAAAAGTAACAGGTCTAATTGTAGATTATTATATTTTGTTGGTGTCCCTTCAGTACTATATATTACACCACCTGTTTCGGGAGTTGACATTAGTAAATGTCGGAACATAGATGGATGTTACTGATGTATTCCCTGTCACTCGTATCTGCTCGCCGAGGTGGTCATGCTCTTCCAGCCTTCCACCCACCCCCTCCGCCTCCACCGCCCACTACCTCTCTCCCTTTCCGTCCCTCCCGCTCAGGCCACGCCCTCCCAGGCCTCCCCAACTCTTTCCACTGCTGGCTTCCCGCCCTAGATCCACCTCCCCCACCCCTCCCACCCCAGCCCCTTTCTCCTGTCTAATATCCTCACTCTCTCTCTCACTTCCCTCCTGCCTCTCTCGCCCCCCCCCCCCACCCCGTCCGCCGCCCCTCCGCCCCCTCCGCCGCCCATCCGCCCCCTCCCTCCCGTTCCTCCCCAGCTTCTTCTGCTGCCCATTGCCCTCGCAATACCCTCCGTATCCCTCCAACCCCTTCGCCCCTCCTACCCACTATCCCCGTCACCCGTCCTCCTTCCTCCTGCTACCCCAGCCCCTTCCCTTCCTCACTATTGCCTTTCCTCAACCCTCCTGCCAAACTCTCCCAAGCACCCGGCACTACCAACTCCACCCCGCCTGCCCCGCGCCCCCTTCCTGGCCCGCCCGCCCACCTAGTCGGGGGACAGGGCTCGGTTGGTGCGCGATGGCGCCCAAAGACCCTATAACAATAAGACGGCTCACTCAGCCCATACTGTGTAATCAAAAGAACTGCCAGCGCACCAGGTGGTCGGGTTGATCATATTGATAGCACTGCAGTGTCAGAAGAAACCCTGCTGTCACTTGGCAGGTGTGTGTGGTGGGGGTTTAGGGATGTGGGGGGGGGGGGTGGTTAAGGGATATTGTGGGGGTGCAGGTATATGTGTGTTGGTGTTGTAGGTCTGTGGTGGATGTGTGTGGTGGGGGTATAAGTGTGTGGTGTGTGTGGTGGGGGTGTAGGTGTGTGTGGTTGAGGTGTAGGTGTGTGTGGTGAGGATCTAGGTGTGTGGTGGTAGTGTGTGTGGTGGGAGTGTAGGTGAGTGGGGGGGTTAGGACTGGGTTAGGAATGTGGTGGGTTGGTATCACAAGGGTGTAGGTGTGTGGTGGGCGTTTAGGGATGCTACAGATTGTGAGGTGCCGCTCTTGAAGATGCCTACAACTCCATCACAAAACACCTGCACCTCCACCACACACACCCTACACACCCACCACACCCACCTATTCCCCCATCATACCCAACTACACCCCAACCACACATACCATAAACCCCCACCACACAGAATGTGTGTATGGTGGCAGGGGTAGGTGGGGTCGAGAGGTGGAAGGGCAGGGTGAGGGTAGCGGTGGTGGTGGGAGTTATATAAGGATAGCAACACGCAACCAGTGGTGACCTCCCCCTCCCCCCCCCCCCCCCTGTGCTTACATCAGGGAGGGGGATGGGGTGGTGAGGTGTGGTCTGAAAGTGCAGACTGAGGAGGGTGAGGAGGGGGAGATGGAGTCGGGGGAGGAAGAGGGAGTGTGGGGAGGGAGGAGGAGGCAGAGAGGGAGGGGGACGGTGGAGGGGGAGGAAGGTGTGGTGTGAGAGCACTGAGAGAGGTGAGTGAGGTGGGTGAGGAGGAGAGCGAGGGGGAGAGGGAGTGTGTGGAAGGAAGGGGAAGGCAGACAAGGAGGGGGAAGGGGGAGGATGAAGGAGGACGGGAGGGAGGTGTGGTGTGGTGCGCTGGCTAAGTTGGATGAGGAGGGAGATAGGGAGAGGGAAGGGTGAGGATGGGAGGGGAAGGGCGATGAGGGTGGGATGGAGGGGGGAGGGGAGTGAGGGAAGGGATGGGCAGCGGGAAGGGCTGGGAAGCTGGGATGGTCGGAGGTAGCAGAGGGCGGGGAGAGGGAGCGGGAGAGTGCGAGGGAGGGCGGGGAATGAGGGAGGTTGGGATCAGGCAGTAGGCACAACATCAGCCAAATCCAAATGACAGGCAATCTCTCTTTTTTTAATTTTAAACTCACCCTCTCGCCTTGTAGGCCTATGTGAAACAGCTGGGCTGATCAAACCCACCACAAGATGGCACTGTAAAATTGGCATTACCAAGGGAGAGATAGGGAGTGAGCCGTCTTAGTGTTATAGGGTCTTTGTGGCGCCCTACAAATGCCATTGTTGTGTTGTGGTTAGTGGGCGGCGAGTCACAGGGTGGGGGCGGTCAGGACCAGGTCAGCGCTTACTGCTGGTCACTTTGGAGCCGACTGATAAAATATGACCCTCTCCCACCCTCCCGAACACGCCTGAAGGGTGCTGAGGGAGGGTGCCGAAGGAGAGTTTGCAGTGTTGGGGCACATCGATGAATGGTATCTCCTTGTATAAGGTATATAAGGCTCCAAAACACGAAATATTTATATCACACATTTAGATTTGTACTTATGTAATATTAAATGATTAATAAAGAGTCAATTCAATCATTTGAAATATTCGGTAGTAACATACACGATGGCCGGGTGAGTTGAGCGTCCGCCTTCCGTTCTGGTAGGTCGTGTGATTCGAACTCACCGGTTCGAACCCTGACCGAGTCAAACCTATGACTTCAAAAGTCATTCTTCTCAGCACCTAGTTTTGGGCTTGGCACTACTAGGATAGGGCAAGGAGCGGTGGAATGAGGAAGACCAATTTTCACCGATTTAATTTTCCCCTGCTTAATCAACTATTATCCTAAATTATTTAATTATTTTTGTGTACATTCGTTGTTTAGGCAGCGGACATTTCAATCGTGGACAATTGGTCTTCCTCATTCCATTACTCCTTGCCCTATCCTAATAATGACGGGCGCCTGGCTAGGAAGCAACAATTGTTACTCATTGGTTTGACATGACCAGGCTTCGATTCCATGACCCGACCGTCTACCAACATGTGAGACCGACGCTCTAACGCATTCGGCCATTCCCCAGAAACTAGAAGTTTCTTGTTCATGTATATATTATATGTTCAAAATTATTGTCTTCATATGTACTTTATTATGTGGATTTAAATAAAGAATATTCTCGTTATTGCATGTCACTTGCAGTTTAATAGGAGAGCCGACCGCTTTGGTACTCGCTGGTACTAAATATAACATGAATAAAGTGCATGATGTGGGTCCAGGAGCCATCACCGAGTTATTGGTAAAGCACACCGCACGGGCAAAGTATGCAGCAAGAACAAGTAAAGTGTGGCGGCAGGGCAATATATGAGACAGAGCCTCGGCTTGGAAGCAGAGATAAGTGGACGTGATCAGGCCTCAGTGCTCACATTAATTAGTTCTGTCCGGCCCTCCATACCTGCCTCGTTTCCAGGACAGCGCAAACATCGTCATTAATGTCCATAGTTATGGAGCACCTGTGGTGTCGCGACATTAGTTCTACCCAGCACATGGCTGGCGAACGGCAGTGAACGCTACGGCTCCTGGGTATCAGGGCCTGGTCTTTGTCGGCAATTGTCAGGATAGCGCAGCCATGACGAATCCTTGTGGATGTATTTGTGTGTAGTGTATCTTGTGTGTATTTGACCAGATGGGATGGCCAAATGAGTTGAGCATCCATCTCCTGTTTTAGTTGAATGTTGGATTCAAATCCTGGTTGAGTCAAACCGATGACGTAATCGATACTTGTCGCTTCCTAGCCATGTGCTTGGCATTATTAGTATAGAGCAAAGACTGGTTGGGTCAGTGTCAGGATAATGTAAATGAGTGGGATATTAGGTGCTGGTGTTGGCGGTCTGGTCTCCTAATGGGGGAATGCTATAAAGTTGCCATGAGTCTGCACTGTTTCAGGTCGGTGGCAATCCTGATATGACCTTATTCCAACTATTTAGTATTAGATTATTCATTTATCAAAGTGGTTTGGTCTAAATATTTACCTAATTTATAGTCGTTAGTTCACTGGTCCCACATTTTTTTCCGGCGATAACAGAATAAGGATTTCACTTGAATTTCACTTGAATTTTCAATATTAAATAATTTAGTATTCGGCTTAGAGGGACACTTTGCTAAACCTGCTATGAAAGCATTCTATAAACTTTCCTCTAAAACGTAGTAGCATGCTGACACAAAGGATATTGGTGTATCAGCTTCCCGGGTACAACTCGGGGTGCTTTCTGTTCACTTCCCACGACCATATCTCTCAATAAGCAGGCTTTATGTGTAGACAACACTTATCATAATTAATGGTCCGCTCATTCCTGGGTTCCCCTGCCCTCGTTGCTTCCCTGTGTATCCCCCATCCCCTTGCCTCTATATTCCTACTTCCGTCCTTGTGCACCCTCCGCTCTTTCCCTCTGTATCATATCATCTCTCCCTGATTCCCCTCCCTCCTTGCTTCCCCTTTCTCCCTGTTTTCCCAGACCTTTCTCCCTGTATTCCGAGATCGTTCTCTCTGTTTACCCACACCTTTCCCCCTGTTTCCTCAACCTTTCTGTCTACACACCTTTCGCCCTGTCTACACACACCTTTCTCCCTGTCTGCACAACTTTCTCCCTGTCTACACGTACCTTTATCCATGTTGACACCTTTCTCCCTGCTTACACACCCCTTTCTCCCTATTTACACAACCTTTCTTCCTGTTTACCCACAGCCTTCTCCCTGTTTACCCACAACTTTCTCCCTGTTTACAGACATTCTCCTGTTTACCCACAGCCTTCTCCCTGTTTACCCACAACTTTCTCCCTGTTTACCCACACCTTTCTCCATGTCAACACACCTTTCCCCCTGCCTGCACCGTTTTCTCCCTGTCTACACACCTTTATATCTGTCTACACGTACCTTCATCCCTGTTTACTCACACCCTTCTCCCTGTTTACCCACATCTTTCTCCCTGGCTACACACGCCTTTCCCCCTGTCTCCACACTGTTCTCCCTGTCTACACACCTTTATGTCTACCCATAACTGTATCCCTGTTTACACACACCTTTCTGCCTGTTTAGCCACACATTTACCCCTGCTTACCCACACATTTCTCCCTGTCTACACACCTTTCCCCCTGTCTACACACTTTTCTCCCTGTTTACCCACAACTTTCTCCTTTTATACACACAACTTTCTCCCTGTCTACTCACACCTTTCTCCATGTGTACACACACCTTTAACCTGTCTACACACCTTTCTCACTGTTTACTCCCCAGCAGTTCTCCCTGTTTAACCACACTTTTGTCCCGGTGTCCTCTATTTCCATGTCTACCCACAACTCTTTCCCTGTGTACCCAGACTTCCCTGTGTACCCAGACCTCCGCATCATCTCCTCTTTTCATGTGTACGTTATCTCCCTCTCGACCCTAGTTCCCTCCATTCGTCCGTGCTCATGCCTCCTTTCTTGTACATTATGCCGTTCTCTCCCTATTTCTCTATGCTAGCCATGTATAGATTGACAACGTTCCTCGTTGCGTCTCTGTAAATTCAATGAAATTGTAAACTAACTGGGAAAGGAAACCGATTACCTAATGCGATTGGTGTCACATAAGCGAATTCTGAGCTACTCATCAGTCTCAACAGAGTGCAGATCGCTAATGATTACCTCGAGGTACATAGTCAAACTCATAGTCCTGGCCTAGCGAAACATTATTGCCTTGAACTCCCATCGTTTTGGCGTATTGGCATGTTCGAGCTGTATTTAGGCACGACCATGCATTCACGGCTGAACTCTATAATCCATGCATATTAAAGAGTTTAATATGTTCATAATATAGAGTGTATATGTAATCTATTATTCTAATCAGAAATCTCTCAGTTGAAGTATAAAGGACAGAGGACAAATCCATGTAAGATTACCTCTCAGTGCACTCATACTTCTAGCATTAATATCTGTAATGCATACTACTTGAAGACCAGTAACATATTGCCTATTCTGATGAATGAATGGATACATCGGGGAAAGCAGTTACAGACCATGTTGAAACTGTTGTACCGAGCCAATACAGCACCTCGTCTACTATAATCCCGTCAGTCATTGAGTACCTAGCAGGTGATACACACCCGATGTTCTATTGTAGCAAGGTCTTTTCAATATAAAAGTGATTACACCCACGGCTTAAGTATTTAACGAAGGTATGCACTGGCCGCTAATTAACATATGGTGACGGTCGTTTTAATAAAGCCAGCCTGACGACGACAACACTGAATATACAATCATCCGTCTCTGTGATCATCAAAACAGCTGCTTTCAATTAATTCCTGGAGTTAAATAACATATTTCAGGATAACGTCACATGTTGGTATGATAATGGGTTTCATTCATAGGCTATAAATGAAGTGTGGCCGCTGTCACTGGGGGAATAGGCTTTGTTTCTGCACCTAGCGGCGCGCCTGGGAAGCACCCCGGAGGAGACCGATTATCGCTCACAATGGCGCCGGACCGGCCCAAGTAATGACCGGGCCGAGCAGCTGGGCTACGCTGAGACTACAACATTGGCACATTTATGGTTACATAGTAGTCTAGCGGTGGTGGAGAGAACTACACTGCATCTTGGGGGCTCATTGAATTAACCTACCCCCCCCCCCACACAAACACCCCTCCTCCTCATCCTGCTGCACTTCCGCTTCCTCCTCCCGGCTATAACCTTCCTACCCACCCCGGTCCTCCTGCACCCACTTGAGCCGTCTCCACCTGCCTCCCTCCTCCATTGTGTGATTAGTCGGGCATCACGTGTGTATAGTGCAGTGATTAACTCACACCGGCTGGAAGCGAGGATGGCTCATTTAGTTAGGCCTCTGTTTATACTTACCTCGAATGATATATGGTCCTCTGACTTGTGATATTGTTTTCATTAATGTGGAGTGCCTATTAGTTATCTACGCCCGTTCTGATACCACCTTATATGTTGGTAGGACGTAAAACACCAACACACAAAGAACGTATATACTTCCCTGGCCAGGCATGTGTGTGTTACTACGTCACTTCTGAGCTTACCATCGTCACTCCTGGTTCCTTGAAACATGCGGGGTGTCAGCATCATTAGGAACGGGCAAGGAACAGGGAAATGAGTGAGAACAATTGCCAATGATTGAAATTGCCGCTGCTTAGTGAACGAATTTAACTCCGACTTCCACAAAAGAGAGACCAGTGACCTTAAAATTGTTAAGTATTTTTACAATCCTCCATTTCAAATAATTGCAACTTCCTCTGTTGACATCACAACATCTTCATACTTCAGACAAAGTACACACAACCACTTAAAATAGATCGCCGACTCCTATTTAGATCGAAATAATATTGGCTGTGCTAGCAATTATCAAACCTATTAATTACGGTCTGATATGACCTTAGATGTTGCAAGGACCTAAAACTCCAACACCAAACCAAGACTCCATTAATTACGGCCGAATTCTTTTAACTTGACATCCGTGTATGGGCATATCCTTCTACAATTCCCTATACAGCTTAAGTATGTGATCCTATCGCAATGGATTAACATGCCTTCATATATTACTTAGCAGCATAGCAATTTAGTTCATGTAAAAGTGTGATCAATTCGATCTGCAGAAATGTAATACAATCACCATATTCCATATCGCCTATATATATCGTCTATATCAAGTGGCCATAGCCTTTTTCTGTATCATTCCCCATATATCCTATACATAACCTGCTCCATATCTGATATAAATCAGTTTCTCTATATCACCTATACATATGCTTATCTAAATCGCGCCTCTGTATCCTTCTCCATATCATCTCCCTGAACATGGACTGAGACTGTTGCTTCAACTCTTCAACAACATCTTGGAGTCGGGTGTCGTCCCCGCCTCTTGGCGGGAGGCGACAGTAATACCGATTCCCAAACCTGGTAAAGACCAGAGTGAAGCCCACAACTATCGTCCCATAGCCCTTACAAGCTGCATCTGTAAAACCATGGAGCGCATTGTAAACAACCGCCTCGTCTGGCTACTGGAGTCAGGACACCACCTGTCCAACCTTCAATGTGGCTTCAGACGGGGCCGCAGCACCCTCGACCATTTGGTGTGCATGGAGACCTTCATAAGAGATGCTTTCCTTAAGAAGGAGCACGTTGTGGCTGTCTTTTTCGACCTCGAAAAAGCCTATGACACAACGTGGCAGCATGGCATCATGGAGGATCTTCATGCGATTGGCCTTCGTGGCCACTTACCAATTTTCATCAGGAACTTTCTAGCCTTCAGGCATTTCCGCGTCCGTGTCAAGACTACCTATTCCCGCCTACACTCACAGGAACTAGGAGTACCTCAAGGCAGCATACTGGCCGTGACCCTTTTCGGGGTCAAGGTCAATGGTATTGCTGCTGCTGTAAAGCAGGGGGTCTCCTGTAGTCTTTTCGTGGACGACTTTGTTTTATATTACAGCGGTGCTAACATGAATGTCATAGAGAGACAGCTACAACCAAGCATAAATGGGACCATCGATGGTCAGTTCTGAACGGTTTCAAATTTTCCAAGACCAAAACAGTCTGCATGCACTTCTGCCTGCTGCGTAGAATACATGCGGAACCGGAGCTGACCCTGGATGGGGATCCCATTAAAGTCGTTGAGAAAACCAAATTTCTGGGCCTCATTCTCGACGCAAAACTGTCTTTTGTGCCACATATAAAGTACCTGAAAACAAGATGCCTGAAAGCGCTGGATATTCTGAGGGTGCTGTCCAGCTCAGAGTGGGGAGCGGACAGAGATGTTCTGCTCTCCGTGTACAGAACCTTGGTTCGTTCACGAGTGGATTACGGCAGCATAGTATATGGTTCCGCAAGGAAATCATATATTGGGCTGCTAGACACGATCGACCACCAGGGACTGCGCCTGGCCCTTGGGGCCTTCCGCACCTCACCAGTTCAGAGCCTTTATGTCGAAGCCAATGAACCATCACTTAATAACAGGAGAATCAAACTGGCCATGCAATATGTAGTCAAGATAAAAACTAATGCATTGAATCCTGCACACAATTGTCTATTCGAGCAACATGACGAATCCAGGTATGAAGCCAGGCCAAATTACATCCGGCCACTGAGGCTCCGAATGAAACCTCATTTGGAGGCCTTAGGCGTGGATTTGGACGTGTTGGAGGATGCCAAAGTCCCAGAACATCCCCCGTGGTCGTTGAGAAAGCCATCGGTTATCCTCCGACTCACGGAACTGAGGAAATCTGGGACACATCCACTCGAGTACAAAGGACTGCATGCAGAGATTCAAGGCCAGTTTGCAGACCACCTCTCCATATATACTGATGGTTCGAAAGACCAAAGCCGGGTAGCTGCTGCGGCAGTCTGCCGACGGGAAAAATTTGGTGTACGTTTGCCAGATCAGAGCTCGATTTTCACTGCAGAGGCCCGAGCACTCCTTCTCGCTTTGGAGTATATCGAGGTATCCAACCACACTAACTATGTTATATACAGTGATTCCTTCTCTTGCCTCCTGGCTGTTGCTGGACTGAAAACGAATCACCCTATTATAGCAATGGTCATTTATAAAATGAACCAACTGACAACAGATGGGTATGATATCCACCTGTGCTGGGTGCCTGGCCATGCTGGCATACAAGGAAACGAACGAGCTGATCGGGCTGCGAAGAAGGCCCTGAACTGTGATCTTGAACCATGTCTGATCCCTCACTCTGATCTGAAACCACTAATAGCCACCCACATAAAATCCAAATGGCAACATGAGTGGGATGAAAACATCAATAAACTTAAAGAAATTGAACCATCTGTGGGAAAGCCACCACAGACTCATGCGGGAGGTCGGCGGGACCAAGTGGTCCTTAGTCGCTGCCGTGTTGGCCACTCGTGGCTTACACATGCTTTTCTGCTCAAGGGGGAACCTCCCCCTGAATGTATTGGGTGTCAGTCCCCACTGACACTCAAACACATTTTACTAAGTTGCGTTGATTTGTTGGCCCTGCGCCAACGGTTCTACACTGCAGGCAGTATGCATGACCTTTTTACTAAGGTAAAACAGGAAAACATTTTAGCCTTTTTGAGGGCAGCTGGACTGTACCACCATATATAGTTTACTAAATGGATTCTATTAATTATTAATGAAACTTTTCCTTTTCTATGGGAATTTGTTTCCCTTGACCACAGATATATGATTGTGAGCTTTCTAATTTAATTAGTGTCTATTGGCACATAATTGATTGTCTGCTTTTACATGTAAAAGCGATGGTTTGAACAAAAAACAAACATTTCTCGCCGTGAATATGGCCTATGCTGCCGACACGGCGTAAAGCAACTACCAATCAATCAATCAATCAACCATATCATATATTGAACACATGTATCCATATCTCCTAGTCACATCCTTCTCCATACCACCTATATAGATTCTTCTCCATACCACCTATCAATATCATTATCAATATGTATCCAGTCCTGATATTACCTTAGATGTTGCTAGGACGTAAAATAACAACAACCCAACAAACATATCAGTTATCCGTATCCATCTCCATATAAGTTAGACATATCCGGCTCCACATCATATATCCATTTCATAGATATGCTTCTCCATATACCACATTTATATATCTTAAAATATAGGTTTAAATATCAGCTATGATTTTCATGTTTATTATCACATATCCATATATTATTTATCCGTATTATTTACTATATTACCGAGCCACATCGATCTCCATATCACACATTTATGATGTCCTCCATATCATCGATCCATATCCTACCTGCTGAATATCCACTTCCTTTATCCTATCATTTATAACTAAGCTCCTTATCTTAACTACCCTTATCCACGAAGTTATCACCTAACCATAGCCTCCTCCATATCATATATCCATATAAACTCCACACCACCCATCCATTTCCTTCATATTACTTATCCAAACCCCTACTTCAAATTCCTACTTCAAATTCCTTATTAATATCCGTTTCTTTATCTCCCAGCCTTCCATCATCAGTACTGTAAGGGCTAGCGGTCACACTTCAATTAATATAAGTGTTCTATAATTGACTAGCTGAACAACCAATGAAATCCCCTAATTCTGGCACCGGCACTGGACATCTTTCAGACTATATCCGACAGTAGTGGGATATTGCTGGCCAATGAAGAAATACAATTACATTCATTGAATTAATTGTTCCAGGCAACGGAGAGGAGTTCTCTGGTATGAAGAAAAGGGGAAGTAATTGGAATGGAAATAGAAACTGATCTACTATATGTATATATATAATTGGAAATATATCCTGATAAACCATGTCAAAGACCCTATAATACTAAGACGGCTCAGACAGCCTGTACTATGTAATCAAAATGATCAAACCCACCACTTGGTGCACTGGCTGTTCTCCTGGTTAAACAGGTGCTATATTATATGTATAAATGTATATATGAATGTGAAAGATGTGTGATGATGGTGATGCTGATGATGATGCTGATGATGATGTGCATTTGTTCATAGCAATTTCATATTGATGTGTATTCATACTTACCTATCTCATGTATAATATAATTGTATGTGTTTACATGTGAAACACCAACCAGCAGCTGGGCTGATCAAACCCATCACAAGGTGGCACTGCAAAATTGACATTACCATGGGAGAGATAGGGAGTGAGCTGTCTTAGTATTATAGGGTCTTTGACCATGTATTATATACTTGGACATAGATCCTGGTAGACCGTGTGTATATGAAGGGTTCAGACACAAACACCAACAAACAACATTCAGGCTGAAATGAATCAATATGTGAAGTCGACGGCTGGCATCTGTGGGTTGTGTAAGCAGGCTATATGAAATCAATACAGGCAAGAAGAGAAAGGAAGAGTATAAAGAGTGAAAGTAGAGTGAGAGCTTGCACTCTCAGGTTTATTATTATATAGTGGTACATGGATCTGGTATGGCATACCACCTGACCACTATCTCCAATCAGCAACAAGCATTTCTAGTTCTACCAATGAACAGTAGGCATTCTGGGGTCACCATGGCTACTGTGATCTACCCACCACCATCATGCGGTGTAGCTGCTTGGCCTGCACCTGCCTGCTGTGTGTGTGTGTGTGGTGATCTGTGACTAACAGTTGGGGGGGGGGGGGGGGGGGGGGTAGTGATTAGAGCTCTTGTGACTCCTTACACACTATCACTAGTGCCTCATTCACACTATCTACCTAATACACAATGACTATTGACCGCAAGTAAAGAATCACCAGCAACTACATAAATACATTCATGCACCTGGCCCTATATATCATTTACATTAATATACCATTTGTACTCCTTATAGACCATTTCCATTCCCCACCAATGCGTTTTATCGGAATATTTTACACATGACTACCATGTTTGAGCCGAAGGTACCATCATTCTGATCATCAAATCCATTTCTAACAGAAGTTTCCAGTTCTACTATAGCTGAATCTGACATAACCTTAAATGTAGCGCGGATCTATAAACGACCGAATGGGCAGAGCGCAGGCCTCCCGTGCGGGAAGTCGGAAGTTTAATTCCCTGGTCGAGTCAGATCAATGACCTACAAAATTGATACTTGTCGCTTCTTAGCCAGTTGCTTGGCATTATTATAATAGGGCAAATACTGGTTGGCTCAGTGTCAGGAAAATGTGACTGACGTCATGGCCTGATTTCCCAGTGGGGAAGCACTATAAAGTTCCCATGAGTGTGCACTGTCACAAGTCAGTACCCATCGTGATATGACACTAAATGTTGCTCGACGTAAAAATCCAATAATCAACCAACTACAACAGAGGAGATGAGTGGTGTGCCCATTCGGCTCTCCTATCCCGGTGGTGTGGGAGACTACCGGCCGGGGGGAGAGTGAGCGACGCAGGGGAAACTGAGGGGGGGGGGGGGCTGCCGGTCGATGACGAGCCGCCAAGTGTGGCAGGAGGTTGTCGAGTTGACTTTTTACTCAGCTTCGTAGATATCCACATGTGTGTTATGTAGGGCAATATGGAGGTGTGTATCAGGGAGATGGAAGGCAGGTATGTTTAGGCGATGCGCATATATTGAATGTGCAGTAACGGTAGAGAGAGGTGGAAACGGTGCAATCTTATGAAATATGGAAAGAATGGAGTATATGATGCAGGTTGTGGGGAGAGTATTGGATGTTAGGGAGAGTGTAATGTATGTATTGAGGAAGGACTGGTGTATACGATAGAGATTGTGGGGAGAGGAATGGATGTTAGGGAGAGTGTAATGTATGTATTGAGGGAGGAATGGTGTATATGATAAAGGTTGTGGGGACAGGAATGGATGCTAGGGAGAGTGTAATGTATGTATTGAGGAAGGAATGGTGTATACGATAGAGGTTGTCGGGACAGCAATGGATGCTAGGGAGAGTTTAATGTATGTATTGTGGAAGGACTGGTGTATATGATAGAGGTTGTGGGGACAGGAATGGATGTTAGGGAGATTGTAATGTATGTATTGAGGAAGGAATTGTGTATACGATATAGGTTGTGGGGACAGGAATGGATGCTAGGAAGAGTGTAATGTATGTATTGAGGAAGGAATGGTGTATACGATAGAGGTTGTCGGGACAGGAATGGATGCTAGGGAGAGTGTAATGTATGTATTGTGGAAGGAATGCTGTATACGATAGAGGTTGTTAGGAGAGGAATGGGTGTTAGGGAGAGTGTAATGTATGTACTAAGGAAGGAATGGTGTATACGATAGAGGTTGTGTGGACAAGAATTGATGCTAGGGAGAGTGTAATGTATGTATTGTGGAAGGAATGGTGTATACGATAGAGGTTGTGGGGAGAGTAATGGATGTTAGGGAGCGTGTAATGTATGTATTGAGGAAGGAATAGTGTATACGATAGAGGCTGTGGGGACAGGAATGTATGCTAGGGAGAGTTCAATGTATGTATTGAGGAAGGAATGGTGTATACAATAGATGTTGTGGGGAGAGGAATGGATGCTAGGGAGAGTGTAATGTATGTATTGAGGAAGGAATGCTGTATACGATAGAGGTTGTGTGGACAAGAATTGATGCTAGGGAGAGTGTAATGTATGTATTGTTGAAGGAATGGTGTAAATGATAGAGGCTGCGGGGAGAGGAATGAAGGTTAGGGAGAGTGTAATGTATGTAGTGAGGAAGGAATGGTGTATACGATAGAGGCTGTGGGGACAGGAATGTATGCTAGGGAGAGTTCAATGTATGTATTGAAGAAGGAATGGTGTATACAATAGATGTTGTGGGGAGAGGAATGAATGCTAGGGAGAGTGTAATGTATGTATTGAGGAAGGAATGCTGTATACAATAGAGGTTGTGGGGAGAGGAATGGATGTTAGGGAGAGTGTAATGTATGTATTGAGGAAGGAATGATGTATACAATAGAGGTTGTGGGGACATGAATGGATCCTAGGGAGAGTGTAATGTATGTATTGAGGAAGGAATGATGTATACAATAGAGGTTGTGGGGAGAGGAATGAATGCTAGGGAGAGTGTAAGGTCTGTATCGAGGAAGGAATGGTGTATGCAATAGAGGTTGTGGGGAGAGGAATGGATGTTAGGGAGAGTGTAATGTATGTATTGAGGGAGGAATGGTGTAAACGATAGAGGTTGTGGGGAGAGGAATGGATGTTAGGGAGAGTGTACTGTATGTATTGAGGGAGGAATGGTGTATACAATAGAGGTTGTGGGGACAGGAATTGATGCTAGGGAGAGTGTCATCTATGTATTGAGGAAGGAATGGTGTATACAATAGAGGTTGTGGGGACAGGAATGGATGCTAGGGAGAGTGTCATCTATGTATTGAGGAAGGAATGGTGTATACAATAGAGGGGTTGTGGGGACAGGAATGGATGCTAGGGAGAGTTCAATGTATGTATTGGCGAAGGAATGCTGGTTGGGGTGGGGTGCTGGTTGTGGGGAGAGGACTAAGTGATGAGGAATGGACAATGTATGTAGTTGGGAATAATGGGTAGTGTACATGCTGGGGGAGGCGGAATTGGGTGGTGGTTGGAGTGCACTATATTTAGGGAGAAAGAAATGGTATGGTATAGGGCAGGGAGATAGGAATATATGGTATGTAGTATTTAGTGTAGAGAGGGAAGATAGTTGGGACGGAATGGGGGATGGGTAGAAGGTACTCACAGAAGGATGCTTGGGGGAGAGGGAATGCATTGCAGAGGAGAGACGGATATGTGAGTGTGTTTTTTGGCGAGGATGTGCAGGGGGAGGAAGAATGGAGAGGAGGATCTCAAATGATGTTTTGTCTGCTCGCAGGAGGACAGACCACGTGATGTAGGTATACGGGAGACACGTCAATATCAATCCTTGGTAGTGTCTCTCAGTCTGCAGCATCACCCACCCAGTGCACATCAGGTAGCAACAGACGAGGCTCCATCATCCTAATGCATCTAACACCATTAACCCCGCCCTTATACAACCGGACAATCTCTATCAGTTTTTCCAATGCGGGACACCCTGGGATCGAATCCTCACCTAGTCAAACCCATTACTTACTTTGATACGTGTCGCTACCTAACCTAGCGGTCATCAATACAAAGACGGGACAGGGACTGGTTTACACCTTATTAGGATAATTTCACTGAGTGGAATAGCAGGTCATGTTTCCGATGGTGTGGTGTTCCACTGATCGCAATGAGCGTATTATGTCACAAGTCGGTACCCATCCTAAAAGAACCTTAGATGTTCCCAATAGCCAAACAAGTTGAACAGTGCACTGGCGCATTGCTGCCAGAGACATCCCTTGGAAACATTGGCGGTTGTTTTTTTTTAGATCAAGCCGGAATTCTTGTTAATCTGGTTTAAGCTGTTCAACGTGAATGTACAATTAATGCTAGAATAACGAAAACAGAATTACTCAGCGGAATAAATATACTACCTTAACAAAGGCCCTTTCTACCCATCTAACTCCGTCCTAATAATACCTTAGATGTTGGTAGGGCGTAAACAACAACAACCAAACAAACCTGTTTAACCTACAAACACCAGTGTTCTACCCAATGTTCAGACAAAGGGTAGCAGGAATTGGTCCAGTTGGTGTCTGGTAGTAAAGGCATGGCGGGAATCGGTAGAGCTCGTGGAATCGTATATATATATATATGAGCCTGTCTTAAAAGGTGATAACTCTTTTTTTGTTTGTCGATTTTAATGATTGACGCAAAACAGCACAGACACGGTTACACTGAAGACACAAGGAGATTTGCTTCAAATCAATATGTATTCTGTTGGGATTATGAAACACCATGTAAAAAACAAATCAGTTTATCCTGAGCAAATGCATAAGCAGATAGTATTGTCATGGGGGGTGATGAAAATGGGAAATATTGCGCCCAGAGCGGGACTCGAACCCACATCTCTTTGAACTCCAGGCCAGTGCGCCAACCATTACACCATCCAGGCTCCCCGATATCACCATACTACCCATGCCTACCTGTCTATGTGGTTAGTTGCCTGAGAGGTCAGTGCAGACTACTACACTCATCCCCCTGGAATTGTAAGTCTTTTAATGCTTACAATTACATACATACAGGCAATGCACTTACACATACATACACAGGGCAGGTTCAACAACCATACAGCGCATAGCGTGTATAGGATCCTGGTCATGGAACCAGTGTCATGGGGGTGATGAAAACGGGAAATATTGCACCTAGAGTGGGACTCAAACCCACATCTCTTTGCGTTCCGGGCCAGTGTGCTAACCATTACACCACCCAGGCTCCCCGATATCACCATACTACCCACGCCTACCTGTCTATGTGGTTACTTGCCTGAGAGGTCAGCGCAGACTACTACAGTATGTTGATCATTACAATAGACAAAGTTTTGTCCCATATTGATTAGCACCTATATGTGCATAATCGTATTAAAGTTGTATCTAATGGCCCTGTCACACTACGATGCTTCTCGCCGGCGCGCCATCAGCGTGCAAAATATCATCTATGCGTCGAGACACGTCCAACTTTTCGGTGGTTTGGGGAAAAAGATCGGCGTCAACTCAGCGCATTATTCGCGCACGGCCAACATGAGTCGACGAGTGAGGAAAAAAAAAAAAAGGTTTGGTGCGATGTGCTCATATGACCTTAGATGTTGGTAGGACGTAAAACAACAAAGCAACCATTTGGCGCAATGTGTGCAGACGACCCTCACCCGCGCATGGCGACTGCCTAGCATTCGCATAATGTTATTCCAGCGCTGTCGACGTCCTTCTGACGTCGCCATAATATTGGAACCCGCGCGTTGACGCGCATTGTGGGTCAACGTGGTTTTTTGACATGCATCAAACATTGAGCGACCAACTACGCACGCCACCATCCTCCGACGACTGTCGACGTCCAGGATAGTGTACCGACGTGTATCGACGTTCGCATAATGTCCCCCTAACCTTTCCCGACGTTTCGCCAAAAAATGACAAATGTTGACACCCGTTGGAGAGAAACGCTGTAGTGTGACAGGGGTATAACAATCAAACCAACTGTAGCCCTCCCCCTCCCCCTCCCCCTCCCCCTCATGCCCTTTACCTCTCCGCCCCTCCTCCACCATACATCCCCGCCTCCACCCCCTACCCCCTCCATCCGAGGCACTCGCCGACCATGCGGCACCTTGGGCACCGGAGCCACCTCATAGATCACACTGTATGGCTCTATACATCACGTCGGATTAACAGCGAATTGACCAGGCTGAACAGTGATCGTCAAAAAGGCAATCCCCATGTCACCAGCAGTGTGTGCACTGCATAAACTGACCGATGTGACCGGTGCATGGCGGTGAATATTGCTCTCAATTTGCATGGAATAAGGTGTTATATACATTATTATATCTATATATTCCGTGGTGTATATATATGTACATACATATTATATGTGTTCTTCGATGTTTTGTGAGGTAGTCAATATTCATATATATGTATTTATATATATCAATGTATATATATATATATATATATGAATTTATATATATATATATATGTATATATGAGTGTATATGTATATATGTATGCATATATATGCATGTATTTATACATATGCATGTACATATATATATTTAGTCAGACTGAATATATATATATGTGTATATATATATATATATATATATGTATATGGGGTGGCTGATTGTGCGTATATATATAGATATATTCAGACATCTATATCACATCAGACATATATATAGATATAGAAAGACGCACAGGATGATTATATATATATATATATTAAATTAAATAGTCATACATCACTGCTTTGGGAAGGGATCCCGCAATCTGTTTATAGATATATAAATATATATAGACATATATTTCGGGTGTTTTTCTTATTTTCAATAGTCACACATCACTGCTTTGGGAAGGCGTCTACCAATATGAATGTGATAACTCTAACCTACAATCAACTTGATCATTGATATGTCTGGAGCCAATAACAATAACAGTAGAAACATGGGTCAACACTGTACTTCTCACCGCTTAACCATTCTTTTGTAATGTTCAGCTAGCCTTAATTGTGTGATTGTATTCTATTAGGTGCTAACAGTGCCGTTAAAATGAGTATGATTATTTGTTTTCTTATGAAATGCACGATGAAAACCCCATTTTTGTATGAAACGCAGTGACTGGTGCTGTACATTATACAGCAGGAGCCACTCCCTTAATTATACACGATCGGTGCTGTGACTAATACAGCACTGATCAAACTTAGATTATTTAGAATGTCAATTCCAATAGTAAGATGACCAGAATACCAGTGCTCCGGCATTGACAAATGTCATATTCAGATGAATAAATACTTTACCAAAAAAAAAAACGTGTTCTTAACTAATCCGATGTACCTGACAATGAACGGTGCCATGTAGAATAATGTCCGGTGTACATGCTACACCAGCATGCAACTTTGTAGCCAATTTAAGTACACGTTGGTGAATAATACACTGTTATTTTGCAATATTTAATTGTTGATAACACAAATATCTGTATGCCACGTTAGTCTTTATTGATCAGTCTGTTTGAGACAAATATCATCTAGATCACCATGAGGAGAATGTGTGCATATATAGTATGTGTATTAATATATTATCTCTAGATATGTACATATTGTCATGAATGTAATACTTCTGCTCCTGCCGACTTCAAGCTTGAGGTTGAGCGGGGTGCCGCTCGAGCAGCCTGAAAGGTCTGCGTCTGAGCAGCCAAATACCTTGTTTACTGTAGCAAGGGTTGCCCTGCTCTCGACCTATTTCATCCGAAATTACCTCTTCAAGAAAGGTAATAGCAGGTCAATAGAAACCAGTCAGAATCGAGGTTTTCGTCAAATACTTACTCGTTCATTTTCTGTTAATTGATCAATCAATCAATAGTTCCGTCCTCTAGTCGAGGGTTGGATGCAATGGTTCTCCACTTATCCCGATGTTGTGCTGTTCTGATAGACTGTGAATAAGTCAAGCCTGTCCACTGTGAAATATTTGTAAACCATGATGTTCTTGGTCTCCCTCTCCCTCTGCTGTCATTCACCTTCCCTTCCAAGAATGTACGGTATATTGAACTCTGACGAATGATGTGGCCAAAATAAACAAGTTTCTTTGTCTGTATAGTGGCAAACAAGCTTTTCTTATTTTTAATTTTTCTGAGAACTTCTTTCTTGGTGATATTCTTTGTCCATGATATTGTCATCATCCTTCGATAAGTCCACATCTCAAATGCTGCTAAACGTTTGTACATTTTCTTAGAGATTGTCCATGTCTCTGCCCCATACATTAGAGTAGACCACACATAACACTGAAGAATACGCTTCCTTGTTTGTATTAATATCTTACTTGATGTTAACACTCTATACATTTTGGAGAATGTTGTTCGGGCTATTGTTATCCTTCTTTTAATTATTGATATGCAATACAAATAAGCTTGGAAAGCAGAACCGTATGCTAACGAAAACAGCATCAATTGACCTGTCACTTGTAAGCAAGGCATCATATATATATATATCGATTTGTATTAGGACAATCTGTGACACACATATATTGGAGTGACAAAATAATATGAATAATAAAAACCTCACATTACCGTGATGTGTACATGGTTATAATGAAACCAATTCTTTGATATCATTATATATATATCTAGGAATATGTCATGTTTCCTTCATCTTCACTCACCCCACCAACAGTTACAACCCTGAAAGTCAGTGTAAAGAAAACCGGATGTTGAAGACAATGTCACATTGATACTTGTCACTACTTGTATTAATTAAAGTGACAGTAGCTGAACCCGCGTAGGGAGCCGCGTTATTATACAGATGTGACGCACGTGGCGCGGCATTGTGTAGACACCGACCAGCTGACTATATTATCGCCCACGGTGTACCGCTGTCACTGTGGTGAATACAAACATAGTGACACATGGTTCTGACGCGACTCATTCTCCCCACTCCCTCCCCTCTCCCGTCCCATTACACCCCCCTCCCCGACTCCTTCCCCCCGAACCCACCCGCCCCTCCTATCCCCTCCGCTCCCCTCTCCACCAGTGGGCTACATTCATGTGCCAAATCACATTCGCCAACACCTGGGTAATTCGATCAACAAATGATGGTCAGGCAAATAGTCGGATTACAGCAGAGAACTGCTAATGCATTGCGTCTACTTTCAATTAGCTGAATTACGTTCACAAAGCTCTTCCCCTCTTTGCACCCATGATTTACGTTGAGTATTGCGACTATATTAATGAAACCAATATCTAAAACAAGACCTCAGTCCCAGCTTCCTGCAGGTCTATGGCATTCCTGTGCATTTATTGCAATATTTAGAATTGATGGCATTCATAATTACTTGTAGGGCTACTTTTCAATTTGCTATAATGGATTATGTGTCCCAAAGCTCTATCCCTTTTACCACCAATACTTTACATTTAATAAATCAACTATACAAAACAAGTCAAGTAAGTAACACCTTAGTGCAACTTTACGGCATTCATGTGTATTTATTGCTTTATTTAGAATTGATGGCATTCATAATTGTGTGTACTTTCAAGTAGCTATCACGAATAACAGGCCACAGAAGCTCTACCCCTTTTACCACCAACACTTTACATTTAGTATTGTGACCGGATTAATAAAACAAATATACAAGACAAGCCAGTACCACCTTACTGCAACTTTAAGGCATTCCTGTTCATTTATTGCTATATTTAGAATTGATGGCATTCATAATTGTGTGTACTTTCAATTAGCTATCACAAATTACGGGCCACAGAAGCTCTACCCCTCTTACCACCGACAGTTTACGTTTAGTATTGCTTCTGGATTAAAATGTCAGTATCATATTAGTGCAACGTGACAGCATTTGTGTGTATTTATTGCTATATTTAGAATTGATGGCATTCATAAGTGTGTGTACTTTCAAGTAGCTATCACGAATAACAGGCCACAGAAGCTCTACCCCTTTTACCACCAACGCTTTAAATTTAGTATTGTGACCAGATTAATAAAACAAATATACAAAACAAGACAAGTACGTACCACCTTAGTGCAACTTTACAGCATTTGTGTGTATTTATTGGTATATTTAGAATTGATGGCAGTTATAATTGTGTCTACTTTCAATAAGCTATCATGATTTATGGGTCACAAAACTCTACCCCTCCTACCACTGATGCTTTGTATTTACTATTGCTTCCTGAATAATTAAAAGAAAATACAAAACAAGACAAATCGGTACCACCTTATTGCAACTTTATGGCTTTGCTGTGCATTTATTGCAATATTTAGAATTGATGGCATCCATCATTAGTTATTATAATCACTGTAGGTCACGACATGTATTGATTTTGATTGCTATCATTGTAATCATTGTAATCATTGTAATTGATGTAAGTTTTGTCATAGCGTGCGCGGTTCTAATTCATCTCCCCTATCTTTGACGATGTATGCAATATAACGATCTGCCCTTCTTTACATTAGCGTCATGCATTGACTTTAAAAGTTCTTCCTCGGTCTGCTTTAATATTTGTATGCAATATCTTAATATTATATTCTGATATAGTCTGGTTAAAATAGTAATTCCGTATATAAACTTGTTTTGTCCCGGTATTCCTAATAGGTCATATTTATTTACTCACTTCCGCTGTCAGAATATTACGAACAGCTGTCTCATACACTATATGGACCCCAAACGTGGAATTTCCTGAAGCCAAAATATACCACGACAAACAACAACACAACAAAAATACTCGATTATCAACAGCTGTTATTTAGTAACAAATATTTACATGTTATGTTGCTAGTATACACCTGAACCGGTTAGAGCGCAGGATGTCCATGCGGGAGATGGCGCGTTCGAATACCAGTAGAGTAAAACCAATGACTTGCAAAATTGATGCATTTCGCTGCCTAGCCAAGAGCTCGGCTATACTAGAATAGTGTAAGTACTGGTTTCCTCACTGTCAGGATAATATGACTGGATAGGAGATCACGGCGTGGTGCCAGCGGCCTGGTATCCCAATAGGACAGAACTATAAAGTTGCCATGAGCGTGCAGTGTCACAATCCAGTACCCAATTTGATATGACCTTATATGTAGCCAGGCCATTAAACCCCAACAAACAAAGAGAATAGCTTGTATACACATCATTTGGCAACAATTAGGACTTTCACCCCACCCCTCTGTCCGAGAGCAGTTCCCCGACATGGAACCATCAATACCCACACCGAGGGAGCCTCGAGAACAATTACTAGCAAGTCACCGCCTGCATCCTCCACCCTGCCTATCATACTGGGTGACCGAATGAGTTGAGTATCCGTATCTGGTTTTGGTAGATCATGGGTTCGAACACTGGTTGAGACAAACCAATTACTTCAAAATTGATATGTGTCACTTGCTAGTCAGGTGCTCGGCATTATTAGGACTGGTTGACTCGGTGTCACGATAATGTGACTGCGTGGGATATAAGGTCACGGTGCTGGTGGACTGGTCTCGTCGTGGGGAAGCACTATAAAATCCCCATGAGTGCAAACTGTTAGAAGTCAGTAATCACCCTCATATGAACCTGGATATTGCCAGATTATAAAACTTCAACAACCAACCATCCTCCACCTTCCCCACTCATCATCATCATGCTGTAGGTCGCGATGCGACAAAAACTGCTTTCATTACTTGACTACCGCTCTCCATTTAGCTCTCTGCTGTGAGAGATGTCCATGAGTCGGTCTTAATGTCTCTCAGCTTCAGGTTTCACTTGATGGTATCCTTGAACCGGAGACGAGGGCGCCCTCTTTTTCTGTAACCAGAAGACAGTTGAGAGTAGAGGATCTGCTTTGGTAGCCTGTCTGATGACATCCTCATGAGGTGTCCAGTCCACCGGAGATTCTTTTTGATCAGAAGATCTTCCATAGAGGGCAGTCCTGTCCATTCGAGTATTTCCTTATTTGTCACTTTGTCCTTCCAGGTTAGCCTCATGATCGAACGCAGATTTCGCATCATGAAGGCATGCAGCTTTTTCACCTGTCGTCTGTACACTGTCCAGGCCTCGGCTTCGTATAGTAGGGTGGATAGCACAATTGCACGGTAGATCTTGCCTTTCACCCTTATGGACGCATGGTGGTTCTTCCAGAATCTCTGGCGGAGTCGGCCGAAAGATGTGCTAGCCTTGGCCATCCTCCTCTGTGTTTCAGCATCAATGCGTCCATCACTTGATATAGTGCTTCCGAGGTAGTTAAATTCCGGAACAGAGTTCAGCTTGTTTCCATCAACCATGACATCCTCCTCTCGGCTTCTTGTAGAGTTGGGTTGGTACAGCACCTCCGTCTTCTTGATGGTAATCTTCAGGCCAAACTTCTTTGATGCAACGGAGAAGGGATCCCCTACCTTCCCCACTAGCCAAACAGACAACGCTACAATGCTCCACATTACTACTTTAGTGTAAATTGGTTCGGTTTATATAAACATAATGTAGTAGTCCCTACATGAGCTTCACCACCGAACACTGGCACCAGAGACTATGCCACCCATTGTTGCATTTCTAGGTGATAGGTGATCGCAGGCTGGCAGAAGGGTGGGTTCCCAGTTGAACTGCCCCTACTCCATCCAGTCAGTATCTCCTCCAGCCCTGAGAGGTTACCTGTGACCTGCCTGGTCAGGGCGTGGGTCACTTGGTTCTGTGACACCGCAGCGAATGAAGATGTTGAAGCATACATTTCTGCTTATCGTCGTCCTTTCCGCACTGCATTCAAGAAGATAGACCAGGGCGAACCGCCCATACACGGGCTATCGCAATAACATAGCACAACATCATAAGAAGATTGGTTCCTGTATAATAACCCAGAAAAGCAAATCACTGTGCTAGAGTTCAACACACATTGCCAGCCAGAGACGTCTCCGTTGAACCCATGGCCAATGTGGGTGCTGATAATCATTCAAGACCAGCCTGTCATCTGATGATAGGGTGTCACGTGGCTGCCAAATAGACAAGCCGGCTAACCTGGTATCACCACGCCCCCTTCCACCCGCCTGGCTATCGGTCACCCCATGCTCATAAATTTGCGATAGCAGAAGGGTTGGGGCTATCGAAGAGTGTTTGTAGCGGCGGAGCATGGACCTGTGGTTTGTGGCAGGAAGGAGCATACATTTTTCCTCATCTGACACCATGTAAAAGTACAATGCCTGAACACTTTAGCCCCATTCACACACAGGCCTTAAGTCGCCTCAACTAGTTTGCCTCATCTTAGTCCGCTCAAAATGCACGTGTGAACGTGCCTCTGTCGCAAATTATGCTGATTTGACTCAACTAGGTTGCCTCATGTAGACCGCTTTGCCAGGTGGATTAGATGAGGCAAACTAGTTGAGCCGACTTAAGGCCCCTGTATGAATGGGGCTTATGGATTGTGTAGTAGGGAGTTGGTATGCGTAGGTTGGTTGTTTGTTGGCGTTTATGTCCTGGCAACAGCTAAGGTCATATCAGGATGGGTATCGACTTGTGACACTGTGCACCCATGGCAACTTTATAGTGGTGGCCCATCGGGACATCAGGCCACCATGACCATACAACGATATCCCATCCAGTCACATTATCAGGATACTGGGATAATCAGTCCTTGCCCTATCCTATTAATGCTGAGTGCCATGCAAGGAAGTGCCAAGTACCAGTTTTGTAAGTAATTGGTTTGACTCGACGAGGAATTGAACTCCTGACTTCCCGAATGAGAGGCCTCCGCGCCCAGTAGGCAGGTGTAGGAGAAGACCAAGTGTGTGCTGGGTGACCGAATCGGTAATAATATTGATTGGCTTTTTATTCAGGAGGTCGTGGGTTTGAACCCCGATGGAGTCAAACAAATAATGTATAACAATTGATATGTTTTGCTACCTACCATAGAGCGCTGGTTGGGGAAGGACTGGTGTTTTTAATGTCATAATAACCAGAAGGGTTAGCCGAATGAGGTGACCGTCTGGCTCCCGTTCTGGTAGGTCGTTGGGTTCGAACCCCCGGCTTTAAACCCTGGCCTAGTCAAACTGTTGCCTTAAAAATTGATACTTGTCACTAGCTTCACTGGCGCTCAGCATTACTCGGACAGGGCAAGTATCAGTGGAATGAGGAAGACCAATTGTCTGCGATTACTCGGACGGGGCAAGGATCAGTGGGATGAGGAAGACCAATTCTCTGCGATTGAAATGTACCCTACTTAATCAACTAATGTATCCAAAACTAAAATGTTGCGCCCCGGGCATATGTTTTCAAAGCCCGCCTATGCACAACCATTACAGCAGCTTTCATATAAATATTATCCGCAATATATTCACAGAGTTTATACCAATTCGTATATTCAACCCATAGAGCTCTGGTTACTCTATCCTCCGCAACGGCGCCACTTGCGAGTGGCAAACATATGATGACATATAAGCAAATTACTATTCAGCACCGAAATGAAAGAACAGCTTAGTCCACCGCATGAAATATTTGCCCCTCAAAAGGCTCACCTCCTACCCCCGACTGCCAGGACAGACTTCTAATCTACGGCCATCGGAATACAAACACAAACCAAACTGAATTAGCTGTGCTCATACATTGTGTGTATATACTATTGCCTACCCGCCTCCCCGACCGGACCCGCCCTCCCGCCCTCACGGTCCCCATGGTCTTCTCCACACACACACACACACACCACACACACATACACACCCACACACGCAGCTCCACCCCAGCGGGCCCCTGCCCCGCGTCCCCAATGATACAATGCCACTACCATGACCTGCTCATATATAACCCATACATCTATTTGTATGTGTCTCCCCCCCCCCCCCCGCCGCCGCCCTGCCTCACTCACTCTCGCCCATAACCCTTTTATTTGCTCCCATCCATTCTGGCCCTACTCAGTAGTGATTACCCCGGGGTCAGCCATCCTCCCTCCCATCCTCCCTCACACCCAACAGACGGGATGCCCGAATGAGTTGAGCA
Source organism: Branchipolynoe longqiensis (assembly GCA_030323885.1). Lineage (NCBI taxonomy): Eukaryota > Metazoa > Annelida > Polychaeta > Phyllodocida > Polynoidae > Branchipolynoe > Branchipolynoe longqiensis. Next base: position 70,032,728 of record CM059191.1, read on the forward strand.
TCTGTCCCCTGTTTTGGGAGATCGGGGATCCGAACCCATGGGTTTGTGGGTTCGAACCCTGGTCGAATCAAACTAATGACTTAAAAGTGTATAGTTATAGCCTGGCGCTCAGAAGTATTATGATAGGGCAAGACGTGGCTGGCTCAGTGTCGGATAATGTGACTGAGTGGGATATCAGGTCATGTTGGTGGCAGTCTGGACTCCCAGTGGGACAGCACTATAAATGTGCCATGGGTGCGCCCTGTCACAACTCAATACCCGTCCAGACGTGACATTAGATGTTGCTAGGACGCAAAATCTCAACAAACTAACAATCCCACACACCCTGCCACCCTCCGGCTCACCGCCAATACACCCGCTCCCATCGTACCCCAGTGTACCGACCTGCCCTCTGGCGGCGGCGCCGCGCGGCCGCGACCCACCCCATTTCCAGCGGCCATTATAAATGTTCATCGTGCTCTCCGCTTGTACCCGGCAAGCCCTCACCGGCCGCTGGTTCGTCAGGGTGATATTCGCTAATTATGCTGGCAACCAGCCGTGCGAAAGTTTTATAACTGCGCATGCCTACAGCAACTAGGTCACCCTTGAAGAAATGCAGAACAGATCATCCAAGTAACACGCATGCGCATATCATCGGGCTGCTTTGTAGGTTAGTGGTAGTTATTTCCACGCGCAGGGGGCGCCACGGTGGGCGACAAAGGAATGGAGTAGATTACACTGCTTTGCATCCGGTACTATTCGCGGGCCCATTCACCGCCGACCGACAACTGCAGCGCCACCAAGTGGAGGTTTTGGCGGGCTGCACGCCCGAAAAAGTCGCTCCTTGTGTAGATTTCAAACAACGGGATATACTTGATATAGTTAGATGAGATTTAATAGGTTGGGTACTAGAGGTGGACTGGTATGAGCTTGTTCTTCCTGATAGCCATATACATGTAATCACTATATCACTATATGCGGTGTAATATAATTATTCCAGTGTGTATGGGACGACGGCGGCTACCCGTATACCACTCCCCGACAGCTGGGGCGGTGGGTGGGGGGGGGGGCACTCCCCTAATGCGCCGATGGGGGAAATATACAGTATATGTGTGTAGTAGTCCAGATATTAACTCCACTACCATACCGTGCCAAGGACTGCTCCGTCACCGTCGCGGTTCATAGCGATAGGTGAACTGAAAAACTGGTGAACCATCGAAGAGTGTTTGTAGGGGCGGAGCATGGACCTGTGGTTTGGGAGATGAGGAGCATATAGCCCCGTTCACACATGGGCCTTATGTCGCCTCAGTCATAGTCAGTGCAGACCACTACATATGTTTCCCTAGCATTTATACTTGTATAATGCTTTATGCATCAGATAAATAGAGAGATATTGGTTCGGGTTCTAGTCGCTAGGATAGTTGATCCAGGGAGCTGAAGTTGTATATATATATATATATATATATATATATATGTTCACTTGACATTTAACAGTCTGAACCCCCATGTGTCAGACTCAGCTCATTTATTCAGATGGAAAGTTTTAGGATCGCGCAATGCTCGCCGTAAATAGGTCACCCACACCAATGCAGAAACATGGCACAGATCATCCAACTATTACACATCTAGGTAGCAGATAGATAAAGTATTCACCCCATACTCGCAGTACACAGGTGAATACCAACCCTATATAAAAACGGTCGAAAAAGCGGGTTAAGGAAATGAGAGCCTAATTTCACAATGTAAGAAGCAACATTTATTCTTTACATATGTCTTATTGATAGCCCACTACCTTTGAGTTGAAAAATGTAAGATAATATCTAGTTTAATAAGATTTAAAAGTGAAATTGATGGCGTTCTGCAGCTGCCATCTTGTTTTTTTGCATTCTCTCCCATTTCACCAAGTCTGTGCTGATATAAGTAACCATTTGACACTGGTGCCAAGCATTCTACTTGTTGTTCCATACTAACGCTATTTTCACCCGTATTTACACTACGTTGTCCTTCACATGTGTACTACAAGTACCGGGTGAATCTTTTATCTAGGTAGCAGCCAGCATTGCAGCAGTTCACCATGGGTGGCACTTTGAGTTAGTCTTCCTCATCTAGCACCATTTCACATAGTGTGGGTCTCTCTACAGACGGAGATCACAGACAGAGATCGGCTTTGAAAAAATAACAAACCAGTGATATGAATGGACTGAAAATAGACCCCAATTAAACCTGAACATATAAGGATATGCAGCCTGCTCATAAGAGATTTCTAGGAGATGTTCAATAATTGCAACATCCAAGAAGGAATAGGGGAAAAGAACAGAGACATTCCCATGAATCACGAGAATTGATGTCACAATTTTGAAGCCGCTGAATGTGGAAGAACAAGTCCCAGATGATGAAAAGCGAATGGACACACCAATTTTACTCATCCTGATTTGAAGTGAATTCAAATTTAGCGCAATGAGTCAGTGGACGCACGATTCTTTAATTCCCAGGTAATTCATAGCTAATCTACTTGTCTGCAGATTAAGTGAATCCCGATTTAGCGTCATACCGCTCCTTTTGCGATGACATTTTATGGACATGTTATGGACTCCACTAATCGCGTTTTAACGAGGACACTCTGTACTTTGATAACTGAGATCTGGTATATATGGACAGCAGACTATTGATGTTTGTTGTCAGCCACTAGTTGTTATTCACAACCAATTAATTAGAGATACATCGTTCGATGATTTTGAGTTTCCGTTGTTTTCTGAGATACATATAGTAGGTTGATCGTTATAATCTACCTTGCTTGAGTTTGAAGTAATCTTTATTTGAAATGGCTAACTTTTTAGATATTGAGGTGCAAATATGCACGATAAACTTCGGGGAGCATGCAATGACTCAACCATCATAGGCTTCGGCATTACCAGGTTCTATTAAATTGCCTCAATATTCACTCATGTATGGCGACAAATGCATGAGAGGTGATCCAGCATCTAAGCATTTAATGTAGAATCAAATCAAGCTGATTGCTTTGGTTTTGATAATTTGATGTTCTCACCGGACTATGAAGCTTTACAGATGCATGGATCGAAATAAGCATAGACTTTTCGAAGCCAAACCATTTAGCCAGATTTTCTGATACAGTTCCAAATGAGATAGCTGTAAAGTCGACGGCTGGCGGTTTGAGTGGTGTAGCTAGGATAATAGGAAATCACTACAGGCAAGGAAGGAAAGTAGATAAAGAGTGAAAGGTAGGAGAGTGAGACTCCCTCATTTATTGTATATATATAGTTTCAGGAAACAAGATGGTGGTGATCACATTTCTTTTAGCCACCAATGAGGGTTCAATATCCTTGTAACCAAGGCATGGTTAGGTCTGGCTACAGTGCCCTGTTGTGTCTGGTGTGCACTGATCCATAAATAACACTTGGAGGGGAGGGGGTATGTGAGGAGAGTTCCAAAGACTCTCTTACAAGTCAAGAAGTGACCATCTCTCAGGTCAAGAAGTGACCCTCTCTCACTATCTATATTGATATACAATTTCTATCTTTAATTAGTAATGGATCACCAACTCCACACATACCTCATATGCCTTTGGTTTTACATACCATCTACTGTAATATAGACTAGTTTGCAATTTATTATAGAGCAGTTCTCCATAGCCCATATCTCAAATATAGGACAATTTTACATAGTGTTTACAACCTTTTATTACAGAAACAACCGATCAACTAAACCAAATGTATGCATCGTTCAGCTATTTAATATACAATTTGAACAGATATGATTTTTTTCCTGAACAAATATATTTATTTAAAGATGTCCTTTAGGATGGGGCGAATGCCCCGGGGATGTCTTCCCAGACAACAAAGAGCGAGACAACGAAGACAGACAAACATAATAATGAAGCTACCATGGTCTATGGGGTTAGCAGGTTGGCTGTTGTAATCCCGCTAAAGGTATGTGACCTGGCAACCCAACCTGCTTCTGGTTATACAAGACACATTTTGCAATAGACAAAATGGGTCAATTACTAAAACAAACAATTGATGAATAGTGTTCCCCCTGGAAGTGTATTCTAACATAAATAAGGTGGTCTGTTCTAGTTGTAGGTATTGCTTATGCATCCAGACAGTGCTGTATATAACCAGTAGTACAATAGGGAATCTGGGTACTAAAGGCAGCCAAGAACAGCGCACCAAGAAAAGAAACGCACGTAATGTCCATAAATCTGGAAGCGCTAACAGGCACGCACATGTATTCAGACTTCTCATGTGCGTGACCTTCAAAGGGAAGGCTGACCTTCAGGTGACGCCTGAAGGCAGTTAGGTTCCGGCCTCAAGTGACAAGGTGTGCATGGCTTTACAATTGCCACTGTTAAAGAGGTCTAGTGCTTGAGTTATGGTTGACAATCTACACCAACAAACGAAACCGAGGCTTCTCTGATAGCGTCAAAGGCTGCTTGGCATTTGTTTAGCTGAGGATAAATCTGCCAGTCCGCAACTTATGTGAGGATTGTTAGTGTTGACACCAAGGGCGGTAGCCGAAGCGGGAGAGCGCGGGCTTTGCGTGTGGGAGATTGGGAGTTTGAGTCAAATGAATGACTTATGAAATTGATACTAATAGCTTCCTAGCCAGGCGCTCTGCATTAAGAGGATAGGGCAAGGACTGGTTAGCTCAGTGTCAGGATAATGTCACCGAGCGGGATATTGCGTCATGGTGGAATAAAGGCCATGTAGGTCGAGACAATTTCTTATCGAACGCGACATTTAATTGCATAGTCTGGCTCTAGTGGTCCTGACCGAGGCCAACTAATGGCTTATGTGTGAGACTGCATGAAAGGCGTATTAGGCAACTTGTATCACAACAAGACATTGATCGCTCAAATTAATGGCGCGCCCTGGATGTTGCGCAAAGTGCGCCATCGAACGCGGCGACCTCCACTTTCCCGCCAACACAGCTCAGTGTCGTCTGGGCGCGGCGTACGGCGCGCCCCCACTGCACCCTAGCGGCGTCTTTGAACACTATTCATTAGAGAGTTGTGAAGTAGGGACACAATGGCGCATTAACGCGCTGATCACACCTACTTCCTGCTCCGCCCTTCACACCTACCCCACCCCACCCCCATGCCTCCCCCTTGCCTCCCCCATCCCGTGCATACTTCACTGCGACTCCCTTCCCCATTGCCAGTCTCACTACACAATACCTAATCACCATACGCACCGCTGCAACTCCGCCATTAACCATCCAACTACGTAAGACCTTCCTCTCAACCTCGGTCCCCCCTCTCTCCTTCCGCCCACATAATACCCACATTCCTCTCCGAGCAGCCAGTGATGATACTCTTTCTTTTGTTTATCCAGTCTCAAATTACCCATATTACCACCCCCATGCACTGGGTGACTTCCTCCCACCTGCGCCATAATATCCTCTTATATAAAAAGTAGCGTGATACACTGCTCCTTTGAACCCAGCTAAATTGGGATCAGAACATTTGGCATTCCAATTGACTTCTATGTTTTTCAAGCTGTCACCTTTCTGCACCTGGGCAGCATATTCTAGAGTCGCTAAATAGAAAGAAATATATCCCTAATATGTGTTCGAATGTCATACTCACAATATTTCTCACAACATTTATCCACATTTCTTTCAGGTATATTCCTAGGCTGACGGCAATTATTATTGTTATTGTGTCTTTATAGTCCTTGATTTCAAACCATTAGAGTAAGTCACCTGCTGATTACCATTACCAAAGTTGTAATGTCAGTGCGCATTTGTTGGGTTAGCTATGTAAAGTCCATTGCTGCAAATTGGTAGTATTCATCCCCGTGCGCTATCCCACTAATTTAGAAGAACAGACAACGGAAGGAAAAGTACCTACATGATAAGTCTTTAGTTTGACTCAGCGGTGGATCTGACCCGCGACGTGCAACATGGGAGGGCGGTACTCATGCACATGTCCATCTCTGTAGTAGTAGATTACCTTCATGGATTTTTATATACGGAAGGGTCACTCTCTAGACACAACTTGCACAGATGGATCTGCATATAAATAGGGAGCGGGCCGTAGCTCAGGCGGTAGAATGTCCACCTGTGAAGGCGTTGGTCATCCTATCGATCCTGCTCAGTGGACCAATTTGCAGTTTGGGTTATCTTCCGTCCCAAACCGTGCTCCACAAATGGTTAATCAAAGGTGGTGGTATGTGCTGTCCTGTCTGTGTGAAATTCGCTATAAAAGACCCCATGCTGCTTATCGGAAAGAGGCTAAGTGCTGACAGCGGGTTTCCTCTGAAGAAATATGTCAAAATGACCATATGTTTGACATCCAAATAGCCGCTGATAGGGAAATTAATGTGCTCTAGTTGTTTTGTTAAATAGGCCACTTTACTTTACTTGTGTTTGCGTATACATATATGAGGCTCAGTGTGCCTAGTTTAAACATATATATATATAGATTCAGTCGGAAGCTTCTGTCCGATCCTTTGTCCATATATCCACCAGTAATCTGTATAAGCGAGATACGATAGAAACGTGGGCAAGGAGAGAACTTACAACTCATAGAATAACTGCTCTCATTCATATGTTCCTATTCATGGCTACACGGGTAAGTGAGATATCATCCCGTTCCTACATCACTTAAAACTATATTTCCCTCAATGCTCTATTCCATTCTTGCTGAGCACATAGCAGTGCGAGAAAGACAAATAACGCAATGAAATTAAATGCATGCGCTGCCGAATACAACAGCAATAATCGACATTTGCAACTGCTGTAAACTAAATTATCGCGTCGGTTTAAACTGATTGCAGTTTACATGGACGCATACGCGCCGTTACTTCTCCCCATGTAACTAGTGTCTCTCCTGTCGCTGTTGAAGATATATCCACTAGCACTGATAATGTTAGGCTGCCACGGCATACTTCATTGTGAGCTTAATAGCAGTTTGCTAGAAAGCCATTCCCCACAGGCCACTAATCTGCCTGAATGCTTTACGTTCAGACAATGATACCTTGAGTGGGCGGGCGGGCGGGCGGGCTGGGAGGACGGGTATGCGGGTGGGCTGTAGGACCGGCGGGGGAGAGGGCTGGAGGATGGGCGGGAGGGATGTAGGAAGGGCTGGAGGGTTGGAGTGCGGGCGGGCGGTAGGGCGGGCGGGGGAGAGGGCTGGAGGATGGGCGGGAGGGATGTAGGAAGGGATGGAGGGCTGGAGTACGGGCGGGCGGGTTGGGAGGACGGGGTGGATGTCGGGGAGGGCGGGCGCGGGGTTAGATTATGGTTATGGGCGGTGTGTAGTACAGGGGGTTGTGATTATGGCGGGAAGGCATGTGGGCGGTGTGGACGACTGACTGGTGCTTGTGTACGGTAGGGTGACTTGGGGGTCAGTATATATTATATATGAATAAGTGGCAATCACCCATAATAATAGGGAATGTATAGTGGCCACCAGTGACCCCTGCGTCTGGCAATGCCGTGTTCCGCTCGATTGGCGGCTCGATGTGCATGGCCTTGTCTTCTCACCATCATTAATTTTACATGATTTATAATGCCTGAATTGGATTATGTTCAGATGGCAAGGCTCCACCTATGATATATAGGTTTTGGTGTAGACATTGCATACGTGTGCTAACTGTTTTTTATTCCCCCACTGTTCAAATTAACAGTCACACCTGCAACACAGAAACATTGGCTGGTTGTTGGAGTTCTACGTCCTGACAACATCTAAGGTCATATTAGGATGGACACTGACTTGTGGCAGTGCGCACTCATGGTGATCATATACTCCTGTCCCACTGGGAAACCATGATACCAGAAACCATCACCTGATATCCCACTCAATCGCATTATCCTGACTCTGAGCCAACTAGTCCTTGTTCTATCCTAATAATGCTAAGCGCCTGGCTAGTAAGTATCAACTTTTAACTAATTCATTAGAGTCAACCAAAACAGGAGACGGACGATCAATTCATTCGGCTACCCATCTGGTCATGCAGCAAGGAAGTAAAGCTAGAGCAGGTCGATGCTTTGGACTATTGATACCCTATAGGGTAACTGACGAGAATTCCAAACGTGGGGCAACATTGCTCCTCGAAACATTATCATCAGAGATCCATTCTGAAGGTTCATTGATATAAGCAATGACTACCATTGCATTGTATTAACGGAATATGAGTGAGTGTTTTAATGATTTTTGGTTTGTTTGTTGTTGTTTTACGTCCTAGCAACATCTAAGGTCATATCAGGACAGGTACCGACTTGTGACAGCGCGCACTCATGACGACTTTATAGTGCTGCACCACTGGAACACCAGGCTGCCAGCACCATGACCTGATATCCCACTCAGTCACATTATCCTGACACTGAGCTGACCAGTCCTTGCCCTATCCTAATAATGCCGAGCGCCTGGCTAGGAAGTGACAAGTATCAATATTTAAGTCACTGGGTTGACTCGACCAGGGTTCGAACCCACGACCCCACGATCTACCAACACGGGAGACGGACCTTCTAACTCATTCGGCTATCACGTCTGGTCTGAGTGATTTAATTGAACTAGATTTCGTTGCCAAATGCACATTTCTGAGCCATGTTGGTCGAATAACAGTGATGGCGCCATAATTTCACCCTAGCTGCGACAAATGACATTTTTTATAGGAGAAAATGAAGAATTTGTAATGCAGATGTAGATGAGTAGAATGGTAAGGATTTTTGGAGTGGTATTTGCCTTTTAAGTCTGGAGCAGAATTGTCAAAATAATCCAGCATAGAGGAACTAAAGATTCCCATCTCCAAGAGATCTCCATTACTGGTGGCAGTGACAATAACTACTGTGTTGCTGTACTTGTAATCACTCACTGCGCATCTTCTCTGGGAAAGGGTGTATTGGGAAGCATGCGGTTTGGCTGTCGAGGAGTGTGCTTGCCTTCTCGCTAATATTCAGCCAAATTAGGAAATTGGAGTTCGGTACAGCCGCAAAGTTCTAGCGAGACTAGAAGTTTCTGTAGTTAGAATTTGGTTAATTATCTTAATGGTATTTCCGGTGAAAAGTCATAAAAAACTCAATTCAACATTCTAATCACAGTTTAAAGGGTAACACAATCAGCGCGGTGTTGCGCATGCTACTCGTATCTTCGCTCATGCAGTCCCAATTACATTGGGCATGGTTGAGTAGTTTTCCAAGTCGAAGAATTGGGGATAACGCTGCATTAGAAATCGGTCGGACTATGTGAATAATATGCGTATCAGCACCTCATTACACACATATCCCTCTAAGGTATAAATGTCTGTCCAGAACTGTCCATACTTCACTTATATATGTCGATATATATAATATATATGAAGAGTTCAGGCGCAAACCCGGTAAAAGCCAATCCAGAAATTGTATTAAAATAAACTCTTTTTATGTGAAAGCAATTTTACTTTTCAGAAATTCCACTTTTCTTGTGAGGAAATGGTTATGGAACAATGAACACAAGTTTAGGATGTAAAAAACAACAACAAAACTACCTATTGTAGGTTTAATTCCAATGTTTATCTAAATTTGTGGATTGGCGTTTACTGGGGTTTACGCCTGAACTCTTCATATACATATGTATTGTGTGAGGAAACCGATTATCTGGAAACCGATTATCTATGAACATCAATCGGACTCTAAACCAACTAAATGACACTCCTCCACTCATCGACTGGTCAGACCTTCTATCTTGTCTGGTGGCGCCACCTGGTTTCTTCCTCCTCGCCTGGATCTGCCTCATGCCTTTCCCACTCGCTGTGTGTCATCATTATGCGAGTAAACAGGCGGGAAAGGGAATATTATTATTAGTATTCATATATTACCACTGTATATGCCCCTCTGTATGTGTCTGCACTCCTTTCATCCGGGGGGATCATAGTGGTTTCACTTCAGTACACCAAAAGAGAAAAGAGGGTTGAGGACTCAGTATATTTATAATAGGATACTCACCTTTTTTTTAAAGGAAAACGGACAGACATTTCTATATTAACTGAGACAGGGCGATTCTGGTGAGGCAAGTACACAGTAGAAGCAGTACCAGTTCTGGTGTGTGTCGAAGCAAAGAAGAACAGATGGTACGGTCAACTTCAGTAATTTATGTTCCTGTATTAATAATACATCAAACAAATAAGTAACAATATGTATCAATCTTAGACAAATACATATTGTCGTGGGGTAATGAAAATGGGAAATATTGCGCCTAGAGCAGGACTCGAATTCACATCTCTTTGCATTCCGGGCCAGTGTGCTAACCATTACACCGCCAAGGCTCCCTGATATAAACAGACTACCCATGCCTACCTGTCTATGCGGCTCCTTGACTGAGAGGTCAGTGCAGACCACTACACTAGTCTCCCTAGAATTGTAAGTTGTTTAATGCATACAATTACATACACACAGGCAAGCAACACACTTACATACACAGGGTAGGTTCAACAACTATACAGCGCATAACTTGTATAGGGTCATGGTCACGGCAACCAGTGTTGTGAAGGGTGATGAAAATGGGAAATATTGTGCCTAGAGCGGGACTCGAACCCGCATCTCTTTGCATTCCGGGCCAGTGTGCTAACCATTACACCACCTAGGCTCCCTGATATCAACACACTACCCACGCCTACCTGTATACGCAGCTACTTGCCTGAGAGGTCAGTGCAGACCACTACAATAATTTTAATTACAAACACAATATCAACGTTTTATAGAAAGAATTATAACTATATAAGCACTCTAATGATGGGTCATGATACAATACTCACAATAAAGAGAGTTTCTGTATCAGTCCAATGGTGAGTGACTTCGGGGTTTTATGCCATGTCGGCAACTATGGCTATATTAATGGCGATGATGACTCCACTATAAGAGAGTTTCTGTATCAGTCCAACGGTGAGTGACTTCGGGGTTTTATGCCATGTCGGCAACTAGGGCTATATTAATGGCGATGATGACTCCACTATAAGAGAGTTTCTGTATCAGTCCAATGGTGAGTGACTTTGAGGTTTTATGTCATGTCGGCAACTATGGCTATATTAATGGCGATGATGACTCCACTATCAGAACTGGTCTGGTATGTGTGGGCTGGTGTCTACGTACCATAAAGCGGGTAGTCTTAAAGCCCTGTTCACACGTACAGCCTTAGGCTGACTTAGATGAGGCAAACTAGTTGAGCCGACTTAAGGCCCCTGTGCAAATGGTCCTCATGCAAACTACTTGAGTCAATTCAGCCCTAATTCGCCTCAGCGGAGCTTTCTTATGCACACTCCGAGTCGACTTAAATGAGGCGAACTAGTTTAGATGACTTAAGACCCCTGTGTGATTGGGCCTCATCCAAACCAGTCGAGTCAATTCAGCCTCTAATTTGCCTCAGCGGAGCGTTCCAATGCACAATCTGAGTCAACTTAGATGAGGCAAACTAGTTGAGACGACTTAAGGCCCCTGTTTGAATGGGCCTCATGCAAACTAGTTGAGTCAATTCAGCCTCTAATTCGCCTCAGCGGAGTGTTCCAATGCACAATCTGAGTAAACTTAGATGAGGCAAACTAGTTGAGACGACTTAAGGCCCCTGTTTGAATCGGCCTCATGCGAACTAGGTGAGTCAAGTCAGCCTCTAATTCACCTCAGCGGAGCATTCCAATGCACAATCTGAGTCGACTTAAATGAGGCGAACTAGTTGAGGCGACTTACGGCCCCAGTGTGAATGGGGCTTAAATTCATGAGTGCCAGCAATTTCTGTTTTAATTAGAAACAGCTGTGACCTTTGTGCTAATTGGGGATTTTAAATTAACCGTTAACCAAAGTCGGAAATTGCACGCAAACAAAACCCTTTTATCGCCTGCCATGAGTGACGAGGCATCTGAGCGTACAACACCCCCTGGTGGCCTATACTATCAAGATAATATATGTGCCATAATCATATTGCGTAGGCTACACCCCAGATCCTGTGTGAGTTAAACTTGTTACCAGCAGGAGGAGGAGCTTGTAGACTCCAGGGTGCGAGATGGTACCGGAAGTCTTTGTCATCGTCTATTTAATTTAGCTGCGTTCAGTTGCCATAGAGAGCACATGATCGAAGAGGTATCATATACCAGCGATTTAATTCCCTGGTTGTAAGATTGTGTGTAGTGGGTTGTATTGGGGGAAAAGCAAGGGGCGGGTGCAGGGAGGAGGAATCCCCTAAGGTTGGCAAAATATATGGGGGTTCATGGGGGTAATCTCTAGAGCGGCACATGGTTATTTTCCATGATCCAAGCTAGAAAACACAACGTTCAGTCGACACTGCACCACTGTTGTTTTGTTTACATAACTTGAATAAGCAGGGGCCATTTCAATCGTGCTAAATTGGGCTTCCTCATTCCACCGCTCCTAGCCCTATTCCCCAAATGGCTATGTCACGACAAGTATCAATTGCTAAGCCAGTGCTTTGACTCGACCAGGGTTTGGATCCCATGACCTGCCAACAATGGAGGCGGATGTTGAACTCAATCCGCCATCATATATGTCACTCGATATACAGTATTGGTGTTTTTTTCTGTGGTAAATATTGTTATTCTTGTGAATAAGTCTTTTGTCAGTGCCGAAGTAGACAGTGGTAGAGTATTATTTACACAATCAATATAGATTCTCGATTTATGGAGACCAGCTAGATAAGCATCGCTTTTCTGGGATCCTTTCTATCTGTAAGGAATTTGTATGCATTTATTGTATCACCTCAATTTATTCTAAACATACCTTGCAGAGAGTTAAAATAAAAGAATTGAATTGAATTGGATTGTTGAAACATTCACCATTTTCACGTACATCTCATGTTGCCTTGCGAGTAGGAATTGGTACGACGGGTTTGATATAATACTCATGCCCTGCCCATTACCGTGGCTTGAACGGTTCGCTCGGCTAATTTATGTGAATAGATAATTGGCATGGTACACCCTGATTCCAGGCCACCGGTTTTTAATGTGTGAATGCTGAGCTGCCATTCCTAAACGTGATGGATTGCAGTGCAACATACCGCCCTAATACCCCTGTCACACTACGACATAATGAGCGAACGTGAGCCTAACGTGGTGATTTTTCGTCATTACATTGATGTACGTTGGATTACGTTATGATAACGTCATAATGACGTTAGACTGACGTCGAGCTACATCACATTACGTCGTGTTGCATCGAGTTACATCTAGGTTTTGGACATGTTCAAAAATGTTCACATAGCTCGAACGTAAGGGTTTACATTCACCGTATGTTCTGTTCATGTTCAGCGAACGTCAATGACGTTAAACGGACGTTAGGCAAACGCTGCTCACTATGTTCAACTATGTTCCACTACGTTGACCCCCATTAAACCGGGTGGAAATGCCCACACGGCATAATGGGAATGTCAGGAAAACGTCAGGAGAACATCATGAGAACGTACCTTCAATGTACGTTCAACGTCTCATGATTTATGTAACATCACGTAACATTCTTCTGGCGATGGAATAACGTTCATAACATTCCGTGAGCGTAATGACGTTGTCCTCTCTCGTTGAATGACGGTATCACTACGCTTTACCGACGTTACGCTCTCGTCCACTACGCTGCATCCATGTTCAACTTGTGCCCAAATTTGCATACTACGCCGAGAAGTTCAACGTTCTTCAAGTTCTCCCTACATTGACACCGTTACATCGTAGTGTGACAGGGCCATTATAACGCCAGGTGTACGCAATTGCTAATTTCTCTCCTGGAAAGGTACTTCAATTATCCGCGGTCATGACCCAAAATACAAAGCAGTGCTACAACGCCACAATCCCAAACCTGCAGCCCCCGCCCTCCATGTGATCGCCATGATATGGACACTGCATCATGTGAATCCGGTGTTGATGGGATTGTACCTGTGTCTGTTGGGGTTTTACGTCCTGGCACGATCTATGACCATATGAGGACATGTCCAATATGTTACAGGGTACAATGATGCAGATTTGTAGTTTCTTCCCTACTGGTAGAACAGAATGCCCGCAACGTGAACTGACTCCCCACTGAGTCACATTATCCTGATATTGAGCTAACCAGTCATTGCCCTGTCCTATTGAGGTATTCACCACGGACCTATCAGGCAAGGAGCCGTATAGACAGTTAGATGTGGGTAGGGTGTCGACATCAGGGAGCCAAGATTGTGCAATGGTTACCACACTGGCCCGGAATGCGAAAGATGTGGGTTCGTTTCCCGCACTAGGCGCAATATTTCATCACCCGCATGACCACTAGTAATGCTGATCACCAGTCTGGGTAGTGCCAATTATCATTGGTTTGACTCGGCCAGGGTTCGACCTCCCGACTTTCCGCACAGAAAGGCTGTGGATTGTAAAGGCCCTGTCACACTACAATGTTTCTCACCGGCGCGCCGGCAATGCGCAAAATATTTGCAACCTGTCGACACACGTCCAACTCTTCGGTGCTTTGGGAGAAAGTTTGACGGGGCGCAGCGTGTTAGTAGCGTGCTATGAGCGCGCGGCCAACGCATTTCGACGCGCAGCGGAACAGCATGTCAACGTCCCGGCAGCGGGTTCCCAGCGTGCCATCGGCGTCTTGTCGGCGTCTTGTCGGCGCGTTGACGGCGCGTTGGTGTCGTGTTAGTACCGTGTTAATGCATACATACCCGCCAGCAACACGTTAGGATGCGCCCACAGCGCGTCCACACCACGCGGCCAATGCATCCAGGCGCGCCGGCAACACGTCCAACGCACCGAGAAACGCTGGAACAACGCCAATATTGCGCCGACTACCCGTCGATCAGACGTGATGGACGCGCCGACGGAACGGTCGCATTTTGGGGGAAAAAAAGCCAACGTTAACCGACGTTGATCAACGTCCTGCCAGCGTTCCACCGGCGCGCTGCCAATGGGTATCGACGTGTTGCTAACGCATCCGTAACACGCCCGCCAACACGCTGACGCGCATTGCGGCCCATCGAAAGTTTTGTGCAAGCACAAAACCTTGACAAGGCCCGACGCGCGCCGACGTTTCCATTCACACGTTGCTTTCCTTCAACGTGTACTGACTCACCGGTAGCGTACGGACCTGTACCGATGGTTCGCCCAAAAATGCAACACGTCGCCACATGTCGAAGCGCGTTCGTGAGAAACGTCATAGTGTGACAGGGCCTTGAGTAAGACGAAGCCAGGAAGGGTGTTGGGGCTCGACATAGTAGTGTAATGGGAAGGGGAATTGTTTCAGGCCATACGATTAGTGTCGGATACGCTAAGCTAAGTCATATACCGATTCTGGGATGGCGGACACGCCAGGTCCCACCGGCGGGTTATCGGGAAGTATAAAAGAACGATATGTAGGTATTTATGTATATATATATATGTATTTACATAAATACATACATACAATGTATATATATATATATATATATATATATATATATGCATATATGCATTCACAGTGGCTATACTATGAGTAGTATACTGAATTAACGCAACATCTAAGGTCATAGCAACATCTAAGGTCATAGCAGGACGGGTACCGCCTTGTGGCAGTGCGCACTCATAGCGACTTTATAGTGTTGCCCCACTGTAAGACCAGGTCACCAGCACCATGACCTGATATCCCACTCAGTCACATTATCCTGATACGGAGCAAACCAGTCCTTGCCCTATCCTAATAATGCCAAGCGCCAGGCTCGGAAGCGATAAGTATCAATTTTAAAGTAATTGGTTTGACTGGACCAGGTGAAATGAATTTCCTGGCTGTCAGGTGATAGTTCTTAGGACATTAACTTTATGGTACCTCTGCCATTCTTTGAAATATTTCTCTTATTCTACCTAGATGAATAATGTTCTGAATGTCTCTGATATATTATTATCTATTCCTTCTGCATGTAGATAGATCATCCCAGCTGTTACTTGGTATGTCGTGTTTTAAGATGGGTTCGCGTGTGCCAGCTTTCTTACCCCTGATTTGGAGTGGTTAACATATTGTGAGATGCTCTCACTTGCTCTATATGAATGAAACATGCTTTGTGCTGCGCTGCCTTGCTCGCGGGTCGTTAAGCTTTGTGTCAGCTGTTCTGACATCAGCTACCATACGTTAACCAATCACCGTGTGTGTTCCAATGCTGCACCTAAATCTCCTCTGTGGGTTAATCATCCATCCTGTGACGCACCTATCTGCGCTGTGAGCTGCTCGTCCATGTTGTTCGACCTCCCATGCCCCGCCGGGCTGTGAACCGCGCCATGAGGCGACACGTACGATCCGGGGCGGGGGGAGGCGGGAGTCGGGGCGGGGCAAGGTGACGCGGGGCGAGGCGGCGCAGGAGGGGCGGAGGAGGCAGCGCAGTGAGCGGGGTGGGGGGGGGGGGGGGGTGGGGGGGGCGGGGGGGGGGGGGGGGCGAGGCGTGGGTGCTGGCCGAGGTGCGCAGGGCGTGGCGGGCGGCGATGGGGCGAGGCGGCGAGGAGGGGCGGAGGAGGCAGCGCGGTGACGGGAGGGTGGCGCAGGGCGGGCGGTGGGCGATGGGGGCGGGCGGCAGGGGGGCGAGGAGGCAGCGCGGTGAGCGGGGGGGTGGGCAGGCGGGCGGTGCTGCCGATGGGGGGCGAGGCGGGGCAGGAGGGGCGGAGGAGGCAGCGCGGTGAGCTGGGGGGGGGGGTGGCGCAGGCGTGGGGGGTGTGGCGCAGGGCGTGGCGGTGCTGGCCGATGGGGGGCGAGGCGTGGCAGGAGGGGCGGAGGAGGCAGCGCGGTGAGCGGGGGGGTGGCGCAGGGCGTGGCGGTGCTGGCCGATGGGGGGCGAGGCGGCGCAGGAGGGGCGGAGGAGGCAGCGCGGTGAGCGGGGGGGTGGCGCAGGGCGTGGCGGTGCTGGCCGATGGGGGGAGCAGGGCAAGGCGGCGCGGGGGGGCGTGGGGCAGGGCGGGGCGGCGCTGGAGGGCGGGTCGGCGCGGGGGCGTGGGGCGGTGCGGGGCGGGGCAGGGCGTGGCGAGGCTTGGCGGGGCGGTGTGGCTGGCTCGACTGGCAACTACTCCGTCCGGATAGGGTTAGTGGCGGCGGGCTGCCCGTTAGTTACCGCAGTCCTGACGGTGATTGATGACGCCTTGCCTGGATGTGGGTGTGGGGAGGGGTGATGCTTGGGGGAGTGGAGTCACTCGCTGAATCGTATGCATCCCTAACTAGATGGTCATAGAGTGTTATAGCCATGGAGTGCTATGACTACGATAACACCAACCAATCACATCCAAGACAGAATATAATACCTTTCCCGTTGAGCGGTTGGGTTGGTGGAATCGGTAGGCTTCCCTTTGGGAACCTCTGGAGTTTGATATCCGGTGGAGGCAAACCAATGACTTACACAATTGATACTTCTCGCATCATAGCCCGGCAATCAGCATTTCTAGGATAGGGCAAGACCTGGATAGATCAGTATCCGGATAAGTCGGTACTCGTCCTGATATGGCCATACGTGTTTCCAGGACGTAAAACTCCTGTAATCAACCAACCAAGCATTTATCTTTGAAGTCAACTACTCTCGTTACCACAACAACGGACCCAACTTCCTGTACTAGCGCCTATCTATCATGGCTACCGACCACTAAGGCATTACTTACATGAATACCGTACTGACCACCCCTAGCCTAGGTGTGCCACAGCTTTGTTATACAGATATTCAGCAATCTGTGAAAAGGAAGCCGATGGCTATCACCACACCACTGCCGGGTTGGCCACTAATATATTCATGGCTCGCCCCAGTCGTAGCCGCTGAGATATCATGATTGTTGTCAGTACTGAAATGACTCACTAACTAGCTCCTGCTCCTAAGAAGGTCTACTGAGACATGTGTTCATTCTCAGAGACTGTTCACGCCAGCCTCATGCTGGTTAAGTGCATCCGGCAGCCACTCGGAAGTGCTCGACTCATAAACAATAGGACCACTGATGCATATTACATGTTAGATACACGCTCACAGCTGCTCGGCCGGAGTTGCTCATTTGCTAGACACATTGATGTCTAGCATGAGCAACTCGGTACATTACCATTGCCAGTTAGGAGAAGCGCTGAACGGAGCTTGGCATGGAAGGGACACTCCCTCTCGGGTGAGATATGTACATCTATATATTTATGTGATGTAACACGTATTATGCGAGTATGAATACACACAAGGGACTATTACTTATTATTAGTAGTATTGGTGTACTCCGTAAGATGCAACCCTGTACCGGTGGCGCGATCTCAGCCACCTCACCTCCACCGGATGTTGACCAGTGTCAGTCGCTCCGGAGGATTTCCTTTAGATAGCTACAGAGAGAAAGAAATATAATGAGGGAGAGAGATGAGATAAGATCATGGCCGATATGAATGCCTATTGACAAGCAGGAACAAGGGGACTTGCTCACGGTAGGAACTTCCTGAAATCCTCCATGGACAGATGTGTAATGGGCTCCGTGTTGGAGTATTTTAAAACATATTCTATCCCGATCTAACGATCCGCAACAACTAGATGGATCCCTCGAAGGGTATGCATACTACTGCCAAATGTGGCTACTCTTGCTAACCTACTTCAGCAGATACCCCTGGGATTCAAGTTGATATGTACGTACTCCACGACTGTGCCCGACTTTCACCGCCATCGTGCCGATTTGTCGGTGCCGGTGTCGAATGCCGCAGATTTTGCGGCCGGTAACCGAAAAGATCCCCCCCCCCCACAATCCCGAGCACAGTACAGAATCCGTGGGTAGAGGTAAAATCTGCACTGGGTTGTAATGTAGCTTTTGATAAGTGCAGAAGCAGAATGGTATGGGCAGTAAGTTTCGCGGTTTGGCGAGTATTTCGCATATTCTCTTACAATTTACAGGATATATATTCAGCGAAAATGGTTTATCCTCCTCGTAATAGCAGAAGGAGGTGCTCGTCCTTGTGTTGTGTTTTACAGTAATCACCTCCTGTCAGGATGATTGGGGGTGTTTGTAACCTTACGGCGGTTACCGGTTGCAGAATTGCAACATTGGGTAGAGAGGCTCTGATTGAAGACTTAACTTCAGTAGGGAGTGTTGTAGAAGCTGGGGACATCTTCACAACGGTGTAACGGCGAGGCATTGGGGGTGGCAGCAAATCTCTTCAGTCCGGCGGTAGTTGAGCTGTGGGTGTAGTGTAGTGTAGCACTTGTATCCGGTCAGCAGCAGGGGTTTGAGGAAGGCAGGCAAAGGTGGGAGCAGCGGTCGTTCCATCAACAAGAACAAGACAGAGAAATCGTAAAGGTGAAGGGCCCCACCCAAGAACACAACTTCCCTGGTCAGGGGAAGAAGTGTCCCTGGGAGAAATCGAAATGGGCAGAGTCTAGGACAGAGAAATGAGGAGAGTTGAGTCCTAGGACCGTGTCTATTTGCTCTATGCTGACCGTCCAGCGAGCCATAGACACGGACAGAGTAAGATTAGAAAGTGAAATGCCGGCGGGCTCCCCCTCCTGGAACTCTTTTCAGACATATCGGGGAGCATCATGGCCGGCGGAGAGGTGATAGAGAGAGGTGTGGACAGAGTGCGGTCCGGATAGCAAGTGACCTCCTGTCAACACACACAGACTTATTTATAGTTATACTTGACGCAGGACGGGCTCATTAAAAGATTGGGGTATCACCGTGGATATGGGTTTTTCCGCTGATGCACGATTAAATAATCAACCAATCAATCAATTAATCAACCAGTGGGATACCACCAGTGTCAGGATAATGTGACTGAGTGGGATATCGGATGATGGTGCCGGCGGCCTGATTTCCCAGTGGGGCAGCACTATAAAGTTGCCATAATTATGCACTATCACAAGTTGATACCGGTCCTGAAATGACGATCCAACGATCTCTAACATAGCCAGTGTATCAAGTGAATAAACCGGTCTTGTGATAGGCTATATGTGGCTTTCAATAATTACTGGTGTTAACTCTTGTAAACTCTCTCTATTCTTACCCCGTTCGTCCCCACACACCATCATTAACAACTACCCACTGACTTATATGCATGTTACATTTTTACTGTAAGGTTGTATGAATAGCTAAGCCAGTCGTGGCCAACTCCAATAGCCTCCTGTGTTAAACAAGCGATCAGTCATTCATCCACTGACGTCGTAGCTTCCTAATATCCGTATAGTACTATGTTCAAAATGCAAATGATGCTCTTGCCTAGACCGTCAGTTATTGGTTCTGAATTAAAAAAGATGACAAGATAAATAAACGCAAGCTATATTTATCACCATCAGGTGGTAATATCATATCACCTTCCTTCTGTAGTGGTTTACTGAAGCCATGTATATGTATATGGATAATAAATAGAGAGAATAGCCGCCTCTGAACTAGCACCTGCTTCTAGTGTTCTGTTTGACCTTTTGAATGTCAGTCTAGTTGGAAAACTTCCCCTCGCCATGTGTATAAGCTATCGCCGAATAGACGGCTTCCTCTTAGGTTGGAGGCGGATCAGAGCCTCAACCATGGGTAGGGTGGGGATGGGTAGGGCGTGGAGAGAGGTTGAATTTTGAGGGAGGGGTGAGGGAAGGTTGGGCTGAGGGTTGGTTAGGGATCCGGCTGTGCGTAGTAATGGTGGAGTGTTGTGGGAGTGTTGTGGGAGGGTTGAGGGTTGTAGATAGTGTTGTGGGAGGGTTGAGGGTTGTAGGAAGGTTGGGCTGAGGGCGGGTTGAAGGCTGGGGAGGGGTTAGATAGTGCTGAGGGTTGAGTGCAGTGAGTATGGCGGGGTGAGGGATAGGGTGGGTTGGGGATGGGTAACACTTAGACAGGGATGATGGCGGGGTCAGGGTTAGGTGAGGGTAGGCGAGTGTTGATGGAGGGGTAAGGTGATGCCGAGATCTTGCGGCGAGGATGGAGTGAGGGCGGGGGGGGGGGTTTAAGAGTGAGGGTAGGGCGACCGGGGACAGGATAGGGTGAAGCCGGGGTGAAGGCGTGGTGAGGGCGGGGTGAGGGCAGGGTGAAGCCGGGGGAAGGTGCGGTGAGGGCGAGGTGAAGGTCGGGTGGGGGCGGCGTGGGACGCGGATCGGAGTTGGGCGATGTGATAGACTGACATTGAACTGCTCAGGTCATCAGAAACAACTCACCGGTGTTTGATTTGGTCTCATCTCCCGCGAAAATTAAATATCGGTGGTGTAAGCGTGTGTGTTTCTGTATTCTGATTCTGACAGGTGGGTGGCATAAGGAACTTTGTAGTATGTACTTCCTACACTTAATTATTGACCATATATTATATAGAGCGGGGTCCACTTCTGCGTTCCGTTAGTGCGACGGAATGAGAGGTGGGTGGCGGATGGTGCAGAGATCTGGTCTACGGACGGGGAATCGGGAGGAAGGGGAACCGGGAAGGAGGCCCGGGAGGAAGGGAGTAGAGTAGAGTTGGCGGGGAAGGGGCGTGGGTGAGTGGGGAGGAGGAGCAGCGCAGCATGGGGTTGTTGTGGGGGGCGAGCAGAGCAGTGTGGGAGGGGAGGGGAAGAGGAGGAGCAGAGCAGGTTGGCAGCGGAGGGGGAAGCGGGGATGGGGGGGGGGGGGTAGGAGAAGCCGAGAGGTGTGGACGGGGAGTGGGTGCGGGGATGTGTGGAAGGAGGAGCAGTGCGGGCTGGGAGGGCAGGGAAGCGCAGGGTTGGGGGAGGAGGTGCAGAGCGGGAGGGGAGGGGAGGGGATGCAGGGTCTGGGGGAGGAGGAGCACAGCGGAGTGGGAAGGCGTTTGTGGGAGGAGCGTCAAAGAGGAGTGGCTGGGGTAGGGGAAGGAGGAGCACACCAGAGTCGGAGGGGAGGGCATGGGGCTTGGGGATCAAAAGGGCGGTGGAGGCTGGATGGGAGCGGGCGGGGGTGGGAGAGCAGAGCAGAGCAGGGGGGGAGGGGAGGCGGGGGGCACAGCGATTGCCCGAATGTCTCATCAGGGTCTCGACGAGCTTCAAAGGTATTGTGGAGAACTCTGACTCTACAAGTGACCCACAGATGATTGTGTGGGATGTGGATGGGCCTGTATAAGCCACCCGCTGACCCGGGCATGGACGGCTCATTGCATGTCGGGCCCTTTTCAATGATCACGCAGTTATCCAGCATTACCTCGCTAGAAGACCGATCCATGCCCAAGTAATACAGGGATCCCAGTGTGCCATTATTACCCAATGATGTTCTCCAGTTTGAATGTTATTGATAGTCTGATACGGTGTATTATTTTATGGATATGTACACGTGGTGTACCATTCTGAGCTAGCCAATGATGGTCTCCCGTTTGAAGGTCACTGATAGCTATTATGTCACTGATATGTACAGATGGTACGCCATTGTGAATCTCTTTAGCCAATGTTATTTTCCCGTGTCAATGTAATTTAGAGAGTGTATTATATTAGTGATATATATATATATATATATATGTAGTGCCATCTTGTGAGCTAGCCAATGATGTTCTCCAGTTTGAATGTTACTGATATGTATTTATTACCTAAAACGTACAGATGTTGCCCCATGTCAATTTCTATAGCCAATGATGTTATCCTGTCTGAACGTCAATGATATAGTGTATTATTTCAGTGATATATATATATATATAAATATATATATATGTATGTGTATATACTGGTATATGCGAATGTAACCGAATATACACATTGCTGCCCCCTGACGTCTCAGGGGGGAACTCGCAGGATAGTTCGCGGCCGAATTGGCAGGTGGCGCCCTGCTCACCATATATCCTGCAGGCGCCTGCTGGCCGCGTTAGTTTGATCTAATCGGGGTAGCCCCAGTCTCTCTCAATTGAAACTGAGATCGACTAGGGCTATATATAAATGCCGTGCTCCATTGTGAGCTAGCCAATGGTATTCTTCAGTTTCACTGTCACCGATAGTGTATTAGTTCAGTTATAAATATGACCTGGTACCCGCTTATAAGCTAACCAATTGTGTTCTCCCGTTCTAATGCAATTGGTCGAATGCATTAGTTCAGTGATATGTGTACTTGTGTGATCCTTGTACATATCGTTGCCCAATGATCTTCTACCCTTTGAACGTCCCTGATAAACAGTGTATTATAATTTATATCAGTGATCTAATGGAATGTGACAGAAACTATAAAGACAATATTGGCGTGTGCAAGTTTAAGTCGAACATTTGTAGGTGCGACATCAGCACAATCTGGTACGTATCAATTCTGTGCCTGACGCACTTTGGTCAGGTTGGGTGATTGAGAATTAGGAAAGGGGAAGACGAGGAGAGGCACTGTCCGAAATACTCGCCAGAGGCTGGTAGCGAGTACTTCGCTCATCAGTCCCTCTCCGAATAATATACACTTAAAAATCGTCAGCCAATGGGTTTCAATGTGCATTCATTATTTACTTAAAGCTGCATAGTCCGATGAAAATGCGACATTTTTAAAAGCAAAGCCAAATAACTAGATTTGATCCTGCATATCTAACTTAGATACTGGTGTACTTATTAAATATGTCTCGCTACATATAACGACATAGTGAGGCAAATTAATAGAATATGTTACTGCAGAAGCCTACGGGGGGTCAGAGTTTTGGCATGCACACACTAATTCATTTTACCTTCTTGCACTTCCAATATCTCAAAAGTTAAACGCTTAAAATAAAAGTGACTTCAAACTATGGTATGGTAGATTATACCGATCAGCCTAATATATTTATCTCAGACAATTACAGAAGCTCAACATAATCGACTATGAAACTTTAATGCGAGGTACATTTTGACCCACAAGTAGAGGAATGAATGCACCCCCCCCCCAACTGTCCTGGCATACACACCAGTTATGTATCCCTGCAATTGATGATCAGTGAACAGTAATAACAAGAACTTAACATTAAAAACTAATTCCGAAACTCTTATCGATTATAATGTCTTGCATCTGATGAAAATTGGAAATGATATTGCGTTTATGCCAGGATTCAAACCCGCATTTCTTTCTATTTCAGGAGTTCAGGGCTAGCGTGCTAACCGTTATGCTACACAGGCTCCTTGATACAGTCACCCTATCCACAAGTTCCGGTATGTGTGGCAAATTACCTGAGAGGTCAGTGCATACTACTACAATAATTAACAAGTGCTTTTCTTTTGATGGTTTGGGGTAAGTAGCGTTGCAAGACAGGTGCAGACATGGCATGATAATGTGAATTGGGCACTTCGCTGTAAACTTGGCCATCGACTCAAGGGGAAAGTGGAGATTAATATTCGTAATCATTGATTAAAGTGCTACAACGCTAATGTCGTGTAGGGTCAAATAACATATTCAAGATTTTATCGGAATTTAATTATCCTCCATCGATATACAGTTTCGACTTCTATCCAGTTATTGGAAGGTGGAGGTTTCTAATCTAGGGATTTCTGTTTAGATGCATATATATATATATATATATCATATATATCATATATATCGTATATATATATATATTATATATATATATATATCTCTCAATCTATATATATATATATATATATAGATTGAGATATATATTTATATACGCACTGACGTACAAAACAGTTTAAAGTTGTGTGGACTGAAATAATAATCATGTACTGAATACTTCAATATCTAGAAGAATAGAGTTTCCTTTTAAAAGTAAATTGAATATGTCATATGTGTCTCCATAGTGTTTCATTTTGATACATAATAGCTAAACTTAATCAGCCTAGACATTATAAAGCGTGTTGATGTGGACAATTCATAAAGCGGTTGCAGGGGAATTCATCCATGCGATAACTCTTATATTTGATCATTCATTTAGACAATATCGGTGTGATTTGATCAGGAATTGAAGTGAAATTAGATCAATAATATATCTATATATTGTTCTAAAAATCAGCATGCTTTTATATCGTTAACCCATTAAGGCCCTGTCACACCTCAGCGGATTGGGGAAATCGGACAGAAACAAAAACAAAGTCCAGTTTGTGTCCGTACAAGTTTTGAACATACACAAAACTAGGAATGGATGCCGCCAGATTGACATCTACGATTCTTGTCCAGCTTGAGATCAGTTTGTCCATTGGCTATCCATTCATCTCTGTTTCATGTCCGTTTCATGTCCGTTTCATGTTTGTTCGTCCATGGCCATTGACCTGATAGCGCAACATTTTGACACAATTTAATACATTTTGATACTTATCACCACCGGACAAGACAATTTTGTCTGTTGCTCAATCCAGCGAGGTGTGACAGCCGCTTTAAGAGCTTAGTCTAACCCGGCCCTGACAAGAAACATGTAGCTTATACTTGTATATAGGAGTAAGCATCTACCTGCATATCATGGGGCAACTTCTGTTTGCGTCAGAGTTGGTTGCTTGTTGGAGTGTTATGTCCTGGAAATATCTGATATCATATCAGGACAGGTATCGACTTACGTGTGACAGTGCACATACATGGCAACTTTATATAGCTGCCCCACTGGGAAATCAGCCATGACCCGCTATCCCACTCAGTTACATTATCCTGACACTGAGCTACCCAGTCCTTACCTGATCATAATAATGGTGAGCGCCAAGCTGGGAACTGACAAGTATCATATTTAAAAGTCATTGGTTTGACTCGACACGGAATTGAACTCGCGACCACCCTCACCGGAGCCCTACACTCTCCCGATTCGGTTTGTGTCAGAGTTACGCCCCGATATGATATGGCGATCACACCTGTGGGATACTTTGTGGTTTATAGTTGAATGAATACCTGTAGCTTGCTGTATCCTAATTGAGTGAATATCCATTCACCGCCACCATCCTGCTCCTGCTCCTCTCACCCGCCCCTGCACCCCCGCCCCCGCACCCGCACCCCCGCGCCCCCACTCTGGGTGGCCGGGCCGGGCCGGGCCGGCAAACAAACACACACATGTCCCGAATGTGCGGTGTGCCTCACATTCTCTCCTCCTCCTCCCCCTCAACAGTCTCCACTTCGCCGCAGTGCCGGCCCCGGGGACGGCGGGTGCTGCCGCCCAACGTTCAGTAGCCCGAGCGCTGGGTGGGCCGGGCTGGGCTTGGCTGGGCTTGGCTGAGCTGGGCGTGCGCTGGGCGGGGACTGGGCGGGGGCTGCGCTGGCGGTGGGAGGTGGCGGTAGACAGCGGCAGGCAGTAGACATCGAGAGGAGAACGCGGCTGGAGGTAGAGCCTGCCGGAGCCCCACACGCACCGCCTGGATCGATCACTCGTCGGGTCCTACCCGCCCCTCCCCGGCTGGACCCCCCCTTCGCCACCGGGCTCCTTCCACACTCCTCCCGGGCCGGGTGTGTTGCTGCATGCAGTTACCCACTGGGCAGAGAGGACATACAGGCTGAAGGCCGCTGTTGGAAGTCATATATGTAATGTGTGCTGTAATGCGTGCGTGTACATCTGTGTAACCTACAGTGGAAGTGCGCTGAACAGTTTTGGACTTTGGAGACTGGCGAGCTGGTGCTCTGTGTGTTGTCGCCTTATACTACTCACAGTCCTAGACCCTGGAGGAGGAGTTTGTAGCGCGCCACACAGCAGGATGTGGACAGCTTACATGTCTCCCGGACACACCCTGGAGAGGAGTCCTCATCCTGCTCATCCCCCAATCTCCAGTTTCTGCCAGCCTCAGAAGTCGGTGAGTGAGCGTGTGTGTGTATGAGTATTCAATGAGGGAGCATCAACAGTAGGTGTTAGGCAGTTAGTTTTAGACTCATGTCCCACATGTCATCGGGACTATGTTGTGTTGCTTTCCTTTGCCACCAGGTGGCCTTCCTTCCTTCTATCCACCTGTCTGCTGCAGGACGAGTGGACGGAGCGAGAGTCCACCTACCCCCCCGAGGGGGGGGGGGGGGTACCCGGGGTAGGGGATCGGAGAATGATGGTGGAGGAGTCGAGAGGCATGACAGTGAGCCAGCGAGGAAATGGATATTGCTGATAATAATAATACCCTGTCGCCGAGACACCTCCAGCCCCACCCGCCATGAATGCGGTTAACAGAGCGGACTGTCAAGAACGGCGGACGTGAGCGGGTGCGGGTGGGGTGGGGTTGGGTGGGGCGGGGGGGTCAGGCGGAGATGCTGCTGTGTTGTAGAATGTGTGTGTTGTGCATGTGAGAAGAGGTGACCAGTGTTTAGGCTATTGTCAGACATGTGCTACAAGCAATGGCGTAACTGGGGTCTCATAGGGATGACACATACCCAGGGTGCCACTTGATGGGGTGCGGCCACTTGAGCTGAGATTATGGTAACGTTATCAAAAAGGTGGGTGTCAAATGTTTGGACAAGGGGTGCAATAATCAGTGCTTTCCATGGCTCTTATTTTCTGAAGATGCACCACTGGGTACAAGGTCGGGCGGCTTCTGAGGTTTGATGGCAAGGAGAGGTAGGGTGGATATAAAAAAGAAAGCCATCATCACATATGTATAACAAGGATTTTTAGTTATTACGTCATTATCATAATGGTACTTGCTTCCTCTCAGTCGTAAGTGTCACACAAAACATGCGTATCCGTGTTCTAAATAACATTGTCTAATGTCTAATTTAAAACAATTTCTCAGCATGTATGTCGTTATGTAATATCTCTATTTTTCCGCCCCCAATATTATTCATTTTCTACTTTCTCGGGGAAAATAACGATAACCTCCAAAAGCAATAAAATAAACATTGACAACAGCAAATAACCAATATCGGGATGATATATTTCAAATTCTCGCTTACTTTCTGCTTGTTCTTGGCGTTATCCTGCTTACATCCTTAGCACTGTTAGAACAACAGATGGCCATATTTCCTGGCCTTTTCTTGTCGGAACGCGTCCCTCAGCCTTGTCTTCCCCTTTCCCCGTGTGCAACACACACGTGTATTTTAACCACACGTGTAGCCAACACTTGCCCGAACTGCTGACTGAGCCGGTGAGTGATGGCGATTTTACGACAACTCTCCGACAAAGGCCTTATTCATACCAAGAAAAACGTGAATATCTCCACAAAATAGCACCCCGCGTGTGTCGCGCACGCGCATTCAGTGGAAATCATATTTGTCATTAACTTCCTTTTCACGGGGCTGTAGGATGAGTGTGCTGTGTGCTGTGTGAGATGGCCGAATGAGTTGAGCATCCCTCTCTCACTTTGGTAGATCGTAGGGATTCGAACTCACGGGTTCGAACCCTCGTCAAGTCAAAGAAATGATGTAAACAATTATACTGGTTGTTTCCTAGCCAGGTGCTCTGCATTATTAGGGTCGGGCAAGGACTGGTTGACTCAGTGTCAGGATAATGTGAGGGTGTGGCATATTGGGTCAGGAAGCTGGCAGCCTGGTTTCCTAGTGGAGCAGTGGGGCAGCACTATGAAGTGGGGCAGCATTACGAACTCACCACGAGTGCCCACTGTCACAAGTCGGTACCCATCCTGATATGATCTTAGATGTTGCCAGGCCGTAAACCTCCAACAACCAACCAATTCCATTTTGCGGCAGTGTCGGTGTGACATTTTTTCTCGAGAGGAACATGTGAACGCACTGACGGAAATCACCTATGCTGCCACCTGGTGTTGAAGTGAGGTGTTTCGCCCCTGGCAAGCCGTGAAGGCTGAGGTTTCTACTGCATAGTTGAAGGACATTCCTGGTGACTCTTTTTTTGTACCAGTATTAATGCATTGTCATGTGAGGTGTAGTAACAAATTGGAACAACATACCGAGAGCGGTACGCGAACCCACATATCTGCCATTCCGGGAAGATCATTCCCAGCATTACCCTATGCAATTACATTATGCAATCCATCTATCTACGGGTACCGGTGTGTGGCATTTCATCCAGGCGGTTGAGTGCAACTCACCACACTTTCTCCATGGAATAAATAGTAAGTTTTGTCAAATAACAGATGAGAGGGTCGCCTCTGAATGGTGGGGAGGGGCGCCCTGCGACCCAGACACAAAGAAGGCTTGGCCACTTCCGGTTAGTAAGTACTCATCGGACTACCCAGGTAGCAACACTCCAATTGTAATAATATTGGCATGGTCAAATCTGTATAATGGTTAAAAACATCAATGGAAAGCACATTGGTAATTCAGACCTGGCAGGCTCCATACGATGGAACGTTTAGCATCTACATAATCCCGGTCATGGCTCCAGTCACATCAAATGACCACAACACGCTGCTTAGAGTGGGATTTGAACCAATATGTCTGTCATTCCGTAGCGAGGGTCTTAACCGTTAGGCTCGTCAGGCTGCCGAATATAATCCATTTACCAACGCCTACCTGTGAATGTGGTATTTCACCTGAATCGAAAAGCCTAAATAAACATCACACCGCAATGTTAGCGCAATGGGGACCGTTTGACTAATGTCCATTTAACATAATTGACGTTCGCCGAACATGTACAGAACGTATGGCGAACGTAAACCCTTACGTTCGAGTTATGTCAAAAGTTTTGAACGGGTTCAAAACCTTGATGCGTGCCAATGTAACATGACGTAACGTGACGTAGCTCGATGTCAGTCTAATGTCATTCTAACGTCATCATAACATAACCCAATGTGCATCAACGTAATGACGAAAGGTGCCCACGTCAGGCTTACATTGGTTTGTTACATTGTAGTGTGACAGGGGTATTAGTGACGACAGCTCCACCTGTATAAACATGCATGTGGCGCCATGAAGAGTTCTTCTCACATGGCTATTATATGAAAGGCTCACAGTCACATTGTGCTTCGCTGATACTGGATGCGGCTAGGGCCTTCATTAGCATTCATCAAGTATGCCAAGTTGAATGCTTGTTGCGTATGGATGTGGCGGGTGTAACAGTCGGGCTAGATCGGTGTAAATGACTGGAGGTGTAGGACTTGGAGTGAGGTGACAGGGGGAGGGGGAGGTGGGGGTGGTGTTCAGTACGGGTGTTATGTATGGGATTCAGCTAGGAGAGGCGCGAACAGGCGTGAATGTGGAAATGTGCACGTGGACTGGGGTCTTCGTGAGTGTGAGAAGGTTGTCTGAGTGTGGTAAAGTCACGTGGTGGATGGCATTAGAGATGCAGTGGAAAGTGTGGGGTGGTGCGTTGCGGTAGAGAGTTGGGCGAGGTGAGAGTTCGAGTAGGAGCGTGATTGTCGATACCGCAAGGTAGTGTGTGTATAGGAGGGAGTGGATACTGTGGATTAGTGGGTAGGGCGATGGGAGAGGTGGAGTGGGAGCAGGAGCAGGGGAGAAACGCAGGGTATTATTTGGTGGGGAGTGGGGATTGTGGTGTAGTGTGTTGGGTGGAGGGGGATACGGATGGCAGGCGGGGAAGGAAGCGGGAAGGAGAGCCAGATGGGAAGGGGCGAGTTATGGGAGTTAGGCAGGAGTCGGGAAGAGGAAGGGGACGTGTAGTGCGAAGGGAAGGGGGGCGGTGGTTATGGGGGGTGGAACCGGAAGTGTGAGAGGGCAGTGGAGGGCATGGTGTAATGCGGGATAGGGGGAAGGCGGAGGGGGAAGGGGAGTAGAGTCAGTTGGTCAGTGTGTAAGGGGATCAGGGAGGGGATGGGGAAGCGGGGGGGGGGGGGGGGGTGGGGGGGGCTTGTAGTCGGGAACTAGGGATTGACCGGACTTGGGGATATAGTGATAGAGATATAATATATATACTTGTGGCGAAAATGAAGGATTTCATAGGAATGTAGTGGGGGGGGGGGGGGGGGTTGAAGCAGGGATTGAGATGTAGAAGGAATCAGGTATGGTATACATGGTCTAGGAGTGTAGGGCGGGGAAAGTGGATTAGAAGTATTCTGGCGGAGGGATTGTCCGATATACAGGTGTCCCGGGGAGTCAGAGTGGACGCGCCGATAAGGAAATGTGACCACAGGTTTGATAAGGGCGTGTGGGTACAGTTAGATTGATTCTACATAGGGTATTGTTCGACTTGGAATCAGTGACTACCTAGTCTGGCGTGTGGATAGAAGGGGGGGGAGGGGGCTTAAGTGTGGAGATCTCTGCGGTACAGCAGTGGCTGTGGGGCTGGGGCTGTGAATGAAATGGGAAGAAGGATTAGGTGGGGGAGGCCAGTAAATAAGAAGAGGGTGAGGGGATGGAGAGAAGGAGAGGGGACCGGGATGCGGTAGTGGATGGAATGGGAAGGGAAAGCGAGTGGGACAACTAGGAGACGTCGGCGGTGTTGAGGAAGGCCAGTGGGGGGAGGGAATAGGAGGGGCAGTACTGGTGGGAGCTGGAGGGAGAGACAGTGGTGCTCGGTGTGAGAGGGGGAGGGGAGTGCGATGAGAAGGGATAGTGGGAAAGGTAATCGCGATGGGAATAGGAGGGCCAGTATGATTGGGAATGGAAAAGGAGAATTGGTAGTGGTAGTAGGAGTGGGACTGGGTTTGGAGTGGTGGTGAGGGTTGGAAGGGGGTTGGGAGATGGGCTGGTTATTTACTGCTATATTACGGGTACTGGGACTGAGAATGGGCGGATTCCTAGGACAGAGAATATAATTGTGATTAGAGGGGAACTGGGAGAGTCATTGGGAGGTAGAGTTGGAGAGCCAGAAGCAGGAGGAGTGGAGTGGGGAACAGGGTGAAGAGGAGTAGAAATTACCATTACCATAATGGCTGGTAAAGTGGAATGGGAATGAGAAGAGGAATTGGAATGGTGCGGTCATTAGGAGGGGGAGGTAGGAGAAGAGTGTGAATGGAAAGGGCATTGGGAGGTGGAGTGGGGGACAGGGTGAGGAGGAGTGGGACTAGGAAAGAGGATTGGGAGGTGGAGTGGGAGAAGCATTGGGAAGACGGACTGGGAATGACGAGGGCATTGGGAGATGGTGTCGGAGGGGCAGTACGAGGAACAGGAATGGCACGGGCATCATGAGTTGAATGGGAATAAGATTGCCAGTGGATGACAGAGGCAGCACGGTAGAAGCAGTAGCAATGCGAATGACATAGGCTAGGCGGATTTGGAATCTGGTGGAAAGTGGGAACGGGACACAGAAGGGAGTGAGGGTCCAGAGGGAGCCTGGGAGTCAGGGAATGATACAAGATTATTTCGAGCAGGATAACCTGGTGACTTTCCCAGAAGAAGCAGAGCATCGGTAGCCGGCGAGGGGGTGGGAGAGGGTGGAGGGTGGAGAGTGGAATTGGGGAAGGTAAAAGGGAATTGGGAGCAGGGTGGGGGATAGGGGGAATGGGAGGGTGGAGCTGACACTGGTAGTGGGGAGCGGAAGTGTGGAGGGTGGTGGGGCAGGGTGGAGCGATCAGTGGTGGAGGGATAGCTGATGGGGAAGGGTGGAGTGAGGCGAGCTGTGGGGTATGGGTACAGGGAGATGGACCAGTATGGCTCTCTCTAAGGATGTCT
Organism: Branchipolynoe longqiensis; assembly: GCA_030323885.1. Classification (NCBI taxonomy): domain Eukaryota; kingdom Metazoa; phylum Annelida; class Polychaeta; order Phyllodocida; family Polynoidae; genus Branchipolynoe; species Branchipolynoe longqiensis. The sequence continues at coordinate 70,064,923 of CM059191.1, forward strand.
GGGTGTGACAGGTCCTGATAGCCGGCTATGCATGCGCCCTGACTGATGGTAAGGCGAGCCGTCAATGACTTGCTAGCTGCCTGATTCCCACGCGTCCCGCCAGGCGGCGCAATCCCATCGTGAGCGATCAATGATCCATCCGAAAGCCTGCAGCAAAACGAGCAAACCGAAAATATCCACCCGGAGGCGAGCGATCCAAATTAAACTAATTTATCCACCCGTTCCTTTTCATTAAGTGTTTAAAATGAAAATATTTTGGAATCACGTTCGGAAATAGCCTTAAGTCAATATGGCTCAGCGGGGACGGTGACATAGATAGTTGTGTGTGATCAGAAGCAGATCCGGTTGAATGAGGACTGAATTTGAGTTGGTTTAGTTTTTATCTGTGGTTTTTTTTCTTGTTCTGCATCACTGACGCTTGTAGTGTGTGTGTATTTCGAGCTGCCCCAGTAATCTATATCTGCCCGATGCCATGACTCATTAGGAACAGTGCGATAAAAGGTGCCAGGTTCATACGGCCCTACTTTACTAACAAATCCCCCACCTCTCCATCGGCAAAAGTCGCGATTATTCATTTACAGAACAACAATTTTCCGAATAGTGTGCACCATGCTTATTCGCTTCTCCTTATACATTTAATACACTAAGATATTCTTTTGAATAAATACTTATCTCGAAGGGAAGGGAGGATGCAAAGGGATGGGAGATTCACGCACCAATTAGATTAACCTTATATTTATTGACCATTTCCAGATAATGATCAGTCCCATTGCATCAGGTTCATCAGTGACTGATTACAAGGTCACATAAGTGGATCAAGGTCACTATGCTGCAACGCCAGCATCTCGCAATTGAATGCGTTGATTGAATTAATAGAAAGCAAAAAAAAACAACCACAATAGTGTCGGCTCGGGCTGGGACTCTAATTAGCGCTGTATTGCTGATGGCCTGTAGGGAGAGAGTGCTAGGGGTATTGGTGGTGGTGGTGGAGGTGATGCTGCTGCTGGTGGTGGAGGTGGTGGTGATGGTGGTAGTGGTGCTGCTTGTGGTGGCTGGAGGGTGGCTGGATGGTTGTGTGATTCTTGCTGACTGTGCACATTTGCTTCTGTCGGTTTGAGAACACCATGCTCTCACCGCTAACACCCATCACCCGGTGACCACCACTGTGCCCGGGTAATCCGTCCATTTCCGGGCGGTATCCACCACGGGGGCGCCCGGCCGAAGGGGCTCGGACTTCCTCCGTACACAGCGCTGACGGCCCCTCGGGGCAAGCGACCCGGTGTCGCAGTTTGAGCGCCCCGCCAGTTTCAGCTGACTGTCAGTTTCATGCACATGAGTCAAAATGTGACAGCATCGTCACTAACCTTATGGATTTAATATAATGTTTTTGGTAAAAATGTTTTCTATATGTGTACCAAGCGATTTGTTTCTAGGTGGTGTGTTTTTAGAGATATTTCACTTTTCCTGTATTTTCTGTATGAAGATTGCTCACCACCATTGACAATGCCTTGAGTTTGACGGTACGCGCAGTGCAAAACATTAGTTTTATTCAAAATAAATAGAAATCAAGAACCCTAACCTTATGAATTTAATATAATCTTTTTGGTAAAGATGTTTTCTATATGTGTACTAAGCGATTTGTTAATAGGTGGTGTGGTTTTAGAGATATTTCACTTCTTCTGTATTTTCTGTATGAAGATTGCTCACGACCATTGACAATGCCTTGAGTTTGAGTCTATGCAGCTGAAACTGGCAGGGCACTCAAACTGCGACACCGGCAGCCCCGTAAACAGCCCGCCCTCAAAATATAGCCCCAGCATGTACCAGGGTATGCGGGTATGCATGGTCTTGTAGTCTCTTCGGTCCAACACTGGTTTTGCCATATGTCCACACGAGGAGCGGATATATGGTGGTGAATTGTGAACCTTGATGGACAAAGTGACAAATATGGAAATACTCGAACGGACGGGGCTGCCCTCTATGGAAGATCTTCTGATCAAAAAGAATCTCCGGTGGACTGGACACCTCATGAGGATGTCATCAGACAGGCTACCAAAGCAGATCCTCTATTCTCAACTGTCTTCTGGTTACAGAAAGAGAGGGCACCCTTGTCTCCGGTTCAAGGATACCATCAAGAGAAACCTGAAGATGAGAGACATTAAGACCGACTCATGGACGCAACTCTCACAGCAGAGAGCTAAATGGAGAGTGGCAGTCAAGTAATGAAAGCAGTCTTTGTCGCATCGTGACCGACAGCATGATGATGATGATGATGATGAATTGTGACCCTACACTCAGTGGTGTAACAGCATTGGTTTGTGTATGAAGTTATTAAAAGTATACTGGTTTTGGACTATATCAATTCGTATTATGAATGTATTGATATAGCTCAAAACTGGTCCACATAGAATGACTGAAATACAGACTCCCTTGTAATGATAAATGAAGTAATTTGCCTGTCCTCTCACTGTCCATATGTTCCGCTGCGAGTGAGGTTGCCGCGTCCTTTACGGACATCAACAGTTGGTGGAGGTGCCCCGGGTCGCACTGGAGAGGTACAGCAAGGGGGACATAGAAACGAAGGTGGGCAGTAGCATAATGATAATAAATTAATGAGGTAGTTCCCTTCTGTGCCTTTATACTCGCATAATACATCATGCATCATATATCTATATATATATTTATATATATATATATATATATGTGTGTGAATGCATTTATTGTGTCTCAAGCATCTACAACCGTTCTCTTGACTTGAGCTGACCCATATTCAGATATCCAAAAGGAACACTCAATATATTTGAAGAGTTCAGGTACCAAACCCCATAAATGAGCGCAACACAAATGAGATAAACATTGGAATGAAACATTCAAAAAACTCATTTCCAGCTCATTTAATTCCTGGGATGTTTTAATCATTGCTCCTTCATCATCTCATCACAAGAAATGTAGAATTAGTAAGATTTATAATTAGATTTCGGCAAAAATCTGTTATTTTAATTAAATCTTTGAGTTGGCGAGTACAGGGTTTTGCGTCTGAACTCTCCATATTTACACATGGAAGGAGTAACTTAAATGAGGAACACATTTTTCGGATATTCAAAGAATTTCTGGGTAATGTAGGTATATCTGGCCCAATAAGACTTCCCTGGAATCTACAGCTTTAAGAAGAGCGAATGTCAATTCGTGTCCGAAATCAACTTCTCCTCGCCATAACGCCGAGCGCCAGGGTAAGCATCGAAAATGACTCCTCTTTTCAACTGCTCGGTTTATCTCGGCCAGTGATCAAATCAAACTCATCTCTCAGTTCACTGTCCTAATTAATTCAGCCAGATGGACCTGCCCAGAACTATGTGCAGCTTTACACTTCAGATGAATCAGAATTAAGGCTGCATTCTCGCAAAGCGCGCCTTGTTATGTGGACTGAGTCCAGTAGTGTGTCCAGTCCGCGTCTACTGAGGTTTAGTAACCCGGCCGATAACTGCGTCCTCTCATTGGGAAGTCCCGGCGGGGCCTCAGTCAGTGCAGCCGGGGGCTTCAATCATCAGACCCCGGACGACGGTCACCCGAGGAGCACGAGGGGGGGGGGGGGGGGGGGGACGGGGGCAGGGGTCACTCTGTCATCGGTCTCATTGTACTCCGCACCGACAACCCGGCCCCTCTACCATTCAATTACGCCCAGCCTCGGCTGACCCCGTTATGGTAGGGATAGCCTTGTTATGCCAGTTACCCCTTCAACCCCAAACTGGTAGTTTAAAAGCCTCCAAGCATACCCTCCGCTCCCCGCCCCGCCCATATCCACTACTCACCATGGCCTGCATCTCCATCAGAATCACCTCAATAACAGAGCTGTATGTGTTCTGGTCAGGAAAGCCAAGCTCCGGAAACCACAGCTTTTTATGCTTATATCATAATCATGTTTGTTTCTCAGACCTATGTATTTGTCACAATATTAACATGGAGTCGATTTATAGCATATCGAATAATGATGGATTTCACATTGGGGGGGGGGGGGGAGGGAGGAATTAGAACTGATATTATAGAAGGTTGGCAGGTTACATCTATATGTAGTGGCTAGTTGTTTGTACATATTCTTACTCTATTTCGTCATTATGAACCAGATCCTTACTGTGCTGACATATAGTGTTCTTTTATTGTACATTTTATGCGATCCGCCTGGGAAATGAACACACCTTTATATTTTCAAAAATTCATTCATCCATGCTTACAGCCTCCGAGCTGACTTCTGAAGCATAAGCGAGTCCATAAATACTGAAACTCATCATGTTGTGCAGGTCATTGAAATAACTGATCATACCTTTCGTACGTAGAGTTACATATCCTCTTCAAGTAAACACAGCAAACTCTATCTCAATCGATTATTTTAATTCTGTCAAATCTGTATCAGCAATCATTGAAGGATATCATTGACGCAGCTGTATTATCCTCAAAGGAAAGTGTATATCTTCAGGATCCAGCCACAGGGGGGGGGGGCTGGGTAATATGGCAATTGCATGTCCTTTGATGAAATGGCGGCTGAGAGAAGGGGGCCCACCATCAAGTTCCCCGGTGATAATTAGGCGCCAGCTGGTCCGAGAGCCAGCCAATCAGTGTGTCTGACTTGATGTTTTCTGTGATCTGACCAGCCACCAGAGGAAGACAGACTACGCAGGGCCTTAGTCGACCAGCTTCGGTGTGCATCATGACCAAATTACATGACTCTTCTTTGAAAAGGATAAAAACAGACAGCGTAGGGTCAATGGGGTTGAGCATCCGCTTCTTGTTTTGCTGGCTCGTTGAATTTAACCCTGGCCGAGTCTAGCCAATTACTTCTAGATTTACACTTGTCACTAGGTTGCATATGCGGTATGTATAGGATAGGATAAGGAGCAGTAAAATGAGGAAGACCAGATATCCGCAATTGAATGTTCCCTTGCTTGATGAACTAATTAATAGACAGCAAACTAGAAAAACAATCAAAGGGTCACATTTGTCGCTGGGATGAGAGTGATGTATATTCCAGTTGGTGTTATCGTGATGTAGATTGGTAGATCTATGGCTGCACATTCGGCTCCACGCTAACGCCATATGTGTGAGTCGACCATATGAGCAAATTCTGTACATGTGTTTGTTGTAGTATCACAATACAATGTCAGTATAATGAGGAGTTGCGTAATCCGATGTGGTCTTGACCAATCACTATAGGACAATACTTTTTTGTTTACCCCCAAAGGTCTTGCACATGGGTTGTCAACATGCTGACCGGAGGTTGTCTGTTTGTCGACTACCAGACATTATTGACAACCACCGGCCACCCCAACATCTACCAATTTGATCTGCTATTGCTAGAAAGCTGCCCTATGTGCTTTGTAATAGTCTTCCTTTGGACACCACCAGGCATGATCGCCGATGCCGACTTTCGCTTCTTTTATGACACACATTTCCCTTAAGGTTGCATAGTCTGGTGAAAGAATCACCTTGTGTTAAACCGGAGATGTTCCTGAATTGGATCCTACTTATCCACATTGAGGCTCTTAGATCTATTAAGCATTTGTTTCCTGAAGAGAAGGGTATACTAACTAAAAGTAATAGAAGCTTTAACTGCTGAGTCTTGTTATGGCATAATTTTGATTTGCACGCCACGATGAAATTGTCACGCTCCCACTGCAAATATATGCAAATTTAGCCATTTATAATAGAAATTACTACAACACAAAAATAATGTTGATATTTCACTTCAACTCTCATCAAAGCTGACCCAACAAAACAACATTTCCAGTAAACTGAAGTACAGTAGGTTTTACTAATCAATTTATTATGTATATATTTATCTCTATTCCTATATAGTGTGGAAGAATTTCAAAATTATCTTACAATGTCAGTTTAATTAAGCGCATCAACTGATTTAGAATATATACAAAATTCAGGTACAGAATCCTGTAAATGCCAATACAAAAATGTAAGTAAAATAACATATGTTTACCTAAAGGTAATTTTAATTCGCACTACTTCATTTTTCTTGTGATAAAATAGTTATGGAGCAATGAACAAAGAGATAGGAACATACACAATTAACATTTTGAAGGTTTTACTCCAATGTTTGTATACATTTTTGGATTGTCATTCACAGGGTTTTGCGCCTGAACTCCTCATATAATTCATGCAAGCTCCGGCAGATATTCCCAACGATTTCTCCACATTGCACTACACAAAACTTCGGCTGATGAATGTAATAGACCCGGTGTAATGATTTCAATTTCCCCCCTTTCCAACTTCCCACCGGGAATCTGAAAACGTTTTTAATTTCCCTCCAGTGAAATTGAAAACGTTTTCAGAGTCCTGGGGGGGAAATTAAAAACAGTTTTCAGATTCCTCCCCCTATTTTTAAATTACCCCCTCCCCCTATTTTCAAATAACCCATTCTTTTCTTAGCCATCTTGGAGACTTTTTGTGTCATTTGGGGTGAAATATGTTTTGTTGTGCTAGTAATAATTTCCATTATGCTATTCTCTGTGTATTATTTATATTTGTCATGAAAATAACAAAGAATAACACAAATAAAGAAAATTCCCCAAAAATGGGGGGGAGGAAAAGTTAAAACGAGGGAGGGAAAATGAAAGCGATTTCAAATTCCCATGGGATGAATTTGAAAACGTTTTCAAGTTCCCCTGAGGGAACTTCAAGCAGGGGGGAATTTGAAATCTTTACACGGGGCAATTGCCCGACGTGCGTTGCAGAAGGAACGCGAAACTGACGACGTAAATCACTGATAACTAGGTCAGTCCACGAGAAGGACTGAAGATTGTGACAATTCGGGGGCTGTCATCCAGGGTCATGGTCTTCTCGTCCATTCAGTTCTTAGCCAATACAGCAGCCGAAAGTTAAAGGTGATGAGTAAGATTAGGACGTCAATACGCCCCCAGTCTGCGGTAACCCAGAGTTAGGACAGCCAGGTTGTGTCTTTAAGAAATCAGGCACAAACACATAATGGTAATGCCATAACCAAATTGGTTAAAGAGACAATGTGATATTTTACTTATATGCATATAATGATATATTAACGGTACCATGTGCTATTTATTCTATAATTTGTGCGTACATTATATCAGATTCCATTAATTGTCAGTAGACATACTAAATATAGAGGAGTATTTCCATTCACATTTCCCTGGTGTAATATTCTACCTGTGCAGTTCCCACTACCAATCCGAACGCCATTTCTACCTCAGGATGGCGCCTATGAATATGCATAACTTCGATCGAACCAAAACTGTTGCTAAATCAATTGTTCCATGTTAATGTAAAATCGAAATTGATTAGGTTGAAGATGAATTGAATATAATTAATTGTAAGGGTAAAGTGATGTGGGAAATTTTGTTTTTCAATGATTATCCTTTCTTTCTCAAAGTAAAATCGTCGTTGTAATTTTAAATTAACGTCGTATATGAATTTTCAATTTAAACCAATCACCCATGTTTCAATGTGGGGGGGGGGGGCCGTCCTGATATTAGACAACCAATGTTTCAATGGGATAGGTAGATAGATATATTTTCAACTGATAGTATCCAGTTGGATGCAAATCAAATTTGAGCAAAACCTTATTATCATTCTCATTGCATTGAACGGTTTCATCTAGATCGGTGTTAGGGTGCATCTGTTGAGTAAGCAGCTGGTTGCTTGATTGTTGGCGTTTTACTTCCTGCCAACATATCAGGTCAGATCAGGACGGGAGTAGACCTCATTTCACTGTTCCTTATCCTTAGTATCTTAATAATACCAACTACCAGGTAATATAGCAAGAATCGGAAATTGCGAAGACTTTGGTTGAACTCGGCCAGGTTTAGAACCCACGGGGCTTCGGATTCCACCGTGTAGCACAGCACAAGCGGACGCTCTACGCATCTGGTCCTCTCATGGACTAGGAGACAAGAACAACAATAATATATGGTTCGTTGGTTGTTGTAGTTTTACATCCTGGCAACATCTAACTTCATATCAGGATGCGTACCGACTTCTAACAGTGCACAGCCATGGTGGCATTATAGTCCTGCCCCACTGGGAAATCCTGCCAGCAGCACCTGATATCCCACTTAGGCACATTATCCTGACACTGAGGCAACCAGTCCTTGCCCTATCTTAATAATGCAGAGCGCCTGTCTAGGATGCAACAAGTATACATATATATATATAAGTCATTGGTTTGACTGAATCAGAGTTCAAACCACTGAGTTCGAATTCCAGGATCTACCGAAGTGGGAGACCACGGACCCTCACCTTACTCTGTCATCGCGTCTGGTTCCAGCAATAATATTTAATAGCAACACAGAACTTGCTGAGTAATGGGCAGTAATTTGAAAGGAAGACGGAGATGAATCGGGATTCACTTGGCGTGGAGATTGTATCGACTAAATGCTGCCCGACTGGTCTTAATGCCAGGGTGACGCCAATCTTAACGGGGGACCGTGAACCTGCATGCACGATCAACAGGGGTCAAAGCTCACAGTTCCTGTGGGATACCGCTAGTCACCCTACGCCACGTGGTGCGAATTGATCCCGACAGATGGCGCCGTGTACCGCCCACATCGTGCTCGGAGGGGCGGGGGCGGGGGGGGGGGGTAGTGTGGTAGGGTGGAGTGTGTGTGTCTAGTGGGGGGGGGGAGTAGTGTGGGGGGGGGGGGGAGGACTGCCAGTGCCATTGACAATCGTCCAATATCTGGGGCATTCTATACTTATATATTAAAAGAAAAAAACAGTCAACAAAACACCGGGTAGCAGAGTGATCTCAAAACACTAAGCGAAACGCTGACCGATCCGAATATAAAAAGGTCAATCCGGTACAGACCCACATTCTAAAGTTTCCCACATTCGGTTTGTGTCAAATGTGGGTAATGGGAATTAATGTAGATGTAGCGCGATTATGTATGTCCAGAAGAGGTTGCGGGGTTTTGTAATGATGCGTTGTAGATTTAATGAGTCCATATTGCAATTGATGCGGCATCTGAATAGAAACTTGAATATATGTATACCGCTTCCATGTATATGGAATCTTAGCTTTAGGCAATGCCAACTGTGCATGATTTACTTCCGGCAGAATTCAGCCGGAATTTATACAGAGCTCACTCGCGCTACACACACCCTGGCCAACCGCCCCCCCCCCCCTCCCGCAAGGGCCCCACCATCCAACCAACACCTCGACAAGCCTAACAAATACTAAGCATTATCCTGGCATACTAACATTCAAACCCACTAACATCACTGCACATGTGGATTACCAACCAGCACTACAAATACTGTAACACCACAATGTATACATTGCACTGCAAAATTAGAAGAATAACCAAACCTGAAATCAAATCCAACTGCTATGAAAGCATACCACATTGTTGAACTGTTAATATATATTAATGTACATTGTGCATTAGGTCTGCCTGGCTGCACAAACTTGAGCGCAGGAGTATTCTTCCATTGACTGCCTATGCTGTGCACTATACATCATGGACCATTACACGAGACGGGATGGCCGATTGAGTTAGAGCGTCCGTCTCCCATGTTGGTAGACCATGGAATCATGGGTTCGAACCCTGGTTGACTCAAACCGATGACTTAAAAATTGATATTTGTCGCTTCCTAGCCAGGCACTCGGCATTATTAGGATAGGGCAAGGACTGGTTGGCTCAGTGTCAGGATAATGTGACTGAGTGGGATACCAGGTCATGGTGATGGCGGCCTGGTCTGCAAGTGGGGCAGCACTATAAAGTCGCCATGAGTGCGCACTGTCACAAGTCGGTACTGGTCCTGATATGACCTTAGATGTTTCTAGGACCTAAAACAACAACAAACAAAATAACATCATGGACCACTTCCCACATGTATTCTTCGAGAGTGGAGTGTGCTGCACACAATACAGCACATTCCACTCTAACATCACATTGTATACAACCCCAAATATGATCGTCTCAACAGTTGGAAGACCAGTGCTTCGGCGCTCAGAAAATAATCCCTTCAGATGAATCAAATATTTACGACAACAAAAAATACAACTGGTGGTGTGGGAATAGGAAGGCAGGCTGTGTGATGCGGCTGCCTCCCACTTCTGTCCACCCGGCAGAGCCCGTTATGTCTGATTGTCTCCCATAGTTTACAGTCTGCTAGCACGCTATGGCTGCCACATGGGTAACCAGCGTGTTGTACACAACCAGCGAACAACTACCTCCACTTCCGGTGCCTTCCAATGTCTGGCATGACCAGTTGTGTAAGTTCATTAAGTCCTCCGTTTCTATTTGATAGCACATGCTGGTGTATGGAGGCTGCTGGATTGTCAGGTGTCAATTAGATTGTTTGGTTGTTGCAGTTTTATGTCCTGGCGACATGTAAGGTTATATCAGAATTGGTACCGACATGTGAGAGTGCGCACCCATGTGACTTAATAGTGCTGCCCCACTGCCAGACCCAGATGCCAGCACCATGACCTAATATCCCACTCAATCACATTATCCTGACACCGAGCCAACCAGTCCTTGCCCTACACTGATAATGCTGAGTGGTTGGCTAGGAAGTGTCAGGTATAAATTTTCAAGTCATTTGTTTTACTCGACCAGGGTTCTAACCCGTGGCTTTAAATCCCACGATCTACCAAAATGAGATGCGGACACTCAACTTTTTCGGTTATCCATGTTGATTAGACCCCGGTATGGTTGGGAAGTCATAACGCATATTTCACTGTTCTCTCGAATATCGCAACGGCAAAAATGAGCTGGATTGGTAAATGTAATTTTATTTATCAGAGATAGTATATTTTCATTGGTGGGGCACTGGCCTTGAGTTATTTAGCCAATTTCAACTCCATAGTACATGCGAAGATACACTAGAATTTATAAGTGTGGCAGAAGTGGATATATATATTGTATACTAATATATATGTGGATCACACTTAACTGATTAATTAGACCTTGGATGTTGTTCTACATAAGTAGGCTTGCTTGGAAATAGTTCTAAGTGGTTATGTGGGTAGGTTATCTGAGTAGCTGAATAGCTCAGGAAGGGCCGGTAAAGTGAAATGAAAGGTTATGAGGATATGAACTTTGATCATAGAGCCATTTATTTCCATAATGTGTATTAGTGACATGGTATATGCAGTTAATTAATGCTGCATTGTTAGCTTTCAGGGGCCTGGCATGAACAGTGCTGAAAATGGTGAAAATTGAACGGGCATGGTGGGATGATGATTAAGCACTACTGGATTATTTTCGAGTGTTAGAATGTTGGCATTGTAATATTGATTATTCCACGGGGTGTGGAAACATCTGACAAATAATGATTCGATAGCATGGGTGGCAGCTTACAGGGCAGCAGTCCGTAGGCCTACAGTGTGTGAAGTGAGTATAGGTGTCTACATCCTTCTGCAAATATATACCTAACTGCTGTTCACAAAACACTCATTGTACGGAACAAAATAATAAACAGTATGTTCTGGGGAAATTGTTCAGCCAATACAAACCGCAAGCTATCATTGCCTGCATTGTTAGTAATGTTTATCAGAATTTAATTGAGCAACATCTCTCTGTCGGAAAAGGAGCTCACCCATTTTCTGAGAAAGCCCATAATCTGAATCTAAATTTAGCTTCCAATGTCTGGACCTCAAGCGAAAGCCTTAGAAAACATATAGGATGAATAGTGTGCGTGCCTTAGCCCGTAGGGATTACTTGTTGGCTATTCAAAGTCGAATAGATACGGGAAACCTTGCAGACAGCCAATAGATCCGGACAGCTAGGGTAAACAGGAGCCTGAAGATAAGTTTATATTGACTGGTATCGTGTCTGTCGGCAGAAACAAGGCTAAGGCATCTGAGATTGTGGTTCTTGGTCAGCCTCTCTTCAGTAAGGCAATATGCTGCTATTGTGGGTAGTGGTGATGGATATAGGCACTCTTGCTCCTAGAGGAGGATTCGAACCCACACTCCTTGCCATATTGGGGCTAGTGCATGAACCAGCCAGTTATGGAGTCCTAGCAACGGGTATGGAATTGTGACAGTGTATACTCATGGCGACTTTATAGTGTTGCCCACCGGGAGACAAGGCGGCTAGCACCATGACCCAATATCCGAACCTGTCAAATTATCCTGACACTACCCAGTCCTTACCTTATCATAATAATGTCAAGCGCCAGGCTAAGACAAGTAAAGTATTGATTTTGTAAGTCATTGGTTTGACTGATTGGGATTCGAACTCCCGATGTACCGCACGGGAAGCCTGTGATCAACCTATTCCGCCACTACGTCCGGTTGTGCCCGTTGTGAGTGAGACATATTTGATCAATTTTTTCTTTATTTTTTTTCTTGAAGATTTATACTGCCTATCATGGATAAGCCTGAATAGGCTTGTTTTCACCATTAGGCAGTTTGTCGATAGAAAGCCCGAGCCTACACCTTTACCGACCCAAGGGATTATTAACCTCCCACACCACATAGACATGGTATGAGAGCAACTGGCCTTTGATGACGCTGTAAGTTATACACAGCGGTGGAAATCCAAATTGGCAGAGGTGAGGGCACAGGGAATCGAACCACTGACCTTCAGATTAGGAGTCCGACCTAGAAAAAAGTCAGACACTCTAACCACTCTGCCACAGAGAACACCACATTTAGTTTATATTGACGTAATACTCTATCTGACACAACAATATGACAATGTAGACGATAACCCTTGACTGACGTTCCCAAATTATCGAAATCCTTATAAAATTACTGGGACTGAATTTCCACCGATGTATATAAATAACTAAAAACGTCATCAAAGGCCACTTGCTCTCAGACCATGGCTATGTGATGTTTGAGGTTAAACATCCCATGAGTCAGTACAAATATAGGCTCGGGACTTTTATTGACCAATTGCCTTCGGGTGTAAATGATAGTAGTGTGATGTATATGTGATAGGCTGCATACATCTTTTCAAAAGAAAGCTTAAAAAAAAACTAGATTGGGGTCTTTACTTGTGCACCATAAAATATGGCACCATAATTTATTTGTAAATGATGCGAGTAGTTGTACAAACTAAATCAACTCCATTACGCAAGAGAGACAGCATAATTCCATGACAGAGAAAGCACGCCCACTGAAGCACTAAAGTGAACCCACAGCAACATCCAGCACAGCCTTTCAAATAGTGGCACACAGTAGATTTATCCGTATGGAACTTTAAAGAAATATGCGATATTTAATTAGTTTAGAAAGGAGTTTGTAAAATGTGTCAGACCAGGAACTGCATTGCATAGCCAGTAATTATCATTGTGCTCTTTCAATGAGGAAAGTATTCAAGCCCCTGATGGAATCAGGTACCTAGCAGTGGATCTGTCGTAATGCTAACTCAGTAAGCAGTCGGCAAGGCATCTGCTGTGACATTTCCATTCCCCTTTCCCCAATAAAATACCCGCCGTAATATGTATCCTTTATTACTCAATTACATTCCCAAATGGCTATTACATTCAGATTGCAATATATATATGTATATATATATTGCAATCCATATCATATACATTCCGATCTAGGCAACACATTGAATGCGTTGCAGAACTTTAATAATGCACTTATTTATTTCGGTTTATAATTAATTAAATAAAACTGCCAAGTCCGAGAAAACATCATCTTTTAGAAACCAAAATACCTAGCTCGGTTTGATTCTACATACATAATTTGATTGATTGATTGATGGTTGCTTTACCCCGTGTCGGCAGCATAGGCCATATTCACGGCGAGGCACACAGATAATTAAATACCGCTGCACTTATTGAGCATAATTTGCTGCAGCGACGGGAGTAGGCCTACTCCACTTATTTAATAATCAATAGAACATGTTAATATTGCTTAACGCTGAAGCTTATGATGTCAGAATTTTTACTGGCATGTTTTCATTTCAACTCTATCCAAAGGCATCAAGTTATAATAAACGTTACTTCAAACGCAAGTAAGGTTGATTTTTGTTGTTTTACGTCCTAGCAACAGCTAAGGTCATATCAGGACGGGTACTGACTTGTGACAGTGCGCATTCAGGGCGAATTTATAGTGCTGTCCCACTGGGAACCCAGGCTGCCAGCACCATGACCAATATCCCACTCAGTCACATCATCCTGACACTGAGCCAACCAGTCCTTTCCCTATCCTAATAATGCTGAGCGCCAGGATAGGAAGCACCAAGTATAAATTGTTAAGTCATTGGTTTGACTCGACCAGGGTTCGAACCCACGACCCCACAATCTACCAGCACGGCAGACGGACGCTCTAACTCATTCGGCCATTCCGTCTGGTCCAGTAAGGTTGTTAATAACAATCAACTTAGTATATTTATATAAAACCATGTCAGAGATTCAAAACCATCGGACAGTGCATCTTTAATATTTGCCATTTATCAGTCCAGTGGTATCTTTCAGCCATCCATGTGATGAGTGTGATATATGCGTAATAGACATCTAGACGTCTAGACGCGTCTGTAATACATGCAAATGAGATGACGTCATGGAAAAGTTTGGCCGGCTATGGTTTGATCCCTGGAGGGGAATAAAGTCATTCAGTATCCAGAAGTCAAAGTGTTCAGACGTTGTACTTTCACAATGAGTACTAGGACAAGCACCGAAAAAGCTCAACTTTGTAAATTCTTAGAAGTTTTCCCGACGTGCGAACACATGACCTCTCATATAGGACGTGAGTTCTATAGTTAATCAGCCTTTGCTCCCTGTATATACCGATATTAACTCTCCCAAGATACATGGAATACACATTTTCAGTGGAACAGGTTACAATACCTGTAATGTATTTCCACTGCTGACAGATAGATGGCTGAGTGATCTGCAAGTTCTTTCCTACTATTGTTTCCACCTGTCTTGCTGAACATTGAGCAGAGATAGTTCATTATGTTCATCTTGCTGCTGGGAGAACAGGGCGACAATATTGTTTATTGCTACTGCCTTCAGAGGCCAGGCTGGTGGTGGTGGAATTCACTTATAACACCTTTTCCACAGAGCATGCTGCACCATGACTTACTGGCCACATCAGAAACCGCATAGGACTTATCGATTCTGGAAACTTATCATCATCATCATCATCATGCTGTCGGTCGTGATTCGACAAAGACTGCTTTCATTACTTGACTGCCACTCTCCATTTAGCTCTCTGCTTTGAGAGCGATGTTTGTGCAGTTGTACATTTCATGAAAGCTGCCTGCAAAAGTGTTGAAGTGCTGCTGGCTTTTGCAAGTTACCAGCGGCACTCTCTCGGGGAGCAAATAGAGGTTTCACACCGGCAAGAACATGTCAAGACAGGCGCAAAACTATTTGTCCCTGCAGTGGCTGGTCGGGAGATGTTGGGAGTTCCATACATCAACCCCCCTTAATGCTGCCACAGTGACATTGTTTTCTGTTTAGGGTTTGCTCCCTTAACCTTCGGTTCTGTCAAGAACCTGTACCACAAGGCAGTGGTTTACAACTCTGCAGTGCAGGGGCGTCAAACTCCCTGAGGTATTGCAATACCTGCAATACCTGCAACACCTGCAATACCTGCAATACCTGCATACCCAAAACTTATATGTAAGCTATATCAATGAAGAATGTTGAAGTAAATATTGGGAAGACTTTCCTGGCGATATTATATAAGGATAATGAATTGATTCTAGACATATTGTAGTATGTGTGTGCTTTATTAATTAAACATTAGACACCTTGATATTTCTGTACATATTGCAAAGGTCCAGCCAGCATTGGTTATACAGTATCAAGTGTAGCAGTGTCTGGCCTCTTGGCTCGTCTATTTTGGCAGTCGGGTAGCTGTAGGCATCAGGATCATTGTTATTACACACCGGTTGTAGACCATCTCACATTACCTACGTCCTAAATCTGCCTTTCAGCTGGCTTTTACTCCTCAACATTGCGTCAGTTCTCACAGAGAAAGTAACACTAGCCCCACCACCCCACAGACACACACAGACCGACCCCACCTCCGCAAAGGAGCTCTTCACACAGACATCTCAGGCAAACACCCTCATCCCATTCACTCAAACCTACATACTCCTTCTCATCACTTCAGACAAGACGGGATGGCTGAACGAGTTGAGCGTGTGTCTCCGATATTTGTAGATCATGAGATTCGAATCGAATGGGTTAAAATCCTAGTCGAGTCAAACCAATGCCTTAAAAATGTATACTTCTCGCTTCCTAGCCTGGCGCTCAGCATCAATAGGATAGAGCAAGCACTTGTTAGCTCAGTGTCAGGCTAATGTGACAGGGCGGAATATCGGGCCATGGTGCCGGCAGACTGATTTCCCAGTGGGTCAGCACTATAAAGTTGCGATGATTGTGCACTGTCACAATTCGGCACCCGTCCTGATATGACCTTAGATGTTGCAAAGATGTCACATTCCAACAACCAACCAAACAATATCACCACCTCAGCTCTCCAAACCAGCTCCCAGAGAGCCATCTCACTTTCTACCCACGTCCCACTCCCATAACCATAAACACCAGCCATCCCCCCTCAAATCCCAACCTCCAAACCCACACCCACACATGACTTCGCACACATGCACGTCCTGATTCTCATCCTGGCCATGAACACCAACACATCCCACTCTACACACTCCATGTACCTGCATACACCCATGCATCATGCAGATCTCACCACCGCGCAACTATCCCCTCTCGTACCTGCTCTCTGCTCACAAACACCATCCACTCCCACAGCGACAGACACATCCCTACTCACTACATGTCCATCGCTACCACACATGACCACGCCCCTAATGCTGCCTTCACAGGACCATCATCCTAAATCATCCTCTAACCATCATCCTAAATACGCCAAGTCACACTTCTCAGCTTCTAACTCCCTCAACAACTCCCCCACCCCACCGCCACCGTTGCCCACCCCAACCACCACCCGCCTCTCCACCACCCACGCGCCCTCTTCTCAAACATGCCTTCTCCCAACACACACGCCACCCCCCACACCCACGCCATATCGCCCCGCACATGCCCTTTACCCACACACATGACGGTTCCCCACACTCACTCCCTCTCCCCACCCACAAACCCTCGCCTCACACAAGTTCTCGCCCCACGCACACACCCTGACATATGCCATTCCCTTACACACGCCAATCCTCCTGCACATGCCCTACACTACACATGCCCTTCGTCCTACACAATCCCATCTCCTACACCAGGCCTCCCTCCACACACGCCCCGCGCCCCCACACACCCTCCATCTATAAAACATACCCTCCATTAGCCCCCCCGACCCCCCCCCCCCCCAAATACAAACCCCCTCCCAACCCTGCGTGCCCCCAGCGGGACCCATCCAATGGAGTGACACGAGCTGTGCAATATGACCAGATATAGCCTCCCTACCCAAGCTCATAATTCCACTGGCGCATGCGCATTGCCAGTCGCCAGTCACCAAACGCAAGGAGTCTTTTGGGTAGCAACAGCCCTTGGAAACCGCCGGGACGACGCTCGTCCCTGAATGTGTTCCCCTGAATGACTCCTGCTGAGGGATATCCATCATATCCATGGCAACTTTCATGCCCAGCTGGAATAGCACGTTTCCCTCCATCTGGATTGACTTTCCTAATAAATATCACCCTGGGTTCCTTTCACAGAATTGAAACATTTTTGTATGGTAATCTGTATTTTGTATCTAAAATCCTGTATGAATCTGTAGCATATAATAACTCATATACATATGTCCCTCATATAGCACCGGGCGCTGTGGCCGAATCCGCAGAGAGCAGGCATCATGTGTGCGAAATCGGGAGTGTGGTTCCCGGTCGAGTCAAGCCAATAATGACTTATAACATTGGTATGTGTCGCTTACCAGCATGGCACTTGGCATTAATAGGATAGGGAAAGGATTGGTTTAGCTCAGTGTTAGGATAATGCTACTGAGTGGGATATTGGGTCATGGTGCTGGCGGCTTGATTTACCAGTGGGGCAGCACTATGACGTCACCATGAGCGTCCAGTGTCACAATATGACCTGTCATGATATGACCTTAGCTGTCGCAAGGGCATAAATCTCCAACAACTAACGGACCCACATACCATAAAAAAAACAATACAATTATATAATTGTATTACTGGAACACTATACAGTACAACCCCGTTAAACCAAGCTTGGTTAAACCAAACGATCGGTTAATCCAAACTTTTTTCGGCGGCCCGGCAAAATACTACCATTTATCATATAACAAAGTTGGTTAAACCAAAGTCGGCTAATCCAAAGTATCGATTGATCCAAACAAAAGTGTCGGCCTCAGGCCACTTCCGGTATGGTTAAACCAAACTTTCATGTGGTTATAAGATCATCCGAGACTTTTTTATATGATGAATGGTAGTATTTTGCCAGGTCGCAGAAAAAAAGTTTGGATTAACCGATAGTTTGATTTAACCGAGGTTGGTTTAATGGGGTTAAACTGTATATACATAACAAACAATACTCATGGTGTCCAAATACATTGTATATTCATAATGCACCCCTGTTTTTGACAAAGCCAAGTCAAAGTCAAAGCTCGGTTAAACCAATGATTGGTTAATAAAAAAAAATGTATACGGTCCCTTCAAGTTTGGTTTAACGGGGTTATACTGTATACAACAATCTCCATTACATTCACCCGTCCTGATATTACCTTAGATGTTGCTAGGAGGTAAGACAACAACAAACACACAACCAAACCGTTACCTTAACCGACAACATTCATTACTTTGGCTATGGTTACACATTTTTATTGCTATAAATTTAACTAAAAATCTGTATAGAAATGATGCTTGATCGCATCCCTAAAAATATCACCAAACTCTGTATCGGATACAGGGAACCCTCATCATTGATCAGGTGTGCTTTTACTAGCGCGATTTGCAACATAGCCCATCCTCGAGAGCTCTACAAAACCTGGCCTTTCTCCAGCCGCTATATATATTGATGGAACTCCCTGTTGCCTCCATAGAATCGCGTTGTGACATATTCGCTCCCTGATCCTCTGTCTGTTCCATCTGTTATCGTCGCCATTTTTCAGGCTCTTTCTATGTCCGTGCCCTGTTTGCGGAGAGGAGTTACACCATGCCGGCTGTTAGTACGGCTGTTAGGACAGCTAGGGGGACGAACACATACATCCCCCTCCCGTATCCATGCCACACGTCATCGTAGTGGACAGCGAAGGACTGGGCCAAGTCAAAAACTATTGAAGCTGCATATTCCGAGGAAATGAGAAAGTATTAGAGTTTCGAAAGCATATAATTTACCAATATATTATGCAGCATATATATTATATCTCCGATGTTTTTTGTTGTTGGTACATTAGTTGTTTAAGCAGGGGAAATTTCAGTCGCAGACAACTGGTCTTCCTCATTCCACTGCTCCTTGCCCTATCCTAGTAATGCCGAGCGTCTGGCTAGGAAACGACAAGTATACATTTTTAGATCATCGGTTTAACTCGACCAGGGTTCGAACCCACTACCCCACAATCTACCAACATGGGAGACGGACGCTCTAACTCATTCGGCCATCCCGTCTGGTTAATGGATGTTGATGGATTTTGTAATAAGTTGATTCTGGATAGGAGGGAATAATATGTTAATTTAATAGAAACAGTTACTGCGGGAAGCTACAATTTTAAACATTTCAGTGTGCATACCCAAATTTATTTTATTTGTTTTCACTCGAAATGTATCCAAGGTTAGACATTCATACCAA
Source organism: Branchipolynoe longqiensis (assembly GCA_030323885.1). Lineage (NCBI taxonomy): Eukaryota > Metazoa > Annelida > Polychaeta > Phyllodocida > Polynoidae > Branchipolynoe > Branchipolynoe longqiensis. Next base: position 70,084,651 of record CM059191.1, read on the forward strand.
CTGTTAATTCAAACATATCGAATGTAGATTATGAGAATGAAACTAATATATACATATATATTATATAAATGTAGCTTCCAATGTGGCGCGAGCGGGCGCCCGCCCGGCAATTATCCGACAGTTGGGAGGGGGGGGACGCTCCACCAATGTGCACAAGGAAATATAGGATGTACATGTTACCCTCGCATTTATACTCACATAATACATTATACATCACATATATGTGTGTGTTTTATGGAAATCTAGCAGAAATGCACAAATGTGTGATTATGCAACATAATGTCAATTATTACTAGAGTCTGTTGTAATATCTGGCAATATGGTTCGATGATGTGGTGTGTGTAAAACGTACAATAATCAAGCTAATATATTGTTCTTGGAAAATGACAGAAACTCAAAACCGTCGGACTATGCAACTTTAATAGAATAACCAATACATGCGAGTGGCTAGGCAATTACTTTGCACATTGCTGGAAATAATGCTGCACTTTAGACTCGGTTGGGCGCAGGTGTGTTTGTGTGTGGAAAGTTAATTTTTATTCGAATCTAAATAAATCAAATAGTGCGCCCGGGAGTGCTTTTGGAAGCCTGCAGGGCACCATGACTCGAGGCTGCATGTTGGTGAGGAGCCAGAACTACTGAGCCCCGAGGGACTCCTGATAAAGGTACCTAGCTGCTATTGGTCATCTGGGCATATGGACGCCCCCCTTCTCCCTCCACGCACTCATCATCATGGCTCTCCGTGGATTTGCATGACCTGACTACTGATTGTTCTCAACGGTATTTAGCCATATCTTAATAAATATGGCTACTCAGTCGGTGTATTTTACTCAGTTAGATGAACCAACATAACACATTGATTGAATTATTATGGTGTTTAGTGTATTCACATAGAAAATACTGATATAGATAGATACATGGGTATAGCTGTATGATGTGATTGCAATGTAGATAGCTGCAGTTTCTCTTATGTTCATTATGAGCGTCTGACCCGGATACAGGATAACCACGTTTACTAGTGTCACAAATAGGGTGCAGCATTACTAGGTTAACTAGCGATTCATTCCAGAGAGTTGAGTCGTTAGTTGCTATAGTGTAACATTCACAGCGTAGGTCAATCCCCTACCGGATTAAATACTTTAATAGTTGCATCCTACTTGGGATTACTTAGGTACAATAATAACTGAGTGGTTCACTAATCAGGATCCCTTTATCTGAGTGGGATATGCATTCCTGCTGGCATGGTACCTGAGTGGGGCAGCACAGTAAGGTCGCCAGCAGTGCGTCATGACCTGCTCTCACTTGCTGCTAGGACGCAAAACCCCTATACAACCAACCAAATCTACTAATCTAACCAATATCACAAGGGTGATGTCAGTTCTCGGATGAGGTCCATGATAAAAAAAATATATAAAAAAAATACAAAATAAAATAGAAAAATAGAAAAACTTGAAAAACTATAATAATAATAATAATACAGGTTTAAAAACCTGCGTTTTCCACCACATATACTTACTACCTAAGCGGCGTAAACAATATAACAGCCATAGCCGATAGGGGCCTGGATGTGATGGACGGACGGCCTGAGACGCCGCTGAGATAACGGGCTAGATAGATAGAGACATTGGGAAAATGGATGGTGTGTATTGATCAGCGCTCACGCAGTGCGGATATACTACACAGGCTCCATGAACAGCTGGATTTGTGCCAAGGCCATGCAAGACTGAGGAGGTTCCGATGAGCGGCAGTAAGGGGTGGGCGGGCAGGAGGGGGTGCTACACCGCCAGCCAAATATGACGCCCGCCGCCCCCTCCCCACGCCCCCTCCCCACGCCCCCTCCCCACGCCCCCTCCACACGCCCCCTCCCTTGTCCCCCTACCCCCCTCCCTTGTCCCCCTCCTCCGACCCGTCGTCCCGCCCCCTCCGCCCTGCCCCTCCCCCATTCTCCCTCCGCTCTGTCCCGTACCCCCTTTGCCCTTCCCCTCCCCCATTCTCCCTCCCCTCTTCCCCCCCCCCCACCTCCCTCATCCCCCTCTGCTCTCTCCCACTCTCCTCTCACCCTCATCCTCATCCCCTCTCCTTTCACCCCCACCCTCACCCTTTCCTTCCCCACCAGCATCTGCCCCCTCCCCCCACGCTCCTCCTCCTTCCTCTTGATCCTTGTGGAGGACAGCCAACGCATGATCCAACCGGCGCGGCACTGGTTACCGCTCGGCAAATTAACTAGCACCATCACAGGCACTGCGCCTTAATACCAAATAGCCCATCAAGCCATTCAGCAAATAATACGGCATTGTACTAAAGCATCAGAGTTAGCCATGTGGAAATGGCAAACAAGTGCTGTTTTGAGCCCCGATGTTTTATTAGGTAGGGGAAATGTTTTTTCTTGAAGATTTATACTCCCCATCATGGATAAGTCTGAAAAGACTTGTTTTCACCATTAGACAGTTTGTCGATAGAAGGCCCGAGCCTACACTTTTACCGACCCAAGGGATTTTTAGCCTCCACACCACATAGACGTGGTATGAAAGCAACGGGTCTTTGATGACACTATAAGTTATACACAGCCGTGGAAATCCAAATTACCAGAGAGGAATCGAACCACCAACGTTCAGATTAGGAGTCCGACCTCGAAAACAGTCAGACCCTCTAACCACTCTGCCACAGAGAAAACCATGTGCCTCTCCCATAATTTTCATACCACCCTTTTGTAAGCCTTTGATTTGGCTCGGCCATTTATTGAACCAACCTTCTCCCGCCTAGTAGTAGTACCTGAATCCCAAACTCACTTGGGTTTTAAATGTGGACTATTTGCCATTCAATGTTTCCTTGTTGTTCACTCTGGTTGCCTATGTCAATTAAGTACACTCTTTATGACACCATGTAATCAATTAACGGTATTTCACTTAAGTTATAGCAAACTGAATTGGCGCATCATAAATGCTGGTAGATATTCTGTGACGCATTGTCATGACATTGACTTATCAATCAGACAACTTCATCACTGCCTCAATTACCAATCAGATCATAACTGGCAATTCTTTGTCAAAATTAACCAAATTCAGTTTTAAAGGCAGCTTTCTAACCCCAGACATCATACAGACAGAAAAAGAGATCTTGAAATCAAGATTGACTGGAAGAGATCGATAAGTAATCTGAAAGGGCCTTTGCCACGGTCACAGGACCTACTTAGGCGGGATACTGCTACTAACTAACACCAGCTCTGGTGGGTGCTTGGGTGTTGGAGTTTTACATCCTGACAACATCTAAGGACAGGTACCGACTTGTAACAGGGCACACTCCTGCCATCCATATAGTGCTGCCCTACTGGGAAATCAGGGTGCCAGCATGATGATGAGATATTCCACTCAGTCACATTATCCTGACACTGAGCTAACCAGTCCTTGCCATATCCTATTAATGCCAAATGCCAGGTCAGGAAGTGACAAGTATAAATTTGTATATGTCAGTAGTTTAACTCGACCGGGAACCAAACTCCTGATTCAGCCACCGCGTTTGGTAGTACCTGCTCTGAGAATGCAATATCGGCGGTGGATCTAGCCAGCGTCTCCGGGAATCATACAAAGAGAGCCACATCCCTGGAAGCTTTTATCTATTCGGCCCCGATTTGATCCCGAAGATTCCCGCTGATCCATCGACGTGCTCATCGGGTGTGCTCAGCATCTACAACCCGGCCTTCCTACCTCTCCCCACCGCCTCCTCCTCCCCCCCCCCCCACTCCTCCCCTCCCCCCACTCCTCCCCTCCCTTCCTGTCCCCCGTGAACCATATAATCAGTCGATCAATCACAGGCATACCTGACTGAGGTTTGCATCATAGCTATCAGGCCAAAACAAAAGCGGGAAGTAGGGCTGATGGGGATCTGTGATCACTAGGGCAAGTGTGGAATGAGACCTGGCTATACTGCGGGTACACGAGTACTGAGGGGCGGGAGAGGGCGGGGGGGGGGGGGCAGGAAGGACGGGACCTGCTGTGCAGAGTCAGGGACAGACAGAGAGAGATGATGTGATGTGATGAATCTTAAGGGCATAGGCCATCATTCAGCTGGGCAATGCCGTCAAAACCAGTCATCTTTGCGCTTTCTCACCCAGCTGTAGATCATAGCTGTTAAAGCATTGAGGCCAGATATCTATGCCAGGCAGGCGATCAAACGCCTACCTACATCCGCCACCGGCCTCATAGAGAACTGCCACCAGTTTTAGTTTTTTTCTTCAAGTGTTTTTATTTCTCTGAATAACATGTTGTCAGTGCTAATGCACTGGTCTTCCAGCCCAAATCACGATTGCCTCTAAACAGTAAACAATTCTACAACAATATACAGATAGACAATTACAGGGAAATAATCAAAACATTGGTACATGAATAATAGGTAATGGATAAGATGAGAACAAAGAAACATATGCGGGGAGGTAACTATGTTAGACTAGTATGGTAGGTGTTAGTAGGGGGTGGGCATAACTGCTTATCTTTCTAGTAGTAACATACTTGTTGAAAGGGTGATGGGGGATGTAGGGTGGGCTTTTGTGATTGAACTTGTGATCATGGTAATCTCAGGTGGAGGCCTATTGAGTTAGTAAGTAGGTTACTATTGATTAAGCATGTACCTCAGTAAGATCCAACTAGAATCATTTCCAGGCTCATTTTGTTGTAGATGGGTGTTTTGGTCTAGTTGGCCGCTACTGGTTGAGTTTACAGTGTATGCTTGTTTGTTTGTTTGGGGGGGGGGGGAGGGGAAGCGGGGTGACAACATGGGCAAACTCCCCATCACCCAGATGGCAACCATGGAAAACCCATCTGAGCTGTCAGCACCCAACCGAACGTAGGTCATTCCTGCAGCTGCTGCCGTCTCAACTGTAATAGTATCAGCAGTTAATGGTCCGGTTGTTGGAGATTTATATCCTGGCAAAATCAAAGGGCATATCGGCATGGGAACCGTATTGTTGGTTGGTTTGTAGGTTGTTGAATTCCTACTGCCTGGCAACATAATAAGGTCATACCAGGACGGGTACCGACTTGTGAAAGTGCACATTCATGGCGACTTTATAGTGCTGCCCCACTGGGAAACCAAGCCAGCAGTACCATGTGATGTTATCCCAACTCAGTCACATTATCCTGAAACTGAGCCAACCAGTCCTTGTCATATCCTAATAATACAGAACGCCTGGCTAGGAAGCGAAAAGTATTAATTTATGTGTCATCGGTTTGACTCGACCAGGTTCGATCACACGATCTACCAACAGGAGAGATGGAGGCTTAACTCATTCGTCCATCCCTTATTGGTCTATCAGTGTCAGCAACTGAACCAAACTCCACCATCAGCGATACCTGAATAATTTACCCAGGCGCAATTCATCCAGAGCTAGAAGTGTGCTGTCACAACACCGGCATTACAGTTTACAGTGCTGACACGAAGAACACAATTGCCGTGCATTACTGCGCAAATGTGCCGACGGCTCCAAAGCAAACAACTGCAGGACTAAGCCAGCCAGGTCAGCATCATAATCATTCAGGGATCAAAATCTTGCGATATCCAAAACAACAGCTCAGTATCATTCCTGCATCAAAGTCATGCTAGTTCCCACACAATACAAGCATCACTTTCTGGTGGCAGCTCAATGTCAATATCAAACATGTGTCAACATCAACACCATGTCGATCGAGAATTCACTGCAGCATCAAAAAGCATGACCTCTTCAAATGGATGTGATATTCAAAAGTGTGCCAGCTTCAAAATGAGCATGGTTTAATCAAACATGGTTGCCTCAAAGCCATGGCAATATCATCACCATGTCAGGATCGCAGTCATGTTGCTACTTACTACCAATACCATGCCAGAATCAAAATCAAATTAGCATCAAAGCCATTCTAGCATAAAGTCCAGATTTGCAGCGAAGCGGTGTCCGCATCAACACAATGCCAGCATAATGCCAGCACTAGCATCATAGCATCATTCTAGCAGCAAAACCATGCCAATATCAAACCCATGGCAGCATTATAACCATCCCGAGATTCAAGTAATATGAACATCAAAACCATCCCGGTGTCATAATAATTCAGTAACGCGAAAGCAGAGTATGTAAAGTGGTAATTAAGAGTTGTTATTGTTTGAATGGTGGTGTAGGGGTGCTGGGTTCGGTCCTTACCCATAAGGCAGCGCCATGGGAGAGCGTCGGCATCGTCTTGGTATATGCTTTCGCGCCCCGAATTATCCATGTTGGCTTCAACATACGCCAATGCCATAATCATATAACTACGCCAACAGCATAACAATCAGGCCACCAGCACAACGATGTTAAGTTCACCAACATAGCAGTATCACCCTTCCGTCACGATCAAAATCAGGTGAAATGCAAAAACATATCAACATAACAATAATATTACCAGTAAGACAATGAGAGAAGTACTGTGAGAAAGAATGGTCAATCAGCAACCTATGTTAACATTACAATATTGCCTGGCCCAAAACAATTTCTGCTAGCCAACTGTAACATAACATGCCAGCAAGATATAATCGCTTAAATCAACCACCATCACTGTAATGGCAACATCCTGCGACGCTCTCCCTCCAACCATGCCATTCCGCAACAAACAGTACAGCACCAACTATGTCAACCCGAGAGTACAATACTCTCTACAGCACATTTAAACATATTTGCCTATCAAAGTGCGTCAGTACCGACATGATGCTGATGTCACTCATGCATTCAAACAGCCTCCAAGTTTGACTAGACGCGGTGATCGAAGCGGTAGTAGAGCGCAGGCTTCCTGTGTGGAAGGTTCGGAGTACAAATCCCTGTCAAGTCAAACCAAGGACTTAACAAAATTGATACTTATTGGGAGTACCGATCCAAATCAAGTCAAACCGATGACTTACGAAATGTAAACCTGTTGCTACTTAGCTGGGTTAGTGATTTTACCAGAACAGGGCAAAGACTGGTTGGGTCAGCATCAGGATAATTTCATGACTGAAGAGGAAATCGGGTAAGGGTGCCAGTGGCCTGGTCTCCAAGTGGGGGAACACTATCAAGTCGCTATGACTGCGCACTGGCACAAGACGGTATCCGTCCTGTTATGACCAGAAAGGTTGCCAGGACGTGAAACTCCAATAAACAAACAAACAACCCCCAAATTTCAAGTCTATCTCAACGCCAACTGAAGCAGCACCATAGAAGCATAACAACCATCTAGTCTAACACAGGAAACCAACCAAAATGTCTCCCCGGCCTAAACATATATAAAGCCTCCACCATTCACTTTCCGGGGCTGCGCCAACACCGGCACTACAAGCGCAGAGTCCCAACACTGGCAACGTCCTAAACACCAGGCACCGCATCCATTCACCTCACCCTGATCACGCAGTACACATTGGACACTGCCATTCTACGCTCCCCCCCCCCTCTCCACCAACTCCAGCACCCCCATAACCCTCCACTCAACACACGTACACGTGCACACCTACCTACGCCCCCCCTCATTCCTCCTGCCCGCCTCTGCCACAAGCCTCCGGGTATCCAGTTACGGGACGCGATGGCCGAATCGGTAGAGCGCAGGCCTCACCTCTGGATGGTTGGGAGTTTGGTTCCCGGTCGAGTCAAACTAATGACTTATAAAATTGATACTTGTCACTTCCAATCCTGGCACTCGGTATTTAATATGATAGCGCAAGCACTGGTTAGCTAAGTGTCAGCATAATGTGTCTGAGTGGGATATAGCATCATGGTGCTGGTGGTTTGATTTCCCAGTGGGGCAGCACTATCAAGTTGCCATGAGTGTGCACTGTCACAAGTCGGTACCCATTCTAACATGACCTTACATTTTGCCAAGACATACAATTCCAACAACAACCAACCAACTACACACTGACCTTAGATGTTGCCAGGATATAAAACGCCAACAAAAAACTGCACACACTTGCCCACCTCCCTACCGCCCCCCCCCCCCCACCTCCTCACTTGTACCCACCATCGGCCATCCGCCTGCGGACATCCAACGCCGTAATAGCCACGGACAGCGTCACAATTGGGGTAGTCAGTGGTCGGGCTACCCCCGCCGGACACGCCCCCCCCCCCACACACACACATCCACTCACACACAAACACAAACACAAACCACACACACACAGACTTGGGTCGACTCCCCACTCCCCGGGCCGTAAACCCTGCCGGCCGCACCCCCCCCCCCGCCACCACCCCCGCCGCGCCCAGCTCCCCTCACCCACCCCCCACCCGCCCAGCCTCAGCCTATACGCCGCTTGTCTCCGCTTCTAAAGGCATGTGGTAAACTTCATTACGCTGATTTAATGCCAGACGCCAAAGCCCATCTCGATAATTGTCAAATCGATGGCGCTTCGCCACCCAAGCCTCTGGCCACACTGTTTGCCGGAAATGGGGCCAATGTAGCGCATCAGTGGAACGCGAATTGGCTATAAATCAGAATTATCCCCGCTATTTCTGCTTTCAAACCGAATCGTAAACCGCGCCACGTATATATATACATATATATATATATATATATACATATATTATATATATATATATATATTATATATATGTGTGTATATATATATGTGTGTATATATATACACATATGGATATATATATATATATACATATGTACATATGTACATATGTGTATATGTATTTATATACAGACTGTCTCTCATGTATATATATATATGTAAATATATGTGTATATATATATGTATATATCCATATGTGTATATATATGTGTATATATCCATATGTATATATCCATATGGATATATATATATATATATACATATACATCTGAATATACAAATATATTTATGTATTTATATACAGACTGTCTCTCATTCTCGGACCAGATGAGGAGGCCGAATGAGTTGAGCGTCCTTCACCCGTTTTGGGAGATCGTGGGATTCGAAGCCAAGGGTTCAAACCTTTGTCGAGCCAAAACAATGATTTGAACATTGATATTTGTCGCTACCTAGCCAAGCGCTCTGCATTATTAGGATAGGGTAAGGACTGGTTGGCTCACTGTCAGGGTAATGTGACTGAGTGGGATATCACGTCATGGTGCTTGTGGTATCTTCTCCCAGCAGGGCAGCTGTATAAAGTTATCATGGGTGGGCATTGTCACAACTTGGTACCCATCCTGACATGACCTTGGATGTTACCAGGACGTAACACTCCAATAGCTAATATATATATATATATATATATATATATATATATATATATGCAGTTGTGTGTGTATATATATATATATATATGTATATATATATATATATACAACTCTCTATACAATTTGTTCTCAGTCACGAAGCCATGTTGCGGTTGTCATGCATGCTAGAGCTCGGGATCATTTAGAAGTATAATGCACTACAGTATATACTATTCCTATGTCTACCTTTTGTTGTATCAAATATATTGAATATTAATGGGTACATTAGTAGTATAATGCACTACAGTATATACTATTCCTATGTCTACCTTTTGTTGCATCAAATAATACCAGCCACCCGAGAGATTCTGACATTAACACAGCACAGGGTCAGGTAGTCTGGTCACGTGATACTGTTTCGTGGGTTTATATGAAACGGACGTGCACCCATTGATTTGCAGCGTGTCAAAGCATATCAGGTACTCAGTAACAACAAATAAATACAAATAAAAACAGATTTAAAAATTGTAAATACCTAGATACCTGTAACACTTACAGCGGGAAGACACGTGATACAGCACTTATAAAATACATATATGAATACAATTCTTTCTTGTATTTAAACCCGGTCAATTTCCACATCTTTAAGGTTGGTGCAACATATATGTGTTTTAGCGAAAATAAAGTACTTTCAGCTTGTTCAGTCTTGACGACATGTTACCTGCCTGAATATAATATTGGAAGGATGAACCGCTATTCAGGTGACATGAACTTCCAATTCTCCATTTCTGATTGTGTATATTCTCAGTCCATTTGTTCATAGTTTCCTAATGCCTAGTACACACCTCCCGTATAGGATTCGCGCACTAAAACTCGCGACTCGACCCGACCCGCTGAAAACTGAAAAAGGGCCGATTCGTTTTTCGAATCGCGAATCGCAATCGTAAACGGCCGCTTTTAGCAATAAAAATTGAGTTTTATGCGCGAATCGCAATCGCTAGGTGTGCGCGGGGAGCGCACACCAAGCGATTTTTGTGGGCGAAACGGGCAGTTTTCGATCGTATACAGGAGGTGTGCGCACACAAACGGTAGGTGTGTACCGGGCTTAACAGTAATTAACTTATTTTTTAAATACACGTGAAATTACATATATGCCTGTGTGGGCCAATTTCATATGAAGAAATGTAATTGCAATGCATTTTAGATTTAGACCGATGTGCCTCAGTAGTCAAGGAAACAGCAATTCAATATTATCGATGCACTCATGTTATTATTATACTGAATATGAACATTTTAGCACCCAATCAATACGTCACGTGACCATTGGCATTTCAAATGTCACAAACCTAACAGCTCTATTCAAGTCAAGTTGCTTTTATATACAGTAAAACCTCTCTAAATCGACCGACCTTGGTACCGACTTTAAATGGTCCATTCAAGGAGCTGGCCGGTTTAGGGAGTTAAAATATGGTTAATATGGTATTGTTGGGACCCATATAAAGTTATCGAAATAGGGGAGTGGTCGATCCGTGGAGGTGGGAGGTTGGGGAGGTTTCACTCTCTATATATATATATATATATGTGCTCTATAATGTATTATGGGAATATAAACAAGGACACTACCACCGAGCAGTTCTCTCCCTCTATTTACTCTACACCTGGATGTCATGTGACTTAGCTACTACGCACTCCTATTCATTGAGTTAGAACTACCCAACCTGCTATGCCTGGCTTATGGCCCTGTCACACTACGACGTGACTACGTCAGCGTAACCACAACGTGAAAATAATGATATCACGTCGAAGTTATCGGCGTAATATGCAAATTTTGGACGTGAATGCCGCGTAGTTGACGTGAGCGTAACGTGAAAGTAACGTCGGTGTACGTCGTGACGTTAGATGTAACGTGACAACGTTAGAGGTAATTGGCGACGTGACCGGGCGTTAGTGTAACGTGAGCGTAATGTCGCCGTAACGGGTGTGACGTGAACGTAACGTGACCGTAACGTGACCGTAACGTGACCGTAACGTGACCGTAACATGACCGTAACGTGACCATAACGTGACCGTAATGTGACCGTGATGTGACCATAATGTGACCGTGATGTGACCGTAACGTGACCGTAACGTGACCGTAACGTGACCGTAACGTGACCGTAACATGACCGTAACGTGACCGTAACGTGACCGTAACGTGACCGTAACGTGACCGTAACGTGACCGTAACGTGACCGTAATGTGACCGTGATGTGACCGTAACGTGACCGTAACGTGACCGTAACGTGACCGTAACGTGACCGTAACATGACCGTAACGTGCAAAACGCTGCCCACACGTTGCTCCCACCCGGGCCGTCGGTCTGACGTGACATAACGTGACTCTAACGTCATTTACGCTGCTATAACGATCGCGGAACGTCTACCTAACGTCATTGTCACGTCATCCCGACGTGACGGCTTCACGTCGAGATACATCAAAAGTTTTGAACAGGTTCAAAACCTCGACGCGCACCGACGTAACACGACGTAACATGACGTAGCTCGACGTCACTCTAACGTCATTATGACGTCATCATAACGTAACCCAACGTACGGCAACGTAATGACGAAAAATCATCACGTTAGGCTCACGTTGGCTCGTTACGTCGTAGTGTGACAGGGGTATTAGTTCCTTCATCCACCACTGCACTGCCACCTGTGAGTGGCTCATGACTGCATGATACCAGCTGCGCCTGGTCAGTACCACTGCCGCTCCCGCTCAGCAGGACGGATTTTAAATATATATATATATATATATATATATAATCGATGCGCTGTCACTTCGGTTCGACAGGGGAACAAGTGTACTCTCCAGGATAACTGCCTAACAACGTCTCATAGCATAAACACGTCATAACATTAACATCTGACACCACTACATATCACTGCGCCTTACACTATAGCCACACGCCATATCAGAGAACAACTAGCATCGAGGTCCTCAACAAATGCCTGTATTTTGGCATTTATTTCTAGTTAATGCCCGAAAATAAGAGAATGGAGGCTGTGATGGAGGTAGTATAATGTATTATATTATGCTATGTAATTTCTTCCCATGTATGAGGCGCAATCTTATAATTATTATATATTCAATATGTTGTGTTATTCTTTCCATATACTGGATACATTGTTATAATTAATAATTCTGTTATAACATTTGTTCCCCTATATTACATACATACTGTTTGTATATTAAATTATATATTTCCTATACACTCAATATACTTTAAGTATTACAATTAGTTCTTTATTATATCTTCCAAATAGTAGATTCAGTTTTCTTTTTATTAAAATCATGTAATCTCATTCCTACTATTTTGTCGGTCCATTATTGTTCTTGCCATTGTTGTATCAGTCAATGGTACAGCTGGAGGACCTGCACTTTGGCTGTGACCTATAGTAGAATTGTGAATGAAGGACACTTAAATGTTCCTGCTTGTTGTCCGCCTAATATATTGCAAATTGACACATGCCTAGATTCAGCATTTCACGACATTTTGTAGACATGAGGTGCCGTCTTCCTATCAGATCTCTTATTCGGAACAGATGGAATTTTCATGAAGAATTATGATCGGTTTTATAGATAGCGATACCTCTGGAGTAATCTGGTAAATATAACATCCAGGTTTCCAATTGGCGGTTCGTAGTATGTACGTGATTATACAGGATGTTCCAAGCATGCTTAGAAACCCAAACCCCCAATAGCCGATGATTCCTTTTTGTGTTGTGTAGTCGGTAAACAAACAAACCGAACATGTTTAAGTCGGCAAGCAACTTGATATTCAAAGGGGTAGCAACTATGAGATTTTGTGAAAATAACTGAACAATTTCTTTACTGACATCTTAATTGTCTTTCCCATGTTCTAGAGGGTTTATCAAAGGAGAGTCCTACTCCAATTCCACGGCTATTAATAGACATATATCAGTCATACCGTATATCTCCAATGGACTGATCTGTTTCGATTATCATTTAGATTATATTCACCGTAAGTACACTTCTGCCTGTTATACAAGATTATTCTCCAATTGTTCATACAAGGAAATGCAATGTCATATAAGTATTAATGACACATTCGGAGGGATCACCCATCCCATAAATAGGACCAAATGACACAGTAATGTACTACAGGTGATTTCTATTATGGGAAAGTGGCGTTACATTCATTGATTTTACTTGGTTATGTTGGACAGTTTGTCACTCGTCAAAGTCAGTCTCTACACAAATAATTCACGCTCCTAAATAACACCTGCAATGGATGGCTGCGCATGCTTTATTTGCGGATATTCATGAGAATTGATAAACCAATCAATTTTATCACGCGGATCACAGAAACCTGAGCTGCCCAGGCATCATCAACTTAAACGAACAAAAAATAGATAATTCTCGTGTGTTGGTCAGATTAATTCCAAATACCCCCGTTTTAACATGATACTGTCAGGCCCGAATTGTATCATTGCGCATTCTAGATTTATAAGTTATTACATTAGCGAAATATTCCCGGAATAAAGCTGCGTAGACATATCTAAGTGAGCACTACATTTTCAAGAAAAGGGGAATCTGAACTAAATGTGGGCACCTGATGACTACGTGTTGTGCTTGGGGGGGGGGGGGGGGGGTCGTTAACAAAACTGTACCAAATATAAGGCTGAATAATCCGATGCGTTTGAGTTGCAGTCAAATTTGGAGATAAATACATTCTCTTGATCTTCAAAATTTACGTAATATAGTTGGAAATAATTTTAATTTTAAATGGCTAACTTCTTAGATATTTGAAATGTAGACACCGAAATTAATTTGAGCAAGCATGCCAACATTCTGACACCATAGGTTTATGCAGTACTAGGTTCTATTACATCGGCTAACTATCCTTTCTATGTAACAACACATGCTTAGCAAGTGCATCATTGTCCATGTTAGATATCTAGAAGCAAATATTGATAAGGGTTTTCGGTGTTGAAGTGTTTATGATTTCATTGGACTATGCAGCCTGTATGGCCATGTCACACTATGATGGAACAACGTCACCGTAGGCACAATGTGAAAATAATTATATTACGTCAAACTTCTCGGCGTAGTATGCAAATTTTGGCACAAGTTGGACGTCGATGCGGCATAGTTGACGTTAGTGTAACGTGACTGTAATGTCGGGCTAGTGTATTGTGTCAAGTCGGACTAGCGACACTCCATCGTGCGCGATGCTGGGCTAGCGTGAATTTAACGCTGCCTTAGTGTCGGCCTGGTGTGATCACGCCCGCCTTAATGTTGCCACATCCGATGCGACCGTTATATCTCGACATCAGTCAACGTTGGTCCATCGAGAGCGTAACGTCGCCGGGACGTCATTCCAACATCATCAGCGTGATGACAGTGAATGGCTGACGCACTCGATGTAACCGGAACGCGGGCCGACATCAGTCAAAGCACCCGACCCAAGGCGACACATTCACACCACGTTCAGAACACGTTCAAATGATGTCACAGATGTTGCACGCACGCTAGAGGGTCGTCAATGATGTCAAGTACGTCCAGCCACATTAGCGATGCATTGGAGTGACATTGCCCACGCACCACATACGCGTTCGGCCGATGTTGTGATAGGTTAGACCAGCATTGACTTAACGCTGGCCGCACGTTCCTCCCCAACTCTGCATCGCTCTGACGTAAGGGACTGTAGATCTAACGTTACTGCTGCAGCTCTAACCGTCGTCTAACGTCGATGTGACATCAGCATAATGTCATCCTGACATAATGGCTTCATGTTGAACTACGACAAAAGTTTTGGACATGTTGAAAACCTTGACGCGCTCCGACGTAAAATGACGTAATGTCACGTAGCTTGACATCAGTCTAACCTCATTCTGACGTCATCATAACGTAACCCAACGTACCTCAACGTAATGACGAAAAGTCAACTACGCCAGGCTTACGTTGGCTCTTACATCGTAGTGTGACACCCCTATAAGTCTACTCCTAGACGTCACGCTTTCCAGGTAGGAGGTCAAAGCGACTCGAAACGGGTTGTGGGTTTCAGTTATTTCAGCCAATCAGAGCTGTTCTTTCGATTGCAAATTGCTGCACCCTATGGAGGCCAATATTTTCGAGGCACCGGACAGCTATACCCAGTTCATAGTAGCATGACATCTGGATTTATCTGAGGCGCCTCCAAGTCGCACACTTGAACACAATAATGGATCCTAATTTATTGCATGTATAGTATGACCTATACAATTTCAGAAAACCTTGTTGTTGGGAGGCCTACTGACAAATGTTGCAGTCCATTACTCGCTGACTGATTCCTGTGGGCGGCTGCTGCAGTGGGGTGGTGACCTCATTGATAGTCCATATGTAGACCTTCACTGAGGATCTTGATCTCCACGGCGTGTGCGAATTGATCCCCTCTGATCTGGATAATACCAATTGACGCACTCAATTGCTACGAGTTGACGGTGACACACTGACCTAAATATGAGCGGCTTTTGCTGGAAGCTGCATAATTTGGTCATGGCTTAACATTATTGCAATCAGCACACTTATTTGGATTTCTGTTGACATCTCGAAGTTAAGCTAGTGGTTCACGTCTTAAGAAGCTATTGATGCTTCAAAGTGATAGCTAGAACATCTAATATACCCTTCTCACAATAATCTTGGGGGTGATGAAAATGGGAAATATTGCTCCTAGAGCGGTAGTCGCGCCTACATATCTTGCATGTCGCACCACTGTGCCTACCATTCCACCATCTAGGCTTCCTCATGTCACCACCATAATCCCTTGCCTAGCTGCGTATGTGGATCCTTGCCTGAGAGGTCAGCGCAGACTACTAGACTCATCCGCTTGGAATTGTGAGTTTGTTAAATGGTAATTTAATGCTTACAATTCCATACAGGCACTGCACTTACATATACGTACACAGGATAGATTCCACAACCATACAGTGCAATGTGGGAAACACTGTGCCTAGATTGGGAATTGAACCCAGATGTCTTGCATTCCAGGCCGTTGTGCTTGCCATTACACCACCTAGGCTCCCTGATATCACCACCCTACCCATGGCTGCATGTGTATGCCATTCCTTGCTTGAGACGTCAGTGCAGACCACTACACTAGTATACGCTATGTAACTAAGTTAATGAATATTATTCATGACTTAATTGGTTTCGCCTTGGTTGTATTCTTAGATGTGACACATGAGCTAATAAGAATGACATAAGTGTCTTGGAACTACATTCCTTAATAGCAAATACTATAATGTGGTTATTCACACATACATACCATTGGATAACAAGTGAAAGGTAATCATGCCCATTTGCTTTTCTAATATTCGAATGAGTTCGTTATTAAGCACATACAATGGATGCATTTTAGCAGGCTTTACAAATGAAGTAATCTTGTGCCATATCATATGCAGAAAAAAGTGTTGATAGAATTGGCTCAGTAAAGGAAAGGAACAAAAGAGTGGCTGAGCATAGAACAATAAAAGGGATAACATTTTCAAAGCAATACACTTATTTACCTGACTTTTAGAGTCTCTCCTAAAATGAGTTTCATGGCCCTGTCACATTATGAAGCATCTCGCCAGCATGCCGCCAATGCGTAAAATCAGTTTTTTACGTTGAGAAGCATCAAACTTGTCTGCATTGGGGGTAGAGTTGGACAGATACATACTGTATACACAGCAAATGGCCAACGTATGACCAAGGTATGGCTAACATACCTCCCGGTGAAAAATGCTCAAATTATGCTCAGCGTATGTTCACAAAACGCCGATGAACGTAATATACGTTATTTGATCGCCAAAACTATGCGTCATGCATTACAAACATTAAGACACACTGGACAAATGCTAATGTTTGTTAGACATATGTTAGGCATACATTATCCATATGTTGTCAGTATGCAGACTGTACATTGCCACTGCCTTTAATGTAGGTCAACGTAGTGCAACCTAGTGAACAACGTTTGACTAACCTATGTCTAATGTACATCGACATATGCCTAACGCATACATAACATACAGTGGACGTAAAATCCACACGTTCGTCGAACATTGTTGTACATCGAAAGTTTTGTGCATGCACAAAACTTTGCTGACCCCCTGACATGTGACGCCGTATCTTGATGAACGTTGATGTACATTGACCTATACCAAAGAGCGCCTAACACACACGTAACGCATAACGACGTATCCCGACATAGCGGCAAAAACTCACATACGTCGACGAACATTTGCGCGATGCATCGTAATGTGACAGCACCATTAGAGTCAGCATCGAGTGTGGTCGATAGACAGAGAATGGGATAATCAGATGCAGATTGTAAATAGATAGTTGCCGTAGTGCCGAGACCCAGTAATGATTCATGGTCACGATATCTACAACATGCTACTGAGTACCCATCATAATTACAGGTAGGTTGGCATGAAGGGTATGTCTTTATTGCTGCTTATTCGTGCTTTTTTCTGTTAAAATATTCTAACTGGTTATTAAAATAAAGAAATGCCAGAGGGATTGGCACATACACCAGGCATCATATTCAGTCAGAATACTTATATTGTCTAGTTGAGATAACGCTATGTGGCAGTTAATTAAGCATCACCGTACCCAGCCCCACCTACACATCAAGCACCTGCATACTTGTAGTCACAGACCAGACAGATGACCGAATGGGTTGAGCGTCTATCTCCAGTTGTGGTTGTTCGTGGGATTCATTCCAACCGACGGATTCGAACCCTAGTCGAGTCAAACCAATGACTTAAAAATGTATGCTTATCGCTTCCTAGCTGACAAAAACCCTGAATAGAAAACTAACTAAATCAAGCAACTGCTTTCTTGCACTGACAAACCAGATGGACTGCCGAATGAGTTAAGCGTCTATCTCCAGTGTTGGTAGTTCGTGGGAGTCGAACCGAGGGATTCGAACCCTAGTCTAGTCGAACCAATGACCTAAAAATTGATACTTACCGCTTCCTAGGGGACAAAGTCCTGAATAGAAAACTAACTAAAACACAACTTACATACAAATCCCTACACTGAACACATTATCCTGACCAAATACACCAGAAAGATCAATTAGCTGAATGAAATAACATAATAATATAATTGACTATAGTTAAACATGGATGCAAGACTAATTCGTCGGCGTGGAATTAAGAGTAGATTCAGATGAATGAAGAAATATTCACACAAACTAAGTATTTATCACGTCATTGGCACCAGCCTATCGTGGTGACGTAATCATGGCTTTAAAGGATATCGCATGTCTGGGCCCGAAAGATTTACTTACCACGAACTTGGTTCTGATATTGATTTGTCATAAAGTTTAAATACTTTACACCCAGTATCCCCCTATGCCCCCTGAGGTCAACACGGGGCTCGAAGCTTGCACCCAAAGGCGATAAGTTAGGTGGCAGGGGATGCCTGATATTTATCCAACTGCCAGAGCCCAATTTAACTCCAAATCCACCATCTTGCAGTGTGCACACTACTACACCTTACATAGCGCCCGCTACAACTGGGACTAATGCAGAAAGGCAGCATTAGCTAACAGCAACTACTAAGAAATGAGTGCAGAAAGTTCACACATGATAGTTATACCAAAGGTGAATCATCCCGTCTTTTAATGCTCAATATTCACTGTGAAAGTAAACAGTTTCTAGTGAGCCGCGTAGACAGGTCGGCCGATTGGATATTGACCAGTTGAATCTCTTTAATAGCCTCTATTGACAGGCTAGGCGCTGATATTACAGTTTCGCCCCCTTCTCACCCCCCCTCCCACCTCTTCTCTCCCAACCCTCCCCTTCTACACCTCCTCCGCTCCGACCATCCGACCCCTCGTCCCCCTTCCCCTTCCCCTCATTATCCTCCGACCCCTCATTATCCTCCTCGCCGTCTTCCCCTTCCTCCCTCTTATCGTCCCACTCCTGATGCCCTTCCTCTCCATCCTCCCACTCCTCTCATTCCACCACTCCTACTCCCCCCTGCCTTCCTTTCTATCTTCCGCTCCTCCCTCTCCTCCCCTCTCCTCCTCCCCCTTCCACATCCTCCCGCTCCCCCCCACCTCCCTCTGCTCCCCACCCCCCCCCCTTCTCCCGCTACCCATCCTTTCCCTCCTCTCCTGCTCCAATGCTCCCTTACAGACAAAATGCATAGCGGGTGTCTATGCCACCACAGTGATGGCTGTGAGGCTCTGTGGGCGGTTGCGCACACTCTGCGATAAGGATATCGACGGCCCTGACTGGGCCTTGATGTAAGGGTTATTGATACGCCGTGTGGGGTCCCCACGGGGCCGGGCTGACCTGTCCGAGGAGGCTCGGACAGAGGCCAGCACGTGTGTGCTTTATCAAGCGCGCAGAGCAGCTCACACAGTCCCAACCACTGAGCTGCTCGCAGCGCCACAGCGGCCTTTTCGCCAATAACAACGCAATCATAAGGCATTATAATGTCAGCGTAACGCTGGTTTAGTAGTCGGGAGTGAATTGCTCGGTGCCAAGGCGCCGCATTTCTCTCCTCATAAAATAGAGTTATTTTGATTTTGTTTTATGCGTTTGTTTGTTTGATGAAGGAGACAGGTCGTGTGGTTGTGGCACCGAGCCAAACATTGGAGCGGGGTGAGGTTAAATGGAATGATGTATGGGCTGTTTGCTCGGATGGTGCTGGATGCCACCCCCCCCCCCTCCCAACACCCGGTGGGCATGTAAGTGAATGTATGTGGTTGGGGAGGTTAACTTGGTTGGTTAATTGGTCATGGACTATCGGACTTAAAGCAACGCTTGCAAAGACGTGAAGAGGTCAGAAATCTAGGTTCTATCAGCACCAGCACTTGACTCAGTTTGGCAGGCCATCGTCAGAAGTTGGTTGGTTTTCGGAGTTTTAGGTCCTGGAAACATGTAAGGTTAATACCGACTTGTGACAGTGTGAATTCATGGTTACGTTATAGTGGGATACCAGGCTGCCGGCATGATCTGGTATCCCACACATTAACATTATCCTGACACTGATCCAGCTAGTCCTTGCCGTATTTTCATAATACTGAGAATCTTGCTAGGAAGCCCCAAGTTTTACTTTTTAAGTCATTGGTTTGACTCCACCAGGCTTAGAATCGTAGAATGTACACAAACGGGGGACGGATGCACAACACATTTGGATATACCATGCCATCACAAAGAGTCTTCGTATGTAAGTATCCATATGGATATACTAGGAAATTTCTCGATTGTTTGCGGTAAATAATTCAAACTGTGCTAGTCGGTTTGTTTCTGCATTAATAAATAGTAATATATAAGGTGTTTGTTAGTTATTCACAAGGTGTATATATCTGAACGGAATGCCTTCCTTCATTTTCTCTGTTAGTAAATAGTAATATATATAATGGCATTTATTAGTTGTTCTCAATGTCTATATGTCTGAACTGAATCCCTTCCCTGGGTAGGCATCCGGTTAAGATATCATTTGTACAACCAGTATTGCAAGGAGTTCGTGAGGTAGACCTAGCTAGACTATTACTCCTAATTACAAAAAAAATGCATATATTCCTTCACACACAAACTAGCTGATTCATCTAACATGATGTCATGTGGAGCACGCTAACATGACTGATTCCCTTTGGATTTTCAGTGAATTGCATCTAGGATTTTTGGCACAATGTGAAACGCTGTTAATTCTGTTGGGGCGGCCTTGACCGCCTTGTAACATGAGCTGGGCCGTGAAGACCGAGCTCTGAATGTAATGCGAGAGCAGTGCCCGAGTAACTCAACAACAGTTGGAGCAGCTGAGGTTCGGTGAGCAATCCCCCGGTGTCATGACCCGAACCGACTTACTCGATGATGGCTGGGCCGTCTCGTGTCCCGCTGTACAACAGCGGTGTAGTTTGAGTGTGTGGTGAGAAGCTCACTCAGGGGTGAACAGCTCATGGCATGACTCATGAGTAGTTCAAATTGGGTGAGCATGTAAGGACATTCTTCCTGAGCACTTCAAATTGAGGGATCAGCTCAGAACATGATTCATGCACATTTCGTCATGACTATATGAGTATTTCAAATTGTGTGAGCAGTTCAGGACATGCTTCATGTGCATTTCAATTTGGGTGACCAGCTCAGGATATAATTCATGAATATTTCAAATTGGGTGAACAGCTCAGCACGTGATTTCTGAGCATTTCAAATTGGCTGAACAGCTCAGGACATGATGCATGGGCATCTCACATTGGCTGAGCACCTCAGGACATGATTCATTAGTATTTCAAATTGTGTGAGCACCTCAATACATGATTCATGAGTAACGCAGATTTGGTTAGCGGGTAAGCACATGATTCCTGAGTATTTCAATTTAGAAGAGCAGTTCACGGCATGATTCCTGAGCATTTCAAATTGGCTGAGCATCTCATGACATAATTGATGAGTATTGCAAATTGGGTTAGCAGCTCCGTACATGATTTATGAGCATTGCAAATCAGGTGAGGAGCTCAAGACATGATTGATGAGCATTTCAAATTATGTTAGCAGCTCAGGACAGGATTCACGAGCATTTCAAATTGGGTGAGCACCACCTGAAAGCATATGCTCCTATTGCCGTGTGCGTAAACCAAACTTGCAAACTTGCACTTCCTTTTGTGTAAATATATCAGGATGATTGTTGTAATCTACATTAAGGTGGCTTGACATATATTGCATTACCAATTGAAAAGTGTGTGTATCTTTTGCTATATCCCTATCCTATGTTTTCTATATCCTGCTGTCCTGGTTCGCTCAGTGTCTGAAACATCCACAAGAAGACAACATTGTACTCACATCATCATCATCATCATCATCATCATGCTGTCGGTCGCGATGTGACAAAGACCACTTTCATTACTTGACTGCCGCTCTCCATTTAGCTCTCTGCTGTGAGAGTAGCGTCTCTCAGCTTCAGGTTTCTCTTGATGATATCCTTGAACCAGAGACGAGGGCGCCCTCTCTTTCTGTAACCAGAACACAGTTGAGAATAGCGGATCGGCTTTGGTAGCCTGTCTGATGACATCCTCATGATGTGTCCAGTCCACCAGAGATTCTTTTTGATCAGGAGATCTTCCATAGAGGGCAGCCCCGTCCATTCGAGTATTTCCTTATTTGTCACTTTGTCCTTCCAGGTTAGCCTCATGATTGAACGCAGATGTCGCATCGTGAAGGCATGCACCTTTTTGCCAAACTATTTGTCCCTGAACTGGCTGGTCGGGAGATTTTGGGAGTTCCATTAATGCTGCCACAGTGACATGGTTTTCTGTTTAGGGTTTGCTCCCTTAGGCTTCGGTTCTGTCAAGAACCTGTACCACAAGGCAGTGGTTTACAACTCACATGGTCGTTTTAATCTCAATATAGTTACTACAGGCACATGTACATATGTAAAATTCTCCAATTAAGCATGTAATGGATATCGATATGGCTGAATGGGAAACAGTACTCCCGTTATAATGCTCGCACTGGGGGAGGGAAGAGGTACACCTTTAATCAGGATTCCTCCCCCTTATCTCGCCCAGCCACTGTCACCGCATGCTATGTGGTAATCCTATGATAGCTGGGTAGTGGCCAGGTCTGGGTGGGAGGGGGGTAGTCATGAAGGCAGCCAATGAGGAGCTATGTTAGGGAGAGATCATGCGGGCTAGGAATGACTGGTGTGCATGAGTGCAATAGCCAATAAGGATGCCGGTATCATCCACACATGTATGTATCTAAAAACATATATAACTGAATAAAACTAAGCATTCATTATCATATCTTCTCTTCTGTTTCTGGCTGGTGCTGAACTCAGATCGGCTGTTGTGTTGTGTGTTGTGTCTACTATGGGGAAAGCTATAATGTATAATTCATAGAAGATAGAAGGGAGAAAAGAGGAGTTATGAGCCATAGACCGGAAGTGGGTCTCGTGGCAGTACACCCCTTTTGGCAGTACAGCCAATGACATTAGAGCCAACTGTGAAAAGAGTCGTAACTCTGTGTGCCACCTAGCTGGATCGGCCATTTCAATAGCTTTTGAAACCCCGCATAAATGCGGGGGCCCGCAAAAATAGGATTTCCTAGTAGGATGTCATATTGCTAGTGCCGGATTTCCTACATAGTCTGGACTGGCTGGTGGGCATGGTGAAAGAGAGAGCGCATATGACCTGCACCCTTATTTATAGGTTTTAATCCGGGTATCAGTCAGGTAACCCTAGCTGGGATCCAGAAGCCCATTGGCTGCAGAGAGCCAATGCAGCTGGGTACCAGTCAATTGACCTAGTTAGCTGGTACCTGGCCACCCATTGGCTGCAGAGGACCAATGCAGCCATCACCTGCTTGGTTGCATAGCACTAAATAAAAATCACCCAAAATTCCCAAATATTTTACACAATGGCTAATTTGGGATGTCTTTGAAGTGAAAATAATAAACTACAGTAATGTTGATGGGCATGTCAACATTCTAAAACAATTTTATTTACCAGGAATAGTTTTGTTTACCGTGAGTTTGGATTCCCATCAAAAAGCATCAAATGCTAAGTAAATTCAGCTGTCTATACTTGAACAACATATCAATAAGTTACCTGGTTATATATATGGCACGTTTTTATCAGTCTATGGGGAAGTAATTAACATATCATATTGATTATCTAATAATTGTTCACACCAGTCAGGGCGTGATATATTTGACTAAGCACTGG
The DNA here is from genome assembly GCA_030323885.1 of Branchipolynoe longqiensis. Classification (NCBI taxonomy): domain Eukaryota; kingdom Metazoa; phylum Annelida; class Polychaeta; order Phyllodocida; family Polynoidae; genus Branchipolynoe; species Branchipolynoe longqiensis. The sequence continues at coordinate 70,108,519 of CM059191.1, forward strand.
ATATTGCGTAAATGGATGATGTTGTTAAGATACCCTATTATACACACGTAATCGATACACTGTTTATGCAAGTAAATGCGGGTGACTTTATCACCATTTGTGAGACGATGATCCCTCACCAATGACAGTGTCGCCGTGACCAGAATCCTGCACAAGCCACCGTCTGATATCGCTGGTGAATGTATCTTGTGTACGTGTAAGTAAGGTATTTGTATGTACGTAATCTTAGGGAAGAAACTATATACGGACGTGAACTGTATTTTTTTTAAAGTTTAAAGTTACACTTCCAGGCACTCAAGTGGAGCAGTCTACACTCATCTCTCAGGAAACGTTTGTTTGTTTGTTGTTGTTTTACGTCCTAGCAACAACTAAGGTCATATCAGGACGGGTACCGACTTGTGACAGTGCGCACTCATGGTGACTTTATAGTGCTGTCCCACTGTGAAACCAGGCTGCCGGCACCATGACCTGGTATCCCACTCAGTCACATTATCCTGACACTGAGCACACCAGTCCTTACCCTGTCCTAATAATGCCGAGCACCGGGCTAGGAAGCAACAAGTATAAATTTTTAAGTCATTGGTTTGACTCGACCAGGGTTCGAATGAGCCAGATATCCATATATCATTGCATCAACCAGCCTAGGTATGCTAATAGTTTAGATGTTAAACCCAAGAAGGGGAAGAAGTTTGGGTTCGAATCCTGCTCTAATGGAAATTGTCTCATTGTTTGTATGACCCCATTACAATGGAGAATTAATGTATTTACTTATAAATAACTAGCCCATGCTTCTCGCCAAATTCCATCTGCCGATACACATTCTCACGCAACTCTGGAAGCCAGAATGGTGCATGCGCCTGGCTCCGTCTGGATGGCCAATATGAGTTGAGCATCCATCTCCGCTTTTTGTAGATCGTGGGATTAGAACCCACAAGTTCGAACCCTGAGTCAACCTAATGACTTACACATTGTTATGTGTTGCTTCCTAGACAGATCCTCGGCATTATTAATATAGGATAAGTTCTGGTTGGCTCAGTGTCAGGATAATGTGACTAATTATGATATCAGGTCATAATGCTGGCAGCCTGGTCTCCCAGTGGGGCAACACTATAATATAGCCATGAGTGTGCACTGTCAAACACACGTCAGTACCCATCCTGATATGACCTTAAATGTTACTAGGACATAACTCTCCAACAGACAACCAACCAACAGTCTGGCCAGGCTACTCAGTGCATTCATAAAGGTTCAATATGGAGATGGAAAAGGCCTCAAACCTGTGCGTCTCCGATAACCAGCGTCTCTTCACAGCTGCAGCCGCCGACGTCGTCGGTCCGCGCATGCGCAGCCCAGACTCGGCATTGAATTCCTATAAACCGCATCTTTACACGGCGGACAATAGGACCTGACGGTCAACCACCCTATTCCCCCCATGCCGAGGCTCCCCTTACACGTCACGGAACCCGCAGTTCTCACACCGTAACTCAACCCAAATACGCCTGCTTCACCCAGCCCGGTGTGGCGTGCTCAGCCGTGTGCCGTGCTCAGCCGTGTGCATGGACTCAAACTCAAGGCATTGTCAATGGTCGTGAGTAATTTGCATACAGAAAATACAGAACAAGTGAAATATCTCTAAAACCACACCACCTATTAACAAATCGCTTGGTACACATATAGAAAACATCTTCACCAAAAAGATTATATTAAATTTATAAGGTTAGGGTTCTTGATTTCTATTAATTTTGATTAAATCTAATGTTTTGCACTGCGCTTATCATCAAACTCAAGGCATTGTCAATGGTGGTGAGCAATCTTCATACAGAAAATCCAGGAAAAGTGAAATATCTCTAAAGCCACACCACCTAGAAACAAATCGCTTGGTACACATATAGAAAACATCTTTACCAAAAACATTATATTACATTTATAAGGTTAGTGGCTTACGACCATTGACAATCCCTTGAGTTTGAGTATTTGTACACGGCTGAGCACGGTACACGGCTGAGCACGCCACACCGGGTACGACGAGCACCTTTCCCGACCCAGCCACGCAGCCCACACTCGGGAGAGTCGCCTAGCTCACGGTCGCGCTATGTATATTTTGGTTGAGCGTGGGATTCGAACCCACGGGTTCGAAACCTGGTCGAGTCAAACAAATGACTGAACAATTGATACTTGTCACATCCTACCTAGCGAGGTGGTCTGCATTATTAGGATAGAGCAAGGACTGGTTGGCTCAGTGTCAGGATAATGTGACCGAGTGGGATATCAGGTCATGATGCTGCTGGTCAGGTTTCCCAGTGGTGCAGTTCTATAAAGTCATCACCAGTGTGCCCTATCACATGTCCATGCCTGGCCTGATATGACCTTATATGTTGCCAGAATGTAAAACTCCAAAAACAAACAACCAATATATTAGATATGCTGTATAAGAATTATACGTGTATAATAACACAGAATACTATACTACCAAAGCACCCACACACCAGTGATCGGGTGCTGGAACCTCACCTACTCATCTGCTGCTCATGCCTCAGCTCTGACGGTGGCGGCATTGCTCGCCTGCTCACTGTCCTACTCACTTGCCGCTGAGAATTTTTACCCTGGTCAAGTCAAACCAATGACTTAAAAATCTATACTTGTCACTTCCTGGCCTGGCACTCGGCATTATTAGGACAGGGCAAGGAGCATTGGAATGAGGAAGACCAATTGTCCACGACTGAAATGTCCCATGCTTAATCAACTAATCTATCAAAAACGAAAACAAACCAAAATGTAAATGACAACAACTAGTCCCAAGGACAAACGGTCCTCCCCGTAAATAGTCTAATGCTACCGGTTACCGTCATCTTCAGTGCGCCCGCCAGTAATACTGGTTTATCTGAATCGATATAGACCATGCACTTTTCCGAAATGTGTACTTCACACGGATGCAATGGGGGACCTCCGACTTTTTAGTTCAAATTCCTGCCGTTCGCGTCTCCACTGAACGAGTGGGCCTATTCCGCACACTGTCACACTGCAAACCCAATGGCTATGCCTATGACCCGAGTTCAAGTATGAGCAATCTTCATACAGAAGAAGTCAAATATTGAATAAAGTAAACGTTTTGCACTGGGCGTACCGCCAAACCCAGTGCATTGTCAATGGCCGTGAACAAACTTCATACAGAAGAAGTCAAATATCTCTAAAGCCACAACACCTAGAGACAAACCGCTTGGTATACATATAGAAAACATACAACGAATAGATTCTATTAAATTTATAAGGTTAGGGTTCTGTATTTCTATTAATTTTGAATTAAATATACGTGTTGCACTGCGCATACTGGCAAACTCAAAGCATTGTCAATGTGACTGTGCAGGCCCACTAGTACCGACGCGCCAGCAAGTGTCGGAAAATGAACTACGCCACATGTCCCCTATTGTATAACCATTGGGGAGAGGGCGATTTTGGCTGACATCAATTGCTACCCTGTTGGTCCCTCATCTTTGCAATAAATATATTGTTGGCTTCTAGGATAATGATCTAAGGTGCTATGTATAACACCCGATAATCAATCTCTGCAGACCGGCCGACCTTACCCCTAAACCAGCTTTACCATTCAGCCACCCACGCTGTTCCATTGCCTTTAGTGTGTGTTGTACAGCATGTCTCTACCAAAGTGTAGATTAGCACGGTATATGTGCATTGGCTTCAATGTGTGTTCATTCTCATCATTCTCTTCTGCGTATTCATCGTTCATAATTGTTGTTGTTGTAAATATAGTTTTTTTCATTGAATTAAGTATTTTGTCAGTGCCGTGACACTGGTCTCATAACCATTTATAATATATCTGATATATGTATATGTATGTAGTGTGATATTGTCATCAGCAGCTAGCGGACATCAGCCGAAATAGCAATATTAATGTTTTTACACAATCATACATGATGGTAATATTAAATGTATATATATATATAATTATATATATATATATATATACATATATACATACCATATATGTCCCAATAGACACACACTGTACGAGTGCCTACACATGGATGTGCGTCTATTCAAAGTTAAAGAATGGATTTGTTTTTGTTGTACCTCTGGAATAAAGTGGGATTGTCTTATATTGTGTGCCTTCAGTCTGAATATGATCATAGATGTTGATTTGTTTTGGTCATGCCTCTGAAATATATGGGGATTGTTTTATTGTATGTGCATTCAGTCTGAATATGATCGAAAGTTGTGTGTGCTTTCAATCTTGAAATGGGGGCTGTGCTTCTATTGGGTATTGGGACATATAGAGTATATATGTGTGGAGGTCCTTAATAATTGAAAAATGGCCTTATTGATTAAATGTCTTTGCTAATCACATTATCACATTGATGGCCTGCCCAATCCTCCATGTTAGAGGACCGATTGTTGGTAATTAGCCCACGTATATCTCCTTATGGTCCATTCTAAAGATAACGACACAAATGTTTATATTCAATGTGTCCTTACATTGATATAATCAAACCAACGAGAGTAGCTTAAATAAGCATGAATATCACCCAGTATGGGAATACAGAAATACATCCCGCAGCTCTCCATTATATCATAGATGAATTAAATCCAAATAAAATAAATATGATGTATTGCAGTAGGTAGACTCTGTATTATGTAAATGAATGTGATTTGATTGGCCAGACACAAGAATCAAACTAACATGTTTATTATATGATCTATTCTCTTGTCCCGTGGGGTATCACAGCTTGTAAATTGTTTAAGGAGGTCTTAGCAAACACGCATGTTGTTCCATTCATTGGGAGAAACAGCGATTTAAGCTCCTGGTGGTTCCTGGCTTCGGACCTAGTATTATATTCTATCCTATCAATACTTCAGGGCGTGACTCCACATTCAACACCAGTGTGGCTGGAGAAAGTCATATATAGTTTGTTTGTTGTTGTTTTACATCCAAGCAACATCTAAAGTAATATCAGGATAGCCATAGCTTATTTCAATGCACACTCACGGTGACTGTATAGTGCTTCCCCCACTGGGAGACCAGGCTGCTGGCATCATAATCCGATATCCTGCACATACACATTATCCTGAGACTGTGCATACCAATGCTTGACCTATCCTATTAATGCCGAACACCAGGCTAGATAACAACAATTATCAATTTGTATAAATCATTGGTTTTACTCGCGGCTCGGATTCAAACTCCCGACGTTCCATTCGGGAAGCCTGCGCTCTACCGATTACGCCACCACATCCGGGACTCTATATAATTTAACAGAGGATCAGCTCGCAAGCTCACATGCCTACAACGTTTAGTTCTAGGCATTCCATTACGCCGCTGTTATTTCCCTGTTTTTTTCTTGCTATTCCTGCTTGCACTGAGAAGAACTCTGTAAGTTTAATGGCAGACCGACCACTGTGTGATGTTCGCATGCAGCCTGTGGAAGCTTGGCAAGCTGCTCCTGATGGCTATATGCAGTAAAAAGTATATTTAAATAGATCCACATCAGTAAAAAAGGACTTACAGCCTGGAATCACATTAGGTATCACTTATCGCATGCGTATTTCAAAATTGTATTTTTCATATATTATTAAGGATCACTTATCGCATGCACATTTTTTAAATGTATTTCTCGGCACTGTCAAGGAATCTTAATTCCACTAGTTTCCTTCTTGGAGTATACATCCAGAAAACCTTCTGGATGGTTGGTTGGTTTTTTGGAGTTTTGCGTCCTGGCAACATCTAATGTCATATCAGGACGGTTACTGACTTGTGACAGAGGTGCCTCTATAGTGCTGCCTCACTGGGAGACAAAGCTGCCATGACCATGCTCATGACCTGATTTCCCAATCAGTGACATTATCCTGACACTGAGCCAACTAGTCTTCATCCTATCATAGCAGCAAGTATACATTTGTAGGTCATTGGTTTGACTTGACGAGGGTTCGAACCTGTGGGTTTGAATCCCAGGATCTACCAGAACAGGAGACGGCGACTCAACTCATTCAGCCATCCCGTCTGGATGTACAAAAGTCTGCGCTGATGACTAAATCTACTTAAATCTTTCCGAATCCATGTTTTCCACTATCTTTTTTTTTTTTCACAATCCAGCTTCCGATATACTTTCTGAATCGATTCCTTATTGTATATTTAACACACTCCTGACAGTAAATGAATTATAACTGCTCACCGATACCCACTCTGAATGATAATCTGCCAACAGCCGAGGATTCGGCGTCAGACTTGACCCAGATGACCTCAAGCTTAGACCCATCCGACAAGGTTTGCTCTGCTCGGCCACATACAGATAACAGTACACCGCCAGATACCCCGGGAACACCCTTATTAATAGGCATTACACACGCGCCAGCCAGCCCACTAGGCGACTGCATTGTTTCGATCGGTGGCCACCAGGGCGTGGCATGTCGATAGGAGTGACACCCGCCAGCCTCGCTATCGATCCAGCTTCCGGTTCACGTAAATAGAACGAATAAGGGAGATACTCAGTGCAGTTTGTCTCATCTGTCAGAATTGCTCGGCAGACTTGTTCTCCAGCTGAGAGCTGCAACTTCACTCTCTTCTACCGATTTATTCCATTATGATCATCGCAAATGCTGAAGGGATTTCATCGTAAGGGTATATATATATATATATATATATATGTAGATGGAGTCGGCTTCCCCTGGGGCTAAGGTCTGGGATGCACGATTAAAGAACTATAGAGATTAAAAGATGCAGACTCTACGGCGTCTGTCTACCAACTGAGAACCTAGCCCCCCACCCTCATCTCTCCCCTCCACACTCCCCTCCCCCACCCCGTGCCCACTCCTCTGCCCACTCCTCTCCCCACTCCCATCCCCTCCCCCCTCCCCACTGCCATCCCCACTCACCTCCCCTTCCCCTCCCTATTCCTCCTCCCACTACCACTTTCCCTCCCACTCCGCTTTCCACTCCCCTCTCCACTGCCCTCCCCATTCCCCTTCCCACTCCCCTCCCCACTCCCCTCCCCAGCCCGCTCTCGCCTTCCCTGTCCCCGCCCCACTCCTCTCCTTTCTCCCCTCTCCACTTCCCTCCCCACTCTCATTCCCGCTCCCTCCCCATCCGACTCCCACTCCCCTCCCAACTCCTCTCCCTCCTCACACTGGTACCCATGCCTTCAGGCTGAACAGAATGCAGCGCGCCGCCACCGGCATCCTGGTCACTCACTTCCTGCCAGGCCGCCAGGGGTCCTTCTCGCCGTGGTAACAGGTATTGATCCCATGGACCATGTCCGGGTACGGAGACAGTGGTGACCCCTGGGGAGACCCGACTGAACTAGTAACGACCCATGTAGAGCTGCTGGCCTTCTTCAGGCAAAATGTTGCCTTTCTTGGCGGCGGCCTGTCAATATGACCGGATCTGGAAAGGTCACTTTGGAATCCGATTGTGGCGCCACCCCGTAAGACCGGCCGGCAACTGCGCGTGTAGAGCTAGGGTGTAGTGGAACTGGACTTTGCGGAATGGGCGCTTGTTATGATAGGACCCTGGTAGCCAGGGTCTAAGCGTTTGGAATTGAGAGGCCCGAGGAAATGATGGGGGGATTGTATAGGTTATGGGGGTTGGTTGATGGGGTGCAGTGAATGGATGGTGGGGAGGGTTTGTGAATGTGGGTTAGCTGATGTGGTAGCCAGCTTGGGGAAATAATGAGCGTTTGTGAGTGAGTGCATACATAGTATGGGTTGGTTGAAAGTGGACAAATGCAAATTCTAGAGTGGGTGATTACCATTGAACAAGGCATAAACACACATATTATATATATATATATATTTTACCTCCTCCTCACCCTCTTGGCTATTTATAGCCCATTGAGATATCGCACTCCCGTCTGATCAATTTGCTTTCCCAACTCACCGTGAATGGACGTACAAACGGTGAGCTCCAGTCTTCTATAACTACCTACACTACCAAAGTATATTGGAATTATTTGAATATTACTAAAAGTCCAACATGGTTGGCAACCTTCTTTAAAGGCGTAGTTGTTAGAGCTGCATTTGGTATGCTCTGGAAATTATTCTAAATTGTCTTGGTGGCTCTACTGGTGGAGCGGGAGCCGCTGGTGGTGTTGTCAGTGGGATTACATGTCTGCCCAGTTAAATGCCTAACGCACATGCGCCCAAGTCGCCCTTTATACGACAACAGAATTGTGCGCCTAGCTAGTGCCAGACCTCGAGGGCATTCACATATAAAATTTGGACTAAGTTAGGTTATTCAAAATTACAAGAAATAATTCTTGTCTCGGTTTGGTGACCGAAAAATGGGGAGAGGCACCCCGGCACAGGTATGCACAGAGGCTACGTACACTGTGTACCAATATACCCATTTTTGGTTGTAAAATAATTGAGGGTATATTGGATAGGTCAAAGAAGTCTGTCGAGGCAAGTGTCTCAAGTCAATATTAATTATTGTTGCAGAGTGATTTTACTCTTTTTGCAACGTGGCCTTGGCTAAATATACGCTTATATAGTTGCAGATGGCGGCCAGACAGACACACTGCAGACCGGCTATACATTCCAATGAGTCAGAGTTGGCTGGTGACCACAAGGGCAATCAAGGCAGTCAACAAGATGATGCAGCACTCAGTCCAGAGCAAGGCCGACCAGCCGCTTCAACTGGGCATGGCTATGGAATCAAGGCTGGACAAACTAATACAGTGGAAAGTGCAACAATAGCTGGACCTGGCAAGCAAGACTGGTTCAAAACATGACCTGGCTCATGCCTTATCAGAAACTGACTCTGATGAGGTTTTTTTGTGCTCACAACACTCAATTGCTTGGTGTATGCTGGAAAAAAGGGGGAAAAAGTGCCGAAAATGTAAGTCAAACGCTTCTACTTCTTCTGACTCTGACTTGTCTGAGGGGGCCAAATACTATAGACCAAAGGCTAAGCCTAAGCCTAAGAAGAAGAAAAGTAAACATAAGAAATCGAAAAAGAGTAAACACTCCTCATCTTCGGACAGTTCTGAATCATCTTTCCCTTCCTCTGACTCTGACAATAAACAGCATGGTGTTCTGGAAAGACAGCTAGCTAACGTTGGCAAGAAGAAAAGGTGTGAACCGGTGGACTCAGTGAGGGTGTGCTCCCTCCTTAGAACAGCTCTTGATGCTGGATTTGAGACATTTAAGCCAGCTGAAATAATTTCCAAAGCAAGAGAGAAATACACAGGTGTTAAGGGGGTGAAGGAGTCTTTTTTAAGAGAAATGGACTCGGATGTCATTATGAATGACCAGATGTGTAGGTTCGAGACCAATATGCATACCATGCAGTCAGCGGTATCATCAGCAATGGCTGCGATTGTACCAATTGCGAATTGCATGGCCAATGAACATTGGTTTACCACATTGGCCTCCACCATGAATGATGGTTTGGAAGGACTAGCAGCAGGAAGTAGCTATGCTACCTTCAAGAGGTACGAGAACGTTTTCAAGAATGTTATGACTGACGCAGGGAAAGAGGTCACACGATCCAAGAAGATAAACGATAAAAATGGAAAAGAATACACCCTTTTCATGCCACCTAAACCAATCCCAGGGAAGCACTGGGACAAAAGTCAATTGTACGGTGGGCAAATCCAACATCTGATCAAGAAAGCAGAGACTGGTACCAAAAATGTGAAGCATATGGGTATAAAAACCAAGACACCTGACTATCAACCCCACATCAAGCGCCAAAGGTTCGAACCCCCAAAGAGACCCTACTACAAGGGATCGAGAGGAGGTTACAATCAGAACTTCAGGAACCGACCACAACGTGGACCGTGTAGTTGGTACGAGTCCAATCGTACCAGCTTCAACTACAACAAGCCTACTCCACATCCACGGCAACAGGGTTTCAACAAGGGAGGAGCGAAGTAGACACAGCTACAGCTCTCCCCAACCAGCTGCCCTGGTAATTAATGATAATGAAATATTTGTCACTGAAAATGTATCTAATTGCTTTAGTTACTGATCAGAAGTAACATCTTCCACTGAAATATTGTCATACGTACAGGGGACACAGATACCATTTGATGAAATACCCATCCAAACAAAAATACCAAATCTGTTTAAATTTTCTAAAATTGAAATGGAAGCGGGGGATTGTGAGGTAAAGAATTTATTAATTAAAGGTGTTATTACCAAGGCTGTCCATTCAGAAAGACAATTTGTTTCAAACGTTTTCCTTAGACCTAAACCGAATGATTCACATCGCATAATTCTAGACCTTACTTCTTTGAATAAATTAGTAACCTATATGCATTTCAAAATGTTTTTGCTTAAAAATGCACTGGATTTGGTAACACACAAAGCTTGGATGGGTAACATTGATTAAAAAAATGCCTATTATTCGGTTTCAGTAAGAAAAACGTTCAGAAAATATTTATTTGGAGGAATCAGTTATATGAATACACATATATGCCGAATGGATTATCGGTCTGTCCATGTATATTTCTGAAATTGCCTAAACCAATTTAGTCCAAACTTAGTAGCCAAGGTTTTGTTATGTTTCCTTATATAGATGACTCCTTTATAATAGCAGAAAGGGAAGAACATTGCACTTTGGCCATTCAGGCCCTGAAAGCAGAATTGGTAAAAGCAGGTTTCACATTAAATTCAGACAAGTCTGTCCTAAAACCAAAACAAGAAATTATTTTTCTAGGGTTTCATATTAACACGATTAAAATGCAAGTTACAATTATGGTTGATGAAGTAGCAAAATTCAGAGACTTCACGTCAAAGATTATTAATAAAAGGAAATAATTGAAGATTAGACAGGTGGCGGCCATTATTGGACTGATGGTTGCCTACTCTCAAGGTTTACAATATGCATCTTCACATATCAAATCACTGCTTCCTCTGGGGCACACCAGACATTGACCTGTTTGCATCTAGAAATAACTTTAAATTATTTAGATATGTTTTGTGGTAACCAGAGCCAAACTCATGGAAAGTCGATGCATTTACTTTCAAATGGAAACATTTTTTCTTTTTCGCATTTCCACCATTCAGCATGGTGGGAAGAGTGGCCATGAAAATGCATCATGATGGGACGAAAGCAATCCTGCTGGCCCCGCTCTGGGAGACCCAGCCCTGGCTCGCAGCAGCCAGGAATTGGTCAAGACAATCGGTGACATTTCTACGAGCTCCCGACATCCTGTGTGGGAGACATCCATTCGACCCCCTTGATGGCATTTCTCTTCTGAGGAGGCATCTACAACCCTTTGCTATCGACAAAACAACCCTACAAAGACTGGTCTCTTCAGCCTGGAGACCAGGGACTGTCAAACTTTATGCACATTATGTTAAGAAGTGTCAATTATTTTGTACATTGTCTAAAATTGATTGTCTAACCCCCTCTCTTGCACAGGTTCTTCGCTTCCTTCGCACACCGGAGGATGAAGGGCTAGGGTTTGGGGACATTAATACAGCACACTGTGCTCTATTGGTGGTTCTTCCTAGGATAGATGGTCAAACAGTGGGGAAACATTACTTGTTTCACTGGTTTCTAAAGTCAGTTTATGAAAAGAATCCAGCAAAACCGAAATACTCTAGGTTTTGGGACGTTTCGCTAGGTTTCAAATTATTCAAAAATTGGCCAGACAACAAAAACCTTTCCATGAGAGATTTGGGGTTTAAAGTTGCCTTACTTATCCTGCTTATTACAGGGCATAGAGGCCAGACTACACTAGCTTTAAATTTAGATAAGATAGAATTGTCATAAGAAAAAGTTATTTTTGACTTAGATAAGTTATTGGAATTGAATAGGACAGGGGATCACACTCAAACACTTCGATCACATTCAAAGCTTTTTCGGAACATAAGAAACTTTGTGTGGTCAGAGCTATTAAGACATATATTCTAAACACTAAGCATGTAAGAAAGAACAATCAATTGTTGTTAAGTTACATTAAACCCTTCGGTCCAATTTCAAGAGACACATTAACAAGATGGACCCTTAGAATACGGTTAGCAGCAGCTACAGATATTAAGAATTATTCAGTGCAGTAGGATCAGATGCCAGAAAATTGGGCATTCCTATTAAAACCATTCTCAAAAATGCAGGATGGAAAACATCTCTATCATTTGCAAAACATTACAACACACGTATAGAGAAAAACAAAAACATGGTTTCAACTTTGTTAAGCAAGTCATGAGTGTGATATATGCATAATAGACGTATAGGCATGTGGCTAATATATGTTAACGAGATGCAGAGGTTTGGACAAAGGATTATGCAAATGAGATGATGTCATGGAAAGTTTAGCCGGCGGGTTCAGCGAGCCCCAGGCCGTGAATAAACCATTCAGTATCCAGAAGTCAAAGTGTTCAGACGTTGTACTTTCACAATAAGTATTAAGGCTATAAGAAATAGCAAAATTGAACACTAAGCCGAAATTATGTCTACATAAACATCTTACTGGCCTATACATAGCCAAGAGGGTGAGGACGAGGTAAAATAGGATAATTATGTTAGACTTACCTTGGTACAGTTGACACATATTTGTTGTTTTACCGAGTTTGAGGCCTCGGATATTAGTAGTTCAGTCCACCCTCCCTTCCCATTATGTTGGGTGTTATACGAGGAAATAGGCATACTTTTTGTAGGTTAATTAAAGATTGGCTGGAACTGGCTGAATATAAGTTCATATCTTGTGGCCGGAGATATAATAGATAACATAAAAGCGATCCCATGCTGATGATATTTGCTTGAGTTTGGCAATGCCCTGAGCGTGTCAGTGGCTGAATTAAAAATCGCACCACACAAACATACATAGGGCTCAGTGAATACTTAACTGTAAGGTGGTCTGGCCTCTGTTTTTACTGCCATACATCATTATAGAGACACTATCATAACAGTTGCGGATTGGGTATAGTGTTGTCCAAGAGAGAATCCCCACCTAACAATTGACATATTATCCAACCCTTGCCACTACAAAGTATCGCCCGACTCGGATATTTACTGAGGCATATTATCCTGATCTCTCTAGTAGTGCACCTGCCAACTGTCATTGAATTCTCCAATCTGGATGTTCTTGAGTGTTATGCCTTAACAATACCTTGTTATTTACTCAGGTACACCATGCCTTCCTGTCGACATCACCAATAAGCACACTGTGGAGGCCTTCGCCTTATTAAATGCAACCTTTAATGAAACATTCTTCCTGGTATTACCAGCTGCTGCACAAGCTTGAGAGAGAGATGTTACATCTGATCTTCCACACCATACTGCTATCATTCTAACGCTCCATCAGTCAATAAATAAACCTTTTCCCACAGAGCGATCCCAGTGAGCTGCGATTCTACAACAGTTGCCAGCAAATAAATCGAGCAGCACAAATTGACCAGTAATCACACAATACAAACATATTGTCACAGCCATCAGAGGGGTTGGTTGGTGGTGGTGTAACTCGTCTATATGATCTTGTTCTTCCTTCAGAGGCCAATGAAGTGTAAGTTGCTATACACAACGATGTCCTTTGCCACTACGCTCACGTGGCAACAGTGGTGTTAGAAATCTTCTGTTACACCACATCTAGCCCAAGTTTCCTTACACAATTCATTTGGCGCTAGATCCCAATTAGTCACAGTAGATAGCCAGACATGCACCGTTATCTGCTACTGACTTAAATGCGTCACCACCGCCCTTGATTGGGCAACCCCCACAGATGACACCGGGTTCTTGTTGGGTTCTGCCCCTCCCCCACCCTCCTTGCTTCTTTGCCCTACTTCGTAGGCTTGCCTGCCCTATATCTGCTCATTACTGTCTATCATTCGCATCCCTCTTCTTCGCTCTCCTTGCAACGCAGATCGCTCAGCCTGTCCGGGATAACGTCGCGCTGTCCGTTCTGTTATCAGCGCTTATCTTCCCGGCCGTTCACTACGTGTGGTCGTCACACCGGGAGCTCGTCACAGAAAAACCATCACCCATTATCTGCCGTTGCTCCCCAACACCAACAAAACAATCACCCTGAAGTAGAAAAACCAAACAAATTGAATAAAAATAAATACAACGCACGTGCCTGTTTTATATTTGCATACCGGTTTCACTTTACTTAAAGCTGCATAGTCCGATGAAATCTCAAATTCTCAAACCCAAACCAAGTATCTAGGTTTGATTTTACATATCTAACGTAGATACTGATGCACTTATTAAGCATTTGTTTCTGCGTAGAAGGCAATACTGAGTCAATTTAACAGAACCTGTTACTGCAGAAGTCTATGGTGGCAAGCTTGCCAAAACTAATTTTCCATGTTTGCACTCAAAATATCTCAAAAGTTTACCATTTAAAATAAAAGTAACTTTGAACTAATGTAAGGTAGATACGAGTGATTGATCTAATATATTTATCTCAGAAAAAATACAGAAATTCAAAACCATCGGACTATGCAACTTTAAGGCAGACTCGTCCGCTCCTTCTTCTATACCGCATCACCATATCGTAATTGAAACGCTGGTTAATGAACCTATTTCCAGTCGCACAATCAAACGCGCGCGGGCACAATACTGTTTCGACTGGCAAATATCAATCAAGGGCAATATATCCTTTCTGGTACCACTGCCTCCACTTGGATTCTCGTTAACTATTGCAAGAAGCCCTGTGTTGTTCTCTAACAAATTAATCCATGTTTACTGACTGTTTTGGCCCTCTGCTTCATGGTCTGAATTCCCCTCTGATCCTCCAATGGCGTCTCAGTCTCCGCATATGTGCCAACAGGGGAATTTATGTCGCTGTTTTCTGACTGTTTTTTTTTTCAAGGTGCAGGGACTTCCTTTTATTATCATAGTATTATTCCGCATCAACTATACTTTACATTCAACTTATCCACACGATGACGCTGTCTCCCAGGATAAACCCACCCTGCCTTTTTTGTTGTTGTGGTTCCGCAGAGTCTGCGTAGGGAGTTGCGTGCTTATTATCTCCTAGCGGCAAGTAAAGAAACATGCCTGCCTGCATGTAATAATGCTTCGTTTGGGGACCTGTATCGCCAGATCTAAAAGAAAGAATGAAAGAATGAAAGAATGAACGAATGAAAGAATGAAAGAATGAAAGAATGAAAGAATGAAAGAATGAAAGAATGCCGTCCCCCCGAAGTAGATGGCAGTAATTAAAACCCTGGAGTGCATGCTGCTGTTAGGTGTGAAGGTGTACCAGCGTAGGGCTGCATGGTGAGGTGGGCTGGGTGGGGTGGGGTAGGGTTGGGGGTGGGGTGGGGGGGGGGGGGGGGGGGGGGGGTAGGGTAGGGTGTGGTGTGGTTGGCTAGGGTGGGGATGGGGTGGAGTGGGGTGCCGGGGTGGAGGTAGGGTGAGGGGGTGGCGGGTGGAGGTAGGTTGTAGGGTTGGAGAAGCGGGGTGGTGGGCGTGGGAGGCGGGTGGAGGTCCTCCAGGTGGGGTGGAGGTGGGTTGACCAGCATGCATACCAAACAACCATACGCACCTCATCTGAGCTGTTTCCCTCCCCAAACCCCCACCTCCCCACTACCCCCTCCCCCACACACATACACCGGCCAGTCACCACCATCCGTGCATAGGCTATGGGGTTGGAGGGGGGGGGGGGGGGCAGCTCATCGCTAGCCCATACACGTACAACACGATGATTACGACGTCGGTTGCAGCCAACAAGTGTTGAGCACGTGTCCTTTGTAGACGCCGATCGCGCCTGGTAATGACTTTGTAATGCCATGAGGCAAGGACATGAGGGCCGTGTGTGAATTACAAAGAAAGGGGAACACAATCACCAGGGGGGGGGGGGAGGGGGGGCGTGAGGCGGGGAGGGAGGGGAGGGGGGCTAGAACGCGTGCCTGCTGGCAGCATATGAACTGAGTTTTTGAGTGGCGCACGCAGCGACTGTGACGATGGGCGCTGGACGCTAGCAGCGCACCTCACGTCGGTGGCGATTGCCTCACTGAAGGATCTGCTGGTGCTTCACAGTGCGCTTCCGGGAATCAGTGGGATGAGTGAGCCCTCTTTATGCCACTTAATGCCCGCCGGATGGCGGTGGGAAGGAAGAAGCGGGCGACAGGGAGTTACGATGTTGTGTGCAGATGGCATGACGGTATTTACGGATCAGCTAGCAACATACCAGATGGGATGACCGAATGAGTGACTGACTCCGTTTTACTAGATCCAGGAGCAGCCATTGCTGGCCACTGTCAGGTGAGTCCTGTCGGTGAGTGATTGGTCTGCCCAGTGTGCAAGGTGTTGAGCTCAGCGACTACTCCCTACAGACCAGACGGGATGGCCGAATGAGTTAGAGAGTCTGTCTCCCGTGCTGGTAGATCGTGGGGTCGTTGCTTCGAACCCTGGTTGAGTCTAACCAATGACTTAAAAATTGATACTTGTCACTTCCTAGCCAGGCACTCGGCATTATTAGGACAGGGTAAGGAATGGTGTGCTCAGTGTTAGGATAATGTGACTGAGTGGGATACTAGGTCATGGTGCCAGCAGCCTGGTTTCCCAGTGGGACAGCACTATAAAGTCACCATGAGTGTGCACTGTCACAAGTCGGTACCCGTCCTGATATGACCTTAGATGTTGCTAGGATATAAAACAACAACAAACAAACTCCCTCCAGAAAAAAAGATTACAGATCGCTGATCAATTCACTCTTTTCATATGAGAGAGAGGACTGGTGAGGACTTCTAGATGGAATATTCATTGTGGTCGATTTTACTAGTGGAAATATGGATGTTTTTCGAATGAAGTCACAATGAGTTATGTACAGGTAGTTATTAGCGGTTTCCCGGCGCCAGGTTGCCCTGCCTCCCGGCGCCCCGAGACTCCCGGCGCCGGACCTCAATTCAAATAATATAAATATGAATAAAATGTGATAACCAACAATAAAACAAATGAAATATAAATGCAATCATTTTTATTTTATATTTTTTTTATTGAGGCTGTATTTATACTGCCCATAGCATATAAGCCCATGTATTCAGGCTTGTTTTCAATGCTGGCCAGCTGTAGTGTTTGTGTTATCTTATCACACAGTAGCTGCTGATAAGGTATTTGATTGCCTGCATTTCAGTAGCAGATAGATAGTTGGTTGGTATGGTTAGTAACCTATGTTATTTTTTTTAATTTTCTTGGCATATATGTATTTTATTTGTTTCTACTCTTACTACTAGACTAGCCTACTGCTATTTACATATCATAGGCTTATACATAGCTGTGTGGGGTGCTATCTGGCTACTTTTGGCATGGTTACCTTCCATCGGGCGTCCCGCTGTTGGGTACTTCTAGATGGAATAATCATTGTGGTGGATTTTACTATTGGAAATATGGATGTTTCGCGAATGAAGTTATGGTGAGGTATGTACGGGTAGAATATACAAGGCAAGTTTTGATTAATGTTGCTGTACCAGCAAGAAATGACAAATTTGTGGGGATTATGCACCAGATACATACTTCAAAACCAGACACAGATAATTACTTTTTTGGGCTTAATAAATTTTCACACAGCCTTATATTTCTATCACAATAGAACATAAGTCATTGAAGCTCCTCTCAATAGTACAATTGATACTATTAGCTTTTAACTACTCTAACTTCGCAGGTGGTACAACCTGGTAAGACAATATGATTACTGTTAATCATTACTTATGTGCAAGTCAATAATTAATTGTTATATCATAATATTCATATGATAGTTATTCTTGAATGCAGGATTCTTTGAAGATACTTGAAAATGAACACATGAGGCAGGAGCTAAGGGTGGATCATGGTCACGCAGTCAACTCCCATCCGGCATACACACACATTTGCACTTGCAGTACACACATCATCATTCATCATAGGGAAATAAAAGGGACCAATAGATCTCAGCCAAATTGGAACACGAGAGCTGATGGTCCCTTCTTAAATAGGTTTTTTAATTTACATAATTAACAACACTGCTTGATATCGATCTTCCCAGTGTTCTTAGGCAGTCTAATGATGTCCCACACTCTCGCATATTCTTGAGCTTCCCCTCGGTGTAGGCTATGGCATGTGACCCAACAGCCACCAGGGAAGTCCAGCATATTGCAATGCCATTCACAAGCATTTGGTGAATAGATGACGACCATGAGCCCTTCCTTCAGCACGTATCTCTGGATAACTTAAGAAATAACTACAGTCAGATGTTAAATTTTGCCAAGATTTAAGTGTATAGCTTTGACCTGCCACTGGCATTTTCTCACAGAACTAAACAGTCTTTTGGAGCCAGCGGGGGCTCCCAGGCAGTGGAACTACAGCCAGAGCCGGTGTTCTTGTCAACACAATGAGGACTCTATTAAAGTCAGAAGGGATACTAATAGTGATAGAGTTCATATCATGCAACGCAACAACACTTAAGTAATCTAGACTGTCGATAGGAACAACATGACTGGGTAACACAGGCAAGAAGCATGCAAATGAACTAAGAGGGAAAGTATTAATGAACTAGTACCAGGACTAGATGTTAGCCGTGTAAGTAGGCACAGGGCCAACCAGGTTGGGAAAACCACAGTTCCCACCAGAGATAGTCAACCACAATTCTGACTAGCATTAATGATGCAGTATGTGATGCGCAGCCATATTCATGGAGGGCCAACCAGAGCGGGAAACCTTGACAAGCAGCCCTAGCCATGGAGGGCAAAACGTTGTATTGCCCCCAGGCAGTGGAACAACAGCCAGAGCCGGCGGTCTCGACAACAGAATGAGGACTATTAAAGTCCGAAGGAATACTAATAGTGGCAGGGTCTATATCATACAACACAGTAACACTTAAATTATTTAGACAGTCTATAGGAACAACTTGATGAGGAACACAGGTAATAAGCATGGATATGAACCAAGAGGGAAAGTATTAAATAAACTAGTAGCATGACCAGTTATAGGACTTTCTGGAGGCACACGTCCAACCAGGGTGGGAAAACAACAGCTCCCACTGGTGGTAGTGTAACCACAATGCTGACAAGCAGTAATGACGGAGTGTGTGATGTGAAGCCCTAGCCGTGGAGGCCGAACCAGCGTGGGAAAACAACAGCTCCCACCGGTCGATGCGTAACCACAATGCTGACAAGCATGAATGATGGCGTGTGTGATGTGCAGCCGTTGCCGTGGAGGGCGAACCAGGAGCGGGAAAACAACAGTTCCCACCGGTTGATGCGTAACCACAATGCTGACAAGCATGAATGATGGTGTGTGTGATGTGAAGCCCTAGCCGTGGAGGGCGAACCAGGGGTGGGAAAACAACAGTTCCCACCGGTTGATGTGTAACCACAATGCTGACAAGCATGAATGACAGAGTGTGTGATGTGCAGCCCTAGCCATGGAGGGCCAATCAGGGTGGGAAAACAACAGTTCCCACCGGTGGCATCACCACCACAATGCAGACGAGCATTTCTGACCAACACCATCTGAAATATATAGCAATCAATCAATACAAAATAAACCATAACGACGAATTAAAAATAAGCAGTTGTAAGATAAACTGACGAAAATGGTCGATAGAAATCAATCACATGGTCACATTACATCACATTAATGTAAAACCATCCGACATCTACAAATAGAACTAACTACACAAAGTTAAACTTCAATTTTGGAATAAAAAGTAACATCAACAGCAAAATACAAAGTTTTCAAAGAACAGACAACGAAAAACGACCGAGATAGATCGATCCCTTGGTCCCCATTCGGTCTAGCTACTTGAGCCTCCATTCGTAGCTATTTGAGCCATTATTATAAACACATTTTATCTCAATGGAACATATATCAAAGGAAAGAACGTGAATAGACCATAAACCTGGTATTCATCAAATTGATCTAATGTAAATATCAAGAAAGTGACATCAATGTTCACTTGAAAATATGCCTAATTATGTGCCCTTTGCCCTATAATAAACCAGCCAAAAGTTGTGACCCATATTACTAGTTTTATGAGCAAGACTGAGGCATGAATGGC
Source organism: Branchipolynoe longqiensis (assembly GCA_030323885.1). Taxonomy (NCBI): domain Eukaryota; kingdom Metazoa; phylum Annelida; class Polychaeta; order Phyllodocida; family Polynoidae; genus Branchipolynoe; species Branchipolynoe longqiensis. The sequence continues at coordinate 70,128,456 of CM059191.1, forward strand.
AACTGCAATTTGAGTGAGACAGAGGGGACATTGTGAGCAAGTGCTGCAGATTAAATAACTCTCAGGGCCATCTACCAAACATCCTTAAAACGTCACAACATGTACAGAACTAATAAAGGAACATCATGTGCACAGCTTAATAGGACATTTTAATCACTATTGAGTGATTTGAAGAAGATTTTGTGGAGAAAAGCAAAACTTGAAAATCAACCCCCAACCTTTGTAACTAATACTGGTCCAACTGAAACAATTAAAATGAAGATGGAGACAAATATGTGCTCTATGTCATGAAACCACTAGTTAAATTGTAGCTAGAAAACCCTCCGTATGGCGACCTGAAAGATATCACATTATGCAAAGCAGCTCCGCGCAGCGAAATGGAGCCAGTGTTATCATCATCGCCGACAATGCCTTGGAACACATATTCACCAAAAAGACTAAATAAATGAGTAGCGTGAACTATGGAGACATATGTAGGGTGACCTAAAAGTTATACAGGTGATGCGGATTCCGAGGGACACCAGTTTGCCTGGGACCCTTCCATTCAAATGCATTCTTAACGGCCGTGAGCAAATCTTCATACAGAAGAAGACAAATATCTCCCAAATTATACCATCCAGAAACAAATCGCTTGGTACACATAGAAAACATCTTTACCATGAAGACTATATTAAATTTATAAGGTTAGGGTTCTTGAATTCTATTAATTTTGAATAAAACTTACGTTTTGCACTGCGCGTACCATCAAACTCAAGGCATTGTCAATGGTCGTGAGCAATCTTCATACAGAAAATACAGAAAAAGTCAAATATCTCTCAAATTACACCATCTAGAAAAAAATTGTTTGGTATACATGTAGAAAACATCTTTACCAAAAACATTATATTAAATTTATAAGGTTAGCGGCGATGCTGTTCGATTTAGATGCATGTGCAGAAGCGATGTGTCCCTCCCAAACCCTCGCACCAGCAGCAGCACCTTCAGTGTAGGGCACACCGTTGTGCGCCCCGCAGCACTGTCAGCGTGGCCAGACAGCTGCACCCTGCAGCACCATCAGTGCAGTTAGCGCTGGCTGCACGACGCAGCACCATCAGCATACCGTGTTGTCTCGTGATGCATTGCCAACAGTCGTGAGCAAATCATCATACAGAAAGAGTCAAATATCTCGCAAATTATACCAAAACGATATTGTTATGGGCCTGGACTTCCAAAAATGTCGAATAAAACTAATGTGTTGCACTGCACTTACCGGCAACACAATGCATTGTCAATGGTCGTGAGCAATCTTCATACGGAAAAGTTGAAATATCTCTAAAACCACACCACCTAGAAATAAATCGCTTAGTACACATACAGAAAACATGTTTAGCAAAAAGATTTTATCAAAGTGAAAAGGGTAGGGATCCGGATTCCTCCTAATACACCACCGCTAAAGCATGCATTACCGTTTTCCCATGCAATCGTACAAACATGCCACAAGCACTACACGAGCCAGCCGGGTGAACTGACCGGCTTGGCATATTGCGTACGACCGACATACCGTCCAATACGACGACGTCATCAATACGACCTTCGGCCCGCATGGCGACTGACCTAAAATTGCAAAACAAAGAAACACAAACTCCCAGCGAACCATCAATCCGACTCAAGCAAATGGGAAAATCCTCCAGCGTCGTAGTCTGAACCAAACAAGATGGCACAACGGGACGATTACCGGAACTTAATACACATATCAAATTTACGTATTGAATGCCAATGATCCGTCATCGTCGATGGCCAGGTAGGGAATGGATTAGCCTTTGAATCTACTACCGGAAGTCAACTTCGATCGTAGCGATGCATGCTACAACGGTATCTATGGTATTTATAATATCAAGCCCGTAGTCAGGGTTTTGAATTACGCATGTTACTAGCAACATGTACAATTACAGTGTTATTTATGAGCATAGCTTACTGGCCTCTCGGCGCCAGGCCTCCCGGCCCCGGCCTTCCCTTAAATAATATGAATAGAAATAAAAAGTGATAACCAACAATAAAATAAATCAAATACAATAATATTTAAGGTAGGTTTTTCTTAATGTTGTACCAGCAAGACAAGCCATATGTGTGGTGATTATGCATCAGATGCATAAACGCAGTGAATTATTTATTATGCATATATATTGGTATGCAAAAAATATATCTAAATGATGTACAACAGTCCTCACAGGACCTCCCCCAGTGGCAAGTGGAAGTATATGAGTGTGCCACAGACCAGCATATACCCCCATGGTTGGCTGGAGGTTCCTCTATTGTTTGGGGTGTATGGCTATACCAACACAGTACTATCATGGGCAGTTCTCGCCTATATCCATGTGTTGTAACTAATGAATTATTTCCTAATATTCACTGTTAATTTACTCAATGTGGTCCCAACTAAACGTCATGGGAATAACCAGGAAATTAGATATAATATTTTGCTTTCTAGGGATGTATTCCAATATGAAAAACTCCCAAAACTCAGTGTGCCACAACCATAATTATGAACCTGCACATCATTAATCCTATATAAAATCCGACCTTGGTAATTGAATCGGGGGTCAAATTAGGTACTTTAACCACCATAGCCCAAACGAGATAAGCTCTCCTACCTGATTAGTATCGTCGTCTATGATTTAGTTGTGGAATGATGTCAATTCCAGAGTGGAGTGAAGCAGGGACACACTACGGTCCTAACCCCTACGTATCCCCTACATCAACTCCCCACCCCGACCCCCCACCCCCGGCTGATCCACGTCCCACACCCCGGCGAGCTGCCACTCAACATACCTAGACCGGTTTATCACCATGCCCTGCCATGCACGCACTTATCGGTGCGAAAATGTTGTGACCCCGGTACAACCTACTGGGCGGGCCGGGCGGCCAGGGCGGAGCGGGCCGGGCGGGTTGGGTGGGCTTGGGGGTGGACTGTGTCCCGGTGTGGTTGAGTAGGGTGGGGGGTGGGGTGTTCCTGGACATGCACAGACCAGTTGGCAAGTTTGGCGGCTGCCCGCCCGCCCCCCCCCCCCTTGCCCCCCGCCCCCCGTGAACACCACACTGCAAGCTGATTGGGGCATGAGCAATAGCCTCCTGTCCCCGCGCAATCCCCAAGGGGGTGTTGGGCATGGAGCTTTCCTTTCACATTCACCGGTGCCGAGGGTTCGAGGGCTTCCACGGCCGTCCCCCTCTCCGGTCCCCTCGCTCCCGCCGGCAAAACAAACCCCTTCCCGGCCGCTCCCCACTCCCCGGCCCCCTCTCCCCGGCCCCCTCTCCCCGCTCCCCGCTCCCCGCTCCCCGCTCCCCGCTCCCCGCTCCCCGCTCCCCCCGCTCCCCTCTGCCCCGCCCTAACCGCCGGTGGGACCCCGGCTGGGGTCGGTCACGGTCCCGTAGGCGCACAGTGGCTAACGCCGGATATACGTGTGTATAACGGGGCGGATGTATTAAGGGGCGATACGTCAGACTTCACCACGCCTCTTGTCCGACTACCGGCGCCGGGCCGATCACTCACCAGCCTCCCCTGCCTCAGTCCTGACGGGGCGTCAATACGCCAGCCACCCCCCACCCCCAAAACAATATTCATTATCAACAATATGAGCCTTAATATTTCAATAAGAGGCAGACTTAGTTTGACACACAAAGTCATAAGAACACCAAGGCCCTTTCCGGTAATATGAACGCCAGTGGTATTTATGGGCGTCATCACTGAACGCAATCTCGGCTCTAATTGGAAGCTTCCGTCGATATGCATTTGTGGGTATGATCAGGTTTTGTTGACAGACATAGCATTAATATTTCCGCAAACCTATTCCTACTTCAACAGTCGGTATGGGAACTGGGGTAGAAGGCTATTTAATTTGTAACCTATTCCGAATGGTTGAGTGACCTTTGAACCCAGTTTCCGGTGTGGAAAGTTGGTTGGTTATTGGACGTGTATGTCCTGGTAACATCTGAGGTCATATCAGGACTGGTACCGTCATGGGACAGCGTAGACTCCCGGCAACGTTATGGTGCTCGGAAATCAGGATGTCGGCACCATGACCCAGTATCAAACTCAGTGACATTATTGTGACGCTTTTCATTTTAAATGATCCAATTTGGAGATCTTTGAAGTGCAAACATGAATTAATTGTGACACGCACCTCAAAACTTGACACCATAGTCTGCTGCAGGAACAAATTATATTAAAGTGACTCAGTATTCCCTTCTATGTGGCAACAAATGCTAAGTGCATCAGTTAGATTAGATAAAGGATTCACCCAGTACTTGTAGTACACAGGTGAAGACCAGCCTTATATAAATACTGGCGAAAATAGCGTTAGTATGGAACAAGAAGTAGAATGCCTGGCACCAGTTTCAAATGCTTACTTGTATCAGAACAGAGTTGGTGAAATGGGAGAGAATGCAAAAAGACAAGATGGCAGCCAGAGAATGCCATCAATTTCACTTTTAAATTGCATTAAAGTATATGTTTTATTATATTTTCCAACTCAAAAGTAGCGGGTAAACATGAAGACAGATACAAAGAATAAATGTTGCTTCTTAGATTGTGAAATTAGGCTCTCCTAAAGACTCAGTTCATTAGCCCGATTTTTCGACCGTTTTTATATAAGGCTGGTTTTCACCCCTGTACTGGAAATATGGGGTGAATCTTGTATCTACAGTTAGATATGTAGAATCAAATTGAGAAAATTGTTTCGGTTTTGAAAATGTGATGTTTTCATCGGATTAGGCAGCTGTACCACAATACATGCAGTCTATGTGTGTGTTGCGCGCGCTATCCGTAGGTAGTTAGCTCTACGTGCCAATGTACTTGATCACAGTGCGTGTGACCCTGTGTGTTAACTGTCAGTGTGTGCCGGGGGGGGGGGTCTGGATGGGGGGGGGGTGGGGGTGAGTGACGGGGTCTCTATGCGTTAACTGCCGGTGTGTGCCTGTGGGGTTTTGGGGGTTTGGGGTGAGGGAGTAGGGGGTCCTACCCCCCCCCCCCCCCCATCTACTTGGCACGTGAAGGGACACTATACACACTCACCACTGCGCAGGCTCAACCACCCGATCGCTGCCCAACGCGTGAGTTGCTCGGCCCTGGTTAATGGAGTCGTGTAGTGGTCGTACTACCGCCTGCCAATGGGAGATACTCACAGCTACTCAGCCCGGGAACATTACGGCACGCCAAGACCACCTGACCTCGGGGAGGTCGGCACGTGACGGCGCACCACGCCGGCACGCGCGGGCTATTTCCGGGCGATGCATATGGCCTCCCGCCTGTTGGCGGAGTCACGTGACTGCCGCTACTCGCCAAGGGAACGGGAACGCGCGGCCAAGTAGCAACCTCATCGCGGTACCGCTGTTAATCAGGCGTATCAATAACACACAGGGAGCTCTTTAGATCAAGTTCACTGGGGCGTGTCCAGATCACATAGCAAATATAGAGATTATGTCAACCTCATTAGAGTCTGTCCAGATCACGGAATCACTCACATATCAACAAATAACCTTCAATGATCATACAAACGTGTCCAGATTAAAGAACAACTAGACTGATCATCATATCACTGGGGTATGTCCAGATCACATACCAAGTATTCATATCAGAACAAATTCAATGGGGTGTAAACAGATCGCAGAACAAGACCACGGGTCAAAGCACCGTTACCGGCACATGTCCAGACCACATAACAACTACACCAATCAGAACAACCTGACTTGGGTGTGGACAGACCATCAAATATCTACACAGATTATATCAACCCCAGTGGGTCGTGTCCGCATCGCATACCAAACCTGGTCATAATAACACCAGTGGGGCATGTACAGATCACAGAACAACTAGCCCAATCAGAACTACCTCAGTGGAGGCTTTGCAGATCGCCAAGTGACTAAACAGACGATATCAACCTGTCCACATCACATAACAAGTCCCCTGGTCATAACACCATCACTGGGGTATCTCCAGACGCGAGAAGAAAAACAGGACTCGACACACCACCATCTGGAAGTGTCCAGGCGCTGTTGACCTTATTTTCATCCAGGGAGTTGGATCACGTGCTAGGATGTCAGCTTCCTAATCGCGAAGCATGAGGCTCTGCGGGATAGCTAGTCCCCTAGGGCGTAATCGATTAATCGACTCTGGTCACCCAAGCCACTTTTTGGCGCATGCGTACATCCTGCAGACTCGGGTCGAATAATCAAATACGCTTCTCCATGCTCAGGGTGAGAAAAATGGTGGCCCTTTTATTTGTTTTTTTAATAGCCGATATAATTACAGCAAAATATGATTTTAATATTTTTATGATGGTATAGTTTAGTGATATTTCCATTTCATTAATCTATGCTATTAGTATTACCATAACAAAATATGTATGACTGGTACCGGTGGCTGTTATCCTGCAGGTCGGTAACAGCGCAAATGTGACGTCATCGCTCTTTGCAAACCCCAGCCAAGAGGTGGGTACTGGGGTCGAGTTCTTTTGCACATGGCATGTGTATTTGTCGACTCCACTCGCGGTGTTCTAGTTGAAATTCTGACGACTTGGGTGACCTGAGGAAGGTGTTTGCTATGTCAGTTAGCTGCATTATTCAGAGTTAGCTCCGCCTGCTGAGGCTTAGTACGATGTAAAGCGCCCAGAGTCATTCATCGACACGGCGCGCCCGTCCCGCCATGTCGCTGGTTCCCGTAATGGTCCCCGGGCATACAAGGCGAGAAGGCGAGCAGAGCATATAGCATATAGGCGCCGTGACTGTAACTTGTAAGGCAGACAACAGCGGTATTAGAACTAGCTGACTAGATGACATCAGTTAAACATGGGGTGGGCTATGGGTTGTATATATACGTGTTTACTGCAGTAGGCTGGGCTGTATGTTACCATCCAATCATTTATATATATGTGAGGCATAACGAATTATCCGAGTATAAAGGAGCAAATGAGTTATTTGATGACATATATTATTGTTTATCCTGATTCTGTGTGCTGGTTCCTGCGCCCCCCAAGACTGGTGGTGTCGCCACCAGCACTAAGTTGCCGTCCCTACTGGTGGCTGCAACCTCACACGTGCAGGAGATTATACTCATTCCACTCTCAATTATATATATGTATATGTATATACAGATGAACCTCGATCCTATGGAGTAATAGGGGGAGCAGTTGTCTGGTAAAGCCGTTTGTCCGTTGCAGCGACGAAATTGTCCGGAGGGTACGAAAATAAACACAAAATACAGAACTAAGGTTCATAAAAAGTGCTACCCACAATCACTTAGATGTTGCTAGGATGTAAAACAACAACAAACAACAACAACATCGAATAATCGTGGAAAGTGCGTTTAAAAAATGTGTCAAGTTTCAACTGCTTGCCTCGCTGATACTGTTCCCTAATATTCACTCTAGCAGATTGTGTCCGTTGGATCCGGAATCTGCATTGGTGTCCGTTGGATCGAGGTTCATCTGTATATGTATATATATATAGACGTGTGTCCACTATAATTTATCATGTGAATATAAATAAGTAAGGTACTGGCATTATTATTTCCGGATTTTATACTCATCCCACTCACAGTTATATATATATATGTGTATATAGCCCGTATACACGCCTGTATGCACTTGTAAAGCAAGGAGGGATCCGGCTACACTCTCTACCCCGTTGACACTATTGGTTCCAGGGTTCGACACCAGGTGAGCTTGCAGCGCCGCTGGCACCCCGGTCGCTTCCCCAATGCACCAAGCGGTTCATTCGGGTTCCAGCTGCGCTTGAAGCGACTGCTCAGGCTTGGTTGTTGGTTGGGTTTTTTATTTTTTTCACGATAGGGCGGTTGGCCCAGCCAGATATCACTCTCACCCTATTAACATTGATGATGCTAATTGTGAGACTTTACGATGATAATTGTTCATCTTTGATATATTACTATTATCCTGATTGTTCATCAGGCTTCCATTATTCCAATTACATTGTTTATCCTTGTTATGCATTTGAGGATGCTAAGTTGATTATCATGAATCTGCAATTGTGAATAAATTGATATCGCCAATTCATTACTATGTTTGTCGCCTCCTCTTGCTTACATATATATACATATATATATATATACATATATATATATGTATGTGTGTATATATAGACAGGTGTCCAATATTTTAGCATATTAATATAAATAACTATGGTACTGGCATAATTCCTTATTTCTTTATATGTCATAATCTGGATCAGTCTGGTGTATATTCCACTTGCCCGTCATTCAGATAATATATATAACATATATAATATATCAATATTGTCTACCAAACGAGAGAGAGAGACAGACCAATAGGATTGGTCAAGTTTCTGGCTGAGAATAACTGCTGTACCGAAATCTTAAAGCAAAAATTGATGGCAATTGATGATTCAAACTAGTGCCCAGGTTGTAAAATTCTGCTGGAGCCTGGTTCGCACTGCAGGAAATGGACGGTCAACTATGCTTAAACAATAATATAAGAAATAATATACACATTTCGACTTGATAATAACATTAATCAAGTTCTCCGCTTATTTATATATAATACAGGATATTGAATATATAGACAGATGTGCAATGTAATTTATTATGGGAATATACATACCATAATTGCCGGCATCCCTCTTTATATATTTCTACATCACAGACATAGATACATAGTTATATGAATATAACATTTGCTTATATTCAGAATGAACGACCTATATTAGTAAGCAGTTAGATGGACTATTGATATTCATTTCTTTACACCCCTTCATTCAATGGCAATCACTTTTGGCACTTTGGTCTGGCATGCTCATTGAAATATTGATAAAGCTATATATATATATATTTTACCTCGGTAAACAGCCTCAGGCTAGCCTCAGGCTAGGGAGAGGTATGCACGTCCGGTACCAGCAATTAGCATATACAACTCACGACTGGATAACGTGTCGTTGGGTTGCTCCGGCAAAATTAGTCTACATACAAGCAAATACGCAGTAAGTATAATAAAAACTGTGGTTAGCTTAATTATGATGCATTAGAGCATCAATATGGAAAGTTTAGACTTTCGTTGGTCCAATTTGGACGAGTTATTTGGTTATAAACAACCAAGGATAGAACACTCGAGTGGGTTTCGCGAAGGAACCAAACCGGTCATTAGCGGTTATGTCAACACCCGGGTCACCGTGTGACTATGGGTAGAGATGTGGGTTTCGCCCTATCTCATGTGGAAATTCTCTCGTACTCTAATAGAGAGTAATGTTGGAGATGCTCCTGGGTTTCTTTTATAGACTCCCCTAGACAAAACTTTTTCAGGCGTTTCTCCGAGTTTCGTAGCATTTTCTCCAACTTGTTGACGTAGTAGTCACAGGTGGGAGAAGTGTGCGGAACAGAGGGATGGGCGGGCCGATACACTGGTCCCGACCCCGCGTAAGGTTTGGGCTTGACCCACAACCCACGCACAAATTTAGCTTATTACGCCTGTGTTATAACGGTATAAACACGTTCTTTAACACCAATAGATGTCCAAATGAGTTTGAAACAACCATATTGTGACATATATATATACCGGGACTGATCAAAAATGTTTGTTTCAGTTCCCGATGGCCACGAAGCGGAGTTAAGCGCGGTGCAGCAGCAGCCGAGGGGCGTGTTCCGAGTGGAGTGGACGAGGAGTACGACTCCTCACCCGTGTTGTCGGCAGGGCCGTCGACACAGCCCCGGGCGCATATCCTCTCCGACCCGGACGAGGACGCAGTGCCTGATGTGCCTGCGCCTCCAGATTGGGAGGCTCGCTTTGCAAGATTGGAAAGCCACATCTTGACTGCCAAATCGCCTGTGTCTCGGAAGCGGCGTAGGCCGAGTGTCCAAGAGGATTCATTTGAGGATTTCTTGGACACAGACTCGGCGGTGGAGCTTAAGGCTCCTCCTCCTCCTTCTCCTAAACGGAGGAAGAAGAAGAAACAGGTGATTTCTTCGGGTGATGAATTCACCAAGGAGCGGGCAGAGTCTGGTTTGCGCAAAAAGCGGAAGACTAAGTCCAAAAAGAAGAAGAGGAAGAGGAAATATTCTTCTTCTGAGTCGTCCACTGAGTCTACTTCTACGGAATCAGACTCAGACACCGTATATGAAGGGGTCTATGCGGACATTGGCACTAAAGTGGCTAAGAAGGTGGAGAAGCCAAAGGCTAAGCGGGTTAAAACCACTACGCTTATGCGCGAGACCGTGAATGGTCATTTTCGCACGTTCAAACCGGCGGAGGTTATCTCCAAGTTAGGAGATGAGTTAACAGGCATAAAGGGTGTTCCCAACTCCATCATTAAAGAGATGGATCGGGATGTCAATATGACGGATGACCGTAAGAAGTTTGAGGATGTGTTGCACACAGTGCATAAGGCAGTGTTGGCTACCCTAACAGCTATTGTTCCTGTGGCTAATAGGATGCAGAGTGAAAATAAGTTCTCGTCTTTGGCTAAGACAATGGACAAAGGCATTGCAGTACTAGCGGCGGCAGGTAATTACCTGTCGTTTCGAAGATATGAAAATGTCTTCAAGTCAGTTTGCACAGATGCTGGCAAAGAAGTGGCTCGCTCTAAGAAGGTTACCGATAATGAGGGGAAGGAGTTTACGCTCTATCTTGCTCCAGAGCCGATTAAAGGGAAACCTTTAGATAATACCAAGATGTTTGGCGGTCAACTACAATACCTCTATAAAGAGGTAGAGACTGCAGCCAAGAGTGGCAAAAACATGGATGGCAAGAAGAAACAGGAAGTTCCTCGTTTCAAAAAGTCACGAGGGGATTTTCGTCCACGACGGTTCACCAGAGGAACCAGACCGAGTTCAAACTTCGGTCAAGGGTTTCGGGGCCGGGGCGCTCGCCCAGGCTGGACCGACAACACCGCACGGCCAATAGGTCGAGGGTTCAACTCGTCGAGACCTTTCCCCAGGGGCGGGTCCAAGTAGAGGTCCAAACACAAACTTTACAAGTCCCTGCAGCCTCTAAAAACACACAAACTGTAAGCAACTTTGTGGCTGGTAATATTAGTAATCATATTTCTGAGTGGCACAAAATTACTAGTGACCAAGAAATTATAGAAATAGTTAGGGGTGTTCAAATTCCTTTACACAAATTCCTGTACAAAGTATAATACCTTTTCCATATAACATTCAACCAGTTGAACGAGACGCACTAACTAAACAGGTACATAAATTCTTTGAGAAAGGAATTATACAAAAAGTGACACACTGTTCAGGACAGTTTATTTCAAACATTTTCTCGAGACCGAAGCCTAATGGTGATGTTCGAATGATCCTGGATTTAACAATCCTTAATAAAAGGGTGGAATATCGACATTTTAAAATGTTCTCTCTAGATACGGCACGAGATCTGATTACACCAGATGCGTGGATGGCTAGTGTTGATTTACAGGATGCATATTATACGCTTCCCATAATGGAAAAATACCGAAAATTTCTTCGATTTATTTGGGATAACCAACTCTATGAGTTTACCTGTATGCCGAATGGCTTAGCTTGTGCGCCACGTTTATTTACTAAATTGCTTAAACCTGTTTTCTCGGTAATGGCGAGGAAGGGTCATATAATGTTTCCATACATAGATGATTCTTTTATTATAGCATCAACACAAATTGGTTGTGTGAATGCAGTTTTGGATTTATGTGCATTACTCACTAAATTGGGGTTTTATGTACATCAACAAAAGTCAGTGTTTAAACCAACAAAACAACTCAAATGTTTAGGGTTTATTCTGGATACACAGTCCCTTACAGTGTCGATAACAGAACAAAAAACTAATTAAGTTTATGACTACAGCGACTCAGCTTATTAAGTTATCAAAGCCAAAAATTAGACAGGTTGCTGTTCTTATTGGCATAATGACCTCATATGCACCTGCGGTGTTATATGGGAAGGCCCATATTAAGTCGCTAGAAATAGATAAAAATTTAGCGTTAACACGAACTAAAGGCAATTTTGAGCGAAAGATGTTTATTTCGCAAGAAGGGTTACAGGATATTGGATGGTGGATGCAACATATAGCAAGTTCACCAAATCCAATCCGCATGGCGGAACCTAATACAGTAATTACTACTGATGCTTCGTTAGAAGGTTGGGGAGCTCATCGAGATGGGGTCACAACAGGAGGTAGATGGCTTGATGATGAAAAATCAGACTATATTAATGCACTAGAATTGCGTGCTATTTATCTGGGCTTACGTAGTTTAGTAAAGATAAATAAATCACAGGTTAGAATACTAACTGATAATACTACTGCCATGGCATATATTCGTAACATGGGTGGAACCAAATCAAAGTCTTGCAATCAGTTATCTAAACTGATTTGGAACTGGGCACAGGCTCAACAAGTCTGGCTGACTGTAGCGCATATTCCAGGGTCACAAAATACACTTGCAGATTATAAAAGTAGAAATTTCCATGACCATTTAGAGTGGTCTCTCTCTACACCTTTGTTTAACTTCGTTTGTGAAAAATGGGGTACACCTGAAGTTGACTTATTTGCATCACGAAATAATAACAAGTTACCCTGTTATGTTTCTTGGCATCCTGAACCGGATGCTTGGAAAGTAGATGCGTTTGCTATTACCTTGGGAAAATAATTATTTTTATATTTTCCCACCATTTAGCATTATCAGCCGAGTAGTGAGAAAAATCGGCTTGGAAGGGACACATGCGATACTGGTGGTGCCCGATTGGGACACGCAACCTTGGCTGCCAGCAGTTTCACAACTGGCAAAAGATCGTATACGATTCCCAAGAAAACTCGGGAATCTGACGCACCACGGACCGCTAGTGGTTCACGGCGACGTGTCAACGACGCCCCTATTGGCATTCCTTTTCTAAGGAAGCAGCTACAGCAATTGGACAGAATTACTGAGGATAGGATAGTATCGGATGCCTGGAGGCCAGGAACTGTCAAAATGTATACAACCTATTTAAAGAAATGGGGTGTACATTGTTTGTTAATGAAAGTTAAGCCAACAAATCCAAAGATTTCACAAGTAGCTCGGTTTCTTCGTTCTCTAGAGGATGAAGGACTTTCCTTTGGATCGATTAATGCGGCGAGGTGTGCGTTATCAATTAATATTACCTAGAATTGATGGCGAAACAGTTGGAAAACATCATGTTATTTGTTATTTACTTCGTTCAATTTATCAAAGGAATCCTCCAAAACCAAAGAATAGTCGGTTTTGGGATGTTTCTATAGTATTTAAGTTGTTTCAGGCTTGGCCTCACAACTCGTGGTTAGATATAAAACAGTTAGGTTTTAAGGTCGCGGTCCTGTTATTGTTAGTAACCGGACACAGAGGACAGACGATTGTTGCTTTATCCTTAACTGGATTAGAAATAGACAAGCAACAAGCTACGTTTGATTTAGAAAAATTGCTTAAATCGAACACGTTAGGTGACCCTTTATCAACGGTTCACTTAGACTGTTTTCCGAATGATCGGAAATTATGTGTTGTGTCGGCCATACGGGCTTATATATACAAGACAAAGGATTTACGTGCATCACAACAACTATTAGTGAGCTTTATAAAGCCACATAAGGCGATTTCACGAGACACACTTGCCAGATGGACAATTACGGTGTTGAAATTGGCTGGAGTGGATACGAGTAAATACTCTTCCCACTCAACTAGAGGAGCCATGGTCTCCAAGGCACGGGTGCTTGGTATTTCTGTGAAAAGAATACTAGCGCATGCAGGCTGGAAGACGGCTAAGTCGTTTGCAAAACATTATAATAAACGACTAGAAAAGCCTACCGGCGTTGCAAAGCGTCTTCTCGCCAACTAACAAGAATAGGTGAGAACAAAAATTTAGAATGTTATAATAATAAGAAAGAATGATATTAAGGATAAAAATGAATTATGTAAAGGTCTCCCTAGCCTGAGGCTAGCCTGAGGCTGTTTACCGAGGTAAAATAGTATAGTTATACGAGTCTTACCTTGGTACAGATGATGGATAACTGTTGTTTTACCGAGGTATAAGCCTCGGATAGATGTGGGCTAGGGCCCTCCCGCCACACCCTGCCACATCTATTCCGTTGGTGTACCTTTTCGGTAAAGTAATAGTATCCATTGTTTGAAAGTCATTTTTATCCTCAATAAGTAGGTTAAGATTGCTGGTACCGGACGTGCTTACACTCTCCCTAGCCCACATCTATCCGAGGCTTATACCTCGGTAAAACAACAGTTATCCATCATCTGTACCAAGGTAAGACTCGTATAACTATACTATATGTATATATAAATATATATATGTATCATCTACATAGATCGTACTACATAGGTATTCTATACGGTGAAAAACCAACTCCCTTGCTTTGAATGAGGGTCATGTTCTGCCACAGCTATATTTAGTTGTTATAATAAAATATCTATGCATATGCATATTCTGGATATATATGTCCACAATGGTATGTGATGAACTTGTTAAGTGATGATAAGTCATAAATAACACACACTTCTTCTGTTTTCCTCCTGTAGAACCCCGTTGCCCGGACGGACCGATAAACAGCTACATACCTGATTGGTAAGTGCACCATGATTAAGTAAAGATGAATACTTGTATTGCGTTCAGTGTTTTCTACATTCTTTATATAATCTAGCTTGAATTAACTTTTAGTTTAAAAGGTTCATCGATATATTTGAATGAAAACACTTTTCAAATGTGGTGTTCGGTGTTAGAGTGTCTGACTTTTTTCTAGGTCGGACTCCTAATCTGAAGGTCGGTGGTTCGATTCCCCATGTCCCCACCTCTGCCAATTTGGATTTCCACCTCTGTGTATAACTTACAGCATCATCAAAGGCCAGTTGCTCTCATACCATGTCTATGTGGTGTGGGAGGTTCAAATTCCCTTGGGTCGTTAAAAGTGTAGACGCAGGCTTTCTATCGACAAAATGACTAATGGTGAAAACAAGTCTATTCAGACTTATCCATGATAGGCAGTATAAATCTTCAAGAAAAAATTGTTAAATAAAAATAATGTTAATGTGCACAGCGAAATGCTGGACATGAACTTTCTGTACCCATTTTTAATATAGCAAGATAACAAGATAGCAGCATAGCAGCACAGCTCCATAACAATATCGCAGCACAGCAACATACCAGCATAGCAGCTTAGCCGCATAGCAGCATAGCAGCATAGGATCCAGGGAGTTGATTACAGTAATTATTAATTGAGTGCACCGGTATCTAAAATTAATATACAAGACCAATTCTTAGGTATGTGTTTGGATTTAGAAAATGAGAGACTTGTATCGCATTATGTATCTTTGATACTGTCACAGTCCAGCATTATACTAATTGAAGACCATGTGGTCGGGGAGCGAGCAATGCTCTTTGTGTAGAGCCCGTCCTGATATAACCAGTAGTTGTTGCCAGGACGTAAAACTCCCGCAACCAACTTTCAGTAGAGCCAGCCGATTCAGAACAAACCGTATTCAATGCGCCGTACTGAATATGTCGGTGCTTTGACAGCCAAGGCTGGGCCGCATTGAGTGCATATATGATTGATGTCTCCATTATCACGTGATTGATGCCTGCGCGTTGTTTCCAGGGATTAGGGGTCAGACTAGTACTAGTAGTTCTAAACAACTGCAGTTGGCGGCACATAATACAAAAGTGCCCCTAGCAATTAAGCAAGACGGATGGGTCACGTGATTGAAATAAGGAAATAAAAAATGCACCTCGCGAAATCCATATCCAAAACGGCATTGTTCGTAGATCCAAGGAAAATGGACATTTGAATGATTTGATGGGGGGAAATCTGGAAATTGCCATCAGCTAGATTTCCATGCGTGCATACATGATGTATGAGGAGGTATGCAAATATAAAGATCGGACGCATCATAATTTGTATTAGTCCCGATTGTTCACTAGTCCAAACTGGTGGCGCCACCAGTGTGTGTAGAGTTCACTAACTTCTCCTGATGTCCCTTCCAAGCCTTAGCTTTTTCATACTCTGTTGGGGGTATACCAGGTTTGGGAAACACTTCAATTGAGAGTCTGTTGGTACAATCAGTTCCGTTGATGTAATCCAGTATGTTAATTGGTAGGCTTTACTATAGGAAAAAGTGTTATCACCTATATCCAGTGAACCTGTTTCAACTGGCAATCAATATTTATAGGACTAGAACGAGACAAACCTGCTTCACAAATTAAGTGACTATCAGCTACAGGTGGTGTTTCAGTTAAGAGTAATTAAGGATTGAATTTAAATTAAAACAGAAGGATTTTTATGTATTACATCTCATATCATGGTGGTTTTGTTCAACTGGCAAATAATATTTATATCTTTAAAGAAAGCATCTGCTGATTTTATATTTATATGATTAGTTAGATGATCTAATGATTGTGTACTAGCAAAATACCCCTTATGTGTGGCAATTGCTGCCTCAGGGCATTGCCGAGAATGAGTGTGTGTACACTGTGTGCTGTGTCTCTGTCACTGAACCCTTGGTCAGCCCTCTCTGACCGGACCTGAGCGCATCCTCCTCTCCCCATCCCCACCCTCCCCACCCCCTCTCCCCTATCCCCTGAACACACACATGCACAGTATGCTGGTAAACAACATAACCCCCCCCCCCCCCCACTCTGCTTGCAACCAAGGATGGGAGGGGGCTACTATGGTTACTAATTAAGACACGGTGTGGGTAACCAAAGTCAGCACAATTGAGGGGGTTGAAGACAACACATGTAGGAAGTGATATTTTATTTAATTACAATATTTCTAGTACAATTATCTAGTGAATGATGGAGGCAGGGTGCACATGAATGCAAATACATGCATACATGCATACATAAATACATACATATATATATTCATACATACGCACATCTATCTTTATGTATATGTATGTATTTTCGTGCATAACTTCTGTTAACATCTTAGCTGGCAAGCCTGCAGCTACCCCACACCCACCCTGGTACTGGTAGGAGTGTGTGTGTGTGTGGATGGTCAAAGCACCGGGAACACATGTGATGGTCACCCCTGACACACAATCAGTTGGAGCAGTGTGTGTGTGTGTGGGGGGGGGGGGGGGGTGAGTATCAGAAGCAGCCTGACAAGGACCTTGGTACTTCCTCCAGTGCTCTCCTGCTCCACCCTTCACCCCCACACCCCCACACCCCACACCCCCACACCCCCTGCCACACCCCCTGCCTCTCAATCCCCACACACTGACACTGACACCAACATCTCGCCCTCCCCCTATATGAACATATTTATTTATATATACTCAAATGTGCAGTATCTTTTAGGTTTACGCCCATTAATAAATGGGGTGGGGAACTTAATGCTACCTTTTATGTTGGGTGATAATGAAGACATATCCACATGAATATGTACATGTATTATATATATCTCTGTTGTATTAAGTATAAAATTGGTGAGAGGAGTGCAAAATATTACTATTTTCTTACCTATAACTATGAAAGTAATTCATATTTGGACCATAGCCCAGGTGTTACCCCACATGTGCATCTCTATAAATGTGTGTACATTTCTAGATGTAATTGTTTGTATGTGGGTAACCATTATGTATCATTGCTAGGGATGAACAGCAGCTGGGCCACCTCCCTCGAGCTCGCTTCTTTGCCCCCCCCCCCCCCTGATTAAATAAATTAAAAGAAATATATATGTATATAACCGAATAGCATATAATGAGCCCCACTACCATGCGGTGGCGGCAGACACTACACTGCACACCTATGCAGTTACACTGGACTGCACTAGGTGGCAGCATGCTAGCCACCTGGCAGAGCCCCGACTGGGCCGCCCTCTATGGCATGTGGCTAGCACACCTCCCACCCACCTATAGAGGTGAAGTAGGACCTGCCAAGTTAGCGGGCGGGTCAGTTGACTGTTGACGCCATGGAGAGCGGATAGGTTTTGGTAATAAACCAGTTGGAAGCATACTGTACTACATCTTGGCATTCTTCCGTGAGTGCGTGGCGGTGTAGAAGACCGTGGGTCATCACGCATATATATGTATATATATATATGTGCATATATGTACAAGGCGAGTTGATTGTACCGATCAAGCAAAGAACTGAGATGGCCTTTTCAACATACCCAAATAGCCACTTCAGTTTGGAACCACTCATTGTAAGACGTGAGACATAAACACTATATAATGATCTATGCATTATTTAGTGTTGTCCTTTCTTTCGAATTACACACGAGGTGACTTCGTCTCCTATAAACGATCAAAATTCGCATCTCAGGTTATGAATCTTGAATCTGGTAAAATACTGAATCGCGTCCAGCATCCTAATTGATATATATATATACCTTCCTATTTGTAATTGTTAGGACTGCAGAGGGTATCGCACCTGTCCTACCAGTGTAATTGCGTGCGCATCCCTATATACATCTCCAAGCTACCCAGCAATTCCACTACTTTTCCTAAGTTAATTGGTTGAACACAACATGTGATTTCCCACTGTAGTTTTACCTTGAATGAAAACCATGCCACTTTTCACAGAAGCAATTCTGATTATCAAGCTAAATGGAAGGTTGCTTGGTTGTTTGAGTTTTATGTCCGGGCAACATCTAAATTCATATCAGGATATATACCGACTTGAGACCATGCACACTCATGGCGACTTTCTAGTGCTGCCTCACTGGTCGACCAGGCCACAAGCATCATTATGTGCTATCCCACTGTCACATTATCCTGACACTAAGCCAACCAGTCCTTGCCCTCTCCTAATAATGCAGAGCACTTGGCTCGGAAGCGACAAGTATACATTTTTAAGTCACTGGTTTGACTCGACCAGGGTTCAAATCCAAAATGGGAGCTGGGTGCCCAAGTCTTTCGGTCATTCCGTCTCGCTTAAATGGAAGGTCAATCTCACAGCAACCCTGGATGGGGTGACACATGGACATGCTTCTGGGAATTCATGCAGTCTCTATATGCATTGCCTTGAGCGGTATCCTGTTTCGTCGGACGGCATTATTTATCATCCTTCAGTACAAAGCGATGCGACTAATGCCAACTCCCACACCCAGTGTTCTCTGACAAGGGCCTGGCTACCCAGGGCCCTGGTGACCAACCTATTCCGCGATAATTCCTGGTGATTAAATAATATGTATATGTAAGGGATTCATTCAGCGGTGAATGAACAATCTGGCGTGTGTAACCCAAATATCTCCGTTATGTTCAAGAAGTGCTATATAGGTATATACAATATATATATATATATATATATCTCTGACAATCCGTACAGGTCTGAAGGCAGTAGTGACCAGACTCAGCTGGCATCAGGGTGGCCAGGAGCGACACACTAGTGGCAGAATCAGGAAGTAACTTCTGTGACAGTAAGATAACAGATATTAACTAATATAGAGAAGGGAACTGATAAGTGGTAGTTTTCTTGTTCATGTTCCTATAATAGATTACAGAGCAGAAATACATTTGTGGTTTACTTAATGCTGAAGTGTAAGCTCCACTACAGTCCGAATCTATTATATTTACCTTTAGCTGCCATTCCCTTTGCATCAATAGATGATGGAATGCTAGTGTTATTTCAGAGCTAGCTGATTACAAGAAAATAACAATTAATTACTTATGTGAGTTGATGGTGTGCATGCATGACAATGGATATCATCACATATTAGGTGTTGATAATACAAATTAGGCATTTATTATTGTTATTATTATTATATATATATTAACTATGAATAATAATGAACACAGACTAGTCTCACCTCTATGCAATAATATTAATAAGTAAGTATAGTGTGTTGATAACATACATAATGCATGCATACCTAGTGTTGACATGTATTTATACATATGTCGTGGGGGTGATGAAAATGGGAAATATTGTGCCTAGAGCGGGACTCGAACCCACATCTCTTTGCATTCCGGGCCAGTGTGCTAACCATTACACCACCTAGGCTCCCTGATATCAACACGCTACCGACGCCTACCTGTCTATGTGGCTCCTTGCCTGAGAGGTCAGTGCAGACCACTACACTCGTCCCCCTGGAATTGTAAGTCTTTAAATGCTTACAATTACATATATACAGGCAATGCACTTACACATACACAGGGTAGGTTCTACAACTATACAGCGTGTAGCTTGTACAGGATCCTGGTCATGGCACCAGTGTCGTGGGGGTGATGAAAATGGGAAATATTGTGCCTAGAGCGGGACTCGAACCCACATCTCTTTGCATTCCGGGCCAGTGTGCTAACCATTACACCACCTAGGCTCCCTGATATCAACACGCTACCCACGCCTACCTGTCTATGTGGCTCCTTGCCTGAGAGGTCAGTGCAGACCACTACACATATATAACAAATATATATGAAGAGTTCAGGCGCAAAACGACTTAAACTTAAAGACTAATCAAAAAGTGTAGTTTAAATAGAGATTTCTACCAGGAAATAATTTTAATTCTCACTAATTCCACTTTTCATATATTCACATGTTTATGGAGCAAAGAAGAAAAAAAGTTAGAATATAAACAAACCAACATTTGAAGGTTTGATTCCAATGTTTATTTCCATTTTTGGATCGGCGTTTACATGGTTTTGCGCCTGAACTCTTCATATATAACTGCCTAAATTATGTGTAGACGATATATATAATGAATAAAGAAGATTTGCTCAATATATATATACTCATGGATAATTGCCAAAATTCAGTTGGTAACAATAATAACTACTTTATTATAAAATAAATCCAGAGTTGTATTAATAACACATAGGCTATCGTTAAAGCTGGTGTAATACACGCAGAGCTGACCGCATTCCGAAAAGTATACATATATAACAAATGATACATAAATAGGTATAACAACACATGTTATATGTGATATGTATATAATATATGATACATAGAAACAAATCATGTAAACAACGTGTTCGTCAGCTGCGAAACACTACTTTATATTTTGCATGGCTTTCCCTATTTGCGAGTCCCATTCACAGCCTTGCATACACCCATTAAGCCATTGCATTCTTCTGCCATAAGGTTTTTTGAGCTTACACAAGAGGGTAGTTACACAGCTGGAGCTTCTTCCGACCCACCTTCCCTCCGCCTCCCTCCCACCCACCCACCCTCCGCCTCCCACCCACCCTCACCATCCCACCCACCCTCACCCGCCAACCCTCACCCTCACTCACCATCCCCCTCCCACCCACCATCCCCCTCCCACCCACCATCCCCCTCCCACCCACCATCCCCCACCCACGCACCATCCCGCTCCCGCCCACCCTCCCCATCCCACCCAGCCCCCACCCTCCCCTCCCCATCCAACCCGCCAACCGCCCAGGCTCCCCCACCAGTCCACCCGCCCGCTCACACCTACCCTCCCCTTCGCACCCACACACCCACACACACTCCCCCCATTTCCTCCAACCCACCCACCTCCGCCCTCCCTCCCTCCCACCCACCTACCCTCCCGTCACTCCCATCCACCCATCGTACCTCTCCCTTGAGGGGACAAGCCGGGTGAAGAATCTGTGACGGGAGCGCGGTAGGTGTCAGCCGGTCTGTGTGGGCCGACCACCCGGCAGGGGGCGTTGTCACTCTCTGCCTGGAGACGCACAGTGTGGTTCCGGGGATGCAGATTATTGCCACATACCCCGTCTCGGGTCCACGCCACTCAACCGGGGCGTGAAGCCGATATGGCATGTTGGGTGAGCTATGTTACTAGCGATGGCAACGTCATTTAGGATCAAAGTCAAATATATATATATAGCAGGGCGACCGGACTGGATGGCCGAATGAGTAGAGCGTCCGTCTCCTGTTTTGGGAGATCGGGGAATCCGAACCCATGGGATCGAACCCTGGTTGAGTCAAACCAATGATTTAAAAATTGTATACTTCTCACGTCCTAGCCAGGCGCTCGGCATTAATACGATAGAGCAAGGACCGGTAGGCCCAGTTTCAGGATAATGTGCTGAGGGGGATATCAGGTCATGATGCTGGTGGCCTGGTCTCCCAGTGGGGCATCACTATACAGTCACCAAGAGTGTGCACTGTCACAAGTGGGTACCCGTCCTGATATGACCTTAGATTTTGCTAGGACATAAAACAACAACAAACAACATGTAGCAGGGATTTAAGGAGGTGTACATTAACGGCTTCAGACTCGGTGCGAATTAATAGCATGCGGGAGTAAATCTGTTTTTGTTTTTTTTACTCTCCATTCTATTGGTTTAAAGATGACACACCGAGAACGAATTGTGTTGTGGGAAATTAGGTGATGCCGGGATTTGTTATCATTTCCGGGCCTCTCGGCAGTAGAATGGAATGTATGGTGGTTGAGAGTAGTGAGGGACGGGCTCTGTGGTACACACCTCGATCATTGTGTGCGAGGTATTTATCCCCCCACCCCAGTCCTCCATCCCCCAACACACACTCCCTCTAAGGAATCGGTGTATCAAATTCAGGCGGGGCGTGGGAAGCTTTAGTAGAAGCAGCCACATCAAGGGACTCAGCCTAACCAAGAACACTATGCACAAACCCACGTTCCTGTCCTGATTCTTATCCCAACCTCCGCAGCTTCACGTCGGCCCGCTTCCATGCCCCCCGGCCACCCCGCCTCGCCTGCCTCCCCACCTCCCCGCCTCCCCACCTCCCCACCTCCCCGCCTCAACAACTCCCCGCCTCAACAACTCCCCGCATCACCACCTCCCCGCATTCCCACCTCCGCGCCCCCCCCCCCCCCACCTCCACGGCTACCCCCCTCACCAGCCTCCCCGCCTATTCGCCTCCTCAGCCTCCTCGCCTCCCCACGTCCTCGCCTCCCCACGTCCTCGCCTCCCCCTTCAGGCCCCCTCCCCAACACCTCCCCGCCTCTCCGCCTCCCTTGTTCATTCACTGCCTCCCGCTTCATCGCCTCCCTAACCTCCCCATCCTCCACGCCTGGATCACTGCCACCCCGCCTTACCTGACCGCCTCTCTATCATCCAACCACCGCAGCCAACCCGCCTCCCCCCTAGACTCCCCCCCTCACTGCCATCCAGCCCCTCGCCAGTATCACCCCCCCCCCCCCACCCCGGTCACACACGAATCAATTGTCAGAACGTTTAAGCGCTGAATAAAACGTGGTATCTCCTCCACGTGAGACAGCCTCGCGGTGTGATTAAACCATATCGACATGTTCCACCACAACCCAAGCCACCACCGATACTCCGAGCCGCTGAATCCACCCGGTCCTAAACCACACCCGGAGGCCACGGCGGAAGCACCCCTGCCCGGTCCCCGGCGCCCGGAGTCCGGTGCATCAAGCCCTGAGCCGGGAGACCGGCCGATCCATACTACAGTATAACCCCGTTAAACTAAACTTGAAGGGACCCTAGAAATTTGTTTGGATTAACCGATCATTGGTTTAAGCGAGCTTTGGCATTGACTTTTGGCAAAAACGTGGGTGCATTATGAATGTAATATACAATGTATGTGGACACTTTGATTATTGGTGTTAAAGTATATACAGTATAACCCCGTTAAACTAAGATTGGTTAAATGAAATGATCGGTTAATCGAAACATTTTTCGGCGGCCCGGCAAAATACTACCATTTATCATATATTGAAGATTGCAAGGGAGTGACAATAGGTGGCATGAACGTCAACAATCTTAGATATGCCGATGACAGTGTAATACTAGCAGACAGTGAGAAAAACCTACAAGATATTGTGAATAGAATCAATACTATTCAACATGAAGATGAATGCCAGGAAGACAAATACAATGGTTATAAGTAAAAAGACAGATAAACCAAATATCAATATAACCATAGATGGCACAAACATAGAACAAGTATCCGAATCCATATATCTTGGACAAAAGATTACAAATGATAGGAGATGTGAGGAAGAAATTAAGAGAAGGATAACAATAGCCCAAACAACATTCTCCAAAATGTATAGAGTGTTAACATCAAGTAAGATATTAATACATACAAGGAAGCGTATTCTTCAGTGTTATTTATGGGCTACTCTAATGTATGGGGCTGAGACATGGACAATCTCTAAGAATATGTACAAATGTTTAGCAGCATTTGAGATGTGGACTTATCGAAGGATGATGAAAATATCATGGACAAAGAAGATCACCAACAAAGAAGTTCTCAGAAAAATTAAAAATAAGAAACGCTTGTTTGCCACTATACAGACAAAGAAACTTATTTATTTTGGCCACATCATTCATCAGAGTTCATTATACCGTACATTTTTGGAAGGGAAAGTGAATGGCAGCAGAGGGAGAGGTAGACCAAGAACATCATGGTTTACAAATATTTCATAGTGGACAGGCTTGAATTATTCACAGTCTATCAGAACAGCACACCATCGGGACAAGTGGAGAACCATTGCATCCAACCCTCGACTAGAGGACGGAACTATTGATTGATCATATAAAAGAGTCTCAGATGACATTATAACCAGATGCAAGTTTGGTTCAACCATACCGAAAGGGGCCTCTGGCCCAATAATTTCTTTTGGATTAACCAATACTTTGGTTAATCGAATACTTTGGATTAACCGACCTTAGATTAACCAACATTTTTATATGATAAATGGTAGTATTTTGGCGGGGCGCCGAAAAAAGTTTGGATTAACCGATCGTTTGGTTTAACCGAGCTTGGTTTAACAGGGTTGTAATGTACATACTTAATGGGCGCTCGTTGAAATGTTTAATCAGAAAGTAACGTGTTGGAAGATGCCAGCATCTGCTCCCCGTTGGCTCGCAGTGCACGGAACTGCTTGGAGCCGCTCCAATCTGATCTATTTTGCTCCACAGTATTCCTAGCTATTCAACACAAATAAGCACTGCTCTAGGCGGTTCCGAATCGCTCGGATATCTTCTATACTATTCAGAGCTGCTTATCCAGTCGGCTCAGAACTAGTCTAACCAGCTACACTCTGTTGTAAACTGCGCCGAACTGATTTATTCTACGCCGAGCTGCTCCGAGCTGCTCAGCTCGCTTCCGAGCTGCTCCGAACTATTCTAACCTGCTCAATTCAACTCTAAGCTGATCCCACCTACTCTCTTCAGCTCCGCGCAAAGTCTGAACTTCTCCTAGTCGATTCCTGCTGCTCATTCTTGGCTACCCACCATATCGAGCCGTTCCAGATAACTGAGAGCACGTTTTAAACGCTGTGAGTTGCTCGGTGCGATTCTGAGTGGGTCCTCTGACCCTGCATTGAATTCCGATAGTTGTGACGCTTCCAGCATTCTACCTGGTTAAACACTTTGCCTAATCCTACTCACAAGGCTGACTAGCCCCACACTTGGATGGTGAGGGGGAGGGTGCTAGACGATAAAGTTTCTAACAGCTTCAGAGGTGATAACCATATAGAACATACCCTCTTCATCATTAAGCTATCGCCTTTTTCATTTGGTCACGTTAACTGATGTGCATTCAACGTTTACATTGTCGCATAGCATAATGATTGTGTCTAATCTATTTAGATCTTTCCTAATATCAGTTATCCAATTCATAGTTGCTGTTCTCTGACAATACCCTAGAACCTATTCTTGTAGCATATTCATGTTCACAGCTTAAGTATGAGCAGAGACTCTGGGCGGCTGAGTCTCATCGCGGCCGTCTCACGGGTATGAGGGTATCAATAAGAAGACATCAACGTTTTACTACCACCATGCCGAGAGCTCAGTTTTCTGCTAAACTCTTGGTTGTTATCTTCGTCGAGGATTAGCTACATATAACGTCATATCAGGACAGGTACTGAGTTATCACAATAAAAACTCGTGGCAACCATATATGCTTCAGACGGAGATCAAGCCGCTATCACGATGACCAGATATTCAACTCAGATATATTTTCCTGATACTGAGCTAAACAGGCATTTCGCTACCCTAGTAATGCTGAGTGTCAGGATACACATACAATTGTGTGATATCATTGGTTTGAGTAGGCATAGATTCGAACTCCTGACCCTCCACACGGGAATATTGCGTTCTTAGCAATGCTGCCTCCGCATCTCTTGTTAATCACTCACTAAACAATGCAACTATATCCTTCATAGAATATCTAGCAGAACTCTTATTTTCAAAGAGGCGTCATCCCAGCCATGTCCTCTCTTCCTGTACGCCCCCCCCCCCCCCCCCAGCACTCTGACTCTCTCTCTTTCTGTAGAAGGTGACTCACTTCTGCAACTGCTTCCTAACGAGGCACACGCAGCGAGTCGCCAAATGGAGATAATTAATTAGGTGAGATCTAACCGCATTAAGCTAAGATTCCTTATATGCGGTATGCGGCATGTGAATGCGAATGCGAATGCGAATGCGAATGCAGCATGTGGCATGCAACATGCAGCATGCAGCATTCGAATGGGTTGATTCCACCCATGCGGCATGTGGCATGCGGCATGTGGCATGCAGCGATTTGGTTTGATCTTTACAGTACCAACTTTAATTATATTTGTATAAAGTGTGCTTCAAAGTACCATTTACAAAGCCCACTCATCTGCAAATAGTTAGCTGGAAATCCACACTACAGGAACATATCTAATTAACTCCAGTCCCTGACATAACACCTCCCGCACCCACACCCACACCCACCCACACACACACACACATAGTGTCAGGATTCTCACAACTGTTTTCTATGGCAAACACACCAGTATTCGCATTCGCATGCCGCACCGATCGGTCCATGGACCGATTCAGTTGCCGCATTCGCATTCACATTCGCATTCGCATTCACATTCGGACGTATGGAAGCACCACTATTCACTTACATGCTTTTCGATTTTTTGCCGCATTCGCATTCGCATTCGCATTCACATTCGCATTCACATGCCGCATGGTGCGTATACGGAATCTTAGCTTTACCCAGAATTCCACCAACCCCTGTCGCCGAAATAAGAGTGAGTTACCTAGTTCGGCTCTTGGTCCAATCACG
Source organism: Branchipolynoe longqiensis (assembly GCA_030323885.1). Lineage (NCBI taxonomy): Eukaryota > Metazoa > Annelida > Polychaeta > Phyllodocida > Polynoidae > Branchipolynoe > Branchipolynoe longqiensis. The sequence continues at coordinate 70,155,373 of CM059191.1, forward strand.
CCTCCATATAAGGAGAGCTCGGCTGGGAAACAAACAGTTGAGTGGCAACTGTACCTGTAGAAGACTGTACCAGTAGTAGACTATACCCGTAGTAGAATGTACCAGTAATAGACTGTACCAGTAGTAGACTGTACCAGTAGTAGACTGTACCCGTAGTAGACTGTACCAGTAGTAGACTCTACCAGTAGAATACTGTCCCAGTAGTAGAGTGTATATGTAGTATGTACCAGTTGTAGACTGTGCCAGTGGTAAACTGTACCAGTAGTAGAGTGTACCAGTAGTAGACTGTACCAGTAGACTGTACCAGTAGTAGACTTCACATGTAGTAGACTGTACCAGTAGTAGAATGTACCAGTAGTAGACTGTACGAGTAGTACACTGTACCAGTAGTAGACTGTACCAGTAGTAGACTGTACCAGTAGTAGACTGTACCTGTAGTAGACTGTACCAGTAGTAGACTCTACCAGTAGAATACTGTCCCAGTAGTAGAGTGTACCAGTAGTAAGGTGTACCAGTAGTAGACTGTACCAGTAGTAGACTGTAACAGTAGTGGAGCGTACCAGTAGCAGACTGTATCAGTAGTAGACTGTACAAGTAGTAGAATGTATGAGTAGTATACTGTACCTGTAGTAGACTGTACCAGTAGTAGACTGTACCTGTAGTAGCCTGTACCAGTAGTAGACTGTACCAGTAGTATACTGTACCAGTAGTAGGCTGCACCTGTAGTATACTGTACCAGTAGTAAACTGTATTAGTAGTAGAGTGTACCAGTAGTAGACTGTACTTGTAGTAGACTGTAGCAGTAGTAGAGTGTACCAGAAGACAGCTGAGGGTTGCGACTCGAATGTTCATGAGAGGATCATGCACATAGGTCAGCTATTGACCTGTTCACGGTGTCATAGTGTATGTATAATTTGTGGTGAGAGCCAGATACAGGCATGTGACCTAAGCAGGTTTGTATCTAGCGGGTCATAGTTTGATTCCTGGTCTGCAGCCAGCGCTCATTCCCGCCAATGCCAGACCAATTATATTGCAAATAATATTCACATACAACTTCTCTATACCAGAAAGTGTGGCCACACCATCTAGGACTAAGCTGAACTATCCGCTGATGCTTCGTTTCCTCACAGTCTGATGTGTGTCTGACTGAACATAGCTGGTTGATGCGGCGGGAAGGTGAATGGGGGAGGTGGGTGGTTCTTTATGAGAACTATTGAGCACATACGAGAACATACAACGCTAATGAGCATGCGCAATATGCAGCAGCGTTCCCATTGTGTCCGTATGGACTGTGGCTTCATGGGCTGGATGTGTTGTTAGGAGGTACAGCTGTATAGATCTTTGCATCCTCCAGATATATATATATGTAGTATATGCTTTGGTTTTATGTACAGCAAGAAAATAATGTCGGCACTAGGGATTTGAGGGCTGAGAGTCGTGGTATGTTCCCGGTGCTTATACTCCCTGCTGCCAGTGCTATGCGTCTTAAGCTGAGTGCCTGCGACATATGCATAATATCTCAGTCAACTGCACCAGATGTTCACCCGAGAGATCAGTATAAAACCTCGGGAAGAATAAGTTATCAAACCTATTGCAGTCTGAGGAGGTGATGGAAGGAGAGGGAGGTGCAGGGAGAGGGATGGGAAGGGGTTGCGAAGGGGAAGTGTAGTTTGCAGGAAAAAAAGTGTGCGACATAATGATCTGCCATTGATGGGAACTAGCGCTTACTGCAGCACCTGAACCTAACTACGCCCCCCAAGATACAAACCAGCTTAGCTACGGGCTCGTTCAAACTTCTCCTCCTCACACCACAAACTATACACATACGGACACCATGAGGAGGTACATTACTGTAGTAGTCCATAATGGGCCTCCCTGTCACAGAGTGGGGGGAAAGACTATGTTAGCCTCTGTTTGCTATTATAGTAACAACTGGCAGCACACTAGCAGGAACAGTCTTGAGGGTGGGTTGTTCCACCAGTTGATACCAGCCACACACTCTTGAAGGCTGGCTACGTGTGACCCTGCTAGAAGACAGGATGACCGAATGAGTTGAGCATCGGTCTCCCCTTTTGATAGATCGTGGGATTCGAAACCACTGGTTATGACCATAGTCGAGTCAAAGAAATGACTTAAAGATGTATACTTGTCGATTCACAGTCAGGTGCTCTGCATTATTATGATAGGGCAAAGACCCTATACTACTAAGATGGCTCACTCCCTATCTCTCCCATGGTAATGTAAATTTTGCAGTGCCACCTTGTGGTGGGTTTGATCAGCGCAGCTGCTGGTTGGTGTTTCACATGTAGACACATACAATTATATTATACATGAGATAGGTAAGTATGAATATACATCAATATGAAATTGCTATTAACAAATACACATCATCATCAGCATCACCATCATCACACATCTTTCACATTCATATATACACTTATACATATAATATAGCACCTGTTTAACCAAGAGAACAGCCAGCGCCCCAAGTGGTGGGTTTGATCATTTTGATTACACAATACAGGCTGAGTAAGCTGTCTTAGTATTATAGGGTCTTTGGATAGGGTACGGACCGGTTGGCTGAATGTCAGGATAATATGACTGAGTGGGATATCAGGTCAAGGTGCTGGTGTTCTGGTCTGGTCAAGTCAGTACCCATGCTGATATGACCTTAAATGTTGCCAGGAGGTAAACAACTCAAACAACCAAACCAAACATGTGACCCAGCTGGGCTTGATGGATTATTCCAAGGGAATGCCCTGAGTTTCAAAGCTGACTATGTGTTTCTCTGTTATTCCCCAACATACAATAAGACACGGCCAATCACAATACTAACAATCCTATTGCAAATAATGTTCGCATATAACTTGTTCATACCAGAAATATCGAATCCCAAATGAAAATGATCCTGATTGATGATTCCAATTTGAATGGTCTCAACGGCATATATAATGCAGTAAACACCGGAAGTAAACATTGCTTACAGCCCGGCAAAGGCTTTGTATTGTTCCTGACATGCCCCACCTTTTCCCCAGTCAGAGCCCACGCACCCGGCAAGTTATCTAAGTGGAAGACTATAATAAGTAATAGCGATACCACAGCTCGTGTGATATTAATACCCCTTCAGTTGAGGGTTGCCTTCTTTTCACCATTTAATCCCTATAATGAGCTAAGCGTATGGTGAAGATAAACACAGGCACAAAAAGAACCTCTCGTCGTGGCCGTGAGTAGTGACGAGAACACTTGTAGCTCTTTTTAAAACCGATCCCGTTTAAGTTCTCACGAGATGAAAGAACGGTGTGTGGTTTGTACACACTTAACGAGGGCTCAGTAAATCCACTTGATGACTGACGCGGGTTGTATGTTTATTATGTCCTGTCTGTACCGGAAGTAGTCTTGTTACGCAGTAGGTGTGTGTAGGGCCTGGGTGATCGGGTGTCAGGTTTCTTGACGGTGGTTCCAAAGAGAACCCCCTTTGGCGTTCTCAAGAAAAGAAGCGCCATCCATAATGACGTCGGCCTTGGGTGTTAAGTGTATTTGCAGAGTGAAGGCAAAGCAACCTTTGAGAATGAGCAAAGGTGAAAGGTGGAAGCTTTCGCACTAATTACAGCTCCGTTTATTTAAAGTAACCGTTGAGGCAAATAATAACATTCCCTTTTTATTCATTTATTTGTTGTTTTAACTGTCACAATTGTTCCCTTTGGGCCGATTTAGGCTCGTTATAGTTTAGGTCAATTGGTTTTAATTCATACAACGAAGAATATTATATTGTGTATATTGAAGGCAGCAAAACTGTAGCATTTAGGTACATAGAGCTCGTGGTAACATTAGACCAAATAACTATTTAATGATAGGAATGTATTATTTGAGATAATGACGTACACTGGGAATTAATTAATTAATCTCTCACAGGAGAAACACACAAGACCGTGGCTTCTCCACCTTTGCTTAGACTTAGTATTCAATAGTGATATTGATGACATCATTTGGCAACGTCATGCCGTGCTAAGTGCGTATAATATCTATAGTCATGTGGCCAGCATTGGGACCTGAGTTAACACAGTTTATTCAACAGCCAGTGATCAGGCGTAATTCTGTTGAATCCCTAAATAATGCTCATTGTGAAAATTAAATTTCCACCCCAAAGGATGTGATTAACGATGCAAGGTGTGGAACTAAGTCGAATGTTTTTCTAGACAGTAAGCGGGTGCTCTAACCGCAGCCATATCCGGTCTGACTTCGCAGACAGCAGCGGTACTGAGCTGTTGTTGGAAATCTACCTAATTAGCGCATATATGTAGTCCCGGAATTAATCACTCCCTGCTTGTGGCACTGTTCACTATGGTCGAGTAGGGACGCCTTGTCAGTGCGATAAGGGTGAGGCATGTGAGATAAGGCTGAACCTGGGCGGCCGGCCATTGTTCACACATACACGCTGTGCTGGTACTGCAATACATCACTAGTAGTAGCTGTATGTAGGCCATGCCCCGTGACAAATACATACTGAACATATATTCCAAATATATGCGTCGCACTGGAACTGACTCGGGCCGAGCCCAGCGGGTGGTGAGGGCGGATACTGGAAGGTGGCGCCACCAGTAGCATTTGGTGAATAGTCAGGTAGAATGATAATATAATTCACCTAACGAGACACCAAGTTTGAGGCTGTAATATGAGTTTGAAAATAACCAGATGTTTATTTCTGTTAGAAGATTTAACTTCTTCAATTTAGTGATAACTGGAGTAGGGATGACTTTATCACCTATTGAAATGGTACTGCTATATGATGATTGTATACTGAACATAAAATTACTTTCTTTTATCAATTGCGCCCGTGCGGTTTGCGGGGGTGTAATGTAGGTTCTTTTTTATTCAAATGTTGTTATTCCTCTGAATACCATGTTGTCCGTGCTAATGCACTGGTCTTCCAGCCAGTGCACACCAAACAAATGTACAACAATATAGATATACAATTACAGGGAAATATGCAAAACATTGGTACATGAACAACAGGTAAAGAACAATATAAGAGAAAAAAGAAACATGTACGGGGAGGTAGCTATGTTAGACTATTATGGTAAGTGTCAGTAGGGGGTCGGGTATAACTGATTATCTTTCTAGTGGTGACCTACTCGTTGAAAGGGTGAAGATGCGATGTAGGCTGGGCCTTTGACTTGGAAATGTGAATCTAATTCATTCATTAAATGAATATGACTAGCATCTGAAAGAGGTAATTTCTTTAGATTGGCTACTATTGTAAGAAAGCTGGTATTTGTCTCGTGGAATCATAAGTCCTATTGTCCACGGACTCCAATGATATCCCCTTTTGCGAGTCTTAGTGCACCTTAAAGCTGCATAGTCCGATGAAAACATAAAATTGTCAAAACCAAAGCAATTATCTAGATTTGATTCTACATATCTAACTTAGTTGCTGGTGCACTTATTAAACATGCGTCATCACATATAAGGGGATACAGAGTCAATTAACAGAACCTGTTACTGCAGAAGCCTATGGTGTTAGATTTTTGGCAGGCTTGCCAAAATTAATGTAGCATGTTTCCATTTCAAATATCTCAAAAGTTAGCGATTTAAAATAAAAGTTACTTCAAAGATTATAATGAACAACCTAGTAGGTTTATCTCAGAAAATGAGTGAAACTCAAAACCATCGGACTCTGCAACTTTAACTCATATTGCAGGTACAGAGGCAGGCAAAATCCGATAAACAAACAGAAATACATAGCGGCAGACTAGCGAAAACTACTGCAGCTGGTGTCGCCCCCTAGTGAGTTCCGCCAGAATTAGGAAACAGCAAAACTCAGAGCTCACTTCAATCATCAGTCAGTTTAATTTGAACTCTTAGAGGTACACATTGTGACCTCCTGTCATGGCTGTGCCTGGCGAAAATGGAAAATATTGCTCCAGAAGCTGGATTGGAACCTACAGCATTTACATTCAGGGCGACTTTGCCGAGCAATACATCACATAGTCTCCGTGATGTCATGGCCCATCCACGCCTACCTGTATATGTGGATCCCTCATTGCCTGAGAGGTTTTGTTTGTTTGTTTTTGTTTTACATCCTAGCAACATCTAAGGTCATATCAGGACGGGTACCGACTTGTGACAGTACGCACTCATGGCGATTTCATAGTGCTGCCCCACTGGGATATCAGGCTGCTGGCACCATGACCTGATATCCCACTCAGTCAAATTATCCTGACACCGACCTAACCAGTCCTTGCCCTATCCTAATAATGCAGAGCACCAGGCTAGGAAGTGACAAGTATCAATTTTTAAGTCATTGGTTTGACTCAACCGGGAACCAAACTCGCGAAATCGCGATCTTCTGCACGCGAGGCCTGTGCTCTACCGATTCAGAGAGGTTAATGTATATTACTACGCTCCCATTTCCCGCATGCTTCATTATTTCTGTTTCAAAGACACCAAGGCCTTGTTTATCGATGTCGCTCTAATGATGCGGCGCCACATGGAAGCTTTGGTTGTGTTCATATATCCTTATAACTGGACCAGATCAGACGGGATAGCCGAAGCCGTCTTTTGGTACATGCAATATAATTAATACATTGACATGGGCGTAGTGGGGGACATTTCGCGTAGTTATGTTTTCCGACGATAGGTGGCACATTGGTACTAGTAGGCCTACACGGAGATCTTACAAGACAACATGCAACCGGTACTCAGGAACATACCATTACAATGTCAGTATACAGGACCATACTGTCAGTATGTCAGTGCACAGGATTACAGTACAATATGATATAATTTGGGGAACACTGATTAGTTTTTTTTTAGTTAAATCACCCCATAATGGATTTTGTGCCATTACCTTTTATGCAATTATAAGACAGTGATTGTTTTCTTCAAAGGAGGTGTCTGCACCTGGGACGTTATAGGAGGTCTCACAATAGTGTAAGGGCAGTCAAATAAAACAAAACCACTTCATACATTGACAAATTGCTCGGATATCAGGTAATGGTGCGGGCGGACTGGTCTCACAGCGAGGCAGCACTATAAAGTTGCAACGAGTGCGCACTGTCACAAGTAGGTCCCTCCTGATATTACCTTAGATGTTGCCAGGAAGTAAAACTCTAAGAAACAACCACTCTAACCAGACTTCCTGGATCACAGGAACAACGCTTTCTTGCATCATTGTGTACATGCATCATTGATTGCCAATGGCGGTGTTCCAGACTAAGTTAACAAACTGAATCTCTTCATCAGTCATGAGTTTGTCCCTTTTATGGGTCTTTTGGGGCCACTATTGATCTTCGGGATTATAATTTTATATTTGGACAAGATGTATATCCCTCAACTTTTATTAGCCTATAGGAGGATCATTCTGATATGGTACTATTGGATGGATCAATTCATTTATTTTTCAGACCTGGAATGATCACATTATATATGCACATTACATTTATATATATACATTAAAGTTCTGTCAGTTATTCATAGTTATATTATGGATCAATTCATTTATTTGTTCGATATGGAATGATCGCTTTACATACACAACCAGTGCTTCAGTGAGTAACCCTAACGGCCACTGATGCATAGACAAGTAGGTGGCACCACGTGGGGAAGTCAGGTGGTACCAGTAGATGACATAATGAGTAGATGTGAACTTCCGGGTTATTATACCTGTATAATGCCTTATGCAGCATATATATATTAGGATACATATCCTTATACTTATTGGTTAGAGCTTTGTCAGTTAATGAGTTATTACTAGTTTTATACTGGATATCAATTCATTTCTTTTTCAGACCTGGAATGATCACATTACATCTATATGTATATGTTCAAGTTCTGTCAGTTATTCATAGTTATATCCTGGATCAATTAATTTATTTGTTCAATATGGAACGATTGCTTTACATACGCAACCAATTTTCAGTTGTTCAGTGAGTAACCCTAACTGCCGCTGAGGCATAGAGAATTAGGTGGCGCCACGTGGGAAGTCAGGTGGTACCAGTAGATGACCTATTGAGTAGATGTGATCTTCCAGGTTATTATACCTGTATAATGGCTTATGCAGCATATATATATATTATTAGCAAACATATCTATATGCATATCGTGTATAGCTTTGTCAGTTATTAATAGTTTTATACTGGATATCAATTCATTTATTTTTCAGACCGGGAATGATCTCATTACATATATATATATATATATATATATATATATATACCTATATACATGAAGCTTTCATGCGAAAAAAAACCATAAAAGCGAATTCAACAATTGTTATTAACATTGGAATAAAAACCTTCAAAAAGTTCCTTTCTTATATTCCTACCTTTGTCTTCATTGCTACACAACCATACGATCGTATGAAAAGTGGAATTAGTGAGTATTTAAATAATTTTGAGGGACAAATCTAATCCGTTATTTAAACTACATTTATGAATCGGCGATTACGGGGATTTACGCCTGAACTCTTCATATATATATATATATATATATATATATATATATCTGTCAGTTATTAATACACAAGTAAATGCCCTTCCTCCTCCATCAGACCACCCCTGGCCTCTGTTCCTGCTCCTAGCCTCTGTGCCACTTGCCATGGGGAGCAATTATGCCCTGCAGAGCATGTCAGTATTAGCTATGAACGGCGGCCAGTGTCCCACAATGCACTGCTGATCATGCTCAGCTCACCACCCATGGGTACAATGAATAAAGCTAATGTATCACGCCGCACTGAGCAAAGTAAACTGCCATCAACAACAGTGGGTTACTAATATAAACGGACCGCAGCAGGGAGCAGAGGCCTCCTGACCCATGAGGGATGGTTCTCACAGTGCCTTTGTTAACAGTTTCGCTCCACCATTTGGACCCCCCATCCGGGGAGCCAGAGACACAATAATCTTTGGGATTGTTTATCTTTCTTGATTACATTGATTGAATCTGTGCGTGGGGGGGGGGGAGTAAATTTCAACAGTTGACTTCCTCATTCAACTGCTCCTCCCTGTATATGTCCTCGTTAATGCCAAACAGCGGGCCCAGTAGTGACAAGTATGAATAGTAAATTCATTGGTTTAACGCGACTCAGGTTTGAAGGTGTGGTTTGAATTCCACGTCCTGCTTAAATGGAAAGCGGGTGTTCCACACCAGTGCATATCCCTTATGGCTGAGTGCATTCATGATACATTTGTACAGTTTGCAGACATTCTGCTAGGCTAAAATTGCATACTCCGATGAAAGCATGCACTTTTCAAAAGTAAATCCATTATCTGAATATGACCTTGCCTATCCAACTTACATATTGCTGCACTTATTACGTGACAAACAAGAAAAGCTTGTTTGCCACTATACAGACAAAGAAACTTATTTATTTTGGCCACATCATTCGTCAGAGTTCAATATACTGTACATTGTTGGAAGGGAAGGTGAATGGCAGCAGAGGGAGAGGGAGACCAAGAACATCATGGTTTACAAATATTTCACAGTGGACAGGCTTGAATTATTCACAGTCTATCAGAACAGCACAACATCGGGACAAGTGGAGAACCATTGCATCCAACCCTCGACTAGAGGATGGAACTATTGATTGATTGATTACGTGACTGCTGCTACATTCGTTATCCATTTCATAAACGCTGTTACTGCTGAAGCCTATTAGGTCAGAGCTTTGACAAGTAAGCGCAAATTAATTATGCATGTTTACACTTCCAATATCTCCGAAGATAGTCATTTAAAATAAAAGTTACCTCAGATATATCAATAAGCCTACTATATTAATCTATAAAGAATTCAAGAATCTCAAAGCAGTCGGACTATGCACCTTCAAAGCATTGCTACTCAGATGAGGCCACCAGTATCTGGTGAACATTGCACCTTTGACGAGTAATTGTGCTACCGTCACAGGTTGGGAGAGGTGCTGTCGTGGGAGGGAGGGGGTGGGGGGTAATGACAATGGGAAATATTGCGACTAGAACAGGATTCGAAACCACGCATTGTCTATAGACTTCCATTTATTGTTCCTCCCGGCGGAAATCATAAGTAAAAGGCCATAGATGTATACGTGGAAATGAAGAGAAACCAGAGCATCTTGCATTCTGTGCTACTGTGTTAACCATTACACTACCTAGGATCCCTGATGTCACTCCGTATCTACGCCGACCTGACGGCTTGTTACCTGATAGCTCAGTGGGGACTACTTAATAGAAGCACTACGATTCTAACTTTGTGAAGACGCCGGCCTAAATCGGCTATTCTGAACCAGCATGGAGCACAACCTTGTTCCGAAAGAGTGGATGGGATCTCAAACGATATTATGGTATTCCGGTTAAGTGCTGGGCCAATTTTTTGCATTAAAATGCTGACTTTTGATCGTTCCTTTATTAAGGCGGATTAAATTGTATTTGGAGTCTAATGTGTCTCCTTGCTGCTAAATGGCACAGTAATGAAACCATTGTTTTCATTGTATTTACTACATGTAAACATAATAATAACTTAATAAGTATCTGGATTCGGGAGCGGAAGAGAATGTAAACTTGATTGGGTAGGAGACTATCCCTGAAATGGCACATATGTGTGTTCGATTTCCGCCCTAGCTCCGATATTTATCCTGGTAAAGCCCCAGTCACACAAAGCCCGACGAGCCCGGATTTTTAGCCAGACCACCCCCGGACCTCTCCCCCGGACCACCCCGGACCACCCCGGATAAAATCGCTATTTTTTGTCGTTTTTGCCTCGCTCTCACACCTACACGGATGAGCCATGGTCCACAGCCACGGATTAGTCCCGGATCAGCCCTGGATCGGCCCCGGACAACCCCCGGACAACCCCCGGACGACCCCTAGATAAACCCCGGACTACTCCTGGAGTATAACATGACCCAGACTGCCCCCCGGACAACCCGGATGAGTCATGGATCACACACGGATGATGCTGGTTAACCCCAGATTGCAATATTCCCCGGATCACCCCAGATGACCCTAGATGTTTTAAACATTTTAAAACATCCGGGGCCGACCCCGGATGAGGCCGGACCGGCCACGGATCACCAAGGATCATCAAAGATCACCAAGGACCAGCCATGGATGAGCCACGGATCACGCCGGATCACCAGGGACCACGCTGGATCACGGTCCGGGGCTCGTCCGGCCCTTGATCCGGGTAGATCTGACTGGGGCTTAAGTGTCAATATTTTCCACAATTTGTAACTAGCCTTTTCGTTATTCTATGAAGTAGCAATGTGGACGATAATAATGTGAATACCAGTATCTTATAGCATGTAACCCGAAGTTTCTTCCGAGGACTTTATCACTACGACTAATTAACTGGATTCCCTGTTTGCAGAATCCGACAACGGCCATTGTGTCCGTTGTCTCAGCTTGAATTAGGTTCTCTGAAGTAAATCTCTCTTTTAAGAGGATGCTTAAATCTCACATCAGCACTGCAATATTATCCCATATATTTGAAATTTGATTTTCACTCTGCCGTGTGCACAAAGTCGGCTGGCCGAATCGATAATTGCGCTGGCTGGCTTCCGGTCCGGGAGGTCAGCGAACCCCTGCTGATTCAAACCAAAGACAACGAATTGATACTTTTCGCTATCTAACTGGGCTCTCAGGATTAATAGGATAAAGCAATGTCTGGGTAGCACTGAATCAGGATAAAGTTACTGAGTTGAGTATTGGGTGATGGCACCAACCGTTGGGTCAGTACTGTAAAGCTAGGATTCCTTACACGCGGTATGCGGTATGCGGTATGCGAATGCGAATGCGGCAAAAAATCGAAACGCCTTGAAGTCACTGAGCTACATCCCTTACACGCGGTATGTGAATGCGAATGCGAATGGGCAACTCGATCGGTCCCTGTAGCAACCGGTGTGGCATGCGGCATGCGGCATGCGGTATGCAAATAGAAACCTCAGTCGAACTTGTCCATTAGTTTTAGACTAGGAGAGGTGACTGATCAGTGCAGAACGGTCACACACAGGGGTGCGGAGGGGAAACATATGGTAGTGGTGGTGGTGGGGGTTCGGGTTGGTAAAAATGCTACCATAGCCACACAAATTTGAATACTTATCTATAATTTGGTAATTATAAAGGTAGGAACCCCCATGTGACATACTAATAGGTACATAGATATAAATGCCATATTAGGTCATATGCAGTGCAGTATGGAGTATACTTGTTTATTTTTATTTTTTAAACATAACCAGTTGTGTACAGCATGCCGCATGTCGCATACCATGTAGAAGGAATCCTCCCATTCGCATACCGCATACCGCATGCCACATGCCGCATACCGCATACCGCGTAGAAGGAATCTTAGCTTAAAGTTGCAAAGACTAAGCACTTTCCTAAGCCAGCACCCGTTCTGAGTAGGTCAGATTAGTTGCTGCCGGGACGTAAATCCATGAACTCAATAGAAAAATAAGAATATGTTTTGTTAACCACCACTATTATCTTAATTCACACTTTGCACTGATATATTCTGAAGCAATTCACGTAGTATTTAAAGGAATTTTCTCCAAAATGGCTCCTTGTGTGACTATATCGCTATACGGAAGTTTGGAGCCGGTCATCCCAATTCAAATTACAACCTGTCACCACATTCCTCATACATTCTGCCGAATTTAATTCTAAACTTTCCTTAGTTACCTTCAACACTTCTGATTCTTCAATGAGACTGGTTATAGGAACAATAGTAGAATCCATTTTAGATTCATGGCTGCATTGTAAAGACCACAATGGAAATTATTTTTCTGTATTGTTAAGAGATAAATATTGCTATACAAGTGACATACTCTGCTTGTAATAGCCGTGGGTGTATCCATTTCTGCAAAGTCCACACGACTGTTGGAAATGTCAAAGATGGCTACCTGTGTTCCTGTATCGCTGTGCGCCTATTTCGAGGCCGGCATCAAATTACACGTGATCATCACATTCTGCATACATCCTGCCAATGTTCATTCAAGACTTCATTAGTTACCTTCAACAATTCTGATTCTTCAATGAGACGGGTTTTCGGAACAATACTAGAATCCATTTTAGATTCATGGCTGCATTGTAAAGACCACAATGTAAATTATTTTTCTGTATTGATAATATATAAATATTGCTATACGAGTGACATACTCTGCTTGTAACAGCCGTGGGTGTATCCCTTTCTACAAAGTCCATACGACTGTTGGAAATATCAAAGATGGCTGCCTGTGTTTCTGTATCGCTGTGCGCCTATTTTTGATCATCACATTCCTCATACATTCTGCCGATTTTCATTCTAGACTTTCATGAGTTACCTTCAACAATTCCCTATGCTCATTTACACAAATATTAGGAACAATATTTGAATGCATTTTAAGTCCGAGACCTCACTGTGACGTCCCCAATGACAATTATTATGTTGTATTGATGACATAGACATATTACTAGACAAATATTGTACTGTCCCTGTAAGGATCGTGGGTTTAACCATTTCTGTGAAGTCTACAGGACTGTTGGAAAGGTCAAAGGGCACCTCGTATATCACTGAAATACTGACGTTTCAGGATTGTTGCTAAAGGGGCTGTCACACCTCACCGGATTGAGCAATGGACAGAATTGTCTAGTCCGGTGGTCATAAGTATCAAAATGTATTAAAATGTGTCAAAATGTTGCGCTATCGAGTCAATGGCTGCTGGAAAAACAGACATGAAATGGACATGAAATGGACATGAAACGGACATGAAACGGACATGAAACAGACATGAAACGGGTTTCTGGCGGGGGAGTGGGGATAGGTGGAAGTTGAGTCGCCAAAAGGCCGACAAACTCTCCGCCAATCAGGAGCGAGTCGGTTATGTCCGCGAGTACTCGGCACTGTTCGGATCGACTCGGGAATTGCTCGCAGGGAGCTGTTCACTCCTGGAGGGGCAGAAGACAAATTATCATGGCAGATCCGGGGCACTTCATTGGGCGAGGTTAGCGTTCGGTAGCTCATTTCCTGAGCGGAATGAGGCCGGTGGAGCGGGGGGGGGGGCGGGGCCGCGAGCGGGAGGGGGGGGGCGGCTAGAGGGAAGTGGGGATGGGAGGGAGCTTTGAGTTCGCGGCGGCGCACACGGGAGACCAAAGTCTGAACTTCACCGCCAAGGTGCCCCACCTCTACCCACATAAACAGACATATTGAAATACACAGTGTGGGTGAAGGTGTTGGCCGCCAGTCTGAGATAATGTTCTGACTCCAATTAGAAAATGAGTCCCCAGTCATTTTATATGTATAATAAAGCGACTCCCTGTACTATTCTGTCTAGAGGATCCCCACCAAGTTTCCTTTCGTAGACATCGAATAATTTTCTAATATGTAATGATCATTACTTATGATTAAAAGAATCACTAAGACATTTTGTATTTCAAACAAACGATCTTCGCTAATATGAATACACACATATGTATCAACATACATGGAAATAAGTACGCGTACATATCACAATAAAAGCGGTGAGATATCCTGTACCCTACCTGAAAGATCCATTGACCTACAGTCGCGATGTTATAGGTGTAAAGTACGAGTCGACACTTCGAGTTCCAGTTAGTGACTGACGTTTATTCTATCCACAGTTTCCTAGGCAACCTACCAGTCGCAGCTGGTTCCCTCGTGTACCCGGTTGACCCATATATCTTACATCTCCCTTTCATCAGAATTCATGGACTACAACAACTCCCCACATACAATAAATATGATAAATACAATAACTTACATCATGCAACAAATCTAATAAATTACAACAGATGATAAATACAATAAATATCGACTACCTCCCCCCATAAATGTTAACAGTCCAAGAGCATTTATTTGATAACGGTAGAGATACGTGTGAGTCTCCATTAACACAGGAATATCCATTGATACAAGAAACAACATCTTACACGCCTACAATAACTTTATAACTATTAACAACTCGAACAACTTTATGTTTTGATGACAGTATGCGATAACAAGTGATAATATGTAACTTTAGCTGACATGCACAATGTAATTACTCTAATAAATATTGATTTTCTGTACACTTGATTATAGCGTTCAGTATAATGTTGTATTAATTATGTTTTAATTATTGAAGTTACTTAAACATTATCTTATTTTATGTTCTAACATCTCGTGATACAACACGTGGTTAATTTAATTTAATTGCTGGGTATATACACATCAGTATACATCAATTTCGGTGTGGTGTGAAATCCATTCCAGATTTTATTCGTTTTGTAAACCTTGAATGATTAGCATTGACTTATCTTCTATCGTTAATATGCACTGTACTTAAATAACATGTTCAAACTTGACCAATTGTCTATTGACACCACCAGACATGCAAATGAGTGAACTTGGACTCAAAAACCCATTCTGTTAACCGGGCGAATATCCCGGCCGTATCTACTGGTATATGGAATTGTCTGTATATCCTTTGTCTTTGGGGAGCTGGGTTTTTCATCAACATTTTTTGATTTAAACATGTGTCGGCGATTTCTTTTTATGAAATGATGTTGTTTATTTACAATAACGTAATCCCGTGGACCAGGTGTATTTGCCTTCACAATTTTACCAGATTGCCATTCGCCTCTGTGGTCCAGATAACGTACCCGTTCTCCTATTCCCAATAATTTGTGTTCCGGACCTGCACTTGTATCATAGTATCTTTTTTGTATTTGTTGTGAATGATGTATTTCGTTTCTCTTCGATAGTTGTGGCTGTGGCCTTAATTGTTTCTCCAAAATCGGAATTTTTGATCTGAGTGTTCGAGACATTAATAATTTAGCTGGAGAGGCACCCATGCCTTGCAAGGTTGTATTTCTGTAATTCAGCAAGGCAATGTTAATGTCTTTTTTGTCAAGCACTGATTTTTTAATCATACGTTTAATAGTTTGTACATATCTCTCAACCTGACCGTTACTTTGGGGGAACATTGGATTTGAAAAGACCGGAATAAATTCATATTCATTTGCAAAGCGCAAATACTCAGCACTACTGAATTGAGGTCCATTATCTGAAACTACGTATTTTGGTATCCCGTACCTACCAAATACCTGCCTCATAGCATCAATTATAGACATACTTGTTGTACTTGTCAACTCTATCACTTCTGGGAATTTTGTGTAGTAATCCACCAATAGCAAATATGTTGTGTGTTCAACATAGAACAGGTCCAGCCCAATCTTATAGTACGGTATATCTATTACTTCATGGCTTATCAAAGGTTCAGCGGCTTGTTTATTTCGTAATCCCTGACATATTTGGCAGCGTGACACCATGTCTTCAATGTGATTACCTAACCCAGGCCAAAAAATGGTATCACGTGCCAATTGTTTACATCGTACCACACCCAGATGTGACTCGTGTACCCTGTTTAACATTTCTTTTTGTAGGGCTTTAGGGATAATAATGCGGTTATCTTTGAGTAAAATGTCGTCGTGTATTGTGATGTTAGATCTGTACGTAAAAAATGGTTTTATACTGGGGTGCAAACCCCTGTTATGTTTGGGCCACCCCTCTCTTGTTAATACTATAATTTTCTGTAAAGCGTTGTCTTTTGCCACCTCTGTTTTGATTCTGTTCATAATGTTATGCTCTATGTCCACTGCTGCCACCGTTATGTCGTTGTCGAATAAGTCATCAGGGCTCGTTAGTGTTGTGTGTGCCCGTGACAGTGTGTCAGTTCATCAGCACTTGATTCTTGGTCCATTACGTCTGATATGGAATCCACTCTCGTAATCAAATTCAGTTCGACACACGCACACTTTCCTAGAAGGGGGCTCCCTTCTTTTGTGACTTGGAATTTTAATGGATGACCACGGATTTCGATCCATGACTCCCCCATCGGCCGGATTCGCTGACCTGAATACGTCACGAGGTGACAACGTGATGGTGATAACGCCAACCCACCAATTTTGTCATAAACCTCTCTTGGAATGATGTTTGCCTGCGATCCCGTGTCCAGCTTGAACTTGATCACTTGGCCGTTTACTACGATATTGGCATACCATAGACTATCCTCATCTGCATCGTTGTCGTTCAGTGTACCCACGAACAGATCGTGTGTGACGTCATCTCCCTCGTCCCTACGTATCCACTGTATCGTGTCATCGTTTCGATCGACGCCCACTTCATTGACTACTGTACGTCGATTCGCATTACTTTTACACATTTTAATAAAATGTCCACTTCGTCCACAGGCAATGCATTGCTTGTCTTTTGCTGGGCATCGTCCTTGTAAGTGTTTGTATCCACAATTAAAACACTTCGGACCAGATAAACTGGAATGTGAAGACATTTGTTGTTGATGTGTCGTCCGTCTCCATGGCGCCGGCTGGCGCTGTGACGTCATGCCGTGATTTACTTTGGAAATCATATCGACAGTTTCAGCTGACACATTATACGACACATCTGTTAACAACTCTGATCTGTGCTCACTCAACCGACACATATTAATGCACATATCCAATGACAAATTGTTAGTCTGCAATAAACGATCTCGGAGGTTTTTGCTTTTGATGCCACATACAAGTCTATCACATAATAATGAGTCCTCGAGAGCACCGTATTGACAAAAAGACACTCGATTTCGAAGCGTTCTGATGTACGTGTCCATTCCTTCGTTTGTCTGGTTGAGCGTATTAAACTGGTATCTGACCACCGTAATGTTCGTCTTACCTTCGCAATATTTTTTGAAAGCCGCAATTAAAATTTCTATCTTGTCCCGATCAGCTGTATTTATATCCAGTGTGCGATGTATCTTCTGTGCTTCAGCCCCTGCTACGTGTAAAAACACGCAGCACTGGACTTTCTCCGACTTGTTACTTACTCCGGCCGCTGTCGCATAAATCTTGTATGAATCAACCCATTGATACCAGTTCAGAGTGAGATTGCCCTCTAGGTTGAGTGGCATCGGGGGTTTTAATCCAGATAATGCCATAATCCCTGAAGGCAAGCCACATCTGACAACATGTAAAGTACGAGTCGACACTTCGAGTTCCAGTTAGTGACTGACGTTTATTCTATCCACAGTTTCCTAGGCAACCTACCAGTCGCAGCTGGTTCCCTCGTGTACCCGGTTGACCCATATATCTTACAAGTCAATGTTATTATGCGCAATGAAATGACCAGGTAGTCACAATATTATGGGAGTCGGAATATTATCTCAAACCTCTTCCCATTTGGCAGATCTTGGGTTCGAATTCTGAGCTAGTCTACACACTGACTTAGAAATTCATATCTAGGCTCCAATTAACTGAGCTGGTAAATTCTTAAGATTTAAGAAGCACAATATATTCTTTATGTACGTCTTCACATTTACCCACTACTTTTGAGTTGGAAAATATAATAAAACATATACTTTAATCTTAACCAACTCTGTGTTGATATAAGTAACCATTTGACACTGGTGCCAGGCATTCTACTATCTGTTCCATACTAAAGCTATTTTCGCCCGTATTTAGACTACGTTGTCGTTCACCCCTGTACCGTAACTACGGGGTGAATCTTGTATCTAAGATAGTGTAGTGGTCTGCACTGACCTCTCAGGCAAGGAGCCGCATAGACAGGTAGGCGTGGGTAGTGTGTTGATATCAGGGAGCCTAGGTGGTGTAATGGTTAGCACACTGGCCTGGAATGCAAAGAGATGTGGGTTTGAGTCCCGCTCTAGGCACAATATTTCCCATTTTCATCACCCCCACGACACTGGTTGCCGTGACCATGATCCTGTACAAGCTATGCGCTGTATAATTGTTGAACCTACCCTGTGTATGTAAGTGCATTGCATTGCCTGTATGTATGTAATTGTAAGCAATAAAAGACTTACAATTCCAGGGGGACGAGTGTAGTGGTCTGCACTGACCTCTCAGGCAAGGAGCCGCATAGACAGGTAGGCGTGGGTAGTGTGTTGATATCAGGGAGCCTAGGTGGTGTAATGGTTAGCACACTGGCCTGGAATGCAAAGAGATGTGGGTTCGAGTCCCGCTCTAGGCACAATATTTCCCATTTTCATCACCCCCACGACAATAGTGTGTGAAGCGTCACCATACCTAGGCTTCCTGACACATTCACCCTATCCACCCATACTTACATGTGGTTCCTTTCCTGAGAGGACAGTGTGTACGACACTACTACACCAATAACAAATAACGTTAACAAGTATTGTTGTGTCGAATCAAAAGCATTGATCAGACACCACATAAATACATACCGACTGGACGCAGTGCCCGAATCGGTAGAGCGCAGGCCTCCTGTTCAGGAGATCAGCAGTTTGCTTGTAGTGGAGTCAAACCAATGAATTACAAAATTGATATTTGTTGCTTTCTAGCTTTTTGCTTACCATTAATAGGATAGGGCAAGGACTGGTTTCCTCAGTGTTAGGATAATGGGACTGAGTGGTATATCGGGACCTGGTGCTGATGTCCTGATTTCCCAGTGCCGGAGAACTATTAAGTAGCCATGAGCGTGCACTGTCACAAGTCAGATGTTGCTGGGAAGTAAAACCGAAACAAACAGATAAACAAACGAATACATGTCCTTGCTGTCCTGTATCTGACTCATTCCTCTCCAACCCCTTCCCCCCTGTCCCCTCTCCCGACTCTTGCTCCTGCTCCGGCCGTCCGATACTCCATTCCCGGCCGCTTCCTGCCCCCTGGGCCCATATGCATGAACAACTTTTTATTGGCTCTGGTGTTAAGGGCGGCCGGGGGGTTAGCTAACGTCGGTGTTGGAATATGTGTCACGGGAAATCTATGTGACCAAAGCATGGCAGAGTTAGCTTATTGATTTGGGAAATCCCTCTGCATTATTTATAGATTTGGGAAATCCCTCTGAGCCTGTTCCCGGTGGTGATTTGTTTTGTTTAGATTTGACAGTATGAATATCGCTGCTGATGCAGCGGTAGCGTTAATATCAGTTTGATTTTAGGGTTAATTTAATGAAATTTCACGATTTGAGTATGTAATTCTGTTAAATATGATCGCATTGAATAGATTTGGGCCTAATCGGTCCCTAACACTACCGGGCACCATCGAGCCTTGTTATTGCTGAGCCTGTTGCCGGTGAGCACTGCTATTTTACAATATTGCCGCCAATATGGCGGCAGCAGGTTTAGTTTACATTTGTCGATTTGACACTATTAATATCGCCGCCAATGTAGCAGCGGCATTAATATCGTTTCGATTTTAGGGTTCATTTAATGAAAGTTCACTTATTGCGTATGTAATTCTATTAAATATGATCGCATTGCATAGATTTGGGCCTAATTGGTAGTTAACACCGACGGTAAACTTGATATGGCTTGGGGTTAGCGTAGACGACGTTAATCTCGCGGTGTTTCCCTAAACCGTCCACATACATACCGACTTTTCGCCGCTAACACGGAGATCGCCGCTAACCACAGGTTTGCAGCGTTAACACTGCTTCATGCATATGGCCCCAGAACGCCCTCCCCCCCCTCCCCCCCCCCCCCCCCCCCCCCCCCCCCCCCCCCCCCCCCCCACACACGCACCTCCAGGCAATGCAGAGGCGGGGCTGGGTGCCGGCTAGGGGCGCCACCTGCCGGGCGATGTACTGCGGAAGTGCGCAGTTATCTGCCTTTGATAACCGCCATGCACACTTTACGACGGCGCCATGTGACAACTGACTTGCTGATGTCCCCTCGATTATGTAAACATGAGAATTAGCGCCCTCTGCCGACAAAATCCACTAAACCAACCGGCCCGGGATTCTGCAATTCTAATACCACCCCTCCTCCTCTGACCACCCGGTCTCTCTCAGGGAAAAAACCTGGAGCGGTGGCCGAATCGGGAGAGCGCGGGCCTCGCGTGTCGGAAATCGGGAGTTCGGTTCCCGGTTGAGTCAAACCAATGAATTATCAAATGTATGGTTGTCGCTTCCTAGCTGGGGACTCAGCATTAATAAGTAGGGCAAGGACTGGTTGGCTCAGTGTCAGGATAAGGTGACTGAGTCGGATATTGGGTCATGGTGCCAGCGGCCTGATTTCCCAGTGGGGCAATCCTATAAAGTCGCCATCAGTGTGCTCTGTTACGAGTCAGTGCCCGTGCTGTTATGACCTTAGATGTTGCCATGTCTTAAAACTCCAACAAATAACCAATCAACTCAGTGAGAAAGGAGTATGGAAATGTAAAACAACAAATTATCAACGACAGGAAACTAATGCAGTGCCACAATATAGGACCTGCGGTATGTATTTTAAATAGCTAGATGGCAGGCCTGGCATGGTTTGGTAATAGCGGGAGGTATATCGGGATTCCCCTAATACAATATAACCCCGTTAAACCAAACCTGAAGGGACCCTAGAAATTTGTTTGGATTAACCGATCATTCGTTTAACCAAGCTTTCACTTTCACTTGGCTTTGGCAAAAACGGGGGTGCATTATGAATGTACAATGTATCTGGACACTATGATTATTGTTTTTTTATGTATATACAGTTTAACCCCATTAAACCAACATCGGTTAAATCAAACGATCGTTTAATCCAAACTTTTTCGGCAACCTGGCAAAATATTACCATTTATCATATATGCAAAATTCTCAGATGATCTTAAAACCACCTGAAAGATTGGTTTAACTGTACCGGAAGTGGCTTGGGGCCGACCATTTTGTTTGGATTAACCGATACTTTGGGATAACCGACTTTGGTTTAACAAACTATTTTATATGATAAATGGTAGTATTTTGCCGGGCCGCCGAAAAAAGTTTGGATTAACCGATCGTTTGGTTTAACCGAGCTTGGTATAACCAGGTTGTACTGTATTGCTGAAATGCAATTAGGAGTCTATATTCCCAGCCTAGTCAAGTTCCCTCTGGATTGTCATTCTTTCACAAAGCCTCGTTCTGTTGCACTAAGCCACGATTTCCGATTGTAAGCCACTTCATGCAATCCGGTTCATTGCCACTGATTGCACTCATGGTAATGGTAAAGTAATAGCCAGACCAAGGTTATCTAATAGCATCCGAGCAATTTATCAGCAAATATAGACAGGTACTCTTCCGCATATGAAGAATTCAGGTTCAAAATCCGGTAAACGCCAGGCCAGAAGATCCAATAAATTAACATATTTGTAGCTGGAAATAATTTTGATTCACACTAATTCCACTTTTCTTGTGATGACATGATTATGGAACAATCAACACAAAAGTAGGAATTTAAAAATATGGAATTTTTGGAGGCTTGATTCCAATGTTTATCATAATTGTTGGATTGGTTTTTACGGGGTTTGGCGCCTGAGGTCTTCATATACATATCTGCATATACACACACACACACATATATATATATATATATATATATATACATATATATATATATATATAAATGATTCTCGAATTCTAATAAAGTGGGTAACAATTCTGAAATGTCCTAAGTCCCAGCATCCAAAGCTCCAGCGGATTTAAAAGCTTAATATTTAATTAAGCCCCCACTTACTCCTCACCAGATATGACGGATCCAATTAAGATCCAAATGCCCAATCTGTCACATTGCCATGTGCACGGCTGACATATAGTTTCTTAGACGACGCGTGGCTTCCCGTCATACGACAGCGGGGCGAGCCATATGTATGCTTATTCTCCATCCGCTGAGAGTTGAAGGAATCTAATACCTTATCGCGCTCAAGACGTATGTCTAATTATGAATCACATCAGGAGGCATTTTCATTTTAAAATCTGAATTCAACTTTGGCGAAGCGGTAAATTAATACCATTCGGTTATTAAATAACGATATCATAATGAGACTCGGTTTGTAAAATATATAGTGCCAGTGTTTCACGCCACCGGTAATGCCAGAGGGATGGACTTCCAGTCCACAGATTAGTAGCCCTCCTCGTATAAACTCATGTGTAGCTAGGACCTAAAACCCTAATGAGGTTGCAATGCATGCACCAGATGGTTAGCCGGGTCGACCGGCCATGGACATCACTATACCTTGGTGTGTGCGCGCATGGTTTTAGATGCTACTTCCACCCAGGTCCTGACCGGACTGGATGGCTGAATGAGTTGAGCCTCCATCTCCTGTTTGATTAGACGATGGGATTCGAACCCAGGTGTTCACAACCTTGGTCGAGTCAAACCAATGATTTAAGAAATTGCTACTTGTCACTTCCTTCCTCGGGATAATTAGGATAGGGCAAGGACTGGTTTGCTCAGCGTCAGGAAAATCTGACTGAGTGGGATATTTATTAGATCATGGTGTTGGTGCCTTGGTTTCTCAGTGGGGCAGTGCCATCTGGTGCATGCTTTGCAACCTTATTAGGGTTTTGGGTCCTAGCTACACATGAGTTGTATAAACTTGGCATGAGTGTGCACCGTCACAAGTCAGTACGCGCACTGATATGACCTTATATGTTGCCAGGATGTAAAACTCCCACAACCAACCAACCTATAACCACCCAAGGCCCGGGGTCAATGTTACGGGTGTCAGTCAGACTTAATGGCTTCATTTGGAACTAAGGAGCGGGATTTAGCTTCGGTGGTAGAGTGTACATCTGTGAAGGTATGGATCTACCGATCAATCCTGCTCAGTGGACAGATTTGCGGTTTGGGATATTTTCCACTCCAACGAATGCTCCACAACTGGTTCATCAAAGGCTGTTGTATGCGCTGTCCTGTCTGTGGGAATGTGCATATAAATGACCCCTTCCTGCTTATCGGAAGGAGTAGCCTATGTGGCGGCAGCAGGTTTCCTCGAAAGAAATATGTCAGAATGACCATATGTTTGAAATCCAATAGCCGATGATAAAGATCAATGTGCTCTAGAGGCGTCATTAAATTAAATACACTTTTTGTTCAGTTGGAACTGCCGACTCGGGTGTACACAGGGCCTGAAGGCTGTACTTTCAAGCCAGTTCTCCCAGCTGAGGATCATAACATACATGGAACATGTGGAATCTGCCTATCCCGATGAGGGTCTCATATCTTCAAAATTGAATTACTTAGTTAGATTTGATCCTAGATATCCAGGTAGAGTCATTTGTGTATCTGGGCCATTTAATTACTAGTGATGGCGGATGTGAAAGAGAGATTAAACGGAGAATAAACATTGCCAACAAAACATTTCTAAAGATGCAGAAAGTACTACCATCTAGAGACATAAATATAAAAACAAGACTCCGACTGCTAAAATGCTATGTGTGGTCTACACTTTTATATTGCTGCGAGACATGAACTTTGAAGAAAGCAATAACAACAAAGCTTGAGGCATTTGAAATGTGGCAATACAGAAGAATGTTAAAAAGTCCATGGACAGCAATGATAAGCAACGTGGAGGTCCTAACAATAATGAAAATAAAGAGACAGATAATACAAACGATCAAAAACAGAAAAATTAAATACTTTGGACACATGATACGACACCAGGAATCACCGAGAAGAATACTGGAAAGGAAGATAGAAGGGAAAAGACAAAGAGGGAGAAGGAGAACAACATGGATCGACAACATCACTGAGTGGACAGCAATGAGCTATGCGGAATGTGTGAGAGGAACGAATGACAGGAAGAGATGGAGGTCCATTGCAGCCAACCTTCTTTGAGAAGATGGCACCCATTGATTGATTGATCCAACACCAATATATAACGCTAGATGTCTAACGCTCAGCATTAACAGGATAGGATAAGGACTGGGTAACACAATCAATATCAGAATAATGTGAATAATATTATGTGGAATATCAGTTCGAGTTCCCGGCGGCCTGGTCTTCTCGTGGGGCAGCACTATGAAATGGCCATGAGTGCACACTGTCACCAGTCGGTACCCGTCCTGATATTACCTTAGATGTTCATAGGAAGTAAAAGAACAACAACGTTTTCCCTTTATTACATAATGCCCTATTTCTAGGATGGCCATTGGATATGCCCTTTGGTGCTGCACATAACATGCGTAGACATTATCTAACGAAGGAAAGTATATCCTTAAATACTAGACATATGAAATCTCAGCGAGGAGCGGAAATGAAAACCAACATGACAATCTACATCAAGGCAATTCAGTATGCAGTAAGAACTCCCAAATATTATATTTCTTTCTATATTATTTATTATATATAATGAGTTCCGTACATTATTTACTATATTTGGCTAGTAAGGGAATAAATCAAATAACCAATCTGAGTTACATAATTTTACACAATGCTGCATCTGCACATGATGATACAGACTCCGGCCCTTTCACTGAAATGCTTCTTAAAATAGGACCGACAGTAGACACTAATAGCTAGTTTCCCATAGCAATCTATGTCTCACTGTCTACTATTACTAGCCATGTCCATTTTCAGGGACAATTCTACCGCCGTCATCTATTAGTTCCCTAGTACTGTGGCTGCTGGCTGAGGCTGGTAGTACCCCGGGGCTGAGAGCCGGCGAGCTGGTGAATCAGTGGCCAACTAATGCTGTAATCCACTGGTACAGCTTCCGCCACCGAGCTCCGTGCCCATATCTAGCGTCCGAGTTCGGGAGTCGGGCCCTGTCGAGTTAAATAACCGACAACGATCGGTGAACGTCCATTCCGCCGGGCATGCAAGGTCCCCATTAAGCTTAGCCCGAGGATATCCCCATCTTTAATGAGGTGCCCCGCTGTCACAGTTTCCGCCGTCTGCCAGTTTCCGTGGTACGCATACACTCAAATGCATTGTCAATGGCCGTGAGCAATCTTCATACAGAAAAAGTGAAACATCTCTAAAACCACACCACCTAGAACCAAATCACTTGGTCCACGTATATAAAACATCTTTACCAAAAAGATTATATTAAATTGGGTTCTTGATTTCTATTAATTTTGAATAAAACTAATGTTTTGCACTGCATTTACCATCAAACTCAAGGCATTGTCAATGGTCATGAGTAATCTCCATACAGAAAATACAGAAAAAGTTAAATATCTCTAAAACCACACCACCTAGAAACAAATCGCTTGGAACACATATAGAAAACATCTTTACCAAAAACATTATATTAAATTTATAAGGTTACTGATGATGCTGTTCAATTTTGACGCATGCGCAGAAGCGATGCGTACCGCGGAAACTGGCGGATGGCAGAAACTGTGACACCGGCTCAGCGCCCCCTCCCCCCCCGCCATCCGTCCCGCCCCCCCCCCCCCACCTCCCCATCCCCTTACCTCTCTGTAGCCCCTTACCGAGCTCCCACCCCAGCGATCCCTAGCCTGCTACTTCCTGTCCACGGTAATGGTGCAGTCACACTCCGACGTGTTGTACCAACGTTGGACAACGTGTGCCAACGTGTTGGGTTTTTGGGCGAAATTTTGGGATGCGTCGGGATGCATTACCGGTGCGTAACAAATGCGTTACTGGTGCGTCGGTACATGTCGGTTCACGTTGAGTCTGAATGAACACGTTGGTGCGCGTCGGGCAGCGTCAAAAGTTTTGTGCTTGCACAAAACTTTCGAAGCTGGCCAACGCACGCCGACGTGTTGCGTAGCGCGTTACGGGCGCGTTTGCAGGACGTCGACACACATTACCAGCGCGTAGCCGGCCCACTCGTAGCGCATTGATAAACGTTCATAAACGTCATGGAATTTTCCCCCACCTGTGACCGGCCCGTCAACGCGCCGGTAACGTTCCATCAACGGGTTTGGGGCACATTATTGGCGTTGCCCCCGCGGTTCTCGACGGGTTGAACCTGCTGCTGGCACGTGTGGATGTGTTGCTGGCGGGTATGTACGCGTTGACACGGTACTAACACAACACCAACTCACCACCCCCACGCCGTCAACGCGCCGACAGCGCGCCGACAACACGCCGATGGCACGCTGGGAACCCGCTGGCGGGACGTTGACATGTTGTTCCGCCACACGTCGCAACGTGTTGACGGCGCGCCAATAACACACCAGCAACATGCTGCCAACATGCTGCGCTGCGTTGAGTTTTCTCAAAACACGCCGAAAAGTTCTATGTTTCTCGATGTGTTGAATATATTTAGCACGTTGGCGGCACGTCCGGAGAAACGTCATAGTGTGACTGCACCATAAGAGCGCAGGCTTCCATTGCGGAAGGTCGGGGAGTTTGAAACTTAGCAAGGACTTAATAAATTGATATGGGTTGCTACCTAGCATGGTGTGCTGCTTTACTGGGATAGTGCGCTGATCTGGTTAGGATAATGTGCCTCAGTGAGAACATCGGATCATGATTCCCGCGGGATGGTTCCACCACTAAATAGTCACCATGAGTGCACTGTCATAAGTCGGTACCCATCCTGAAATAACCTTAGATGTTGCCTGGATGTAAAACCCAAACAAAAAAAACAAAAAACACATTCCAAATCACATCGCTGTATCCGTCATGAGACACAATTGCGACGACAGGCAGCCCATCGCTTGGGGTGTCCGCGTTCTGGCTTACAATAAAAGAGCAGCATCCCCACCACCTCTGTCATCCATACACCCTTCCATCCCCACCACCTCTTCTTATCTAGAGAATGTCCGCAGGTAGAGTCTTATTAGACTCTCATCGGTTCCAACTTCCTTCGCTAATCCCGGCCCTCTCCTTCCTACTCTTCTTCGCCAGGAGGCATGGTTTCTGGTAATCGGTGGATCGGCTCCAATACACCCACCTGCTTGGCCGACATTTCGAGAGGCTTCTGATAGGTTTATTGAAGCCATGCATCTACAGCCAAGACCCTGCCAGTACATTGTCCCCCCCCCCCCCCCTTAGTACCTAACCCCCTTCCCCCACGGCACATTTGAGACTACTTACTGAATAACCAGATATGAAACCTGTTGATAGTACACGCACATTTTTATATTGACACATATGTTGTTGGTCAAGTATATGTATGCCGAAGCCGATCATACTGATTGTGGGCACCCAATGTACGATTCAATTAGAAAATTCCCCAAAAGATCATAGAAGAATAATCTTTGATTTTCTCCAGACTGACCAACTTTTTGTCCGGCTCCAGGCAACTTGTCTTTCTCAGTGTGGGGAGTAAGAACCGTTTTGCAATCAGGAATTAATATTGTTCCCTGAGGCAAATTCTCTAAGTCTAATCCCCTAATTGAAATCATCTAAGTCAAATTGTCTAAGTTTGTCCGCCTTAACCTTTCCAGAGTCGCATGTTGGTTTCATCACAGACACACACAACCATGCGCTCACCAGAACCACCCGCACCTAAACTCCCAACTCCAACTCACAGCCCCCACCGCAACTGTCCCGCCCTGCATGTTGCTAGGACGCAAAACCCAACTGTCCCATCCTCCGCATAGAATCCCTGATAGTGATACACTAACTACTCCCAGCAAGAACACACCGCGTGATATCCGCTTCCATTGAGGTTGATAGTCGACGCATGGTTGCTGAGCCGAGGTCCTGATTGATATTTGCCAGGGGGACTGGTGGGGTGCAACGCCATGTTTGCGGTATCTAATTGAGAGCAATCGTGGCGACAGCCAGTCAGTTCGTCGGCTTGGGAAGAGAACGGAACCTCAGGAGGGGGGGAGGATAGGATGGGAACGGAGTGACTATCCCTTCACCAGAGAAATGGAGACTGACAGTGAGTTCGCTTCTTGAAGAGAGAAGGTGCAATCTTGGCATACAGCTCAGCTGTGTTCGAGATAGGTTAGTCAGTAAGCAGCAAAGTCGCATAATCCGATGAAACCATCAGATTGTCAAAACCAAAACAATTATCTAGATTTGATTCTACATATCTAACTTACATACTGGTTTAGTTATTAAATATTTGCCGCCACACAGAAGAGAATACTAGGCAATCTAATAGAACCTGCTACTGCAGAAGCCTATGCATGGTGTCACAGCTTTGGTATACTTGCCCAAATTAAGTAGGGCAGTTTGCACTTCAATTATCTCAAAGGTTACCTATTTAAAATAAAACTTACATCAACCTCAAGAAAGGTAGATTATACCGATCAAGCTAGTACATTTATCTTTAAAAATGAAATTGAAAACGGGCGGAATATGCAATCGTACATATGTATCGAGGTTTGGTATTGATTCAATGGAGTTATCTTTGGAAACGACCATTGAAACATATTTTAGCGGATTTATAAACGAAAAGAGATGCTTTCTTTGCCCGGTTACGATATCAATTGGTATTAAATGTGTGAACATTCTGGACAGGCTCTGAGAGTGTGGATAGTTGTTGGGGTTTTACGTTCGGGCAACATCTAACGGACCTCTGAGAGGTGGAGAATGGTCGTAGATGTATGACATGGTGACGCTTTTCACCGTCCTCTCACACGTCACACTGAGTTTGTTTGTTTGTTTTTGTTTTACGTCCGAGCAACATCTAAGGTCATATCAGGACGGCTACCGACTTGTAACAGCGCGCACTCATGGCGACTTTATAGTGTTGCCCCACTGGAAGACCAGGGCACCAGCACCATGACCTGAGATCCCACTCAGTCACATTATCCTGACACCGAGCCAACCAGTCCTTGCCCTAACCTAATAAGGCCGTGCACCTGGCTAGGAAGCAACAAGTATCAATTTAAAAGTCATTGGTTTGACTCGACCAGGGTTCGAACCCACGATCCCATGGTCTCGCACAGTGCGTCTATTAATCATAGTCCGGGGTCGGCCGGCCGCGAGTGCAAGCCACAGTTCATGGGTGTGCACACATTATGTCACCCCGAGAGTAGGGGAAGGGGGGGGGGGCGGTAGGAGTATGATCTTGGATATTGGGGCACCACGTGTTTGCTACCTTTCTAATCTAAGCAAATCAGCAAAGGTTCCAAGTTGGACAGTACTATGAAGCCACCCTGATTACTGACTTATACGTTTTTGTCCATTCCTGTTATAGGCCTGATGTTTAGCTAGAAGATAAAACCACAACCAATCACTGGAGTCACAGTTAAGTGGGCGGGGCGGGGGGGGGGGGCAATATGGGGAAAGGAAGCCATCACAAACTATGTCACGCCATATGCATGGGTGCCTAAACCATTAGCGTTAGCTAAATGTGCAGTTATTTATAGAAATCTGGGAATCCCACTGAGCCTGTTCCCGGCGAGCACCTAGTTGGGCCTGATATATATAATTTAATATTCTCCACACACTGGGAACCAGCAAGCCTTGTTACTGGTGAGCCTGTTCCCGGTGAGCACCGCTATTTGACAATATCACCGCCAATGCGGCAGCAGCATTAATATCGCATAAATTGTTGGTTTAATTTGACCAAATTTCGGCAGCAGCATTAATATCGCTTCGATTTTGTGGTTATTTTGACCAAATTGCACTTTTTGAGCATGTTATTCTGTTAAATATGATAGCATTGAATAGATTTGGGCCTAATATATTGCCGCCGATGCGGCGGTGGCGGGTGGTGGTGGCGGCGGCGGTGCCGATTTGTTTTATTTACATTCGTTGATTCGACAATATTAATATCACTGCCGATGTAGTGCCGGCGTTAATATCAGTTCGATTTTGGGGTTAATTTGATCAAATTTCACTTTTAGAGTATGTAATTCTGTAAAATATGGTATCATTGAATAGATTTGGGCCTAATCGGTACCTAACACTGCCCCTAAACCGATTTGTTTTGTTTACATTCGTTGATTCGACAATATTAATATCACTGCCGATGTAGTGCCGGCGTTAATATCAGTTCGATTTTGGGGTTAATTTGATCAAATTTCACTTTTAGAGTATGTAATTCTGTAAAATATGGTATCATTGAATAGATTTGGGCCTAATCGGTACCTAACACTGCCCCTAAACCTGCTATGGAGTGGTATTAGAATATCCAACCTTAAACTCACGGTGATTCCGTAACACCGCTCCATGCATACAGACTTTTTGCCGCTAAACTAGAAATCCTGTCCAAAACCAGTTTTGGCTCGCTAACACTGCTCCATGCATACGGCCCCAGAAGTATTAGCCATACAAATATGGCTGTCGGGCATGTATTAGTCGTGGCATGGGACTGGTGCCTTTTAGCCCCGTCATGACTGCATATCGTCTTACTGAAAGCACAAATAATCATCAGTGGGAAGTACTATTTGCGAGGAAATACTGGCTTCTTTGAATTAGTGTTCTCAATGGCAATAGCAAACTAATTGAGAAGTGTGAGCACCTCCTAAATTTCTCTCAAATAAAATAATTTGTCTGGGAGTACATATACCTTGCTTAGTGAAGATTCAAGAGGGTGCGGCAGACTTGATGACATAAGCTAGCTGACGACACATAATTAGGAAAACAGCAGTCACTACCGGAGAGAATGTGGCAGCCTTGACCCAATGATGGTGTCCATTAAACAGATGATATGTTTTTGAATCATAGAACTATTTTGAAGACGTTGAGAACATGATGCAATGTTTTGTTCCGTGAATCTGTCGGTTGGCAATATTGTGCAGTGGGAGGTGGTTAGTAGACTACGTCGCATAGTGTGAGGCGGCCACCGGGCTTACTCCATGCCAAGATGCACTTGTCACGCAAGGTTTGTCCCCAATGGAGTCACCAATGAACTCCCATCGGTGGACACCCCCAATATAATGTACCTTCTCTGATATATGTATGCATAGTAGTTTATATTGACAGGGCATAAGAGATATATATATATATATATATATATATATATATATGTATATATATATATATATATATGTATATATATATATATATATATATATATATATATGTGTGTATTTGATGCATAACGCGTGAAATGGAATTATTATTATTATATTTGGACCGATTATTCTATGTATTGCCTCCACTGCTCATGCTCGACTGGTAGCGCCGCCACCGGTCCCCCTAGCGGACGCGGAACACCTCACTCACACATACATACATGCAGCTATGACTGCTGTGCTATCAGTGCCCTAGGGGCCATCTCGGAATATACCTGCACACTACCATTAGCGTTGCACAACTCCCACTGTATAATATATATATATATATATATATATATATATATTCTGTATAAGAAGTATACAATTATACTAACTCGGAACTCCGTACTCGCTCCCAACCTCCATAAACCAGTAATCGGGTGGTGGAGCCTCGGGCTCGTTGTCTACTGGTGCAACCTACCCAATCTCAGCTCCGATAGTTGCGCCACCGCTAGCTATGAGTTATGTGCTAGAATCTAATGCCTCGCGCATCTTCGCTGAATATATTTACACTGCGACTAGTGTTTCACAACTCACACAGTATATATTTGATGTATAACGAATTATGCGAATATAAAGATACATAAGGGAATTATTATCAGTATTGTTATACTCTGTAAGACCAACACTGTACCGGTGGCTCCTCCATCGGCCTCATCGCATCCACCGGTTGTAGACCAGTGTCAAAATATATAGAGTGTTAATTATATCACTTTCAAGTGACCAGTGTCAGTATATATATATTGTTAATTATATTCACATAATAGATTATATACCGGAACTAATAAAGTGATATATATACTTGCTTTGGTAGAAGCAAAGTCCTACAAGCCTTCGGGGAGTACACCTTCACACTGCCACTAGATTTACATAACTCCCACTCTCTATATATATATTGTATATTTTATTCACATAATAGATTATATACAGATACATATAGATATGAAGTATCACTATCAGGCTTCTTCCCTGAACACAGCTACACTACCGCTAGTGCTATACAACTCACCTTGGATACTAACTTCAATACCCCTGCTCCACGGGCATGGCGCCATCTGCTGGTCTTGCCACTGTCCACCAGCCACCCACTACCAGCCACCCACCACCATCTAGCCACCCACCGCCAGCCACCCACCCACCACCAGCCACACACCACCAGCCACCCACCACCACCACCACCCACCAGCCACCCACCACCTGCCACCCACCCACCCACCACTAGCCACCCACCACCAGCCACCCACCCACCACCAGCCACCCACCACCAGCCACCCACCACCAGCCACCCACCACCAGCCAGCGCTCAGCGCCGATCGGGAATTACACACAGGTAAGTGGCCTTTGATGTGAGGAGCGCTACTCGGAATTGTGGAAATAATTCGGCGAAAAAACGTGGGGGAATCGCTGCTGAAGAGGCGTCGCGCCTGGTGGTGCCTTGCTAATGCACTGTTGCGGGCAACTGACTGGGCCATTAGCCTCGGCTCTGAAGTCGGCAAATCAAAGTGGCAAGGTGAGAGGCAGCGACTAGTGTTTCACGGAAAGATGGCGCGGGGAATTTGAGATTTGCACTCAGTACCTGTGAGGTGAGAATCGGCTCACACGGGCTGTGTTATCAAGATACCCAGGTATATTAGTGCATGTATATATCATATAGATGATGCTTGACGTAGAACTACCTTCTAGTGTGAAATCATTAACCATGTAATACCGACCCACCCACGGGGAGGCTTAAGACTAACGCATGTAGATATATACACATAAACAATACTAGACTTACTGTGCATGACTTCGACAAAATCCAGCAAACGGAAACGGAAATAGCACTGTATGGGCGCTGCCATTTGTAAACTCGTACCGAGAAACCGAGAAATCCAGCAAAAGGAAACGGAAATCGCTCGTGGAATTTCGGTCCGCAGCAAGCATCCAAGTTGCTAGAATTTCAAATCGAACACCGTGAGTGGAGTAAAGAAATACACGCACAATCATAAAATACTTTACTGTAGTTATATCGGGGGGTCGGTCCTAAGCATTGCTTATTCATATTAGCATTAATATGTGAGATTAGTGGTGGTTCAGATTAAATGTGTGGACCCGGAGTATATTGGATTCAAATATAATGAGTTACTAAAAATAACCAATGTGCCTTGCCTGGCTTCCCAACAACACCTACTTTCCAGAAAGAAAGGCGGAATAACTTGAGCGCCCACCTCCCGTGTTTGTAGATATTTCGAACCCTGGTTGTGTCAAACTAATGACTTAAATGTTTATATTTGGTGCTACTTATCATGCGCTTGACATTATTGGGATATGGCAAGGAACAATGGAATTAGGAAGACCAATTATCTTCAATTGGAATTTCCATTGGTTAACCAACTATAACGTATACAGTAATAATAATGTGTTACTGGTGCAAGGATGGTTGTGTGAAAAAAAGGAATATTCTGCATAGAGTGGTACCCGAAACCCATACTTCTGCGATTATGAGGCAAGTGTCAAACCACTGTCCCACCTTGGATCCCTAATGCAATGACCCTAGTTGTATGTGTGCTTGCGTGTATATGTGCCTGTCAGTGTGAACTCAGTGTAGACTCCCACCCATATACGCCATAGCTTACTTGAACAGTAATACTGCCTCTCATGGGTAAGTCTGAATAAACTTGTTTTCACCATTAAAAAGTTGGTCGAGAGAAAGCCCGAGCCTACACTTTTACCGACTCACAGGATGTTTAGCTTCGCACACCACATGGTAGGAGGAGAGCAACTGGCCTTTGATGACGCTGTAAGCTATACACAGTGGTGAAAATCCAAATTGGCCAAGGTGATGACATGGGGAATTGAACCACCAACCTTCTGATTAACCACTTCGCCACAGAGAACTAGCTTGT
This sequence comes from Branchipolynoe longqiensis, assembly GCA_030323885.1. Lineage (NCBI taxonomy): Eukaryota > Metazoa > Annelida > Polychaeta > Phyllodocida > Polynoidae > Branchipolynoe > Branchipolynoe longqiensis. Next base: position 70,189,851 of record CM059191.1, read on the forward strand.
TTTATTTAACGACGCCCCTAGAACACATCGATTTGTATCTTCGGCTACTGGACGTCACAATATAAATAATAGCAGGCTATGAAATTACCCAGCTGAATTTGTAACATAACAATCCTTCTTTCCCTTTGTAGATAAAGATATCATCTTGTTCGGCCCGATAATTGGCTGACATTGAAGAGTCTCAAAGTGCTTACGTGTAGGTAGGTGTTCTACACTTTAAGCGATAATTTAATAATAGCTGACAGTAGTCACATGAATCCTCACGCGCGCACACAATTGCTGTGCAAGCCCAACGCCGTAAATAGGAGGCGGGCCATTTTATTTCGGTCAAACTGGGTCTTTTTATGTGTGTGTTTATTATTAGTCTCCTTAGTAGTAATCGCTACATGGCACTCACTTCAGTTTCCATGAACACAAACAAAATCAGCCACACCAAATCATTCTAGGCGGGCATCGGACTTGGCGGAACACGGACGCGGTGAGGGTTACTAGATTAGTAATTATCGTCATTTGATACTTCTCTAGATATTAGACCCCCCCGCTCCCCCAACATGACCCTACCCCGCCGACCAGACAGGGTGGCCGAGTGAGTTGAGTGTGCGTCTCCCGTTTTGGTAGATTGTGGGATTGAATCCACAGGTCGACTGAAATCAATAACTTAAAAATGGATACTTCTCACTTCCTACCCAGGCCCTCGGCATTATTAGCAGAGGGCAAGGACTGTTTGGATCAGTGTCAGGATAATGTGACTGAGTGGAATATCAGGTCATTGTGATGGTGGCCTGGTATTCAAGTGGGGCAGCCCTATAAAGTCACCATAAGTGTGCACTATTAGGAAAGGGCAAGGACTGATTGGCTCAGTATCAGGATAATGTGACTGAGTGGAATATTAGGTCATGGTGCTGACTGCCTGGTCCCCCAGTGTGCAGTGCTATAAACTCACCATACCTGTCTACTGTCAGAAGTCGCTACCCGTCCTCATATGACCTTTGACGTTGCCAGGATATAAAAGAGCATCATGGGCAAGGGTTCGCCTTCATTGTTGACACAGCCGCGGGCGAGCCACATTGCGAGATTAAATGTACTACATGCGAGAAACCTGTGTATGGCCTGTGTAGTGATGCGTGCACGGTGGGTTGCAGACAGCTGTTGCTGAGATTGTATTCGTAATCAACAATCCGCACATTTGCCGCCATTAGGTAGGGAGGGGCTTGTGGTGGAAATAAAGCAGGGACTGCAACAAAGCGCGACAGGCGCGTATGTGTGTGTCAGTGTGCAATAACCTGACGGCGGGCTGCTGCAGGCCTGCTCACAATGAATGCTTCTACACGTGTGGTGATAACTTACAGGGCTTGGTATTTTAGTTTAGATAAATATGTGCGTTACAGCGATGTAGAAGCAGTACTCTGGGTGAACATAATAATACTAATCAGACGGTTCTGTTCATAATGTAGTGGTCTGCACTGACCTCTCAGGCAAGGAGCTGCATAGACAGGTAGGCATGGGTAGTGTGGTGATATTGGGGAGCCTAGGTGGTGTAATGGTTAGCACACTGGCCCAGAATACAAAGCGATGTGGGTTCGAGTCCCACTCTAGGCACACTATTTCCCATTTTCATCACCCTCCACAACACTGGTTGCCATGACCAGGATCCTGTACAAGCTATGCGATGTATAGTTGTTGAACCTACCCTTTGTATGTATGTAAGTGTGTTGCCCGTATGTATGTAATTGTAAGCATTAAAAGACTTACAATTCCAGGGGGACGAGTGTAGTGGTCTACACTTACCTCTCAGGCAAGGAGCCACTTAGACAGGTAGGCGTGGGTAGTGGGTTGATATCAGGGAGCCTAGGTGGTGTAATGGTTAGCACACTGGCCCAGAATGCAAAGAGATGTGGGTTCGAGTCCCGCTCTAGGCGCAATATTTCCCATTTTCATCATCCCCACGACAATAAAATCAATTTGCGAGTACAAAGCATTGTATTATTTGACCCTCCGTGATACATAACGCAGACACAATTATTTGGTGCAGAACGTTAACTCTGGCTGGTCAAAATTTCTAGCCTACCATTTATTTTTTATGGTAAAAATGTTCAACAGGGGTGATAGCGATAGTGGTGCTCGAGCCAGCTCAGTGGCTACTTGCGGTGGGTTTCCCACCCTGTGTGCAAACCCAAGTCGCCCAGGCCGCTGCCATCAGCAGTTTGGGCGACAGTTGCGTTCGGTGGATGAGATGCCAGGCACTCCATTAATAATATTAAAATAATGTATTTATATTTCACAATAACTTGGCCAATAACTTAAGAGAATTATATTGTGTACATCATGGAGAAAGATGTTCATATGTACATACATGTGCTATACCAAAATAACAATAATAACAATACTACTAATAAAACGGCCGAGTTCATAGAGTCGAATTGCATGCAGGAAGTATGCTAATATTTGTTTTCCAATACAGGAGTTACTTGGAGGTTTCTGATGTATTGGAAACAAATATTAGAATGCATCCACACTCCAATACAACCACACTATTATAATTTTACAACATAGCGAACAATTTCCATATATACATTTTATATTAGAAATAGATAATAATAGCAATACGATTGAGATCATGGTTCGATGCATAAAATAACATTGTTAGCAGGAAGCATTCTAATAATGTGTCCAATAAATCTACAGGATATTTGTGCAGTAAGAGTACAAATGTTCATTTATACATGTGGTATACCAGAAATAACAATACTCACTAAACTAATCAGGACACAGTGAAATTCGAGGAATAAACTTACTGGGAGGAAGCATTGCAATAACGTTCCAAATAAAACCACAATAGGATATACTTAGAGTGTCATTATAAATGTTTATAGATGCACGCCTTTCAAATACCCAAATCTACTTCAGTACACCCGCTATTGAAGAACCTTTTCTCATAATGTTTACATTATATAAACATTTGCATAACGGACATACAAGCTGGTATCTATCCCTTTGGAAGCCTTGTATATTAATACTTAAATGGTACCTATAAAGAAAGCAGCCTGGCATGTTCTGTTAATTTCCTGGCGAAACTGAGGTAATATAATGCATAGAAGTCCATAGGCATAAAATTGCCTCATGCTCCAGCAACTCTATACAAGTATGAGCTCCAACCACCACCGGCAAGAATAAACTGAAATAAATATGTCATCATCGCCATAATATGTATAATTCTACATACTGTAGAATAAACAGCTCTCGCTTTGTTTTTACTATACTAAAATGCTGTCCATCACAACTTTCTATTGTTTTATTGTGAATATATCCAGTTGTGTGCCTTGAGAGTATCCTCTTCTATTTTTGGTCCATTAGTTGTTTAAGCAGGGGAAATTTCAATCGTGGACGATTGGTCTTCCTCATTCCACTACTCCTTATTCTATCCTAATAATGCCAAGCGCCTGGTTAGTAGGCGACAAGTATAAATTGTTAAGTCATTGGTTTGACTCGACCAGGGTTCGACCCCACGACCCCACGATCTACCAAAGATGGGAGACGGACGCTCTAACTCATGTGGCCATCACATATGGTATTGCAAAGGGAGACATACGGTTCCTGATTGCAATGTCGAAACCAAACACGCATCAACAGTTACAGTAGTTTGAGGGGAGGGGAGTTATGAATAGCACGGCTCAATATTATACATCGAAGGTCCCATTACAGCGGTAAACTATTGCGCCAGAATGTTGATTTTGGGGTAATATTACCCTGGAGCTAAGCTATCCCGGGAGGTTGGGGGTAGACTTCCTTTACACCGATGCTCGGGACTGTCTCCATTCACCTGGGCGACACAGGGCTATTGTTAACGCTGCGTTCGTGACAGCAACTGTTTCCCCCTCCCTCCGCCCTTTGTTCACGCCTCCTGCACGACGCCTCCTGCCTCCCGCCTCCCACCTCCTGCCTCTTGCCTCCCTCTCCCCCACCTGCCTCGCCGTCCACCCCCGGCCTTCTCCCTCCTTCCTCCTACTTCTCGCCTCCCCCTTCACCTCCTGCCTCACGCTTCCCGCCGCCCGCCTCCTGCTCCCGCCTCCTGCCTCCTGCCTCCTGCCTCCTGCCTCCTGCCTCCTGCCTCCTGCCTCCTGCCTCCTGCCTCCTGCCTCCTGCCTCCTGCCTCCTGCCTCCTGCCTCCTGCCTCCTGCCTCCTGCCTCCTGCCTCTTCTGCCTCCTGCCTCCTGCCTCCTGCCTCCTGCCTCCTGCCCTCCTGCCTCCTGCCTCCTGCCTCTGCCTCCTGCCTCCTGCCTCCTGCCTCCTGCCTCCTGCCTCCTGCCTCCTGCCTCCTGCCTCCTGCCTCCTGCCTCCTGCCTCCTGCCTCCTGCTCCTGCCTCCTGCCTCCTGCCTCCTGCCTCCTGCCTCCTGCCTCCTGCCTCCTGCCTCCTGCCTCCTGCCTCCTGCCTCCTGCCTCCTGCCTCCTGCCTCCTGCCTCCTGCCTCCTGCCTCCTGCCTCCTGCCTCCTCCTCCCCCTCCACCACCGACCTCCCACCCCTCCACCGGCCGCCTCCCCCATCACCCCCTTCATCCCGTCCCCACCCCTGCACACGACGACAATTCTCACGCGCATGCGCCTGGCGGCGGTAACTTCCGCTCCTTGCCGCCAAGCCTGTAACCCGCTGCTCCCGGCGAGTGCGGGGCAGCACCGCCGTATTGCGCCAGGTGCACGCACAAACGCCAGCATGAGACGCCTGTTTGACTGCTGACCGTGCTGCTGGTCTGTCCCAGCATGCGCTGATCTACAGACACACGTGCACTTACACAACAACACCTGTATTACATGGACAACACCCAAACCAATGTTGTCCTGACATAGGAGGTGTCCTGACATCAATGGGCAGTGAAATGAAATGCATTATTAATCAGCCGGGAGTCACCGATGAGAGGAATCGCTGCAGACAATTAATATGGTGATGTATAATTTACTATACCCATATTATTTAGGTTGCAGTGTTACAGACCTTAGCACTGCCTGCTTTGCTCTACGTTCTTCTCATGATATTTGATGGTAGTGCTCTACCTTTGCTTATCTGATGGTTTAGGCACTGCTGAATGACCTGGACTCCTGATCAAATGTATATTTAAATATGAAGAGTTCAGGCGCAAAACCACGTAAACCCCGATCCAAAAATGCAGTTTAACTCAAATATTTGTACCTTAAAATAATTTTAATTCTCACTCTTTCCACTTGGCATATGGTCATATGGTTATGGTGCAATGAACAACACATTTGGAATATACAACAATACAATTTTGTAGGTTTGGTTCCAATGTTTATCTCCATTTTTGGATTGGCGTTTATGCGGTTTTGCGCCAGAACTCTTCATGTATACACAAACACATATACATATATATATATATATATATAAACCCCTCACATATATATGAAACCATATCCCGTTCTATGTAACAGCATGAGGATCCGTGCTATAAATAGATGGGCACTGTCTGCTCTATTTGTCTGTTCTATTTATATTGCATCATGTGAAGATGGTTTTGCACTATGAACTACTGCGGCTCAAAGATGGCATCTTCTTAGCCTAAATTAGCACCATGTCGTATCACCTTCGATCACCCAACGGTCTCATTTACTATCACCCGTCACTCTAGCAGTCACATTGTCTCTTAACCGCAGGTATGTTAACAGACCGCAGTGCACTGTGCTCAGCGACCACTGGCGACAGGAGGTTTGGTGTGACGCTAAAGGGGCTGTCACACTACGACCTATGGCGTTAGCGTAGGCGACGGATGAGCTTTTCGACCAACACGTCGGTATAGGCCATCATAGGTTACGCATAGGTTGGGCATACGTCGTATACGCTTTTCATAGGTCGTCATAGGTCGGCATAGGTCGAGCCACCAACAAATGTTGGTGCATGTTCAAAATTTTAAACCTACGCCAGCGTGTGGCTTATACATTTCTCATATGCTGGACGTACGCTGGACATATGCCGCCATATGTTATGCATAAGTTAAGGGTAGGTCGGCATAGATTAGCCATATGTTGAACCTGCGTCCTCCTTGTATCTCTGGCATATATAGTGTATGCCTCGCTTATGTCTAACATGCTGCTAGCGTGTGCTGACGTACCCCTAGCGTATTGCGAGCGTACGCGGGCGTATCCCCAGCATGTTGGCTGTCGGTATAGGGGCTGTCACACTACGACGTATGGCCTTAGCGTATGCCGACCTATGCACATTTTGACCAACCCATTGGCAGACAGCGTCATAGGTTACATATAGATTGGGCATAGCTCGAGTATGTTTGGCATAAGTCGGCATAGGTCGCTGTATCTCGACCTATTTTTATTTTCAAATTATTTCTACATGATACGCACACGCCATCGCCATACGTTGCAGTGTGACAGGGCCTTAAGGGACAAACCCATCACACATGTTCATATGAGTATATAGTATGTATAGTATCTATATATACATATATATACATATATATACATATATACATATATACATATGTATGCATATATACATATACACATATACATATACATGTATATACATATACACATATGTACATATATACATACATATATGCATATATACATATGCACATATATACATATATACATATATACACATATACACATATACACATATACATATATATACACATACACATATATACATATATACATATACATATAATATATACATACATACACATATACAGAAATGCATATATACACATACATATACATACATACACATATGCATATATATACATATAAACATGTATACACATATCCATATATACATATGTGCTCTATAATCTATTATGGGAATATAAACAAGGACACGACCAACTACCTTCCCCTATATTTACTACACCCTGTACTGTCATGTTATTAGTTACTCCTACTGTGCTAGAGTGATTGGAGTTAGTACTGCCTAGCTGCTGCCTAGTCTAGTTCCTACATCCTCCACTAGTCTGCCTCCTGTGTGTGGCTCCTGACCTCCCTGACACCAGCTGCGTCTGGTCACTACTGCTGCCAGACCCGCTCAGACGGTCGGATTTTAAATATGTATATATACATATATACATATACACATATATACATATATACATGTGAAGTGGGCGAGACTACTGGTCCTGTGACAATTGCGGGCTTAGTCTTCCTCATTCCCCCTCCCTCCGCCCTTTGTTCACCGCCTCCTACACGATGCATCCTGCCTCCCGCCTCCCGCCTCCTTCCTCCTACCTCCCCCCTCACCACCTCCCTCCCGCCTCCTGCCTCTTGCCTCCCTCTCCCCCACCTGGACGGTGGGGGAGAGGGAGGCAAGAGGCAGGTTCTCTGCCGTGTGTGACACCAGTCAGTTCCCACCCACCATTGTCTGCTGCTCAGCAGTCTATCTCATTTTCTCCGAGGGTCCCACTCGTCCCCGCCCCCTCACGACTGCTTACAAGCCAACGCACTGCTCACACTTTGCCCCTGCCCTCTGCTCTCGGCCCTCGGACCCTCGCTCCCCGCCCTCCACCCTCCATCATGTGGTCTCCGGTCTGTGCCCTCCGCCCTCTGCTTACAACCCATCCACCTAACGCTATCACGCCCTTCATCCATTGCATTTTACCACACACCATCCGCCCTAGTTCTCTGGCCTTCTGCCCTCCACCCTTTACCCTTTACCCTCCGGCTTCTGCCCTCTGGTGTCCGCCACCCAGCATCCGGCCTCCGCCCTCCATCCTACGCCCTCCATCCTACGCCCTCTACCATCTGCCCAACACCCTAGGCCCTAAGCTCTAAGCCCCTATACCTACCACCTTCTCCCCTCCACTTCACTACATTCGACAGCCTCCCTTTCCTAGAGATACACATCCCCCCTCTTCCATCGAGGCCCCCCCCCCCCGCCTCCCCGCTCAACCAGCAGCATCGCACCCCGTCACTGCTGTCACCTGGCTGGTCACCGGTGTCAAAGTTTCAGCGCCCGGTCAGTTTCAGCTGCCTGTCAGTTTCATGCGCATGCGTCAAAATCTAACATTATCGTCACTAACCTTATAAATTTAATATAATGTTTTTGGTAAAGATGTGTTCTACATGTGTACAAAGCGATTTGTTTCTAGGTGGTGTGGTTTTACAGATATATCACTTTTCGTGGATTTTCTGTATGAAGATTGCTAGCGACCATTGACAATGCCTTGAGTTTGACGGTATGCGAAGTGCAAAACCTTAGTTTTATTCAAAATTAATACAAATCAAGAACCCTAACCTTATAAATAATTTAATACAGTCTTTTTGGTAAAGATGTTTTCTATATGTGTACCAAGCAATTTGTTAATAGGTGGTGTAGTTTTAGAGATGTTTCACATTTTTGCTGTATTTTCTGTATGAAGATTGCTCACGACCATTGACAATGCCTTGAGTTTGAGTCTATACGGGCGGTGGAAACTGACCGGGTGCTGAAACTGCGACACCGGTCCTCACCCCGAGGGGACCCCTGCTCATCGTCCATTCCCGGCCTACACCTCTTGCTCCACCATTTCCCCTTACCTACCCCCACCTACCAATCTCACCTCCACATTCCGCACTTTCAGACACACCCTCACCGGCTCCTCTGTGATATATATATATATATATATATATATATATATATATATATATATATATCCAGTGTTCCCACCACTCCCCTCTCCGCCGCAGTGGACGTACTGTTCACTCACCATTCCCATTCTCACCCGCCACCCCCCCCCCCCCCACACTCCCACCTTCTCCACTCCCATTCCCATCCCCACGCCCACGCGATAAGACAGACGCACTAACACCCCCCCCCCCCCCTAGCCCACCCCCGACCACCCATCCCTATACACCACACCCAACCTGACCCGACCCCCGGCACAACCACACCCACACCCACACCTACCAACACATCCCCTACACATCCCCACCCTCAGTACCACGCTGTGTCCAGCCACCGCACCGACTGGCGACAGAGCAGCCTCTCCCGCCAGCACCCAGCGACCGGACGCCGGGCCGTCCGTCCCGTCCCTCAACCGGCCGCTGTTTGATCATATGCCGGATGCAGCGGGGCAGTCTCCCCGGCCGGCTACCTAATGGTTTGTGTCAAGACCACGGCGCTGTTTGTTCAACGCACATCAGGAAAGGACCGCCATTACTGTTTGAACGGTCCGCCTGGGGGCGCTGCGGTCGGGCGTGCCGGACGGTGGTCAGCGCGCCACGTGGCAGAGTGTGAGGGCGCGACGCGCGTCACGTGTCCGCTGTCAGCTACTTCCGGGCGCCTCGGCGTGTCACGTGATCCATTCGGATGCCGACACGTGTGCTGGCGACCCGAGGACTCACCGCGTCGGCGTTGGCTTTAGTTCTTTTTTTCCCTTTCCTTTTCTTTTTTAAATTACAAATAAATCTGGATTACCCAGCGCCTTTCAAAGGTCAACTTCTCGACTCTCTTCAAGGATTGTTGGACCGCCTGGGAAATCCGATACTAGTCGACTATGTCTAGAAAAATGAGCGTAATGTGTTTGTTCCATCAATCAGTTGAAGTGGCATTTTCCGAATATTTTTGTTGTTTCCGCAGACTGATAAATAGATTAGAATGCAGGTCATCATATATTTAACATTGGTATGACGTACCTTCCTAGCGTAGATACCTAACTATGGAAATATTTGAAGCGCAAACCTGCCAAATTCATTTCGGCAGGCACGTGACAATCCTGAAATGGTAGGCTTCAGCAGTAACATGTCCTATTCAATTTACTTGGTATTCTCTTCCATACAATAATAGCTACTTTGCTTAAGGCCTTGTCACACCTCACCGGATTGGGGGAAATGGACAGAAAAATGAACAAAGTCCATTTTGTGTCCGTACAAGTTTTGAACATGCACAAAACTAGGAACAGATGCCGCCAGATTGACGTCTACAGTTCTTGTCCAGTTTGCCTTTGCTTTGTCCATTGGCTATCCGTTCATGTCCGTTTCATGTCTGTTTCATGTCCATTTCATGTCCGTGTCATGTCCTTTTGTCCAGCAGACAGTAACCCGATAGCGCAACATTTTGACTCATTTTAATACATTTTGATACTTATCACTACCGGACTAGACAATTTTGTCCACTGCTCAATCCGGCGAGGTGTGACAGCCGCTTTAGTAACTGCACCAGTATTTAACTTTGGTTTGTCAGATCGTATCTAGGTCAGTGTTTTAGTTTGTAATATTTGATATTTTCAACCTACTTGGCAACTTTAGCGAACAAACGATGCATGTTGGGAAGATAGCTTCAGAAACAATAATACTGTAATTGCGTAGTGGAGAGGTAACAGGAGTAGAACCAAGACTAAATGGAGCCCGTTTTAAGAACTACCACCACCTGTTACCAGCAGCGTATTGCATACATTCATATAACTCCAATTTCGAAGTAATTTCTATTAAAATGAAATCAATTAAGCGGTCTCACAGCTAACACCATAACAAATATGTCCATTATTTTTTGCCGAAGGAGTGAGAGCATCCGTCTCCCGTGTTGGTAGATTGTGGGCTCGTGGGTTCGAACCCTGGTCGAGTCAAACCAATGACTTAAAAATTGATACTTGTTGCTTCCTAGCCTGGCACTCAGCATTATTAGGATAGAGCGAGGACTGGTTGGCTCAGAGTCAGGGCCGGTGGGCTGCTTTCCCAGTGGGACATCACTATAAAGTCACCATGAGTGCGCACTGTCACAAGTTGGTACCCATCCTCATATTACCTTATATGTTACTAGGACGTAAAACAACAAACAAACAAAACAAATGTTCCTTTATTCAAACAATGTACTTCCGAAAGTATAATGTTATGCTCCCTAAATTTAGACACACCCATGCATGTAATGTCTACTTCAAAGTATGTGTTAAATGTCAATATGATAGTTTCGATAAAGAACGTCAAGTCTAGACAACAACTTAGGATTGGGTGGTCAGAGCTAAAGATGCAAATTCTGACTAAGACATATAGTTATCGAACCTTAAACACTTAAGAAGATCTGATTCTACATATTCAACTTAGAATATCATGCACTTATTAAGTATTTGTTACTGTATTAAAGCGAATACTAGTTATTGTATTATTTGCTGCGGAGCGTGCAGTCTCTACTCCCCCGCCTCCTATACCGTGAGCCAACTGTCACTCTGCTCACTTTCAAAATATATACAGGAAACCCGGAGTGCTTTGAAATTAAGGTACTTATTCGACATGCACCTACATATATGCAAGTTCATGCATTATTAATACAATTAATTAAATCACTGTCTATGAATCCAAATCGCCCTAGCAGGATACAATTCTGTACCGTGCACAAGGTGCTAAACGGTGTATCTTCCTCTTTGCACACTGCACAACCAAATGTGTCCTGATATTGGTTATATATTTCTTTGAAACAAGTTTTTGTTAACACATTTGACATTTTAATATTTAGAACAAGAATTACTTCTGGCTTATCAATGGTGATGTAAGCATCAGCCCGTAAAGTGACTGAACTTGTATGTTTCTTAACTCAAAATGCTTAATTATGGAGAGTTGTGTCTTAATCATATTCATTATATTATTATATTGCATTCTTCCTTCCATTTTTATGCCAAATTGTTATGTATTTCTATTTATTTTGAATAAAATGGCAGTTTTGCCCTACGCGTATCAGCAAACTCACTGACCGTACGCCATACTCAATGCAGCACTGTCAATGGCAGTGAGCAATCTCCATACAGAAAAAGTAAAATATTGATAAAACCACACCACCTAGACACAAACCGCTTGGAACACATATAGAAAACATCTTTAACAAAAAGATTATATTAAAATAATAAGGTTACGGTTTTAGATTTCTTTTAATTTTGAATAAAACTGACGTTTTTCACTGCGCATATTGGCAAACTCAATGGCCGTATGCCTTTGCTTTGCTCCCAAAGCCGTTTTCAGCGCATGCGCAGTCGGAACCGTGATGTAGTCTATTATCGCCTCGGTAGACCCAGTCTATTGGTCAAAGCCTTCAGCATAATGACATCCATTAACGCCTGTTCAGCGATTGGCGGAAGTGTGGAACATCAATCAAAAGGCACTTCAGTCTGAGGGCCCCTAGTACATCGGTGCCAATGGGGACTCTGTCGGCTGCCATGTCGACACCAGGGCCGCGTTCAGGCTCCGTCTCGGAGGCGCCTCGGAGGCGCCCGTGACGTCAGGCTAGTCTGAACAACAACAGCCAGTTGGTCGCCTCGAAAATGGCCGCCCCATAGGAGGCGGCCATTTGCATCGAAATGCTGCGCTCTGATTGGATGAAACCACTGCATGCGGCGGCCATTTTCGAGGCGCTGTTTGTCTCCAACCTGAAAACGGAGGCGTCTCCGAGACGTCTCCGAGACGCACCTTGAACGGAAATAGGCCAAAAAGCATCGCTGAGACGTCGCCGAGGCGCCTCCGAGACGGACCCTGAACGCGGCCCTGGTGTGCCAGGCTTTTACAATTACACCGGGCCGGCTATACGCGCCCTCAAAGCCGACGTCGGGGCGTCAGTGTGCAAGTCAATCGGGACCTGGAACTGGGACGAGGCGGGATGCCCGAGTGAGTTGAGATTCCGTCTACTGGTATGGTAGATTGTTGGATTTGAAGGCAAACCAATGACTTAAAAATTGATACTTGTTGGTTCCTAGCCAGGGACTCGGCATTGCTAGGCTAGGACAAGGACTGGTTGGCTCAGTGTCAGGATAATGTGACTGAGTGGGATATTGGGTTATGGTTCTGGTGGTCTGGTATCCCATTGGGGCAGCACTATAAACTCGTCATGTGTGTGCACTGTCAGCACTATAAAGGCGTCCTGAGTGTGCACTGTCACAGGTCCGTCCTCATCCTGATATGACCTTAGATGTAGCCAGAATCTGATGTGTCAATTCCCCGTGTGTAAAACTCCAACAAGTAACAACCTGTAACTGGGCGCAGCAGCGCAATGGAGGAATAGCTCAGATATGAGTCAACCATCTAAAGCTAAGATTCCTTCTATGCGGTATGCGCTATGCGGTATGCGAATGGGAGGATTCCTTCTACGCGGTAAGCGGAAAGCGTCTCCCCACCACCACCACTACCATATGTTTCCACTCAGCACCCCTGTGTGTGACCGTTCCATAATGATCAGTCGCCTCTCCTAGTCTAAAACTAATGGACATGTGCGACTGACGTTTATATTTGCATACCACATGCCGCATGCCGCACCGATCACTACAGGGACCGATCGAGTTGTTGCATTCGCATTCGCATTCGCATTCGCATACCGCATGTAAGGGATGTAGCCCATTGACTTCAAGGCGTTTTGATTTTTTGCTGCATTCGCATTCGCATACCGCATACCGCATACCGCATACCGCATGTAAGGAATCTTAGCTTTAGTAAGCACTACGGTTGAGGAACCTTCCACCTGTTAGGAGGAGAATGTGTCAATTCCCCGTTTGATTGGCCCTCCGGTCAGAGAAATGATCAGGATACCAATGGTGTGGGATGCAGAGGTAACTGTTGAATGGATGTGTTTCTATACTGGCAAATAATTGCATAGTCCGATGCTTTTGAGTTTCTGCCATATTTTGATATAAATATATTAAAATTAACAGTGTAATCACTTTGATTTAATTTGAAGTGTTTGTCTTATATATGGCTGATTTTGGAGATATTTCAAGTACAAGGATGATAAATTAATTTTGATATGCTTCTATAAATGATGGATACTCTAGGCTTAAATATTAACATGTTCCATTATACCCCTGTCACACTATGACGTAACGAGCAAACGTAAGCCTGACGTGATCACGTTTCGTCATTACGTTGACGTACGTTGGGTTACGTTATGATGACGACAGAATGATGTTAGACTGACGTAGAGCTATGTCACGTTACGTCATGTTACGTTGGAGCGTGTCAAAGTTTTGAACCTGTTCAAAACTTTCGACATAACTAGAACGTAAGGGTTTACGTTCGCCGTAGGTTCTGTACACCTTCGGCGAACGTCAATGACGTTAAACGGATGTTAGTCAAACGCTGGTCACTACGTTGCACTATGTTGACCCACATTAAAGCCGATGAAAACATGCAGTCCGCGTAGTGAAACCATCGGTATAACATACGCCTGACGTACGTCCAACGTACGTTTAGCATTTTGCCACCGTTTCATGACATATCTAACATCACGTAACGTAAAGCAACGTAGTTCTGGCAATCGAATAATGTTAATAACGTACCATCAGCGTAATTACGTTGTCCTCTCGCGTTGAACCACAGTATCACTACGCTTTACCGACGTTACGCTCTCGTCAACTATGCTGCATACACGTTCAACTTGTGCCCAAATTTGCATACTACGCCGAGAAGTTCAACGTTCTTCACGTTCTCCCTATGCTGATGTAGTTACGTCGTAGTGTGACAGGGCCTTTACATTGCTTGCTTAGTCATTTCTATGCAGTAACATACCTTTAATAGGTGCATCAATGTCTATGTTTCAAATGTAGGATAAAATAGCTCAGTTGATTGCTTTAAGAAAATGTTTATCGGTCGGGTACCGTTCCCAGCAATAAGGTTCCAGGTGAGTATTACAATAAGCACCTTCCCATTTAAGGAGTGCCCCTGTTGTTTACTAAATACAGTAAAACCACTCTAAATCGACGGACCATGGGACCGACTTTAAGTGGTCCATTTAGGGAGGTGGTCGGTTTAGAGAGTTAGAATATCCTTAGAATGGTATTTTTGGGACCCAAATAAAGCGATCGATATAGGGGAGTGGTCGATCTGTGGAGGGGTCGGTGTGATATATGCGTAAGAGACGTCTAGACGTCTAGAAGGCTAAACATCTAGACACGTCTGTAATATATGCAAATGAGATGATATCACATGACTAAGTGTGCCAGAGGTCTAGACCCCTGATGGGGAATAAAGCATTCGGTATCCAGAAGTCAAAGTGTTCAGACGTTGTACTTTCACAGTCGGTATAGGGAGGTTTTACTGTATATCCATTGTCCCCCTCCCCCTTGTATAATAATACCAACTGTTGCGTTGACAGAATAAGGGTAGGGTTGCGGGACATTTATATTACGCGGTTCTCCATAGCATGGATGCAACCTTCCCCCATGCTGGTCATGCACAATTCAGCTTTGGAATAAACCTATTTTAGTAAAAGAGAAACATTATCATAACAAGTACTTTCCTCAATGTGTCGCAACTTCCCATAGTTAACGCTCCATTACTTTTAACCACGGAAATCTATATGACACAACTTCGATATCTATCTTTGGTGTTCTCTGTGGCGGAGTGGTTAGAGTGTTTCACTTTTTTCTAGGTCGGACTCCTAATCTGAAGGTCAGTGGTTCAATTCCCTGTGCCCCCACCTCTGCCAATTTGGATTTCCACGCTGTGTATAACTTACAGCGTCATCAAAGGCTGTTGCTCTCATTACCATGTCTATGTGGTGTGGGAGGTTAAAAATCCCTTGGGTCGGTAAAAGTGTAGGCTCGGGCTTTCTATCGACAAACTGTCTAATGGTGAAAACAAGCCTATTCAGGCTTATCCATGATAGGCAGTATAAATCTTCAACAACAACCTTCCCAGCTCATTAACCAGGCGAGTCATTTTTGAAGTGGATCGAATGTTGAATGGTCCGACACGTGTATGGCAATGGTGGGCGGCTTAGATAATCTGAACAAGCGCATACCTAACACGTTATACTTCAACCACTTACTGGCGGTAATCCATCACGTAAACGAGCAGTCATCACACGCATGGACGATCACAACCGTTACGCCGAACGCTAGATCATGATTATGACGTCATTACTACACGCATGTCACCCTCAAGGAGGGTAGCAAAGAGCCCGAGCTAGGGTTTAGTCTGGTGATGTATGCATTTAGAGACCACATGGGGAAGGGCATACATCAGATTTGCACTTCGGTTTAATAAGGCCCCGGCTTGAAATTACGTGAAATGAGCGAGAACTGCATATTTGGCACGATTTAGGTATAGAGGGCCTGAAACCTGTCAGAATGTGAGAATATATATATATCTTGTAGCTTGTTGTGCTCCCTCAGACTACCGGTTATAATCAAACACGACATGCAGGTTTACTATATATATATATGTATATGTATATATGATCTATAAGTATTAGGTGAGTAACCAATTACTTTTCGCAATGTACTTTCTCCGTTCCTTACATAATGGAACCAGTGGGGCCACCACCGGCCCAAACCCTATCTGCGGGCGCGCATATTATCATTCGGTCCTGTTGAAATCTTTGGTGTCTACCTTTGTAGTTTGTACACAACAAGTTATCCCACATGTGTGTCTTGTCAGTTCAGATATCTTCAAAGTTACTAAGTTAGTTTGACAATTATTTTATTCTCTAGTCTGTTTGGTTATATTGATCAACTTCTTATATTTATCAACAGATATTGGAGAAACTTAAAACGGCCACAGTATCTACCTTTTACAATACAACTCTATATATAAATGAAAGCACCACTCCTTTGCCATTAAGGTACTTATTCAAACAGACACCATGGAAGGTAACCATGCCAAAAGTAGCCAGATAACACACCACACAGCTACGTACAAGCCTATGATATGTAAATAGGAGTAGGCTAGTCTAGCAATAAGAGTAGAAAAAATAAATACATATATGCAAAAAGAATCCAAAGAAAACTAACATAAACCATACCAACCAATTATCTATCTGCTACTGAAATGCAGGCAATCAAATACCTTATCAGCAGCCACTGTGTGGTAAGATAACACCAACACTACTACTGGCCAGCATTGGAAACAAGCCTGGGTACCCGGGCTTATATGCTATGGACAGTATAAATACAGCTTCAATAACAAACAAAAACTAAAACAAAAAAAACCACCGATTCATATACAAGTTCATGCATTATTAATACAATTACTTCAATCACTACAATGGCATGGAACTGCATCCAACACGGGCACAAGGAGGTTGGTAGCTACTGAGGACCCCTATGCGCCCATTTTGCGACGACTTTGCTACTGCTTGCGACCATGTTGCGACCACTTGGGACCTCTTTGCGACTAACATTAGTGTGACTGGGGTATTAGGGACCACAGTGTGTGATCTATTGCATAGCTATGGGAAAAGCTTTCGCAAGGCGATCAGCAAGGACATGCGCCATATCCTCACTCCAGTGAGGGAGGTTCCTTGAAGATTTATACTGCCTATCATGGATAAGTCTGAATAGACTTGTTTTAACCATTAGACAGTTTGTCGATAGAAAGCCCCAGCCTACACTTTTACCAACCCTAGGGATGTTTAACCTCCAACAACAGATAGACATGCTATGAGAGCAACTGGCCTTTGATGACTCGGTAAGTTATACACAGCGGTGGAAATCCAAATTGGCAGAGGTGGGGGGTCACGGGGAATAGAGCCACCCTCCTTCAGATTAGGAGTCCGACCTAGAAAAAAGTCAGACACTCTAACCACTCCACCACAGAGAACACCATCAGGTTGGTGCAACAATAGCTGCAGTACAATACATGAGTGGTGTTTCTAGCAGCGCTGTAAAGCTGGCATGCAGTAGTCATGATCTATGCATTCATTCGATGCATCTGACACCACCAGCGACAACTGAGTCAATATATTGAGGATCTATTATTTATTGGTGTCTGGTCAATAAGGAGAACGCCCACACGGTGTTGCCCTCTCGTCAACCAAATATTCCTAGTCGTCCGCGTAGCGTCGCTCCTTGATGTGATGCACTTTATATAAGGTATAGGATAGTACTCTGTTACCACATCTGGATAACATTATAGGGTAGATTTCTTTATATCCTGTGATTTTCGCATGGATACATTCGGGGGTATTACTCTATTTGTGATAAGTATTTTGTGCCCTTGAGTAATAACTTTCTTTAAAACTCTAACGGATGAGCAATACTCAACTCACGCCTAAACTGCTATGTAAGCAAATATGGAGACAGCAGTGGTACCTAGGACTTCCACGTCCAGTGTGGTCCATGTCTCCACACTAGCTTTGACGTCAAATAGCCGATGATACAAAAGGCAATGTGCTCTAGAGGCGTCTTTAAATAAAACAAGCTTTATTTTTATCTATGCAGCAGCCTGACTATGGCCATCCATTAATTATGAAACAACTGCTTTCAGTTGAAGTGTGCGATCTGAATTATCTTCCCTTTATATCTTGATTTGGAAGGGACATAGTTATGAATACCTCGATCGCGCCCCCGCCCCATCCAGGCCGGCCCCCGTGCCCCCCCACCCCCCATCTGATTTCTCTGACCACTACCCACTGGAAGCCAACTCCGGGCCGCAGGTGACTCCCTTCTGCGGTGCCCGTACAATACTGCTGGCTATTAGCAGCCTTCAGGTCGCCAACCCGAGTGAAAACTCAAGCAAAAACAACTACTTTTGAAATAGCAGCAACAAAGTGCAGTAGAAGTATTAAAACAATCTAATCTGTTTGGGAAACATCGGGAAGCACAAGGCACCTGTTGCTGGAACTTGACCTCTAGAATATAAAGAGGGCTGAATATGGATAATTTATCATAAAAGCTTGACTCAGCGGTAGTGTCCCAAGGTGGATTGATAAAAGCGGGTGCTCAGCTGGTTAAAGTGTGTTGGTTGTTGGAGTTTTACATCATGGCAATATATAAGGTCACATCAGCACAAGTAGCAACTTGTGACAGTGCGCACTCACTGCAAATGTGTAGTGCTACCCCATTAGGAAATCTGGCTGCCGGCACCACAACCCAATATCCCACTCAGTCACATTATCCTGACACTGAGCTAACCAGTCCTTGCCCTATCCTAAGATTTCAGGCTAGGAAACGACAAGTATCAATGCTATAATTCATTGGTGTGACTCGACCGGGGACCAAACTGCCGATATACACGTACCCGAGGTCCGCTCTCTACCGATTCAGCCACGGCACCATGTGTCTGAACATGGCGAATTTACCATAAATGCTCGACTCAGTAGCAGTGCCAGAAGGTGGATCGATAAAGAGTGTGTGTGTTCAGCTGGTGAAACAGCAGGCTCGACATTCACCCTGAGACACACCGGGCTGCTGGGAGTGAGTGAGAGATGAGGACGCGCCCGCCCCACAGCCGACAAGGAGCCCGTGCAGGAGCAATGGAACGCGCATAGTTGCGGCGACTGCTGCCGGTGGCACCAGGGGGAGCCCCGAGCCCGCCGGGACACATTCCGCGCCACGCTGTGATGCCGGCTGATGATTGGTTGGCGGCCGAGAACTATTTATCTCCCGGCGTGCGGTGGAATTGTGTCGGGCAGTCCGACGCTGGAGAGCCGTCCCGCCCCCCGGCCCCCCGTAATCACCCGTCCCGCGGTGATCCACCACCGCATCCACCGCCACAACCCACCGCATCCACCGCATCGACGGCCAAAGAGCGAACCCTGGACGCGTTGCACAAAGACTTAAGGCCCTGTCACACTACGACGCTTCCGCCGGCGCGCCGGCAACGCGCAAAATATTTGCAACCCGTCGAGAAACGTCGAACTTTTCGGCGCTTTGGGAGAAAGTTTGACGCGGCGCAGCGTGTTAGTAGCGTGCTACAAGCGCGCGGCCAACGCGTTTCGACGCGCGCAGAACAACATGTCAACGTCCCACCAGCGGGTTCCCAGCGTGCCATCGGCGCGTTGTCGGCGCGCTGTCGGCGCGCTGTCGGCGCGTTGACGGCGCGTTGACGGCGCGTTAGTACCGTGTCAACGCGTACATACCCGCCAGCAACACGTTAGGACGCGCCCGCAGCGCGTCGACACTGCGCGGCCAACGCGTCCAGGCACGCCCGCAACACGTCCAACGCGCCGAGATACGCTGGAGCAACGCCAATAGCGCGCCCACTACCCGTCGATGGGACGTTACGGACGCGCCGACGGAACGGTCACATTTTGGGGGAAAAAAAGCCAACGTTAACTGGCGTTGATCAACGGTCTACCAGCGTTCTGCCGGCGCGCCGCTAACGCGTGTCGACGTGTTGCTAACGCGTCCGTAACGCGCCCTCCAACCCGTTGGCGCGCGTCGCCGCGCGTCCAAAGTTTTGTGCATGCACAAAACCTCGACGCGCCGCGACGCGCGCCGACGCGCGCCGACGTTTCCATTCACACGTTGCTATGTACCGACGCGCCGGTAACGCGCCGGTAACGCGCCGGCAACGCGCCGGCAACGTACCGGACGTGTACCGACGTTTTGAACAAAAACCAGACCCGTCGGCACGCGTCGAAGCGCGTTGGGGAGAAACGTCGTAGTGTGACAGGGCCTTTAGATAGGGTCAATGTCCGTCAAGAGCAAGGAATTGAAAAGTATGTTGTTGTATCGCTTTTGGCTTCTGAGGGATCGGGCGCAATGGCCTATGCTACATATACTTAGGAAATTCATCTATTCGTATTAATTTATCATATATATGATAGAGCAAGTTACTTTTCTTCTCAATTGGCGTTGACCATTTGGGAGCTATGAGTGGCAGTCCCCACCCCCTCTAACCCTGCCGTGCCCACCCCACACCCACCCCGCCACATCCCGCGGCTACACACCATATCAGTGCCGTCCTCCCTGGGGTATGATAACCAGTATTAAAACACTCTCGACTGCTCCGGGGCCGCCTTTTGCGCAATCAGGGGCCTGATATACGACTTCCGGATGTGATAATGGCGGAGGAATATGCCGGCCCTTTTACTTGTGTCGCAGCTGGTTAATAGCTGATACCGTTGCCAAGGGCCGGTCTACGGTAGCCAGAAATCCCCATATCAACGGGCATTGATAAAGCGGCCATGTGCTGTGTGGAGGAGCCGAACGCAAATCAATTAGGGATAGGGTCAAAAACAGAGTCATTCGCTCGCCGCAGTTTATGCTGTCAACGTCCTGAAGCAGGCGTGATATTTGGGAGAGTTGAGCCACATACCAGAGGCCTAGGTGGAGAGGACTTTTGAAAAAAGGTAGTAGTTTCACGCACATACCCATATATATACACATATATATGGGTCATTCTCTTAAACTGGGTACAAAAGTGTGATATCGCAACCAAAAGTGAAATCCTTCCAAATAATAGCCTAATCCAATGTCATATGAAGGTTTGCATGTTGTGCATATGTCAGAGTTGAACAAAATGAATTTCACTTTTTGAATTAGATCTGATACAAATTGAGCAATACATTAATATCACTCATGTAACATGAAAATCAAAGACACATCTTGAACCTCCTTTTAACATATACAACATAGTCAAAAAAGATTTGATTGATTACTATTAAGCAGACAAGGTTATGACTTACAAGAAGAAAGTTGACAACATGTTTGGCTACATGTATAGTGTGAATGTGTCAATTTTCACATTTTCACTCTAGCACAAAATCATACAATTAAAATGTTGATATCTTATGTGGCATAAATTCAATACATGTAGAACTCTAACATACATGTAGAACTCTAACATACATGTAGAACTCTAACATAGAACTCTAACAGAGGCTACAATAATTATTTGATTTGTTATCAATAAAACAAAGACTTAATCATCAGCATCATAATATGGAGACCAAAATGTGGTGCCCAGTTTTGGAGAATAACCCATATATAAGTATATATATATATATATATATATGTGCTGTATAACATATTATGTGAATATAAGGCAGTGGAAGGCAATTAGTTGTACCTAAAAAAACTTCCCAGCGAGTGGCATGTAGCGCCCCACGCAAGGGGGCAGCGGGGAGCAGCTGGAACGCCCTCAACCCTGTAAGCGGGGGAGAGTGAGCTCCAGAGCTTATTAACTGCGATAATGGGATCATCACTATCCATATCTATACTTATACGCCTAAGCGCATCAGTGAGTGATAAAGCATGTCAACGCTGGAACAGCATGACACTTTTATAAATCTTCCTAAGCGCAGTTGAGTTTTTGTTCCAGGAGACTGATGTGCATTCTCAGATAAGTGGAGAGACCTGTATGTAGTAACCAAAGCGGGTCGATAAGCAGGCAGTCCGTTTAACTGTGCTGGAGCAGGATGCGGCTGGCCAATGCTTTAATTATGACTGGTCCTCATCAGTTAATCAGGTGCAACACAATGCATACATACCCTCTGGTGAGCCCGATCGAGTGGTGATATATAGGTAGTGGTGTACATAATGATAATATAACGGCCTACGATTTCTAATTGAATTCATATATGTAGATATGTCTACTATATATAGCGCTTATACAGACCTGTATGCAGATGTAAAGCAGAAGGACTCCGGCTATACTACTTCTTTGATAATTGCCACCCTTGTGGTTCCTGGGTTCGACACCAGGGGAACTCGTGGTGCTCCGTCCGCATACGCAGTGCCTTGACCAAGGTGCACTGGACTCGCCACTTGCTTGCCAGCTGCACCAATTCATATATGTAGATATGTCTACTATATATATGTGATGTATACGCACTATGGAAGTAGAAATGAGCAGAAGGGAGAGTATTAGTATTATTAGCGTTACTATATTGCTATTGGTATATACATTTGGTGTGGAGCATCCCCAACCACACGTTACCAGTGGCGCCACCGCCACCACAAATCCTAACTGCTGATGCTCAACTCTGTCATTCGAGCCCGATACAATAACCATGAACATATTTCTATGGAATATACACTGATATGTATTTGGAATATATAAACCACACATATGTTACTGCGTGTACTGCATTTGGAGGGTAATAATATTGTTAGGTATTACATTCATGATGTTTATATTATGTCAATTAATAATATATATGCATGTGTAATTGTGTGTGCTGAATGTATGGATACATAACAGGCCAGCCTTTCTTTTGCCAGTTTAGCGAAGTTTCTGTCGACAACTTGTGAATAGAGCCGCTCTCCCACGTGTAACAGTTGGATGCCTACACATACGACTCGACTCAATGAGTGCTTGTTAAGTACTGGTTTATTTACGGCCTCTCTCCCGTCATGACGTCACGCGGGGTTCCCTCTCACGTGGTGGGGTATCCCCAATCTATTTATATCACATCTCCCTTTTTTCTTTT
Source organism: Branchipolynoe longqiensis (assembly GCA_030323885.1). Lineage (NCBI taxonomy): Eukaryota > Metazoa > Annelida > Polychaeta > Phyllodocida > Polynoidae > Branchipolynoe > Branchipolynoe longqiensis. The sequence continues at coordinate 70,212,914 of CM059191.1, forward strand.
TTTTTTTTTTTTTTTTTTTTTTATTTTATATATATATATATATATGAACGTTATAAGTGTTTAACTGGTGACAATTTTCCTTGGGGTTTCTTATTTTTCTAACATCATCTCGCAATGTTTCGGTATCAACTTATCGTTAACATGTGACATCCCCTTAGTATTTAACGTTGGTGTATAACAACCGGTGAATTCGGTAACTTGTCTTATGTGTTAGTTTTCTACATTTGTTTTCGCGTATGTTGACCTGTGCCTCAATGCTAGGCTTACGGCTCGCTCATCGTTTGTTAGTTATGTACAGATATATATATTTCTCCGACCCCTGTTTAGCGGTTTGTCCATCTTGACGTTCCGGCTGGGCGTACCACTCGACCGTATCGCGTTATGTAATGAGACTCGTCTGTAGCTGGAGCACATGATTGCCTTGCCGGAGCGCACACTGCATTGTTTATTTTTGTTTTTGCCTCACTTGGTTTCGCTATTTGATCTGGTACTTTGAAAATGTATTTACGATTTCTCCTCAATATATTGTTTCTTGTGTTCTTTATGTGGTAATCTCTGTGGCCTGGTGTGTTGGTTTGGATTATTTTTCCTGGTCTCCATTGGCCCTCATTGTTCATGTATTGTATGTTGTCATTTATTTTTAATTGCATGTGTTGTGCACCCGCCCGTTTGTCGTGATACACTTTCTGTGATCGCTGTACCTGGTCGAACTCTGCTGCTTTGTGTTTCTGTGTTCTTGGTTTCAAATGATTATTTGTTGCCGGTAACTTGCATTTAAGTCTTCTGCTAAGCAGTAGTTGTGCAGGTGACGCGTGTATGTGGCTAAGAGGCGTATTTCTGTAATTTAGTAGTGCGATGTTGTAATCCCTGCCCATTTTATCTGCCTTCTTTATTATGTGTTTGACTGTCTGCACGTAACGCTCTGCCAACCCGTTACTTTGAGCATGTAATGGGTTAGAAAATACTGCTTGGAAACCAAATTCTTTAGCAAAGTTTTTGTATTCTGCACTATGGAATTGTGGACCATTGTCCGAAACGACCGTTTCGGGTATGCCAAAACGGCAGAAGATTTGTTTTAGTGCTACAATTGTTGCTGCGCTAGTGGTCGAAACTAGTTCTGATACCTCTGGGTATTTTGAGTAGTAATCTACTACGATGAGGAAGGTTTTATTTTGTATCTGGAATAAGTCGATACCGACTTTTTGGAATGGCAGATCTGGTGTTGGGTGGCATACCAGTGGTTCTGCGTGCAGTTTATTTCGTAGCGATTGGCAAATTACGCATCTTGCTACTGTGTCTTGTATTTGTTTTGAAATTCCGGGCCAGAAAATGTTGTCGCGAGCTAGTTCTTTGCACTTTATGATGCCTAGATGTGATTCGTGTATGATACCTAACATTTCTTGCTGCATCTTGGATGGTATAATCACTTGACTGTCTTTGAGTAGTATACCATCGGCATATGTGATAGTGTCTCTAAATGTGAAAAATGGTCGTGCCAATTGGTGTATTTTTTCTTTAATTTCTGGCCAACCTTCTTGTGTGTGTCGAATCACCTCTAGGAGAACCTCATCTGTCTGAGTACTACTTGCGATGCGTTGGAGCATGTGTGGCGCCACGTCAAGCTGCGCTACAGCCAAAGTCGTGTCGAACAGGTCGTTTGGGTGGATTGTGGTCGAGTGGGCGCGTGATAGGGCATCTGCAAAATACATATTTACCCCTTTAATGTACGTTAATATAATGTTGTAATTTTGTAGGCGGAGCCTCATCCTCTGCATCCTAGCAGACAGCATGTGTATCGGTTTGTTCATTATTGCGATTAAAGGCTTGTGATCTGTTTGTACGGTTATTTGTTTACCAAAGATATATTGATGAAATTTCTTACAGCCGTAGCATATCGCCAGAAGCTCTTTTTCGATCACTGCGTAGTTTGACTGAGCATGATCTAGGGACTTTGATGCCATTGCTACTGGACCTTCATTTTGGAATAATACTGCCCCCAGACCGGATTTTGATGCATCTACTTGTAGTGTGACGGTTTTCTTTACGTCATAGTACTGCAGAACTGGTGCTGTAATTAATAGTTTTTTTAACATTTCGAAAGATTCTTTCTGTTCGTGTTGCCAGTGCCATTCAACGTTTTTTTCTAGTATCGTACGTAGTGGTTTAGCTGTTTCTGACATGTTTGGTATGAATTTCCCTACGTACCCGACCATGCCTAAGAACCTCTGTATTCCTGCTTTGTCTTTAGGCTCAGGCATGTCGATGATTGCCTGTACTCTTTCGTTGGTTGGCTTGACGCCTGACTGGGTTAGTGTATGTCCTACATAATTTACCTCTTTCTTGCATATTCTAGATTTTTCTGGATTAAATTTTAAGTTGACCTCTTGGGCCCTTTTGAACACCGCTTCTAATCTAGTATTGTGTTCTTCAATCGTTGACCCATATACCAGTATGTCGTCTGTTACGACGTTCACTCCAGGCAGCCCGTATAAAATTTTGTTCATTTCTTGTACAAAAATGTCTCCGGCGGTTTTGATGCCGAAAGGTAATCTGGTGAAACGATACCGCCCCCATGGTGTGTTAAAGGTACATAATTTACTGCTTTTGAGATCTAGTTCTATTTGCCAGTAACCGCTGTTTGCGTCGATAACTGAGAAAAATTTTGCGTCTGAGGTTCTAGCGATTACTTCCTCTATTGTCCTTGTAGGATAGGGGCTATTTAATATGGCTCTATTTAACTTAGTTGGGTCCAAACATATGCGTATTTTGTTAGGCTTCTTAACTATAGTTATAGAGTTAACCCAGGGGGTGGGATCTGTTTCTTCCACGATTACCCCTAGCCGGATCATTTTTTTTAGTTCTTCTTTTACATGATTTTCTATTGCGTGTGGTATGCGTCTAGGTGGGTCTACACAAGGGGTTACATCATTATCTATGTGTATTACAGCATCACTTTTAATTTTGCCTAACCCTTCGAAAATGTCTGAGTATTTATTTACCAGGCGCTGTGCACTTGGCTCGTCGGACTTGACTGTGGTTGGTTGCCGTGTGGTAGTCTCCCTTTTCTTTGATATTATGTTGACGCGTTGAATCAGCCCTAGCCTCGTGCAGGCTTCACTTCCTAGTATTGGGCATCCACTGCTTGTAACCTGGTATCGCATCAGTTTACCGTCTGTAACGATCTCTGCCTCCCCTTCAGGGCGAATTCGTTCACCCGAGAACGTGATCAGAGTGCACTTGCTTGGCTTTAGTACGACGTTGCTGAGCTTGTTGTATACGCCTCTAGGTATTATATTTGCTTGCGAGCCTGTATCCAGCTTGAATTTGACTTTCTGGGAGCCTAACGATATGGTAGTAAACCATAAGTTTGTATCATGTTCATTTGGTTTTGATACGCATCCAACAAATAAATCGTGGTCATCGTCGAAGTCATCTTGAGCATCCGCTGGGGGTGTGTTGTGGTCATCTACCTGTAACATGTTTAGACTCGCATGGTTTTGTTTCTTCGTTTTGCATACTTTCGAAAAATGTCCGATTAGTCGACACTTTGAGCATTGTTTCCCTTTTGCTGGGCATTGTCCGGGTGTGTGTACATATCCGCATCGTCCACATTGCATGCGTGTGCTCCCTGCTCTTGACAGCGGCCGTTGACTCGCCCACGCTGGCGTACGTGATGTGACAGTGGCTGGTGTATACGCACGTGTGTTGACGGCATCTACATGTTCTAGTTCTAATGTTGAATTTTCTGACAGTAGGTTTGATTGGTGTTCGCTGAGTCGGCATGTCTCAATGCATTGTTCTAATGTTAGATTTGCTGTTTGTAGCAGTCGGTCCCGTAGTTTGGAATTTTTGACACCGCATATCAAGCGGTCACATAACATGGAGTCAGCGAGATCTCCATATTCGCAGTGTGCAATGCGGTATTGTAACTCTCGAATGTATACATCCATCGTTTGTGTTGTTTGTTGTAGTGAATTAAACTTATACCGTATTACTGTTATGTTTGTCTTTCCTTTGCAGTACGTGCGGAAAGCTGCGATCAAAGGCTGAATCCTGTCTATTATGTTGGTGTCAACCTTCAATGTTCGGTATACTTTTTGGGCCTCTGCCCCGGCTACATGCAAAAACACCGCGCACTGTACCTTCTCCGGTTTGTTGTGTATTCCGGCTGCTGCTGCGTAGAATTCGTACGAATCGTACCACTGTTCCCAATTCAGGGATAGATTGTCCTCCAAATTTAGGGGTGCTGGCGGCTTTAGTCCTGTGAGCGCCATTTCGAGTTCCTTGTATCTGACACCATGTAACAGTTGGATGCCTACACATACGACTCGACTCAATGAGTGCTTGTTAAGTACTGGTTTATTTACGGCCTCTCTCCCGTCATGACGTCACGCGGGGTTCCCTCTCACGTGGTGGGGTATCCCCAATCTATTTATATCACACCACGTACACGTCTTATATCATCTAACCTTAATTAATCAGGTAGTTACAATGTGTGTTTGTTTGTATGAGTATAGGAATCCACACACCTAGCTATGTGTATGGATTCATGTCACGTGTGTATATACTTTCCTCACAAATAACTTCTCCATGGCTGACTTGATATATAGTGTTATGAGGATATTAACATACAGGCGCAATAATAATAAACAGCATGTTTCCGTGGAATTAGTGGCCCTACGTGCATGCATTTGTAATAAATAAACACCAAATATCTAACTATCTATGCTGAATGTATTGATATCTTTGGAGGATAATATATTTGTATGTAATATATGAAGAGTGCAGGCGCAAAACCACGTAAACGCCAATCCAATGATGTAGTTTAAATAACATATCTTTACCTGAAAATAACTTTAATTCTCATGAATTCCACTTTTCATATGATCATATGGTTATGGAGCAATTAACAAGAAAGCAAGAATATAAACAAATTAACTTGTTGCTCCATTTTTGGATTGTCGTTTACATAGTTTTGCGCTTGAACTCTTCATATACATATGTGTATTAATACTATATATGCATATATAACTGTGTGTGTGGAAGGTATACATTCGTGTATATATTTGGATGGTAATATCTCAACGCTGACACATAAATTAGCAAATAGTTAGCAAAACACGGCTGTCTCCTTCACCAGCTTGGAAAAGCTTCTGGTGGCAGTCTATATGAGAGACGACTACTTGTGAGTACAGCGGCTCTCCTATGTACTTCTCTAGTTATATCATCTCAGGTTAGCTACATCAGGCAGTCACAATGTGGTTTTGTATGAGTATACTACATCCGCACACCTAGCTATCTGCATTGATTCATATCAAGTGTGTACGTCCTGTACACAAAACTTACTTCCCATTGTCTGTCTTGATAATTCTGAAGGTTTTATCGTGCGATTGAGGATTGATCATTTAGCAAAACACCCTCTTTTACTTGTGTCAGTTCGCTGAAGTCATGACTGGCGGAATATCAGAGACAGAACATTGTGAGTATCAGGAAAAGAAGAAAGAAACAATATCAGCCCACCCCACACTCTGCTTACCCCCCCCCCCCCCCCCCCTCCCCTCCCCTCCACGCACATACGCACCCGAATAACACACCTCCTCACGGCACGTCATTCCGCGCCGTCGAATTCACTTTTTATATTTTTTGCCTAAGTAATAACATGATGCACCTGTCTTTCTTACCAACCCCTCATGCTGTCATCCGCCGGGCATCAGGCCATACAAAGGCAGCAGGGCTTCGCGAAAGCTGTCACATGTTTTTGACGATATCTCTATTTCAGAAGTTTATGTTTTGTTTTCTTCATTGCCGCTGCTCATCATCTACCCCCCCCCTACCACTCCCCCTCCACCCCCCACCCCCACCCCGGCTCCTGTCCTCATTGTGCCGTTCTCCCACTCCTTGAGTGCATCGGCGTATCACATCAGAACATGGTGGATTTCCCAATCTGCCCATCATCATGACTGCCGTGTCAGGTTTGTTTGTTTGTTGTTGTTTTACGTCCTAGCAACATCTAAGGTCATATCAGGACGGATACCGACTTGTGGCAGTGCACACTCATGGCGACTTTATAGTGCTGTCCCACTGGGAAACCAGGCCGCCGGCACCATGACCTGGTATCCCACTCAGTCACATTATCCTGACACTGAGCACACCAGTCCTTGCCCTGTCCTAATAATGCCGAGCGCCTGGCTAGGAAGCGACAAGTATCAATTTTAAAGTCATTGGTTTGACTCGACCGGGACTAGAACCCACGACCCCACGATCTACCAGCACGGGAGACGGACGATCTAACCCATTCGGCCATCTCGTCTGGTCTCCGTGTCAGGTAGGGGGATGCAGGGAGGTGATGGGATACAGGGGCGGTGGGGGGCGGGGGGCGCTAGTTGTAGGGGGCGGGGGCTGGAGGGGAGGGGGGCGGATGGGGCGGGGGGTAACAGTGGAAGGTTCTAAAAGTATATGACATGAGCCATTCATTAACATGTATTCTTCACTCTTCTGATTAACTATTTCTGCCCCTGGAAGAGTTGGTTGGAAATACGTATTGTTGTCCTCATGGTTAATGCTTATCATGATTGTTTCAAATCGATATTCCGGCAACAGGTTGGATGTTGGAGTGTTATGTGCTGGTAACATCTAAGGTCATATAAGTATGAGCAACGACTTCTCACAGGATGCATGCATGCAGAATTTATAGTGCGGCCCCACTGAGACCACAGGCCGCCAATATGATGACCTCATAGCCCACTCAGTAACATTATCCTGACACTGAGCTAAACAGTCCTTTCCCGATCTTATTAATGCAGAGTGCCTGGCTAGGAAGCAACAAGTCGAACATATTCGGGAACCGTGTCTTGTAAATTAATCCGAAGTAATAGGCTTTAATTTGAAGTCACAGTAATTTTAAATCACTAACATTTTGGAGGTATTTGAAAAACGAACACAGGGAAGTAATTTAGGCATGCAAATACAATGCTGACACCGTTTGTGACACTTCCAACTGTAAATTTGGTATTTTTGCTGTAAGAAATGCTTAATACTTGCATCAGTATTTACCTTGGATTTGTAATTGAAATGTGGACAAACGTTTTGATTTGGGAAATTTGATGATAGTTTCGAACAATGCAGAATTAACTGACAGTATATTAGGTGAGCAATACCCTCGTTTTGATTCACCACGTTGTATTCTTGTTCTGGCGAGTTTCTCTGCTGCAACTTCACAAAACTAGCTTTTGTTGTTTCTCTTGTACATTTGAATGCATCTGTTGCCGGTCGTTTCTGCAATAAAGGAACATTTGACATTGAAAGGTTCAGGACGTCCAGCCCCGCTTTTATTTAGCGCCCCCGGTGGTTCCCGATCAGGATTAATCAGACCTGGCGAGGAGTGAGAGGTTGGGGAGGGGGGCCGGGAGGCGGGGGGGTGAGAGCCTTGGTGTGTGAGGGGGGAGGCGAGGGGTGAGAGTCGGGGGGATGGAGGCGGAAGGTGGGGGGCGGGAGGCGGGAGGTGAGAAGCGGGAGGCTGTAGACGGGAGGTGGGAGGCGGGATGCGGAGGGCGGGAAGCGGGGGTGTGAGAGGCGGAGGCGGAGGGAGTAAGGCGGGGGCAGGGGATGAGAGGCGTGAGGCGGGGCGGGGGGTGATATGGGGAGGCGGGAGGCCGGGGGTGTAAGACGAGAGGCTGGGGGCGAGAGGCGGGGGGCGGGAGGTGGTCGGAGGGAGGCGGGATGATGGGGGACGGGAGGAGGGCGGCCGGAGGGGGGGGGCGGGGGATGATATGGGAAGGCGGGAGGCGAGGCGGGAGAGGAGAGGCGGGGGGGCGAGAGGCGGGTGCGGGAGGCGAGGGGAGGGGGAGCCGGCGTAGGGAGGTGGGAAGTGGGGGGCGGGGGGGGGAGGCGGGAGGAGGGAGGTGGGAGGAGGGAGGACGGAGATGGGGAGGAGACACTGTTTTCCGCGGGTAGTCAATCTACAGATAATCCTTGCGCAATACTGAAAGACAAATACATCAGAATAGATTCTAGCCTAATAGTTGATTGGAGACACTTGTGCATTGTGTACTAAGCAGACACTTATCTGGATGTCCATTGACTGCCGGATATATTTGTTTGGTGATGGTGTATTTATGCTTCCCATAACAGTTAAGTCAAATGACTTGTTTTCGCCGTTCGACCGTAATAATCTCGTGGGTCCCCTTGTTTTATAACATTCAATTATGTACCTATGTATTGTATGCATTCTTCTCTTCGTTCTACAATTGGATAGTTGTTTGGTTGTATATAGTTATTTTCCCTGACTATCTTTTATCTTGCAAATACCTCAGTAGTTGGTTTTCCCTTCCCATTCTGGCGGGGGGCGGGGAGTGAGAGGCAGGAGGCGGAGGGGGGCGAGCGGCAGGAGGCAGGCCGGCGGGTGGGCGGGGGATGATATGGGGAGGCGGGAGGCGGGGGAGGGAGACGAGAGGCGGAGGGCGATAGGCGGGGGCGGGAGGCGGGAGGAGGCAGGCGGGAGGAGGGAGGCCGGAGGACTATTTCGTTGGTTTTCCCTTCCCAGTCTGGCAATGTGTGCATCGATATTGGTATCATCATACAGTACATCCCCGTTAAACCAAGCTCGGTTAAACCAAACGATCGGTTAATCCAAACTTTGTTCGGCGACCCGGCAAAATACTACCATTCGCCGGAAAAAGTTTGGATTAACCGATCGTTTCATTTAACAGAGGTTGGTTTAATGGGGTTAAACTGTATATACATGAAAAAAAACACAATAATCATAGTGTATACATACATTGTACATTCACAATGCACTCCCGTTTTTGCCAAAGCAAAGTGAAAGTGAAAGCTTGGTAAAACCAATGATTGGTTAATCCAAACAAATTTCTAGGGTCCCTTCAAGTTTGGTTTAACGGGGTTATTACTGTATTTCCATACTTATTATCTCTCTCTTTATCTTGATCATCCACAGACAGCGCTAGTCGTCGAATATATGGGTCCTCCCCATTTATATTTTTATTGTAATAGCTCAGTATTTTCACCAGAATCTCCCAGATCTGATCAATTCGCGGTGAAGCTCGATTAACTGTTCACTGATCCAGATCCCCCACATAATTTGTTTTACTTACCTGTGTAACCGGATCGGGAAGACAATCTCCCCTTCAGAGACCACATTAAGTGAGGTACACAACACGGCACACATTTCCTACGTGTACCCTGCAAACACAGCATCGCTTCCCCAAACACACCTTTACCCCTTAGCAAATACAACCTGGCCTGTGTCTTAACTATATCACTCCCTCCCCTTCCTCTCCGCGCCCCATCATCCCCCACCAGTCTTCCCACAAAAATGCCTACTACCCCTTGGCATATACAAGCTGCCCTATATATTCACTATTTAGCCAACACCCTCCTCGCCGCGCCCCCCACCTCCTCTACTCTTCCCCAAATACAAGCCTACCCCTTAGCAAATACAACCTGCCGTATGTATTACCTATATTCCCCATCCTCCTCCTCTCGGCCTCCCATCACTCTCTACTCTTCCCCAACTACAAGCCTACCCCATAGCAAATACTACCTGACCTATGTATTAACTATATTCCCCATCCTGCTCCTCTCGCCCCCCCCCCCCCCCCCCATCACCCTCTACTCTTCCCCAACTACAAGCCTACCCCTTAGCAAATACAATCTGCCCGATGTATTAACTATATTCCCCACCCTCCTCCTCTCGGCCCCGATCACCCTCCACTCTTCCCCAACTACAAGCCTACCCCTTAGGAAATACAACCTGCCCGATGTATTAACTATATTCCCCATCCTCCTCCTCTCGCCCCCCCCCCCCCCCCACCATCTCTCTACTCTTCCCCAACTACAAGCCTACCCCTTAGCAAATACAACCTGCCGTATGTATTACCTATATTCCCCATCCTCCTCCTCTCGGCCCTCCCATCACTCTCCACTCTTCCCCAACTACAAGCCTACCCCATAGCAAAATACTACCTGACCTATGTATTAACTATATTCCCCATCCTGCTCCTCTCGCCCCCCCCCCCCCCCCCCCCCCCCCCATCATCCCTATACTCTTCCCCAACTACAAGCCTACCCCTTAGCAAGTAAAACCTGCCCTATATATTAACTATATTCCCCATCCTCCTCCTCCCTCGGCCCCCCCATCACCCTCCACTCTTCCCCAACTACAAGCCTACCCCCTTAGCAAATACAACCTGCCCTATGTATTAACTATATTCCCCATCCTCCCCATCCCTCCCTCGCCCCCCCCCCCCCCCATCATTCTCTACTCTTCCCCAACTACAAACCTACGCCTTAGCAAGTAAAACCTGCCCTATATATTAACTATATTCCCCATCCTCCTCCTCTCGGCCCCCCATCACCCTCCACTCTTCCCCAACTACAAGCCTACCCCTTAGCAAATACAACCTGCCCTATGTATTAACTATATTCCCCATCCTCCTCCTCTCGCCCCCCCCCCCCATCACTCTCTACTCTTCCCCAACTACAAGCCTACCCCTTAGCAAATACAACCTGCCCGATGTATTAACTATATTCCCTATCCTCCTCCTTTCGGCCCACGTGATCACGCCACCACTCTTCCCCAAACACAAGCCAACCCGATACCAAATAGAAAGTGCCCTATGTATTCCACTATATCCCCCCCCCCCCTCCAGCTCCCCCCCGCCCCCACCACCCTGCTCCCACTCTTCTGGGAATACATGCATACCCCTTAGCAAATACAACCTGCCTCATGTATTCACTATATCAACCTCTCCCCCCCCCCTCCACCACCATACCACCCCTCCACCTCCACTATTCCCCAAATATCTTCCTACCACTTAACAAATACAACCCCCTCTCCACACTCCCCATCACCGCCCACTCTTTCCCTGATCAAATACCACCTGTCTTATGTACTCACTACATCACCCCCCCCCCCTCCTCTCCGCCCCCATCAGCTCCCTCACAATCTTTCCCTTATCAAATACAACCTGCTCTATGTATTCACTAAATCATCCCCTCATAGTCACCCCATCACCCCACCCCCAACTATTTTCCAAATACATGCCTTCGCCTTAGCAAATACAACCCGCCTTATGTATTCACAATATCCCCCCTCCCCCTCCTTCCCCCCACCACCCTCCCCCTCCGCGTCTTGTCCCGCCCCGTCCCCCCCTAACCCCCGCCCCGCCACGTCCCGCACCGCCCCGCCCCGCCCCGCCCCCCCCCCCCCGCCCCGCCCCGCCCCCCACGCCCCGCCCCGCCCCGCCCCCCACGCCCCGCCCGCCCCGCCCCGCCCCGCCCCGCCCCGCACCGCGCCGCCCCGCCCCGCCCCGCCCGGCACCGCGCCGCACCCCGCACCGCACCGCACCGCCCGCCCCGCACCGCCCGCACCCCCCACCGCCCCGCCCCGCCCCGCCCCGCCCCGCCCCGCCCCGCCCCCGCCCCGCCCCGCCCGCCCCGCCACGCCACGCCCGGCCAGCCCCGCCACGCCCCGCCCCGCCATGCCCCGCCACGCCCCGCCACGCCCCGCCACGCCCCGCCCCGCCCCCTGGCGGTAACCATCGTGACGCCATCTGCCAGCGCCAAATTGGTTTGCGTTGGGCGGGCGCGCCGCGTGGGAGTGACACTCGGTCGTTACGGACTGTGGAGCCGCTCGCCAGGCTATAAATAAATGCATTCATTAAGGGCCTGGAGGATGACGAGTCGTCTGATCAGTGGGCAGCGCACGCTCGTCTGTCCTGGTACCGGCTACTAACCGGCACCCAGGCTGCTGGTGTCTGGGAAGTTGGAATTGCTCAGTCAGATGTGTAACTATATATATATATATATATATATATATATATTTATATATATATATATATAATATGTGTAGGGCGTAAACAAAAGTAGACATTAATTAGGGTTTGGCATCTTTATAATTGAGATGTAACAGTTAATTTACCTATAATTCGCATCGATGTGTATATATATTATGTAGACGTGGAAGCATTTAGTTGGGCTAAGATGACTTATTCCGGGCGGCCCCCGGAGGCATTACATCACGGTAGGGGCCTGCCGAGAGCTGAGAGGGACAAGGTCATGGTGTTATCTCAGTCAAGTATGAAAGTGGGATGAATGAGGTTAGACAGGTTGTAATATCTTGGGTACTCGGCCGTCAGAGCCCTGGATAACACTACTCTATCCCAGGTGTGTTCTGACAGCTATCTCTCAGTTCCCACCTGGTGTCCCTCTCAAGAAACTCATAAGGAAGAAAAGGGAAGACAATTCGCGCAAGATTGACAGTGACGAAGTTGTGCTTTATTGGCATCAACTCTTGTTCACCTACTAGCGAACTATGACCCTTACTCCTTACCAACGGCCCACACAGATCCTCATGTCTCTTGCTAGTGTGTATAAGAATCAGTGCCTACAGCCCATTGAACCTGAGTCCCATGGTTGTTGCACACAGTGCCTTTTGCACACTTAGTGCCTTTTGAATAGCTGCTCTAGTTTGTGTACAGAAAGTCGAGTCTCAGACAGAGTGTAGAAAGAGTAGAGTGCCTCCTGCTAGACTGCCTAGCCAGGAAGAAGTGGATGCCTAGAGTCAGGTCTGTGTGTCAGGTATAAGGAATGCATGTGACTGGGCCTCCCATAGCCAACCAATCAGACACCCTCTACAGCCTTGGGGGGAGGGACACCGCCCTAATAGGAGGCATATGTCACTCAACCCCAGCTGCAGGTGGTGTCCATAATGTATGCAGGATGGATGGGTGTGCTTGGCCATCAGCCCCATGGTAACAGGTAGTTGCAGACAGTTACAATAAACATATATTAGAAATGTCCTTCCCCTCCACTTGCACTCTTACTGGTGCATAGAGGGAACATTTCACTAAACATTAACTGTGTCTTACATATGAACATCACATCATAATCTCGGGCACTATGTGTTATCATATTTTCCACATAGCCTCTTTTCTCACACAGCTTGCGTATTCATTGTTTCTCTGTTACATAACCCTGGTCCCCGCTCCGTCGCCTGAGAATAGTAATGCTCTCTGCCAATATATAAATCCGAACCGAAAATCCGTATATTTTTACAAGGTGATCAAGACAAGAATCATGTGTATATTATATATTATACATATTATATACATTATATATATTATATATTATATATTATATACATATATATATATATTATAAGTGAATCCAAAGGTTGATTATGACAACAAACTTATATATATTTACCTTTAAAAAGTTACAGAAACTCAAAACCATCGGACTCTGCAATTTTAAATAGCACTACTCTTGTGTGTGCGCTGAGTGAGTATCTCTGGACAGTCCAGTCATCTTATGTCATGTTTGTTGGAGCATTGCGCAATCATTAGTGTGGCCATCAGTCCGCCAATGCCCTGCCCTGTCTGTCAGTCAGCGGCGGCGTAATTGAATCCAATCCGCCTAGCGGGTAACCAGCGAACAAATAGACAGATGGTTACCTGTTTTATGCTGGGTTAGAACAGGTTTAATGTGATTGGTTGTGATCGTTTTCGCACGGCACCAGACGCGTTGGCCGAGTCGGTAATGGCCCTGTCACCCTACGACGTGACTATGTCAGCGTAACCACAACGTGAAAATAATGATATTACGTCGAAGTTATCGGCGTAATATGCAAATTGTGGACGTGAATGCTGCATAGTTGACGTGAGCGTAACGTGAAAGTAACATCGGCGTAACGTCGGCCTAGCATAGTGTTAGCGAGATAGCTAAGCGTGGGCATTCAGAAAACGTTCCAATCACATTCGGATGACGTTACAGACGTTAGCAACACGCTACGGGCTCGTCAATGACGTGAACTATGTGACCACACGTTCGCAACACGTTATAATGACGTTATCGACCTGTCAGCGTGTTGTTCGGGCGACGCTCCGTTACGTCCGACCCCCATTAACTTAACGCTGCCCACACGTTCCTCCCAGCTGGGCCGTCAGTCTGATGTGACATAACGTGACTCTAACATCATTTACGCTGCTATAATGATCGTGGAACGTCTACCTAACATCATTGTCACGTCATCCCGACGTAACAGCTTCACGTCGAGATACGTCGAAAGTTTTGAACATGTTCAAAACCTCGACGCGCACCAACGTAACATGACGTAACAAGACGTAACTCGACGTCACTCTAACGTCATTATGACATCATCATAACGTAACCCAACGTACGACAACGTAATGACGAAAAATCACCACGTTGGCTCGTTACGTCGTAGTGTGACAGGGGTATAAGGGTGTGGGTATTATGTGCAGAACTTCGACAGACAGGATCCCAGCTCAGTCACACAGCTGACTTTAAAAAAAACTATACTTTTCACTACCTACCCTGGCGCTTGTTCAGTTATATCAGGATGGGTACCGACTTGCGGCGGGGAACACTAATGGTAAATGTATAGTGCTGCCCCACTGGGAGACCAGGCTGCCAGCAGGATGACCTGATATCCCTCTCACTCATAGTATCCTGACAGTGGGAGACCAGGCTGCCAGCACCATGACCTGATATCCCTCTCACAGTCTCAGTCACATTATCCTGACACTGAACCAACCAGTCCTCGTCCTATCCTGATAATGCCAAACTCCACAGTAGGGAACGACAAGTAACATTTTTTGAGTCATTGGTTTGACTCGACACGGGTTCGAACCCATGGCATCGAATCCCACAATAAACGGTCCAGGAGATGGACTCTCAGCTTCTCATTCGGCCATCACGTCCGGTCACGACAGATAGAATCCCAGCTGAGTCACACATATGACTTAAAGACTAAATTAATACTTTCACTACCTACCCTGGTTATTGGTATTAGTAAGACAGGGCAAGGACTGGTTAGCTAAATGTCAGGATAATGTGACTGAATGAGGAATTGGGTCACGGTGCTGCCTCACCGGACGCCCACTGGGGGAGCACTATAAAGTCAACATTAGTGCAGACTGTCATAAGTTAGTACCCATCCTGATATGACCTTAGATGTTGCCATAACAAAAACAAACTAACCAAGAAAATCTGGCACCACAAGCAAAATGGCCTAATTTGGGTAGCATTACTGAAAAAAGGATATGTATCCAATCGCTTCCCTATATAAGGTCAAGGTACAGGACTTTCTGTTGGCAGATTTCCAAGAGTAAGGTTACGTTCCATGTGTCGCAGCTGGTGCCCGGATCTGTATCAAAACCAACCAGGGGTGTAGCTAGGCATACGTGTGTATGCCAAAACGTCCACATCGTTTTGTCAAAAAAACATAAAATTAAAAAATAATAAAGAGAGAGAGAGAGGAGACCTGTAGTAGTCCGGAGTTTCGAAAACTCGAGTCTAAAATGTGTAAAATCCGCCAGCTTAAGCGTAAGCGGCCCCCTAAACCCCCTGCCGAAATTAGGACCACACATCTTTAAAGGTCTAGCTACGACCCTGCCGACCATGTATCCTTGGCACCGTCATGACCCACTGAGCTTTGGGCGATAATGAGGATGGTCACGCAAGTCATATAGTTAATGTTTTCCTTCAAGGTTCATAGAGGAAGTTAGTAATGTACTCAATCAGAAATAAAACTGATGTTGGTGTACCTTGTTCAAAGATAACAATGATTTGGCTTTGCTTTATTATCCGATCAAATATATTGTATGTATATCAAGTTGACGTCCATAGGCCTAACGTTAAATACCAAGCTCCTGCTATTTGGCTTTGGGACCCTCTGATGTAAATATCATGAATCTATTCTGCTAGATGCTAAAAATTGTGTAATTAACGGCTACTGTTTTCTCACTCCATAAAGATATTACTCTTTGCAAATAATCGTGAATTGAACAATGGCTGGAAGAGCAGTGATTTTGCATTGACAAAATAACCGATTCACGGGAATGAACATGTTTACCACCCAAGACAAAAAATGTGCCTGCAATTGATGTTAACTAATTTATCTCCAACATAAATTAATGCATATGATGCATATAAAACAGGGTAAAAACCGCCGTGATGTGTGCTGCGGCAATGCTATGTCTATGGGGAGCATTTATTTTTGTAAAATCAATTAAAGAACTTTCATCGAATCGATTAAAAATATCATAATGCGCGATTGAAGAGGAAGATCTGAGGTATTTAATTTAACCTAAGAGCAATTTTCTCTCAAACTATTAAAAACAGAGATAATAGTGAAAGTTGGGATATTCTGAGTGTCAGTGCCAGTGTTAGCCTTACCAGATCATGGCCTCAAAAACTATTTTCGCCAAATAAATTCAAGAACTTCCAATTGGCTGATAAGAAAAAGGTGAATATGAAATTATAGAGAAAGATCTGAACTATTTAATAGAAACAAGAGAAATTTGCTTTCAAAGCACCAACAAGCAGAAATCACTGTGATAGATAGGGTAGTTCTAATGTTGTTTCTATGAGAGTGGCATTTGTTTTACCCTTTGCGCGCCGTGAACCCGAAAAGTGCCCGGATGTCCGACATCGAGAATAATAAGTATTCCATCCTACTGAGTGTTGGAGGCAACATTAAATTACAATATGAATTGCGCTCTGCGGTGGAATGACTGTATTGATTTTATATTTATCCCACGCATTAATAAACACATGATCTGTAAATCCTGGGAATAAAAAGAACCTCCCATTGTAGCTTTCAATTTCATTTAAACCACAGCTCATGGCTGAATGTATCCGTGCGTCCGGTCAACTCGAGACTGTCAGTATGTAATTAAAGTTGCATAGTTCGATGAACTGCGTTTCTGTCATGCTCTAGACATAACTTATGTTTGCTAACTCCTTGTAACATACAGTGTCCTTACTCGTCGATGTACTGAGTCGTTCAGCTTTATCAAGCTTTAGAATCATACATTCCTTGGAAGATACTCTTGGAAATATCTTAAATGAATAGATTAACAATTAATATTACTGTGCACATCACAATTCTAACATCGTGGGATTCAGGCGTAACAACTTCTATCAAACTGAATTAACGTTTCCTTATAAATTAGAAGCGGCAACAACTGAAGAGTTCAGGTGCAAAACCACGTAACCCCCAATCCAAAAATTGAGTTTAAATAACAAATATGTACCTGACAATAATTTGAAAACTCACTAATTCCACTTTTCATATGATCACATAGTTATGGAGTAATGAAGTATGTATATACAAATCCATATTTTTCGTTTGGCGTTTACGTGGTTTTGCGTCTGAACTGTTCAAATGTTGAATGAATAGGGCTACATCCGTATCTAAGTCTGATGTGTTGGATTCAATCTAGTTGAGCCTTTTGGTTTGGAAAAGGTTATGACGTCATCCACCTTTAGAAAAGGGTCTTTTTCTTGTCATTAAATGACAGTTTTTAAGTAGCATTGCATGTGACAGATCATCTGAAGGGGAAGTAAATTTGCCAACAAACATCAAACACCAGTTTACATACACACTGAGTATGACGCAAACCCAATCAGCTGTAGCCTTTAATGTGCGACGTCCCCTCTCCAGTATACATCATCCAGTGATAGGCTCAGTTTCTATACGTTGGAAGCAAAACCAAAAAAAAGCTGCCTTTGATGGTATTGCCAGACTGGGCGAGTTGTGTAGTGACTTAATTAAACTCGGATCAGAGTGCATGCCTGATTACTCTCCACCACTCAGCATAATGGACACAACATCCATGAGAGTGTAAGTAAGCCTTTACTAAGTCAGGCAGGCCTCTGGCATTAAATGAGAACCTTTATTGAACTTCTTTAAAATACACTGTCTAAAATATAGACCTACACTCAGCTAAGACTAACAAAAGCATCAGGGCCCGTATGCAAGGGTCACTGTTAGCGGGGTTTGGTGTTACAGCCTGTTACCGTTTAGCTCTCACCGACGTCGGGAACTGGGTCAAGTGGTATGCAGGAGCGCGTAACACTTACATTATAGCAAACGTGAAGTTATTTATAGATTGGGGAAATCCCTCTGCATCTGTAGCCATATATTAGGCTCAAATCTATTAAATGCTATCATATTTAACAGAATTACATATGCAATAAGTGAAATTTCATGAAATTAACCCTAAATTCGAAGCATTATTAATGCTGCCGCCGCAACGGCGGCGATATTAATATGTTCGAATCGACGAATGTAAAGTAAACAAATCGCCGCCGCCGCCGCCGCATGGACGTCGATATCCATACTGTCGACGCTGCTGCCGCCGCATCAGCGGCAATATCTTAGCCCCAAATCTATTCAATGCTGTCATATTTAACAGAATTATATATGCAATAAGTGAAATTTCATGAAATTAACCCTAAATTCGAAGCAATATTAATGCTGCCGCCGCATCGGCGGCGATAGTAATATTTTCGAATCGACGAATGTAAAGTAAACAAATCGCCACCACCACCGCATGGACGTCGATATCCATATTGTCGACGGCGCCGCCACCGCCGCATCGGCGGCAATATATTAGCCCCAAATCTATTCAATGCTGTCATATTTAACAGAATTACATACGCATTAAGTGAAATTTCATGAAATTAACCCTAAATTCGAAGCAATATTAATGCTGCCGCCGCGTCGGCGGCGATATTAATATTTTCGAATCGACGAATGTAAACTAAACAAATCGCCACCGCCGCCGCCACATCGACGTCGCTTTCCATACTGGCGGTGGCGGCGGCGGTTGCTTGCATTCGTCGGTTCGACAATATTAATATCGCCGCCTTTGCGGCGGCACCATTAATCTCGCTTCGATTTTAGGGTTAATTTAATACAATTTCACTATTTGAATATGGAACTTTGTTAAATATGACACCATTGAATAGATTTGATACCTTACACCGCTGTAAACTAGCTAAATTTCTGGTTTACCTTAACCTAGGTTAAGCTTCTGGTGTTAGGCCTATCACTGACTCGTGCATGCCATTTTTTCCCGCTAAACGGGAATTCTGGCCAAACACCGTTTTGCGTCGCTATCACTGGCTCCTGCATACGGCCCCAGATTTCATAGTGGTCAAATCCCACATATCCTATGTCAAAAGAGGGCACCATCACTTTAATTGATACTTGTCGCTTCTTGCCAGACGCTCGACATTATTAGGATCGGGCAAGTAGCAGTGGAATGGGGAGGACCAATTGTCCGCGATTGAAATGTCCCCTGATTAATCAACTAATGTACCAACACAACAAAAACAGCCTCGTACAACGGGGATCAGCTGTTGGCGCTTGGGTTTGGAAATAAGGGTTGTGTTCTTTTCCGGTGGGGTTTCCAGAAGTGTGTCTTCCCATACGCTGACGTGATCTGCGTTGACATGCGTACAGTTAGGCTTCCTCAGCCGTACACTTCTTTCGGCCGGTATCCGGTGTGTGCTTCTCCATTCATGAGCATGAGCACGGGTATCTCACATGGCTGCCAAGGTTGTTACGGGTTGTGCTTGCCCCTATTTGTAACGGTTCAGATGGGTGATCTCGCTGCTCGTTGTGCATCTGAATAAGGCTCAACGATATCTTAGGTTTAGATGTGAATCTTTTATTTCAATTCAGGTTTCTTCACTCTGAAATATGGTTTGAATGTAATTGATGTCTTAAGAAAGAAACCCCAGATTTCGTTATGGATTGGATGTTCTCCCTATCCACTGTTTGTCAGTAATTTCAAATATTAGTAATAATAATATATTTGGAATAACTCACCCTCACTAGAAATACATATACTAAGACACTATTTTGCCACATGGAGGTGATGGAAAGGGAAATCTTCGGCCTAGAGTATAGTTAGACCACACATTTCTTGCCATTCCAGAGATATAGTGTTACCCTTTACCCTACCCAGGCTCCCGGATGTGATTACCCTATATTCATGATAAACATATGCAATAAGTCTGCAAAGTCATCATCGAGCTCGTCTTAAATGCATGACTGAAAACAGTACATAATGCCTCAAATGTGAGTCGGGACTCAATGAAATATGAGAAATGTGAATATAGTTTCTTGGCGTTGATTCGTCACAAGGGTGGATTTGCATTTGAGTCAGTGTGCACACGTGGCGCCTCACCCTTCCTGCAGTGCTTTTGACTCAACTTCTGGTGGGCAGATACGTTCACCATCCATTTACCTAATTGGCTAGTCGCCTTTCACGCGTCTCCCCCACCATTTTCAGCAGACAGCTGTCTCCTCGCTTAGTGACCAGTTGGGAATAGGCACACTTTACCTACTGCTAGTCCCATGTCTTCTTTTCTGCCCACCAACCCTAGTATAATTTACCATGCGAACAAGGAGCCCATGTTATGGAATTTTTAATGGATCAAGACATGTAAAACAGTAAGTACAGTGAGGTAGATCAAGTATGATGAGAGATAAAGTTTGACTCAGGCACTCAACCCTTGCGTGTGATTGTTCGTTTGATGGGTTGGGTGGGCGGCTGAGTTGAGGCGGTCTGCTGCATTGGTGGTCTGACTGCCAGATTGGAAGTGAGGAGCAGTGCCGAGCTGCTCGCCTTATATGGAGGGGTCGTGAGGTCAGGTTCTCGCGAGGCGTGGTCGTGACGTCATAGTCTCGTGGGGTGGTTCTGGTTGTCTCCGGCAGGGGTAGGTAGTGGGGAGAAGTACAGATGGCACCAGGGTAGTGCCTTATATGGAAAGGTCGAGAGGCCAGTGTCCCGGGAGGCGTGGTCATGACGTCAGAGTCTTGTGGGGTGGTTCTGGTTGTCTCCGGCAGGGGTAGGTAGTGGGGAGAAGTTCAGATCGCACAGGGTAGGGCTCCCTGTTCGCGTTCAAATTACCCATGTTGGTGAACCATCATGAACAATTTGCGATTTTTCTTTCGACTGGGCCCAGGTGTTTTGCTCCACCTGTAAATAACGCTGTGGTATCCGCACTCCATTGTTGAATTCAACCTTTCCGAATCAAGTAAATTCCTATTACGATTATGTTTATTATGCTTATAATTATCCTCTTCTGTTTAGCATAATAGCCTGTCATCATATTTGGCCTGTCTATGCATGCCCTGTCATAATTATAGTTATAATGCAGCAAGGAGTGACTATGCCTGACTCGAAAATTGACCAAGTCTGTTTGCCAATGCATTTAGTGATGGTGCTTTGACTATATCAGGTGGAAGCCTGGTTGCCACTCTATCAAGGAGAAAGGCTGTCCTCACTCAAGAGAGCATGGAGTCATTTGCGAGGACATTCTATCGGCTTACATTATTGTATATAACGTAGACTTGGATTCACTGAAACCATAAGAGATAACACATTATTAGGCATACACACGTTGAGTGGTTAGCATGTGGAATAGATATTCTGATGGACGTGACGAAGTTCCTTCAGCGATCGCATTACATTCCTGATAATTAGTAACTAATCCTTAGAAATTAGCACAGCTGTCTTAATAATCTACTTACTGTATTCATAGAGGAAGGAGATAAGTGCGCGACAAGCGCCTTAGTAGCAAGCATGATAAATCCAACATCTACTACCGACGCTACTGCAGATAGGTCATATGCAATTACCTTAAATGCAACACTTCCATGTAGATATAATTAGAGACATATACATAATCCATATATTAATAGTAAATGGCAGAAGTGTGATAAGTTATACATCCAAATAGCTATATGCATGTATATATATATATATATATGATTAGCTCTGCTATTGCTTGAGCGGTCTGGACGTATTTGTAATATCGGGAACATTCATGACTTTTCATTGCCAGCGTTCTTGATCCCATGACTGTTAAATTAGTATGGACATACTTGATATGCCAGTGCGCTGCCTTACACTATCAAACCTTTGAGTTTGAGGTCGTCCCCTCTATGGCATGTGCTATCCATGATTTCAGTCTTTTTAATTGAGGTTTTCTCCATACTGTCATATATATATATGACAAATATATATACAGTCATCATCATCATGCTGTCGGTTGTGATGTGACAAAGACTGCTTTCATTACTTGACTGCCGCTCTCCATTTAGCTCTCTGCTGTGAGAGTGATGTCCATGAGTCGGTCTTAATGTCTCTCAGCTTCAGGTTTTTCTTGATGGCATCCTTGAACCGGAGATGAGGGTGGCCTCTCTTTCTGTAACCAGAAGACAGTTGAGAATAGAGGATCTGCTTTGGTGGCCTGTCTGCTAACATCCTGTTGAGGTGTCCAGTCCACCGGAGATTCTTTTTGATCAGAAGATCTTCCATAGAGGGCAGCCCCATCCGTTCGAGTATTTCATGATAGCTGCCTGCAAAAGTGTTGAAGTGCTGCTGCCTTTTGCAAGTTACCAGCGGCACTCTCTTGGGGAGCAAATAGAGGTTTCACACTGGCAAGAACATGTCCAGACAGGCGCAAAACTATTTGTCCCTGCAGTGGCTGGTCAGGCAATGTTGGGAGTTCCACACATCAACCGCCCTTAATGCTGCCACAGTGACATGGTTTTCTGTTTAGGGTTTGCTCCCTTAGCCTTCGGTCCTGTCAAGAACCTGTACCACAAGGCAGTGGTTTACACCTCTGCAGGGCAGGGGCGGCAATACCTGCAATACCTGCATACCACTATGTACAGTACAACCCCGTTAAACCAAGCTCGGTTAAACCAAACGATCGTTAATCCAAACTTTTTTCGGCGGCTCGGCAAAATACTACCATTTATCATATACAAAAAGTTGGTTAAATCAAAGTCGGTTAATCCAAAGTATCGGTTAATCCAAACAAAATTGTCGGCCCCAGGACACTTCCGGTACAGTTAAACCAAACTTTCCTGTGGTTTTAAGGTCATCTGAGACTTTTATATGCTAAATGGTAGTATTTTGCCAGGTCGCCGAAAAAGTTTGGATTAACCGATCGTTTGATTTAACCGAGGTTGGTTTAATGGGGTTAAACTGTATATACATGAAAAACAATAATCATAGTGTCCACATACATTGTACATTCATAATTAGGAAAAATGCAAAAACAGCAAATGTAGTTATGGCATTTTTAATTAAGGAAAGTTAAAGGTCAGGTTATACAAATGTCAGCTCACAAATGCTTAAGAAACGAGTCTAGGGATGCTATGGCCCTACTTTCCACTTTCACATGTAGGGTGGGTGGGAGGCCAATTTAAGGCTGGTTATACATAAAAAACAATAATCATAGTGTCCACATACACTGTACATTCATAATGCACCCCTGTTTTTGCCAAAGCCAAGTCAAAATCAAAGTTTGGTTAAAGCAATGATCGGTTAATCCAAACAAATTTCTAGGGTCCCTTCAAGTTTGGTTTAACGGGGTTATACTGTGTATATACATATATATATATCGTAACAAGGTTTCCGTAGCTGAACCTGCGGAAGGATCATTACCAAACTGTATATATACTGCAGATATGTCATATGCAATTAGATATATATATATTTATATATATATGTCTGTGTGTGAATGGTTCTGTTCCAAATGCATAGATTTAGGCAAAATAGAATAGTACACCAACATGTTCCTTTACCACCCTTTTCCTCTCTTCCTGGATACGCTCATTCCATAGAAATAATTTTGATGTGAGACACCTGATACAATGCAAAATACCTATGTATAGTGTTCTCCTTTCTAGTCATTCCATTGTGTTTATTGTCGCATTGCTCAGATCATCAGGGGATTATATTGACAGTTGTATCTGTCATTATTGCAAACAATATTCACGTCATATCGATGCAGCAGTCAATTATGCTACCACTCGCTATAATATTTTGTTTTGTTTTATCTTTCCAGATATCGGGATGTCAATCCCGCCCAGCTAGCAACATCAGTATGCAACTGAATCGGCCTTGCTATATCATAACACTGAAATGACAATACCCTCCATAGTAGCACCTAAACGCCCGGCTTTTTAGTCGTAGTATATTAGCTCTGAGCTGATAGAGAACAAAGATAAGGCCACTGTAGCAGAACTGCCCTGCCGCCGTCACCAAAACTGTGCCTATTGGGCAATCCCCTCCATACCTTAGTGGGACCAAACCCTTATTTTATATATTGTGTGGTACATCGTCCGCAGGATTATTCTAGAGGAGCCTGGGCCATAACCTGTTGCATATCATGCCTGGATGCAGGTTTACAAGGCAATGTTTGAAACTGCACCATGGCCACGCCTATGTCAACTGTAAAACGCATCACTTCCTGTCATAGCTGATATTGGAGCTCCTAGAAAGGCTCAAATACTACCGCAACCATCGTCAACCCCATCATCCACACCACCTTAGTATCTAGCCCATCTACGACATCTTACCGTCTCATCTAAACTGCTGCCGTGAAGGTCAAAGGTCGCGACTTAGAGGTCAACGCCATTACTGGCCAATAGAAGGAGAATCGGCTACAATGGCGCAACTTACCTGGTTGTCGGTGTTGTGCTTGACCGTGACTGCTGCCGTCGTAGGTCAAAGGTCGCAGAATAGGGTGAAGTGCAAGATCAAGGCAGGTGAGTCAAATGCACATGTTTTTCTTGCATTCTCTTGCTTTGCATTACATTGTGTTCTGTTGTGTATCTTACTTCGGTTCTTATGTTGGAGCTACCTCATTGTATCTATAATCTAGCAGATGAGGTAACTAACTTAAATGATCGGGAGTATTGCTACTTTAATGTTCCATTGTCCGATGTTTTTGAATTTCTGTAATACGCTTTAGATGAATATTTTAGGTATAATGTTGCTTATTTACTTGCACTCAAGCAAAAATGAGAGACAAATAAGTGTTCACACTTCCTGTCTACCATTCGCTATTTCACTATAATAATCTAGCCGACGTTAAGCTAGGATTCCTTACACGCGGTATGCGGCATGCGAATGTGAATGCGGCAAAAAATCGAAAGGCATCTAAGTGAATAGGGGTGCTTCCATACCTTCGTATGCGAATGCAAATGCGGGTGCGAATGCGGCAACTGAATCGGTCCCTGTAGCCATTGGTGCGGCATGCGAATTTGAATGCTGCTGCATTTGCCATAGAAACCAATACTGTTCCTTCACAAATTTGGAGGTTGGCATATATCTATGCCGTGTATACGACATTCGCATGCCGCATGCCACATACCGCATATAAGGAATCTTAGCTTTAGTGTGGAGTAACTACTAGCTTAGATTGCTGGGTCTGGGGATATTTGAAGTGAAATTATACACCCTCAATCTTATCGTGCATGTCCAAATACTGGCCTGCACTGAAAGGTTGGGTGAAATCTAACTAGAAGTTTTGGCTTAGAACATGTTATATTTACTCGGACTATGCAGCTTTAAGTCAATCCCACTGGTTCCCTTCTAGATAGATGTTGTAGTGATGGACAACCATTGTCGGTGCTATATAACACAGGAGTAGCACATGGATTTAAGAATCCGCCTAAGTGACCTTCTGTTCATCCCTTCTCAACTAGGGTTACACTGACATGCAAGTGTACAGGAAGTAGAATAACTCACAAATCTAGTGAACATGAAGCATCCACTACAACTAACGCTGATCTTGACTGGAACATAGCAAAGTTCTTCATATTGGTATGAACTGAGATAAAACTTTCAGTATTAGAAATCCTCTAGCAGAACATTAGAAATAGGGTAGTAACTAATAGTATCACTATCATTGAAAGGAACCTAGCGCCAAAACTGGCAAATTAAAATATTAATCATCACATCAATATTAAAGCAGGAAAAGCATCATCGGTAATGCCAGGATATAATATATTGAAAGTTATGATATCAGGTTTATAAGTCACTGATAAGAAGTACGTTGAATATGTTGAACATGAGTTCGCGTTTAAAATACCCACAATTAGTATATTCCGAAAGATAAAAGCTTATTCCACTTTTTGAATTTTAGAAAGTGACCAGGGAACAGAATGTGATTTAGTCGGTTAGAAATTGTCTTGTTGACGATCCATATTTCAGGTAATACACATTCCTGACTCGGCGAAATAAACAGCAACTGTATCTGTTTGATATTATTTCCCTTGGCAATGCCAACATATATTGGTTAAATAACCAGTAAATGATTTCCTCCGAATGGGGATAACTTCCCTGGCTTGTTCACTTTAATTGAAAGCGTTCAGAAATAAGTTGGTAATGGATAATAAATGTTTTATCAGTTAAATATAACAAGTAAGCCTCACTCCCGAATTCAGGGCCGATGTTGTGCATATTGGGGGGGGGGGGTCTATCATAACACGATCTTGGTATGACTGAATGAATGTAGCCTATCATAAGGCATTATGGGAGAATACACGTAAGCATACTGTTACTACTGCAGTTTCTTCACCATCTAAATTCGCGAGTTCGGTTCCCGATCGAGTCAAACCAATGACTTAAAAATTGATACTTGTCACTTCCTAGCCTGGTGGTGCTCGGCATTATTAAGATAGGGCAAGGGCTGGGTAGCTCGGTGTGACTGAGTGGGATATCAGGCCATGGTGCCGGCGGCCTTATTTCCCAGTGTGGAGGCACTATGAAATTGCCATGAGTGCGTACTGTCACAAGTCGGTACCCATCCTGATATGACGTTAAATGTTGGTAGGACGTAAAGCAACAACAAACAACCACAATCTAAATGACAGCATCTATAAGTTTTACCTTAAGGGATCTAGTTCCCTGTTCCGCCAAGTTGGCCAAGGTGGCGCCACCAGCAACTACACTACAGTAAAACGGTGTTTACCCCGGGTATTAGCTAGTGCTTAAATATATGCAGAGCTCAGGGATAAAAAGCAACAAACTGCATGCAGCCCGACATGAAACCATGACTACCAGCTTAGACCTGAAGCGCCCATCGTTCTGATCGTCAAATCCAATTTATCCATGTAGAAACAACAAACACATCCCCTCTATAATGCATTACCCAATATGAAATTGATCGACATTAGCAATAAAACACAAGAACAAATTATATTACAGATACAAATTGAGATGGATCTGTCAGTATTTGCATGTGCATTATTCTTTTTATTTTATTTTATTGTTTTTATTGAGGGCAAAAGAAAGCTAATACATGGAATTGTAGAGCATCAAGGTAACTTATGCAATGTGAGTCGTCATGCCCTACAATCCACCCCAGATGGTGCTTAGAGCTATTTACATATCAAATTAAGTGATTTGTGAATTTTATGGAAGATGAGATGGGTGATATGAGGAAAAAGAGAAAAATAAATAAAAATTATAAAAATTAAAAACACACACAAAAACACTTGAACCGCAACAGTTGTACAAATAGCAATTTGATGTTCTAAGAAATAGTACCAATGGTACATTCCTGAGAATGCAGTACCGGGTGAGTTGAGTGCCTACTTCTTACCTGCAAGGTCATGGGCATCGAATTCTGGATTCTGTGACTTACAAATATATGATTGTTTCCAACTTCAAAGTCGTCTGGGAATGGCACTAATATGATAGAGAATATACTCATGAGATATTTTTGAAGTGCAAACATGCCAAGTTAATTTAGGAAAGCACACCAAAACTCTGACGCCACACGTTTTTGCGAAAACCCGCTCTAAATCGCCTCAGTGTTTTATTCTATGTGGCAGTCGAATTTCCTCCACTTAAGCCTTGACAGTAATGACAAATAATGCTTAGCAAACAGAACACTGATTTGACCATATGGTTCGTGGGATGTAGTTCTACAGCTGTAATCATGAACACATACGCTATATTTTGCAGGCATAATCCAGCTAAGACTGCTATTATTTATGGTAATGTCATCATGATGCTGTCGGTTGTGATGCAACAAAGACTGCTTTCATTACTTGACTGCCGCTCTCCATTTAGCTAACTGAGCCGGTATGGTGTTTTGTGCAGTTCTAAATTTCATGAAAGCTGCCTGCAAAAGTGTTGAAGTGCTGCTGGCTTTTGCAAGTTACCAGCGGCACTCTCTCGGGGAGCAAATAGAGGTTTCACACTGGCAAGAACATGTCAAGACAGGCGCAAAACTATTTTTCCCTGCAGTGGCTTGTCGGGAGATGTTGGGAGTTCCATACATCAAGCTGGTAATTTATATACCTTTATAACGTATATGGCGGATGGATCATTTTTATACGGACAGCAATGGTGATTATCAGGGCATCTTCATCGTGTATGCTATATTTCCAGATATACTGAGACATCTGGTAGAGAATGGCCATGCTGTCTGATGTATGAGCCGTGTGAGACATGTCGTTCCAGACTTCACCTACACCTTAAAGCTGCATAGTCCAATGAAAACATGGGAATTTTCAAAACAAAACAATTATCTAGATTTTATTCTACATGCATTTACTTTAGATACCGGAGCACTTATTAAACATTTGACACCACATAGAAGGGAATACTGAGGCAATTTAATAGAACTGGTTTCTGCAGAAGACCATGGTGTCCGAGTGTTGACAAGCCTGCCCAAGTTAATTTGGCATGTTTGCACTTCAAATATCTTTGAAATAACTTTTATTTTAAATAGATAAAGTAAGTGAAATTATAACGATCCATCTAATGTATTTATCTCAGGAAATGAGAGAAATTCAAATGCATGACTATGCAACTTTAAGTGTTTCAATATAGGCAGTTCTCAAGCGGATGTGGGAGGAGTGCACTTGGTGTGGTGATGTGCATGCGCTGTCATCTGTTAATCCACACCTGTGTCTATTTCAAGCCAGAAATCGTATGTGTGTCAAGATAATTATGTGCATATCTTTCTCGTCTTGTACTTCCTTCGGTAGTTTGTATTACATTTAATAGCATGCATATATCATTTGAAAATTACCTTAAATACAGTATTAACTTGGGCCACAGTTAGTACATATACATGAGGAGCTCTTTCCCAAAACACGATAAGCACCGATCCAAAAAATGAGATTGCAATGCCAATGCCAAGCTCGTAGCTTGTGCTTTGGAAAAGAGTTCTTCATATATATATATATATATATATATATATATATAAAGAATTCTTCATGTATATATACATATATGAAGAGCTACTCTCCTAAACATAATCCACGAACCCAGTAGTGACATTGCAAACCCATTTTGTTGGGTTGGCGCTTATCGTCTTTAAGAAAAGAGCTCTTCAAATATATATATATATATATATAAGGCAGAGCTGTACGTAGGTAAGGTATGTTATATATACAGACTATAATAAGCTACTATATAGATAGATCGATATATCTATGATAATATATATATATAGTGGCAAACTACTACTACCATGTCTGACTAATCTATACGATACAAAGTCACCTTTTGGTAGGGGCACTTAAATCGTTTCGTTCATTCACGGGAACTGATTAGATGAACTAAGTTGTTCACACCATGATTGACACCATACGGCTTGACATCGCTTGCCTCACAGCGGTAGATTGAAAGTGCCATTCAACGCGTTATGAGCCAGCTCTATATCCTTCTGTAATTGGTATCGCAAGGGGGCGCTTCCGCCCGTTGTGACAGCCAATCAGAGACTAGAATGAGAAGAGATATCATGGACATTCAGTCTCCCTTTCTATAAGAATTGGGATTACTTTAGCCATGCCGGTATATATTCCGGGCGCAACTGACAGTGGTAATGCCCGAAGTGAAGCTTGGAGCCGGTGTTGGCGCCACCAGTCCCCGTATGAACATGGAGCATATACATGAAGATTGCCCATTGGCTAATAATATAATAAAATAATAATATAATATAAATATAATACAATAATAATATAATATAAATATAATAGAATAATCCCTTCCACGACTTTATACTTGCATAATGCTTATACATCACATATGCATATTATATAGGCATGAGTACCTGAGCCATACCGATATATATATATATATATATATATATATGTATATATATATATAAGCATAGTTCCAGAACAAATGAGGAAGAAACAAAAATCCTCCGGTGCGCGGAACATTGGTCTACATCAGGTGGAGGCTAGGAGGCCACAGGTGGCGCCACCAGTACATTGTTGGATGTTATGGAGTATAACAACAATGATAATAATTCAATTACGTACATGTGTACACGCATAATTCGGTATACATCATATATATATATATATATATATATATATATATATATATGTCATGGGGGTGATGAAAATGGGAATTATTGCGCCTAGAGCAGGACTCAAACCCACATCTCTTTGCATTCTGGGCCAGTGTGCTAACCATTACACCACCTAGGCTCCCTGATATCAACACACTACCCATGCCTACCTGTCTATGTGGCTCCTTGCCTGAGAGTTCAGTGCAGACCACTACACTCGTCCCCCTGGAATTGTAAGTCTTTTAATGCTTACAATTACATACATACAGGCAAAGCAACGCACTTACATACACAGGGTAGGTTCAACAACCGTACAGCATATAGCTTGTACAGGATCATGGTCACGGCAACCAGTGTCATGGGGGTGATGAAAATGCGAATTATTGCGCCTAGAGCAGGACTCGAACCCACATCTCTTTGCATTCCGGGCCAGTGTGCTAACCATTACACCACCTAGGCTCCCTGATATCAACACACTACCCATGCCTACCTGTCTATGCGGTTCCTTGCCTGAGAGTTCAGTGCAGACCACTACATATATATATATAAAGTTACCGGCGACTTGGCAGCGATTGTGGCTAATAGGAGCTATTCCTTCCAAAATTGATGTTTGATCTCAAGGGTGCAGATGATGGTTCTTTGCCGGTCGGGAATGCAGCAAAGATGGCTGTAAATCATCATTCACCGGATGTGAGCCTGCGCTGGTTCTCGGTTGGTAGCTGGTCCAATGACCATTAAGGTGTTATGGCCCTCCTAATTAGGCTGGTGCCGGGCAGGAGCACACATGTAAAGCATGGCCTTTAATGTCTGAGTGGGGACCTGACTTGGAGCATTGATCCTGAGGCTAAATATCCCAGGGTTCGATAAAAACAGGACAGAGCAGCGGCTTCGGGGATGCATCATGTGACAAGGGGCCAGTAGCACTGCCTACCGTGGACAGCCCTAGATTAACTGATACTCTGGAGGGAATATTCCTATGAGAGATAAGCTTTACAAGGTTAAAGCTTGTGGTGTTCTGTGTGGCGGAGTGGTTGGAGTGTCTGACTTTTTTCTAGGTCAGACTCCTAATCTGAAGGTTGGTGGTTCGATTCCCTGTGCCCCCCACCTCTGCCAATTTGTATTTCCACCGATGTGCATAACTTACAGCGTCATCAAAGGCCAGTTGCTTTCATACCATGTCTATGTGGTGTGGGAGGTTAAAAATCCTTTGGGTCGGTAAAAGTGTAGGCTCGGGCTTTCTATCGACAAACTGTATAATGGTGAAAACAAGTCTATTCAGACTTACCCATGATAGGCAGTATAAATCTTCAAGAAAAAAAAAAGAAAAAAAAAAGCTGTATAGTCTGATGAAACGATCAAAGTTAGTTATGTGCGGTGCGGTACAAGAGTATTTCCAAAAAAGTAGCTAAGTAGAAGTAAATTTAGCCACTATAGAATCTACTTAAGGAAAAGTAAAACTACACCTACTCCTTTCAAAATAAAGAAACTTGGCAAAAAGCTATTTACACAGAATTGCGTCAGAAGGCTCTATCTCTATGATAGGTCACACCTGATTTAGACACCCACCTGGAACCCTTCATGCACGACGTTGGGGGTGTGAATATTGTAATTGTGTTACTGCCCATCATCCCGCCTCCACTCCCATGAACATCTATCTTGTACTACTTACTGACTCCTCAATCCAGGCACGACCATTGGGATTCGGCACGTAGTATCACACCACCCATGTGCATGTCCTTAAAGCTGGTGTTGAGGTTGTGTGTCTTTACTACATTAAAACACCACAAAATATAGAAACATGATGAATTTTTTTGTAATTCATTAGAATCAACAGTAATCCTCCCAACAATGTTGTTCTCTACAACTAGATCTCAAAATGATATTGCAACAAAGCAAACATCCTTCTGTACTTACCGCCAGTGCCATGAGCCCTCATGGCAACACACTTGATTCCAGAAGTAGGTCGTTCTCCTCAGCTCCGATGTGAGGCCCACATTCAGTCTGAATGGCAAGCATTAGCTGATGGGATTGACGCGAATTGGCAGTGCCTGGAATTTGCGTGGGAATATTTGCAAGAAGACTCACGAGGTCCGGATATTGGACTAATTGGAAACGGTGTTAAATCAGAGACTGATGACAGCAGAAGTTGGTTAGTTGTTGGAGCTTTACTCTCTAGGAACATCTAAGGTCATATCAGGATGGGTACAGAGGAGAGCGGATAGATTCAGCACCCACACCCACACCCACACCCGCACACGCACCCATACCAACACCCACACCCATACCCATACCCACAGCCACATCCACACCCACACCCCCACCCACACCCACACCCACACCCACACCCGCACCCGCGCCCACACCCACACCCACACCCGCGCCCACATCCACACCCACACCCACACATACACACTATTCGCCAGCTATTAACAATGTGTTCATAGTCACACTGTCATAGCGAGGCTCCGGGATGATCGATATTTGTAGTTTTATGTCCTGGCAACATCTGAGGTCATATCAGGACCGGTACCCACTTGTGACAGTGCACACTCATGGCAACTTTATAGTGCTGCCACACTAGGAAATCAGGCTGCCAGCACCATGACCCAAAATCCCACTCAGTCACATTATTCTGACACTAAGCTAACCAGTCCTTGCTGTATCCTATTAATCCCAATGACTAGTCTAAGAA
Source organism: Branchipolynoe longqiensis (assembly GCA_030323885.1). Taxonomy (NCBI): domain Eukaryota; kingdom Metazoa; phylum Annelida; class Polychaeta; order Phyllodocida; family Polynoidae; genus Branchipolynoe; species Branchipolynoe longqiensis. The sequence goes on from CM059191.1 coordinate 70,245,567, forward strand.
GTGACAAGTATCAATTTTATAAGCCATCGATTTGACTCGGGCAGGAACCGAACTCCCGATTTCCCGCATGTGAGGCCCGGGCTGTACGGATTCGGCACCCAATTATCGTAGTCTCAGGGACCGCTCACGTGTGAGTGAGAAGAATGATGTGTGTTTGCCTGTCAGTATGGTCTCGACAGGTGGCTGTTCGTGTGGCGCACTCATATCGAGCATACACTGCCCCATATGCCCTGAGTGTTTCGCAGGTTATACACCAGTACTGGTGATCAGTCGACAGGCAGCATGGGGGAATGGGACAGACACACGCCAAACGCAGCCGACTCCACTCCCACCGTGATAAGCAGTGTGTGGTTCTGCGTGTGCGTGTGTAGGCGGATATGTCCGTCTGCATTACAGGACACGCATTGTTTGCTGCGCAATACAACTGGACGGGATGGATCTGGTGGGTTAGAGCCTTCACTTTCGTTTAGATAGGTCGCGGAATCAATCCGATTTGTGAGTTAGACTTGGAATCGTTTCCTTATCAGGATATTTGCATGGATCGTCCAGAGAACAATGGTAACCAGGAGTCAAAGAAATGACTTGACCGATCAAAGCAAGGTCTGCACTATATGGAGCTCAGCATTACTAGGAGGGCAAATACTGATTCAGTCAGTGTCAAGATAATGTTTTTGACCAGAATTGACTTCAAGTCATAGTTCCAGCAGACTTATATCTCAGAAGTGCTTAACCAGAAATTGTTAACCAGTGCCTAACAGCAACTAGGATGGTTTGACCAGCAAACAATTTGTCAAATATTCCGATCTAATGGCATGAGGATATAAATTGCAACTTGTCTATATAATGGTAAATGGTGATATATAAAATCCAAAGGCATATGAGGGATATGTGGAGTTGGTAAACTATTACTCATTAGGTATAGATATTGTATAGTAAAATAGTAGAGAGGAGGAGTGTCACTTCTTAGATAGTCTTTGGAGGAGTCACCTCACATACCCCCTCCCCCCCCCCCCCCCCATGGTGTTATTTATGGATCACTGGCCACCACAAGGCACTGTAGCCAGCATGACAAGGCCTTGGATACAACATATTGAACTCTGATTGTTGGATCAACCCATGTGACCACCGCCATCTTGGATTCTAGAAACCTATATAAGATAATAAACCAGGGAGTCTCACTCTCCTACTTTCACTCTTTACCTACTTTCCTTCATTACCTGTATTGATTTCTCATTAGCTTGTCCACACCCTTCACACCACCAGCCGGCGACTTTACAAAATGGTGACCACAATGTATGCTGGTTAGGACAGTGCAACTTCTGGGGCCAAATGTAAGAGTCCGGGTTACGGCTCGTAACCCACGCGTCGTGCGGATTTCCCGGTGTGGCAGTAAATCGCAAACCCCTGGAAATTGCACACCCCGGGGTTTGCGATTTACTAGGACATCACAAACCCCCCTGGAAATCGCAAACCCCCCTGTGTTTTTTGGGACTGATTCGGGCCAAATCTATTCAATGCGACCATATTTAACAGAATTACATACTCAAATCGTGAAATTTCATTAAATTAACCCTAAATTCGAAGCGTTATTAAGGGTACCGCCGTAACGGCGGAGATATTAGCAGTAGGGTAAAATACGCCGTGATGTGTGCTGCGGCAATGCTATGTCTATGGGGAGCATTTATTTTGTAAAATAAATAAAAAAACTTTCATCGAATCGATTAAAAATATCTCAATGCGCGATTGAAGAGGAAGATCTGAGGTATTTAATTTAACCTAAGAGCAATTTTATCTGAAAGTATTAAAAACAGAGATAATAGTGAAAGTTGGGATATTCTGAGTGTCAGTGCCAGTGTTAGCCTTACCAGATCATGGTAAGGCTAACACTCAGAATGGGGGGTTTGCGATCTCCAGGGGGGATATGCGATTTCCTAGGAAATCACAAGTGGGGGTTTGCGATTTACAGGGTTTGCGATTTCCTGCTACACCGGGTTAGCGACCAAAGTGTCAATGTATGTGCACGGGGTAGGCTCCCGCCTCGAGGGTTAACGTCGTCTTCACTAACTCCAACTTGAGCCTGGAATAACGTCCGGGTTTGGCACCAATTCGGGCCAAATCTATTCAAGGCGATCATATTTAACAGAATTACATACGCAATAAGTGAAATTTGACCAATTTAACCCTAACTTCGAAGCGTTATTAAGGCTACCGCCGCATTGGTGGCGATATTAATCGCCGAACGTAATGTAAACAAATCGCCGCTGCATCGACATCACGTTCCATACTGGCGGCGGCGGCGTTTTTGCTTACTTTACGTTCGTCGATTCGAAAATATAACTAGTAATATCGCCGCCAATGCAGCGGTAGCCTTAATAACGCTTCGAATTTCGGGTTAATTTAATTAAATTTCACGATTTGAGTATGTAATTCTGTTAAATATGGTCGCATTTAATATATTTGAGCCTAATATATGGCTACAAAGGCAGAGGGATTTCCCAAATCTATAAATAACTGAAACGTTAGCTAACCCGCGCATGCTTTGGACTAATACATCCCCCGTGACACATATGTTAACGCCGACAATAGATACCCCGCCGGCCGCCCTTAACTCCGCAGCCGATAAATTGTGACTCTTACATTTGGCACATTGAACCAACCTGTAAATCCGATGTGTAGTAGCATCCTTGCAAAAGGTATTTCTGTATATGGGTCACTCTCCTGAAAACTGGCCAGAAGTGTCACATGGAGAGTTAAAATTTAATATTTGAATTTTTTACATTTTTTGGTTGCAAATGAAAGCTGGAAATCTCCCCATTACATCTATGTAAAATATAAATTGATGAGATAAAAAATAAAGGTGTAGTCCATGAATAAGATATCTCTTATGGCAGTATAACATGTGTGTCACATGTGTAACACATGTTTAGGACACCACACAGTCTGCTTAATAAATATCTAATCAGAATTAAATAATATCATACTTAGAAGTATATTAATCATGGCATAATATACAGAAATATCTAGTGCTTATATTGATAAAAAAAAGTAATTCCCAGCCATGCTTTATTCACTGAATAATTAGTGTATAATATTTGTGCGGCATCCAGACATCACGGTTACACGTGTGACGGAAATTTGTAATGTTATTTCTGAAGACATTACATTTTTTTTTTTTTAAATTTAAGCATGCATACATGTTAATATATACTTCCTCTTTGATTTGGGAACTGTTTTGTTTGATATATCAATGCAATACAAGATGTTAATAAGGATTCAACCACATCCCATATGTCATGTTACAAATGGCTGACTGTAAAATGGGGTTTTTTGGTACAAAAACAGTTCATAACTAAAAAGACCAAAGGTGCACACAGTTTTATTTTATTTCGCTTATTTCTTTCATCAAATCTGAACATGAATATGAAAAGTATAAGGACAAAAATAAGTAGGAAGGTTTTAAAATCCCATCTCATGCTGACCAGTTTTCAGGAGAGTGACCCATATCACAGACTGGTCAACTGGCTCTCCTCTTTTGATGTCCATCAGTGTGCATTGCCAAAAGTCAAGGCTAGTCCTACTGTCACCTCCTGTGTTGCTAGAACCTAAAACGCCCGATAAACCAATCCAAGGCGCGCCTACTCCTCCACTTGCTCCTTGAGCTGAACCGGAGATGCCAGGAACCCTGTGTGCATTTTGAGACGCTGATTCGGCAGCACTGCCCGTACACAAAGCATTGATGATACACTACACCCGACGCCATTGAAAGAGAACCCGGACAATGAATGCCCTGCGGTGTGGATGTGGTGTAGCGAGAGCAGGTAGGTAGCCTGATACGGCGGGAGGCCCTGTGGGCTGTGGGGCTTCCTGTCAGCCTGTCGCGGACCTGACACAGCACAAACATACCAACAGTGTGGGGCGCTCCTACTGGACAGCTCTGCCACAAGAAACATTTAACTGAAAGTGGCGCTGAATTTTAACTCTGTTACTGGTTGGTTGGTTGGGGGAGTTTTATGTCCGGGCAACATGTAAGGTCATATTAGGATGGGTACTGACTTGTACTCATGGCGACTTTATAGTGCTCCACAACCGGGAAATCAGACCGCCAGAACCATGATCGAATATTCCACTCAGTCACATTATCCTGACACTATGCTGACTAATCCTTGCCCTATCCTATTAATACTGAGCACTATGATCGGAAGCGACAAATATGAATGGTATAGGTCATTAGTTTGACTCGACAAGGCACCAAACCTTTGATCTCCCGCACGCAAGGCCCGCGCCCTATCAATTACTGGGTAGGTTAAACCTACATACTCCGATGCAAGGATCAATTTATCATAGCCAAAACATCTACGTAAATGTGTTCCACTTTATCGAATAAAGACATGGTGCACTTTGCAAATATTTATTGCTACATAGAAAACCAGACGGGATGGCCGAATGAGTTAGAGCGTCCGTCTCCCGTGTTGGAAGATCGTGGGCTCGTGGCTTCGAACCCTGGTTGAGTCAAACCAATTACTTCAAAATTGATAATTGTGGCTGCCTAGCCAGGCCCTTGGCATTATTAGGTTAGGGCAAGGACTGGTCTGCTCAGTATCAGGATAATGTGACTGAGTGGGATATCAGGTCATGGTTCTGGCGGCCTGGTCTCCCAGTGGGGCAGCACTATAAAGTTGCCATGAGTGTGCACTGTGACAAGTGGGTGCCTATCCTGCTATGACATGATATGTTGCTAGGACGTGAAACAAGAACAAACTACATTGCTACATAGAAAGGACTATTAATAGTATTATGTCAATATTGTACTTATTTCTGTTGAAGCCTTTGGTGACAGAATTTTGAGGTGCCCGCCAAAATTGATTTGACAGGGTTTCAAAGTGAATGTCTCCAAAGGCAGACATTCATAATAAAAGTAACCTGAAACTTAAAGAACCTGGGATATTACGATCAATCCTATATACTTATCTAAAGCGATTCACCGAAACCTAACAGGATTGGACTGTTGCTCTTTAATTGCGCGAAAAGGAAGAAGGCAAGGCGGGGGTGGGAAAAAGAGGCGCTTTATTGAAACACCTCAGGAAATAAGACAGACTATGTACATGGAAATGCGGTAAAAATAAACTTATGACTAAGGGGCTCCGGGGGAGCTTTCAGAGTTTGTGGCGAAGAGCCCTCCACCAAAAGGGAGGAGAGGGCTCGAGGCGCGCCCGAGGCGGGGGCACGAGGGGGGGACCGCCTCTGAGGTCCATGGGTCTGGGCCAGGATACAGGGCGAGGGGTACCCAGGCGAGAGTGCTGAGGAGGGTGAGGCTTGGGCGGCGTCTTGGCGGAGGCTGTGGAGGTGAAGGTCTGGGTGAGGTGGTGAGTCCGGGGCCTACGTCGACAGGGATGCGGGCGGCCAAAATGTTGGGGAGGCCCGCTCGCTGGAGAGCTGCGGTGAGGAGGTGCGGCGAGGGTCATCAGGGCTGGGGGGGTGGCTGTCGGGGTCGGGGTCGGGTCGGGTGGGTTGAGGAAGGCGGTGCCATGGAGGTCGTGATTGTCGGCGTGATGATCGGCGGCTGTGGTGTCTAGGGAGGGTTCGTGGTCAGTGTGGGCGGCGTCTGGGGCATGCGGCGCGAGGTGATGGTCCCCGGCTGTGTCCTGGGCAGCGTTTCGGTCGGTGGTCGTTACGGGGTTGTCGGTGGTGGTCAAGGGGTTGTCGTCAGAGGTGTAGGTGAGGCGCCGGATATGGCCCCCCGGGCCGGCCGGGGGGCGGAGGGGGGGGGGGCGGTGAATCAAAAATCCGCCGAGGCGGCCGGGGTCTGGCGCTCACGGGCTTGTTTGGTGAGGCACATGGCCTCGCTGTGCATGGTGAGAATCCTCCTCACGTTAGCACAGTAGGCGCATAAGTGCCGGTGTCTGTCCCCCGCCTCGCGTGGGCCTCCCAGACGGGGGCCCGATCGCATGAGGTGGGCTCGCGGTTCCAGGCGGCGCAGGGAGCCCCATGAGCCTCTCGGTTGTAGCTGAGGCGGGTGTCGGCTTGGTTCCGGGGCTGCTGTGCGCCTCGGGGAAGGTCCGCGTCTCGGGAGGGTGGTGCTGTCGGGAGGGCCTGGGGAGCGGGCATTGTTATAACCTCCATTCTCACCATGTTCAAGGCGACTGGCTCGTGCCACCCCTGGGGGAGTCTACCGTCCGCTATCCAGGTGAAGATGGTTTCCGAGTAGCTGCGGACGGTAGCCCAGGGGTAGAGGAGGTTGTCGCGGAGAACTGTGAGGGCGTGGTGGTTCAGGCCCGGGAGGGAGTGCGCGGGGAAGGCAGGGTGGCTAAGGAGGGTGAGGAGGGCGAGGCTGTACTCGTCCTTGGTCGCCTCCCCCCGCTTGACCGGCTTCCGCTCGGGGCCCCTCTCGACGAGGTCCAAGGGGAAAAGGTAGTCGGGGGAGATACTTTTTCTCCTCCCTGCCCGTTGCGCCTCGGCCGATGCGAGGATCTCCCTTACGGCGTCGGCCGCGGATGCCGGGGTGTGGTTGACCGCGTCCTGGTCGTAGGGAGGCACGGGTGCCGGCGGCTGGACGGTGCGGAGGGTGTACCGCTCCTACTGCGGGTGCACCGCCTCCGGGAGCAGTGCCTGAGGCGGGGGCGGTGGGAGTGCTCCCCCGACTATGTGCGCCCGAGGCGCCGGGGTAGGCGGCCGGAGTCGTCTCCTCGGCACGACAGTCGAGGGTGTCGAGGTGTGCGGTGATGTGCTGCAGTGCCTGAAGGATGGCGGCCGTGTCGGAGTCGACGCCGGCAGCCCATTCGCCCGAGGGGCGGTTGCGAGGCGCCGGGGGCGAGCCCGGGGCGGAGGGGGCTGGTGAGGCGCCGCCCGGCGTGCCCGAGGCGGCGCTCCGGACTCCCCCGCGTCCCTTCCCTTTGCCTCGGCCAGGCATGGTGTCTGCGTCTGCGTTGGTAGAGGGAGAGGTGGAGAGCCAAAGAAAAGAACTTGAGCAGGGAGGACGGCTGGAGGCGAGTGACTGAGGGAGGCCAGCCGGCGGCCTTATAAGGGAAGGAGCGGGGAGGCGACAGGCGGGGAAGGTGAGAAAGCGGCGGGTCAGGGCGAGAGGGTGAGGTGGGAGAAAGCTGAGGGAGGGATGACAGGGAAGGTGAGAAAGCCGGGCGGCGGCAGGAGGCGGGGGGAGGGTCTCTTCCTTCCCTCGCATCAAACGCAATGCGAGCATTATGACCAATTGATTCTGAATGCAGAATTATATTTAGTGTTTTCGCTATTTGCCTCAATCAACCACATGGCTAAGAGGATCAACCTGGGATTTCAAGACTCCAATGCTAATGCTTAACTGTTCATATCACGTGATTTTAATATCCATTTGTTTGACCAGATTAATTTATTTCTGAGATCTCGGCAAAGTATTCAAATTCTAATGAACCAAATAGAAGTGAGCTTAGTAGTCCCATATGTTTTTTGGGGTCGAATACATCAGCTCGGAATAGCACCATAGCTATCTATTATTTTGAGAAGAGGAACCACAAAGATTGGCAGAAATATAATAAGCAGAGTATTTTCTATTCTTAAAAGACAAAGTGATTAACCATTCAGAATTAAGAATCAGATAGATCTTATCAATTGGTTCCCTTAGGGTTGTCCACTAGTTTGTGTTCTACAGGAGTAGGGGACTTATGCATTGAATAAGTTGAAGTATTGGAATAACTCTCTATGCAGTGATATTGTTATAGTTGTGGAACTGTTTATTCAATGAACTGTTTAAGCAATTGGACATTTTGCGCAATATCAGCATTCATATGATAGAAAATGTTCATGCATTGAAGCTGTTTATGGAGTGGAGCAGTAGATGCAGTGGAAACTGTTCATAGACTAAGACTGTTTAAAATCAACTTGCCCAGTTAGTGACATATGAGCCTAACGAGGCGTCAATGCTATTTCAACCATGAACCTTGCCACTCTGCCTTCTGGGTGGGTTGCCACTAGTTTATATACAGACCGCTCTACTACATCATTTCACTGAGCGGGACCATTAGGGCCTACTGACCCCAATAGTCAGAGCTTGACCCCAGAGGTCCATATTTCTAGATCAGGCCATAATTGTCCAGTAAATCACAGAGTCCAACCTATGTCTCGTCAAACTGCCCATTCCTATCTGTTTATACATTGGGCATGATCCCTGCCTTTCAGTATACACAACACTATTACTAATGTAAACAAAATAACCCAATTTTCCTTAATCTCTTAATAAATTTACTACTACCATTTATATTAATATTTAAAAATAAAGTACATTTAATGGAAGGTCTTCACCACCTGTGACGCACCTTAGGTATTGTGCAGCTAAACTATGAAGCGACATATTTAATACTTGCTTAGAAGAGTTCAAATAATATATATATATATATATATACATGCGTATATCTAGGATATACTGGTGTAGGGAGGGGGGCAGAGTTCCCCTGTTGTAAGTTGGCGTGTAACTATTGACCGTTTGGGGTTCGAATCCGTCATGTGGCGCCACCACTCCACCTTTCTTCGGGCCCCTCCCTGTAGCACCTCGGCCTTTCCCTCGCTCGCCTCGACCGGGCAACACCTGCTCCTGTCCTGTTCTCAATATATATATATATGTTCATTTAACTTCCAACTAATTCGGTGGCATAAGGGATTAATCACTGAACAGACTATCTTCTTCTTGCATCTTCTGATTACCTATTCCATGAAGTGGAGTAGCTTACTTATTTCTTATGGTGAATATAACCTATTCCTGATTCACATGGAAAAGGACATTGAGAACCAATCACAGGCCAGTTTGCTTTTGACGTAAGCAGACTTTGTGGATAATCAGAGTTTCCTGTCTAATATGGACCATGTATATTACTATGTCTTGTACCTTACCATATGGAAGAAGACTAGCGACAAATGAAGAGGAGAGAATACACTATAAGGGAATGAACAGGCCTGGAGTTATGAAAGTCCCAGATGGTAGTGGAGAAGAGCGACAATTGGAGAGAACTGATTGCAAAGTCATGTGGGGGTGTTCTTTAACAATTCGTGTCCTCTATTTCTCCTCTTCAGGACGACATCTGCCAAGTCGGGTTTGCACCTGGGACGTCTCATATTTCAAGGAATGATCTCTTCCTGTTGCCTTCGATATCGGGTTTATTTTAAAACTAGCTAAAAACGCCCCCCCCCCCCCCCCCAGTGGATTGGTATGACTATTCTGGTAATGGGCGGCAAACGGTGGCTGGCAATGGGAGATTGCACTGAAATGCCAGCCTATCGGGAAATAACTGAATGGTCTACTGATCACCCGGGTGATAAGCTGGGGATCTCGGCGGCGCGGATGCATCACGTGACCAGAGGCCAGTAGCACCCGCCCACGTGGGCACGGCCATGGAAGACCAATCGGAATTGGACGCAGGTATTTACTGAATATATGCTTAGTCTCTAAAGCCATTGTCACACCTCACCAGACTGAGCACCGGAGACCACCGGCCAAAGAATTGTCTAGTCCAGTGCTTTCCGGTGACAACATGTATCGAAATGTATCGAAATGCAGTGAAATTGGGTCAATTGTCGCCGGGCGCCCAGACAAGAACTGAACATGTACCGTACATGTACCGGATGAATACCGGAGGAATACTGGATGAGAACCGGACACATAACGGATGGGTACCGGACATGTCCCAGACAAAACGGACAAACTGGTTACCAACGGATGGGTACTGGACATGTACGGATGAGTACCGGAGGGGTACCGGACATACCGGACACCAACCAGACACATCAGTCCGGCGGTGTCCGCTAGAAGTTTTGTGCATGTTCAAAACTTGTACCGGACACCACCGGACACCACCGGACACCGCCGGATGGGTACCGGACATGTACTGGACATCGCCATACATTACCGGACATTGTCCGTTTCTCCAGTTTGGTAAGGTGTGACAGGGCCTTTAGGGAAAGCAAGTATCTCTGCCTTATTTTAGGGTTAGGTTCAAGTTGCACAGTCCGATGTTTTTGATGTTCTGCCGTTATTTGGTAGATAATGTATCAGGCTGGTCATTATGATCTACCTTTCTTGAAGTGGAAGTCACTTTTATTCTGAATGGCTAGTTTCGGTGATGATAGAAATAAAACAGCTAAATTGGCCTCGGATTTCTGCAGCAGCAATTGCTTAGTATGAAGTCTACTTTCTATATTTGATAGGTAGGATCAATCGCTTAGTATCTAGTGTACTCTCTACCATGGATAGGTCGGATCAAATACAGCTACGTACATATATGGTGGTTCAAAATGTATTCTACCTTCCTCTGACTCTGCACATGCACATCTACTTCTAAATTTATAAGAATGCCTTAAGTTGTCGGAAGCCTAGTTATTCGCATGTTTGCTTTAAGGCCCTGTCACATTATGACGCATCTCACAAGTGTGCGGCCAATGCAATAAGTCACTTTTTTACATCGAGAAGAGTCAAACTTTTCGCGGCAGGGGGCAAAGTTGAACGTATCCATACAATATACATAGCATATGGCCAATGTATGACCAACGTATGGCTAACGTGCTTCCTGGCAAAACATGCTCGAATTACGCTCACAGTCCATTCACAGAACGCCGGTGAACGTTATGTACATTAGTTCATCACTGGAACTACTCCTCATGCATTACATATGTCAATACATGCTGGAGACATGCTAAACATGCGTTAGACATATGTAATCCATACGTTGTCAGTATGCGTACTGTATGTTCCCACTACCTTTAATGTAGGTCAATGTAGTGCAACGTAGTGAACAACGTTTCTCTAACGTATGTGTAATGTACATCGACGTCCGCCTAACGTATATATAACATACTGCTGATGTTAAATCCACACGTTTTCGGATGTTGTCGTACGTAAAAAGTTTTGTGCATGCGCAAAACTTTGCCGACCCCCTGACATGCGATGCCGTATCTTGACAAACGTCCATGTATGTTGACGTACACCAATGAGCACCTAACGCACACATAACGCATAACAACATATCCAGATGTAGCTGGCAAAAATCACATACGTCGGCATACATTGGTGCGATGCGTCGTAATGTGCCAGCCCCTTAAGAGTCAAATTTCGAAGTATTTTGATATGGCCATATTCTGGTTACAAATCGGAAATATTGTATTTGAAGCAGGATTCGAACTCAAGCTTCTTGCCCGTGTTGTGCTATCATATTAGGCTATCTAGGCTGCCTGATACAAGCAGGCAAACCCTGCCAACCTGTTTATGTAGCTGACCCGAGAGGTCAGCGCAAACTACTTCATTTCGCCTCCTGGAATTTATGTCTTTTAAATGATTTTGCATCCAAATGTGGTATACTAGTTACAAATATGTACATAGAAACAAAATATTTACATAGAGCTAATTAGGGTATGTTCATCAAGCAGATATCTCGCCGCTTTTCTCAGGATCCTGGTCACGGCATCAGGTCACGGTCATGTGCTGGTTTTTCAAATACCAACAACTAGGCATGGAGCAAGTTTCGAACCCCCACTTCTTGCCATTTTGGGGGTTAGCATCAAATCAAAGGTATGCAGTTATAGCAATCCCTTACCTCAGAGAGTTTGATGCCCCTGCCCTGCAGAGTTGTAAACCACTGCCTTGTGGTACAGATTCTTGAGAGAACCGAAGGCTAAGGGAGCAAACCCTAAATAGAAAACCATGTCACTCTGGCAGCATTAAGGGTGGTTGATGTATGGAACTCCCAACATCTCCTGACCAGCCACTGCAGGGACAAATAGTTTTGCGCCTGTCTTGACATGTTCTTGCCGGTGTGAAACCTATATTTGCTCCCCGAGAGAGTGCCGCTGGTAACTTGCAAAAGCCAGCAGCACTTCAACACATTTGCAGGCAGCTTTCATGAAATCTAAGATCGACTCATGGATGCAACTCTCACAGCAGAGAGCTAAATGGCGAGCAGCAGGCAAGTAATGAAAGCAGTCTTTGTCTCATCACAACCGACAGCATGATGATGATGATGATGATGATGAAAGCGGTATACTATCTAGGCCCCATGATGCAGTAACCATATCCACACCAAACGTCTAATATTGTTTGTAGCTTGAGAAGCCAGTGTAGCCTACTACAATATAATTGAAACACTAAACAAATAGAAACTTTGCGGGGTATTTTTGTGCTGAATAATTAGTATCCTCTGATATAAAGTATATGCAAGCGTTAAATTATAGCAATTTCCGCTGAGACACTGCAAGAGATCGATTATTTCTGCCAATAGTAGCAAATTACAGAGAAACCCGAGCAACCCGGATTTATCTGGCAACTGTTCCGATTAAAGAGGATATCAAACAATACTTTTAAGTGGTCCAAATAGTTATATCGGATCTTACTTTGAGGCACAGTCCTTCTCTTGTATATAACTCGGTCGATATTTCATGTCCGTTGCTTGGGTTTTCGTCAGGAAATAATTTGAGGGTACGCAGAATGGAGTGAGCGGGAGGGAGCAGATTTCTATGTCACAATTTATCCCGACTCCATTGAAGTATATATATATATATATATATATATATATATATATATATACATATATATATATATATATACATATATATACATATATATATATATATGTATATATATACATATATATATATATATATATATGTATATATATACATATATATACATATATACATATAATATATATATACATATACATATATATATATAACATATATATATATATATATATATAATATATATATATCAAATAACCATGAAACACTTTCTAAGATTAATATTATCTGATTATGATGAAGCGGCTCATTACTTCTTCTGAAATGAATGTTCTGGTGTTATCCTGGAAACATGGGGACTAAGTAGAGCCTCATCGGCCGAGCACAGCGAGTGATGTCATATTGATATTAGCTCATTTGCGAGTGATGTCATATTGATATTAGCTCATTTGCGAGTGATGTCATATTGCTATTAGCTCATTTGCGAGTGATGTCATATTGATATTAGCTCATTTGCGAGTGATGTCATATTGATATTAGCTCATTTGCGAGTGATGTCATATTGATATTAGCTCATTTGCGAGTGATGTCATATTGATATTAGCTCATTTGCGAGTGATGTCATATTGATATTAGCTCATTTGCGAGTGATGTCATATTGATATTAGCTCATTTGCGAGTGATGTCATATTGATATTTGCTCATTTGCGAGTGATGTCATATTGATATTAGCTCATTTGCGAGTGATGTCTTATTGATATTAGCTCATTTGCGAGTGATGTCATATTGATATTAGCTCATTTGCGAGTGATGTCATATTGATATTATCTCATTTGCGAGTGATGTCACATTGATATTAGCTCATTTGCGAGTGATGTCATATTGATATTAGCTCATGTGCGAGTGATGTCATAATGATATTAGCTCATTTGCGAGTGATGTCATATTGATATTAGCTCATTTGCGAGTGATGTCATATTGATATTAGCTCATTTGCGAGTGATGTCATATTTATATTAGCTCATTTGCGAGTGATGTCATATTGATATTAGCTCATTTGCGAGTGATGTCATATTGATATTAGCTCATTTGCGAAAATGAGTGTAAGCTGTGATATCACGCGGAAACAAACAAACTCACAACAAAACACAGCTCACTGACGATTTAATGATGCAATGCATGCTGAATGGGTAATTACTACTGCCATAGCTCCCCTTGTGTTGTACTAACAATAAGCAGTGCAGAAAGACATCGTTATATGAAGTTCACTTTTCACCATGAGGTTTAATGATGCAATTATCAACCAATTACCCCTGAAGTAGCGCTGTATGTAGTACTTTTCGCTCTGCGTGTAGTGGGGTCACTCTCCTGAAAACTGGTCAGCATGGGATGGAATTTAATACATCAATAAGAAAAACATTGTACTCATTTTTTCCCTTATATTTTTCAGATTCATGTTCAGATTCTATGTAAGAAATAAGGGGGGGAAAATCAACCGTGTCCAACTTTGGTCTTTTTAGCCAAGAAGTGTTTTTGTACAAAAAAACTACATTTTACAGTCAGCCATTTGTAACATGACATATGGGACATGGTTGGATCCTTACTAGCATCTTGTATTGGATTGATATATCAAACAAAATAGTTCCCAAATCAAAAGGAAGTATTTATTAACATGTATGCATGCTTAAATTTTAAAAAGAAATATTTGATGTATTCAGAAATAACATTACAATTTCCATCACAGATGTAACCAGTGGTGTCTGGATGCTACACAAATAGTGTACACTAATTATTCAGTTAATAAAGCATGGCTGGAAATTACTTTTTGTTATCAATAAAAGCACTACATATTTCTGTATATATTAATATGCTTCTAAGTATGACATTATTTAATTCTGCTTAGATTTTTATTAAGCAGACTGTGTGGTGTTCTAAAAATGTGTAACATCTGAGCAACACATGTTATACTGCCACATGACATAGCTTAATCATGGACTACACCTTTATTTTGTATCTCATCAATTTATATTTTACAGGGATGTAATGGGGAGATTTCCAGAAAATGCGAAAAATTCACACATTCGATTTTAACTGTCCATGTGACACTTTCGGCCAGTTTTCAGGAGAGTCAACCAGTACTATTCTTATTATAGTTTGGTGTTATTATCTCAGTGCCTGGTGATATTGCATTCCGAGCTTAAATGTGCCTATTGTGCGGTAATTTGTTAGTAAATGACAGCGCTCTAAGCCTGCGAGTTAAGGCCCCACTAATGATGTAGATTGTAAAGAGAGGTGCGGCATAAATGTCAGCAAACAGCTGCCACAAGTTGTAAACTGTCACAATAACACGATCCCATGCTGAGACATCGGGGACAGCAACACTCCTCATGTTATTACACTTGGAGTTTGTTTGTTTGTTTGTTGTTGTGTTACGTCCTAGCAACATCTAAGGTCATATCAGGACGGGGTAACAGCCTCTCTGTTATTGAATATAATTATCTTTGTCTGTTTTTTTTTTTGGTTCTAGCAACATATAAGGTCACATCAGGAGGGGTACCGACTTGTGACAGTGCACACTCATGGCAACTTTATAGTGATGCCCCACTGGGAGACCAGACTGCCAGCACCATGACCTGATTATTATTATTATTATCCTCTTCTTTGATGCAGGCTTGTGGTAGCCTACACAAAGCTCGTAGCTCTCAGCTCTAATGGTATGCAGCCTCAAAATCGTACAGGAATGTTTCTCTGGCCCAGGCCCTGTCCAGCGCATTCTTGAATTGATTCATGGTAGCTGCTTCCACCGCTTCTTCCGGTAGCTCATTCCACATGTTTATCACTCGCTGTGAAAAGACTGATATCCCACTCAGTCACATTATCCTGCCACTGAGCCAAACCAGTCCTTTCCCTATCCTAATAATGCCAGCCTCCTGGCTAGGAAGTGACAAGTATCAATTTGTATGTCATTGGTTTGACTCGACCAGGGTTCGAAACAAACCGATGACAAATTGATGGTTTTGTTTAATTAAATAATTTATCTTCTGATGAAGTACTCCACAGTTATGTGTTATACATGTAGGTAGAAATAACACCTATGTAATCCCATTTTCATTAATTAACGACCAGACAGCAGTGGTATAATTTGCAGTTGTTTAATCAGAATAACAAAAGGTCAGCGAGCAACAATAAATCAACATACGTCATTAATCGGTGAATCAATCTCGTCACTCTCACCCCTACCACTTGAGTTGCCTGTTTGTTAGTTGAGGGGTGAGGGGTGGCAAATTGGTGGTCAGGGTGGTGAAGAACCTGCAAGGTGGCAACATCGGTTTGAGTTTTAGTTAGAAAGTAAGAATGTAGGTGACGTCGTCGTACGGCATAAAGCCTGCCAGTGTCAGTTGACGCTATGGGGCAGCAAGCAGTGTGGTTCAGGTTTAAATCGATAGGTGGCAGGTGAGTGTCATAAGTTTGCCTGAAGTCCCTACCCCTGCCGCCCCGTAATAAATTACCCATGTTATGCTAACATGAACAGACCTTGAGTGCCCCTTACACACAGCCCAGCCAGCACCACTATGTATATTTACATTCCATTCAGGAACCACCAGCACTTACACATATATACATACACGCACCTGGTCAAGTATACCCTTTTCGTAATAGAACATTTGCATTTCCCCTATTAGTGAAAATCGGAATATTTTACACAGTGTTTCTCTGTAGAACTGAGCAGCCACTGACTCCCTTCCCTGCTCTTATTGCCGTCTCGCATGATTCCCACCAATGTGGAGTGGAGTGTGGTATTAAGGTATACACGCTACAAAGCCTTGCTCCCCACAGGAGCTGACCAGTCGAGTTAGATACCATTGATTAGGCATCGCAGGCCATGTGGTCAGATTCTTAGTGAATATTCAAAAAAGAATTTGTATGCTAGCTACATGAAGTATTGATGGGACGTAACCTGGGAGCAAGGTCAGACAATGCTCTGCAGCCATTCGCGCCTCGTCGGTGAGCTGATCCCGCTGCAATGAAAGGGAAAAAAAGAAAGCGTTTCCAAGTTCATATTCGCCTTTAGTTTGCACTGGCGGAAGAGTAATCACAAACTTTGTTTCCATTTCATGATTTTAATATAATCTAGTCCTCCACATATCCACATATGGAATATACATTAACTATGAGCAGGTACCTGTTTGTTGCTAAACGAATTATAACAAGTGAATATTACAGGTGCATTGTCAGCTAATTTTGCATTGTATTGCGATACATATATGAACTTGATCATTATTGTTTCCCCCACTTTAGTTGGAAATAGGCTTGATTATGAATTACTAACTTTGAAGGTGTTTGGATAGACCACAAAACAAATAAATTACTTTTGGGGTCCACGTCAAAATACTGGGAATCAACCAAATGTTCTTTTAATGTGATTTCGTATTTATTCCCTTCAATGCATCAATACATGCTTAATATATCCACTGATATCTAAGTTCAATAATATCTAGATTGAAATCTAAATAAGTTTTTTTTTCTTTCGCATATGTGATATTTTGATTGGACTGTTCACCTTCAACACACTTTAGTTGAACTAATGGATATTTCTAGCGCGATATATATAATAGATGCGTGAGACAACGGGTATGAAGTTAAACAAAGCACATAGCTCAGTCCAGAACAGCATAACACATAGGGACTACACCGATTCAAATGTGTACCTAAACCTGAATATACACTTACAGTATCATGGTCCAAAATTGTTTCATTCATCTCACTTTTTGCGATTAATATATTGGGTTGCTTCTTTTAATCTACATTACTTTAGTGTGAAATTCCGTTTATTTCAAATGGGTCACTTTGGAGTTATTCCAAGCGAAAATATGCTATGTTCGTTTTGGCCTGGAAGTCCAGATTTGGACATGATAGGACACAATATACATGAGTAGTGAGAGTTTCTATTAAATTGACTTTGTATACCCGTCTGTGTAACAACAAATGCTTCATCAAGTCACGTGTACTTAGAATTAAGGTTGCATAACAAGAATTAAAGTTGCATAATCCATTCATAGCGTAACTGGTTCGAAACCAACACATTATTCGGATAATAGTCCACATAAGCCGTGTTCACACGGACAAAATGTGAGGCGTATCACACAAATCGAATCACGTGAGGCGAATTAGGCGCCCGTTCACACGGACACTGCGTGAGGCGGAAGTGGATATCTGCGCATGAGCAAGTCCAGGCTAACCAGCGCCATTTTGGGTTCGACGACGCCGGCACCAGAGAGTGTGGGTTCGACCTAGATATGTATTTAATGATTCGTATTGGTTTGGAACGGTCAAAACTTCTGCTGGGCAGTGAAACCCTACAAATAAATGATGAACAAAATATCTGTGCATAGATAGCGGTTTCATTAATTAAATTATATAATATGCGCTTTTGATCGACCGGAAAGTCAACAAACTGATGTGTCGACTGCGCATGCGTGTGAGGTGCTTAATCCGCCTCAGTGCGTTCACACGGACAAAATTATCCGCATCACAGGAATCGATTCACGTAGACTACCTAGCTTAGGTGGTTTACATTAACCGGATCACGTGAATCGAATCAGCCCTAATCCGCCTCAGACGTGCGTTCACACGTGAAATGTGAGGCGAACTATACAAGTCGCTTTCTACGAATCGATTTACATTGCCCGTGTGAACACGGCTATACACAACTATATCATCTGGATAATATTTTGGTTTCAAACCGGTTATGCTTTTACCGGATTATGCAGCTTTAATTCTGATCTAAGAGGGCACTTAGAGATAGATGTATTAAGCTGCCTAACCAAGGTCCCGGTATATGATCGGTGTCCTAATGAGCCTATTCCATCAGGTGATAATATCCCGGCCAGACCACACTCATGCATCCGATTCACGCTGAAATAAAAATGGCTAACCATACAACACAGCCATCCCACCTAGTCGCAGTCCTGAAGGGTCCAGGGGTGTTCTGGTACACTGGTGTACTATCTAAGGACAGGGCATGGGTCAAAGGATGCTGGAACAAACCACAATGGGACAGGATCCTCTCCCACAGACCTGTATGTAATCTGGGTAGATGTACATAGTAGGCTAAGTTATCATATACAGGTTAGGAACAAACTTTGAAAATTCAAAAAAACTAATATAGAAACTACTAACACCCAAAACTGCAAAAGGTTGGCCCGAGAAACATCAGGTAAAAACTCCTGAGTGCGGGACCAGACCAATCCAGTATCACAGCTGTCCAGCGTTGAAAATAAGCAGCCTCGCAGGAGCTTATACATTATGGGCAGAATAAAAACTTGTCACCAAAAAAAAACAAAAAAGTTCTCCTTGTGCCGTTTTTCTGAACAAGAGAGTAGAACAACAGTTCAAAATCAGTAATAATTACAACAGCAGTAGTCCATTTCCAAGATTGTCAAGCTCCGATTATAACAATGCCGATAATCAAATTGTACCACCCTTATTTCTTATGCAGTTAATTAAAATGTTCACAGACAGCTTCAAATGTGTGAATCGCATTACTGATGTGTCCCTGATTCCTGACCTACAATTTGCCTGCTGAATTACGATTTTCCTCCACCGATGGGAATTAGTTAATTATCCTAGCGAGAAATACCAACAATGTCCTCTTTTCTTTGACAAGCTTTCCTCTCTCAAACCGACCAGTGCTCAATCATAGGCAATTGGTTATTGATATTTTAAATAACCTGACCCAGTTTCCCAAACCACATTGCTCCTTTTAGAAGTAACAACCCGATATTGATAAGTGAAAGCGAAATTAATAATCAAACTTAAACCGCTGCAGTTAATGTCTTGCAAAGCAATGGTACTGCCATGTTATGTCCCATATATGGAGGACTGGATTACAATACCCAATTTATGGACACCAACCCCTATGGTGTCTTTGTCGATGCTATCATATTCTATCAGATACCGTCTAGTGTTATATAATGTCCTTTAATTTAACTTGAGGTATAGATTGGGTGCAGTAACTACGATGTAGACCTACAATGGGAAACGAGTGGTAGTATTTCAAAACTGAGATTATAATTATTGAGATGAATAACATGTCTGCTTTAAAATCCTGAAGGGAAGATTTTAAGCAACCTAGAGGAAATAATCCCATGTTATCCAAATTATAAATCAGAAAATACATAAAATCAAATGTTGCTGTAGTTATATTGGCTATTAAAGAAAAACACAACTTGGATTAAACCACCATTTTTTCCACCACAATCGTGTTCATTTATGCAAATCGATGTTGTAGGGCTTGCGCATGCGCCAAAAAGTGATTCGGATGATCCGAGTTGTTTAATCGATTATAGCCGATGTTTGTCCTTCCGCTGGTTCCCATTGCAGGCGTCATCAGTAATGAGGCGAGTCATGCGCACACCGGGGACGGGTGGAAGAACCTGGTAATGTCCGCCTGGCGCCAGCTCAAGTCCAGCAAGAACATCGGCGACGTCGACATCCAGTTTATCAACGTGCGCAGCCGCACTGAGTTCACCATGGACATGCTCATAGAAGGTGAGTGCTGCTACATCTCCTTCCACCCTTCCACCCACCCTCTCTCCACTCCCTCCCAACCATCTCACCCACACGCTCTTGTAGTTACTTATACCAAAGACAATGTATGACAAGACGCAACATTCAGCGCTTTCCCGTGAAATACAGCAAATAAGGTAATTGGTCAGGTCCCCTAGCCCAGCCTGACTGCTGTACCATTGAAATAATGGGACACATTCCCTATCCCACCCTGACTGTTGTACCATCAAAGACAATCTACAACAATTATATTGTATTATCTCCTAATATTACTAATGAAAACAATAGTATAGTATAGTATAGTAAAGATCAAACATCCTCTAAGACCATTAATCTGTGCCGTACATAATAAAATGTGTGATTATGTCTGAGTATGAAAACTACTACTACACCACATCAGACCGTGCACCTTGTTTGCCGTGGGATGGCGCCACTACATGATTATTTAATAAAATCCCATATGAAAGTGCTGAATGGAACGTCTGGTTGTATGTAGCGTTTGCCAATACTTATACTTACCCTCTTCTGTTTATATATTTAGGCATCCTAGCCTGTTAACCGATTTGGCCTGTCGCTATATGATCTATCATAATTATAATGGTCATGCAACGAGGACTGACTATACCGATACTGAGTCCAAAATTGATCAAAGTCTGTTGTGCAATGCATTTACTGATGGAGCTTCCAGCCGCTGCTCCCGTCAAAGGATCCGGCCCTTTGACTCTCCGCCTCGAAGTCTGACCTAGATTTATTTTAAATTTTTATTTATTTAAAAAAAATTGAAATGCAATTTGTGATGTTTCATTCGTTTGGATTACAGTTTTGTATTTAGGCGATTCGGTAAGGAATTCCATGGAAAAGGACTTCAGGTAATCACAGGTCTTTTTTTATTGCAAAGAGACAAAAGCCTCCGTGCCCAGCTCTGGGAAATGAAAAGAACATTAACTGCTGCGGTTTACAAAGCAGTAGTAGGGTGAGTGGGTTGGGGAGAACATGTTGGCTCGTGGCCTGCTTGCCAAGAAGTGTGAAGACAGCGGTAAGCTGGGTATGATGGCGGCTTCGGTGTGAAAGCTCACTGGTCTAACGGGCGGATGGAAAGTAGATTCAGGAATCCAATCTCATGTTGCAGCAGACCGGGGAAGTGGGGGCTTTCGGATCTGCCTCAAACATACCTCTCTTGTCCACAGCTTAAATCAGAACTCATGGCCCACACACTTTCTTATCACATTCTCATCACGGAGAAGTATGGATGCCGGTATGTTTAACTACGTTCAACTATCTTCAACTACGTTCAACTACGTTAAACTAGGTTAGCCTCCAATACCTTCAACTGTGTTCACTAACATGAATGTGACCGGGCCTTGAGAATTAATGGAAATTGCTATGCCTTATAGACACAATGCGTTACAGCCTACCACAATACACTAAACATTCAGCTGGGATTATATAAGGTGTAGCCCTGCAGATCAATGTATGTAATGACTATATAATATTATCCTCTACTATCTAACTGACGATATTCCTAGCGTAGGCTACAAGAATATTCTCCAGGTGCAATGCCATACTAATAGTCGACCTGGATATGGAAAGCCAGTTATTATTCATATAGGCTGTTGATAATAACAACAAAGGAATTAACACAGTTTAACAAAATTACCACATATTGATAGTATGCCTCTCCAAGTGAACGTGGTCCATAGCAACCCGTAGCAACCCATATGACCCCATAGCAACCCTACCGACCTATATTCACCATAATCCAAGTTGGAATGGGTTGATTATCAGGTCGGCCTATGGATGCAATGGACTGCAACCAAGTACTTTATTACATACCCACTGCTGCCCATGCAGCTCAAGCAATCTTCGAGATTTGCACCAGGGTGCGCATTGCTTACGGAACTGGTTGTATAAAACAATACAAATGTAAATGCAGTGCTAGTCCCCCCACCCTCCCCCCACTGTGTATCCAAACATTCAAATATAATGACATTATAGACCTACCCAGAGACTGACTAGATGACCCGATATGAGTGCTTGTCTAATTAGTCAACTGTACATATTTACCTTTAATTTATTGCACGTTAACTGAGAACACCAGTCGCTAATTACTGAACCTATTTCCATGCCACATAAAGTGGTAACCCATTTCCTTTAATCGCGTAGAAAGTATTATGCCCATGGTATTATTTATGTGCAGCTTATTCAAATTTTGAAAATCCTCCATTTCACTTCCCAACCGCATGCGCATTCCCATCGTATTCAGCAACAAAAATGACATTAATTACGCTTTGCGAAAAACGCGCCATGGGATTGTAATTAAAGAAAGGGGAGAGAATTTATGCAATATGAACCCGCAAGTGCCTTTGACGGCACTAGGCCAACATTTAAAAAAGTTGTGGATTATTCTTTAGATAATACAAATCAGGGTCAGGCGGGCAGTTATTTTATTTTGTCTTTTTCTGGCGTATGATGTAGACATAATATGTAATTAATTGGGCTTTACTTGGATTGAGCCAGGACAGGAGCTGGGGCGCAGTACAGGCAGGCCCGGGCAGGGGGGGGGGGGGCGCTGGCAGGGCAGGGCCTAGGCTGCGAGAGCCAGGCCTGGGAGGGAACGGGGAGCGGGGTAGGCTGCGGCTTGGCCCGTGGTGATGTTAGGCGGTAGCAGGGCCGAGGCGGGGATGGGACGGGGATGGGACGGGGATGGTACTGACCGAGGGCCGGTGACGCAGTTTCAGCGCCCGGTCAGTTTCAGCGGCCCGTATAGACTCAAACTCAAGGCATTGTCAATGGTCGTGAGCAATCTTCATACAGAAAATACAGCAAAAGTGAAATATCTCTAAAACTACACCACCTATTAACAAATCGCTTGGTACACATATAGAACACATTTTTACCAAAAAGACTTTAGTAAATTTATCAGGTTAGGGTTCTTGCTTATTTTGAATAAAACTAAGGTTTTGCACTGCGCATACCGTCAAACTCAAGGCATTGTCAATGGTCGTGATCAATGTTCATACAGAAAATACAGAAGAAGTCAAATATCTCTCAAATTACACCATCTAGAAACAAATCGTTTGGTACACATATAGAAAACATCTTTACCAAAAACATTATATTAAATTTAAAAGGTTAGTGACGATGATGTTAGATTTTGACGCATGCCCATGAAACTGACCGGGCGCTGAAAGTGACCGGGCGCTGAAACTGCGACACCGGGTTCAGGCGAGTGGCTAGCCCATGGTTGGGCGGGGCGCGGCGGGGGTCAGGTCGTTGGGCTGGTGGGAGGGGAGGGAATAAGGATGTGAAGTGGCTGCGGGCTGGAGAGAGGAATGGCAGGAGTTGGGCGGGGTCTGCATAGATGGCAGGAGGGGGCGTGGTGGGGGCGGAGGGGAGAACGTGGGGGTAGAGGCGTGGGCTGGGGGCGGGCTGGCCGGAAGTTGGAGGGGGTGCGGAGGGGTTGGGGGAGATTACCGTGTTGAGGGGCACGGGAGAGAAATCGGGGGAAGGCCGAGGGAGCTGGAGATTGACGGGAGAGCAGGACCGGTGGGCGTGGGTGGGTTGAGGCTTGGAGGGTTGTGCGCGGTAATGCATGTAGCGTTGCACTGACGCGGTACTTAAATCTGACGAGGACATTACCGAGCAAATTGACTTGAGCAGAACGCCGTCGGGGCTGTTATGGACATAGTAATAAGGGCGGTGGTCAGCCCATTATGTAGCACCCTGCGGTTATCAGCATGATGCATAGTGTTTAGGGTTAGCATGTCAGCAGACCCTCCAACTAACACGCCGATACTTGGGGACTGTAGCAGCAAGCGATACAAGCGGTACAATACTGTTATTGTCCAGCAATGAAATGACGATACACATGTGTCAACATCCCATACGTATACCTTATATTGGACTCAGTGGGGCGATGTAGTCTATATTGCCGACTCCCCACCCCACCCCCCTCGACCCCATGCTACCGCCCTGTACGCATATTCTCGGCTATTGTCATGATATGTATGCGTGTTTGATTAGCTGATGGGCAAGGCAGCCTGCAGTGGCTCATATATGGATTAACTAACCCTGGTCTACTCTCCCGCCGAGTTTGATATATACTGCAGGAGGTAGGTGTCACGTGACAACTCTGAACAATCTGCGCGCTGCGGCGATCCCGGGGTTGCATTTTCAGCGGCACACCAGTTTGCGAGGGACAGATCGCTTCTGCGCATGTGTCAAAATCGAACAGCATTGTCACTAATCTTATAAATTTAATATAATGTTTTTGGTAAAGATGTTTTCTATATGTCTACCACACGATTTGTTTCTAGGTGTTGTGGTTTTAGAGATATTTCACTTTTTCTATATTTTCTGTATGAAGATTGCTCACGACCATTGACAATGCCTTGAGTTTGACGGTATGCACAGTGCAAAACATTAATTTTATTCAAAATTAATAGAAATGCAGAACCCTACCCTTATCAATTTAATATAATCTTTTTGGTACAGATGTTTTCTATATGTGTACCAAGGGATTTGTTTCTAGGTGGTGTGCTTGTATGAAGATTTGCTCACGGCCATTGACAATGCATTTGAATGGATGTGTCCCTCGCAAACTGCTGTGCCGCGGAAACTGCAACACCGGTACCGAGCCGAGGACGAGGGAAGGGTACAAGGATGTATATGCTCGGTCCGACTGCACTGGTTATGGTTGAATGTGTTTTGCGTGAACATCCATAGGAATGTTACTCTTAGAACCATCCTAACACACGTGTATGTCAGTAAAGAGCGTTATCCTCGGCATGAACCGCTTAATTTTACAGAGTAGGACTTACAGTGATGGCACTAACTTTGATTCACGAATTCCACGTTCGAAATAGCGAATGGTAGACAGGAAGTGTGAACACTCACTTGTTCGCGGCATTTACAAAACGTCTGGAGTACTGTGACAGTTTGATCAACTTAAAGCTGCATAGTGCAATATGAAACCATTCCATTTTAAAAACCAAGATACTTATGTAGTGGTCTGCACTGACCTCTCAGGCAAGTAACCACATAGACAGGTAGGCGTGGGGAGTGTGTTGATATTAGGGAGCCTAGGTGGTGTAATGGTTAGCACACTGGCCCAGAATGCAAAGAGATGTGGGTTCGAGTCCGCTCTAGGGCGATTCCCCTTTTCATCACCCCACGACACTGTGCCGTGACCAGGATCCGTACAAGCTTGCGCTGTATGGTTGTTGAACCTACCTGTTAGTATGTGTTAGTGCATTGCCTGATGTAGTATTGTAGCATTACAAGACGTACAATTCCAGGGGGACGAGTGTAGTGGTCTGCACTGACCTCTCGGCAAGTAACCACATAGACAGGTAGGCGTGGGAGTGTGTGATCGGAGCCTGGGGTATGGTTAGCACACTGGCCCGAATGCAAAGAGATTGGGTTCAGCCCGCTATTCCCATTTCATCACCCCGACACTTACTAGATTGATCCTAAATGTCGATATGATCCTAATACAACTAGATAGTGGCTGCCAATAGAGGAAATAGTGTCAATTTAATCCAACCTGTTACTGCAGAAGTTTAGGGATAATATGGTGTTAGAGTTTTGGCAAGCTTGCCAAAACTAATGTCACATGTGTGCCCTTCAACTATCGTTAAGGTTAGCTATTTAATCTAAATGTGACTTCAAAATAAATGAAGGTAGATCGTAAGACTCAAAATCAATATATTTGTCTCACAAAAATGACAGGAACTCAAATCCATCGGATATATGCAAATTTAAGCAATTATACAGGACACAGCGCGATATCCACACTAGAATGTTCTTATTTTGCATTCATTGATGAAGCCGGGGTAATTTCAATCGCCCGAAATCATTGTTTGAAATCAATGGAGATAGTTGAAATGAAAATCTGAACGTTTGAAATGGAAATGTGAAGGGACAATATGAGAAATTAATATCGGTGTGTCGCTCAACATTCTGGCAAGAACTTCAATAATAACAGCTTCTATTAATATAAAGCTGCGTAGTCTGCTGAAAGTATAATTTTGTTTGAAACCAAAATACTTACCTAGATGTGATCCTACATAGTGAACTGAAATACTGGGTTCTTACTAATTATCATCCCTGCATGCATGTACAATTCTGGATATCATATGTTTGAGCACTAATTGGTTCTATTGAATTGACTTAGTATTCCCTCATATAAAGCAATGCACCCTAAAGCTAAGATTCCTTACATGCGGTATGCGGTATGCAGTATGCGAATGCGAATGCAACAACAAATCAAAACACCTTGAAGTCAATGGGCTACATCCCTCGATCGGTCCCTGTAGCGATCGGTGCGGCATGCGGCACACGGTATGCAAATAGAAATGTCAGTCGCACTTGTCCATTTGTTTTAGACTAGGAGAGGTGACTGATCATTACGGAACGGTCACACCCAGGGGTGTTGAGGGGAAACATCTGGTAGTGGTGGTGGTGGTGGTGAGACGCTTGCCGCTTACCGCGTAGAAGGAATCCTCCCATTCACATACTGCATACCGCATGCCACATGCCACATACCCCATACCGCGAAGAAGGAATCTTAGCTTTAGGATGTATTGCTTTATATGAGGGAATACTAAGTCAATTCAATAGAACCAATTAGTGCTCAAACATGCGATATCCAGAATTGTACATGCATGCAGGGATGATAATTTCCCACCCATAGGCGGTTTGCCAACTTTTGGGAAAAGACCCGCCCTTTTAGTTAGGCTATGTCTATAGAGATGAGGATGTACTATTGATTGCTGAATTCCCACCTTTTTGGAACTGACTGTTCTCTTGTATATTTTCGCCCTAATCTAGTGATCTCAAAATATGGCAAAGATTCAAAACCATCGGACTATGCAACTTTAAATTAATTGACTATCCCTTTCTTTTTGCAGCGTCAAGTGCGGAATGAGTCACTTAATAACTTGTATGTGTAAGATCCAATATAGATAGATGGCTAAGCGTCTTGGTATGTAAGGCCAAATATAGATAAGCACCTTGGTTTGGAAAGTTTGATGCTGTCCTCAGACGGCAGGCTTATCCGAGTCAACTGGACTCCTATTTCCACATGCTGGAGCTTTACTTCAGGGCGCTGGTTGACCCTGCTCTGTCCTAAACACAGCGCCCTCTGATGATAGATCAGAAGGGGCAGGGATTGAAACCAGGAGTCATAAGGTACAGCATGGTATAATAGAACGCTGTGCCATGAAGTTACACCTGTGTGGTCAGCTCTTAGCGTTCCATAATCCGATGGTATTCACATGTTCTAAACCACAGTACTGGTCTAGATTTGATCGTCCATATTTGATGTACATACATGTCATTATCTGGCGTATCTTACCATTATCTTACCAAGAGTGAATAATTTTAGCTATTCGCTAGATTTATGTAAATTGGCGAAATTGGATGAAAACATGACATTTTCAAAATAAAAGCATTTTCGTAAATTTGATACTTCATATAAAACTGATTGATATATACTGGCGCAATCACTAAGCCTTAATGGTTGAATAGAAGTATACGTATGCCAGTATCCGAAAACCTGTTATTGTTGGAGCTTGTACATGCCTATGATGTGTTGCGTTTTGATTTGCATGCATCATAAAATTCGAATGTTGTCACTTCAAATAGCTCCAAAGTTAGTTCTTTATCAAAGTTAGTTCTTTATCAATCAGGTCGGAAGCGCCTGATGGGGGAGGCTAGACTTGCCACCGGCCTCCCCGTGAGCGTGGGGGTAGGAGGTTCGAATCCCCCCCCTCCGCCAGACACATAGAAAGGAAGGTTCCATCACAATAATATTTGTATAAGGTTTTATACCACACGTAAATTAAGAAGTTTCTCCTGCAACACATGTGACGGAGGAAATATAAAAAGAAGGCGTGTGGGTGGGGAGAAAGAACTTGAAGGCAGCAGCAGATGGGAGCTGTGAAGGGCTCAAATTGGATTGAGTGAAGAATCCGGCTGTTTACTCCCAGAATCATCCAGAATTCTGTCATGATGCATCATCTATAGCCGTGTTCACACGGGCGATGTAAATCGATTCGTAGAAAGCGACTTGTATAGTTCGCCTCACATTTCTCGTGTGAACGGGTGTCTGAGGCGGATTAAGGCTGATTCGATTCACGTGATGCGGATCCTGTAAACCACCTATCGAGGTAGTTTACGTGAATCGATTTCTGTGATGCGCATAACTTTGCCCGTGTGGACGCACTGATGCGGATTAAGGAAGTGACACGCATGCGCAGTCGAGACCTTAGTTTGTTGACTTTCCGGTCGATCAAAAGCGCATATTATATAATTTAATTAATGAAACCGCTATCTATGCACAGATATTTTTTTCATCATTTATTTTTAGGGTTTCACTGCCCAGCAGAAGTTTTGACCGTTCCAAACCAATACGATTCAATCCATACATATCTAGGTCGAACCCACACTCTCTCGGCCGACGTCGACGAACCCAAACTGGCGCTGGTTAGTCTGGACTTGCTCATGCGCAGATTTCGACTTCCGGCCCAAGTAGTGCTCGTGTGAACGGGCGGCTAATTCGACTCACCTGATTCGATTTGTCTGATTCGCCTCACATTTTGCCCGTGTGAACACGGCTTATGTGTACGGATGATGCAAAAGGGAAATAATGTTGATTCCCCAAACCTAGCAAGATATAGCGAATACTCATATACTGAATTTGAAGACAGGGAATGTGTATCAGGGTATCCAAGGCATCATGCTTCCAGGGTCACACGTAGCAGTGAACAGACCTATACCGAACCATGACTGAATATTTTGAGGGCATAGTCAACAGGTGAAAACAAATAAATGAGAATGTAATACACAACGCACTTCACAAGTCATAGAACCGTGTAGTCTGAGCTACTAGGCCCACAAAGTGGTTCTCAAGTGTAGCCATATGCAACTGCTCTAATTTTCTGGATTGAGCCATAAGTGTGCTGTCGCCTTCTGACCTTCCCATACCGTCCTGGGGCCGTATGCAGGAAACGGTGTTACGCGAGTTTTAGGTTAGCCGCTAAACGCGTATAGCTAACACCGACCGTGCGAAATATGTCAAGTGGTATGCAGGAGCGCCTAAACGGCCAGTGTTAGCTAAACGTGAAATTATTTATAGATTTGGGAATTCCCTCTGGGTCTCTACCCATATATTAGGCTTAAATATATTAAATGCTATCATATTTAACAGAATTAGATACGCAATAAGTGAAATTTTATGAAATTAACCGTAAATTCGAAGCAATATTAACGCTGCGGCCGTAACGGCGGCGATATTAACGGTTATATTTTCGAATCGACGAGCGTAAAGTAAACAAATCGCTAATACATTGCCGCCAATGCGTAGACGTCGGCCAGTATGGATGTCGACGTCGACGCGGCGGTCGCGACGGCGGCGATTTGTTTACGTTATGTTCGTCGATTCGAAAATATAAGTATTAATATCTCCGCCGTTACGGCGGCAGCGTTAATATTGCTTCGAATTTAGGGTTAATTTAATCATATTTCACTTATTGCGTATGTAATTCTGTTAAATATGACCGCATTGAATAGATTTGGGTAGGACCGTACGCTAACACCGACTGTAAACCTGCTATGAAACGGGTTTAGGGTAAACGCACGGTGTTAGCGTAACACCGCTTCCTGCATACGGAATTTTGTTCGCTAAACTGGAAATCCCGCCGCTAACCGGGAAATCCTGCGCTAAACGCGTTTTGGAGCCGTAACACCGACACCTGCATACGGCCCCAGATCTCTTTACTCTGGTTACCTATGCTTACTATGTGTACATATATCAAGGGCCGGGACAGATCACGACATATCCGCCAAAGCTATCGGCCTAAACAGAGAGCTGGAATAAATGCACTAGAGTGAAAGTTGTACTTGTCAAGCCATACTGAAATCCGGCAACGCCATTACAGCTGAGTAGTCCGATGAAGCATCACATTTTCAAAAACAAAACAATTATCTAGATTTGATTCTACATATCTAAGTTAGATACTGATGCACTTATTAAGTATGTGTTGCCACATAGAAGGGAACCCTGAGTCGATTTAATACTAACCTCTTACTGCAGAAGCCTATGGTATCAGAGTTTTGGCGTGCTTGCCAAGATTATTTTCACATGTTTGAATTTCAAATATCTCAAAAGGTAGCCATTTCAATTAGAATTTACTTCAAACTAACTTAAGGTAGATTATAATGATCAATTTAATATACTTATCTCAGAAACTCAAAACCATCGGAATATGCGACTTTGATAAATACTGAAAACAATATTAATTGAATAGTGTTCCACAATTTTACGACAATTGGGAATTGACACTATCGAGTATTGTGTTGTGCAAGCCAACTTTATTCTGTCTTTGTCCACTTCAAATATATCCGAAGTTCCCAGTTTGAATAATAATTACGGTAAATTAAAGTGAATACGATTACAGTGAAGAACCAAATACAGCGTTTTCAAAATAGGGCAGAAATTCCAACCAAATGATTATGCAATTGTAGTTGATGGAGAAACAACAAATATCCTCACAGGAATATAACATTTGACGAATATTTGACGAATTAAGGCGCAAAACCCTGTAAACGCAAATCGACAAATTTAATTAAAATAACAAGAGTGTACCTGAAAATAATCCAAATTCTCATAATTCCACAGGTATTAAAATAAATTAGATTTTTGAAGATTTGATTCTAATGTTCATCCGAATTTTCGGATTGCCATTTACGGGGTTTTGCGCCTGAACTCTTCATTTATAAATAGAATGGGATATCAATAGATGAAATTACTTTTAAATATTTGGGCATTGCAGAGTTTGACCAGTATACCTCCAGGAGTGAACTAAGACCCTCCTTTCTGAAGTTAGCACCACCATGGTCAGACGCACAGCTGCACCCACATCTCAGGGTGTGCCCCTGAGAATGCCAATAACCATTCCCCCTATCCACCCTCCATCCCGTAGGTCCCACTGGAGGCAAGGTGGAAGCAATCAGACTCCAGCATTATTCCAACGTTCATTTCCAGATCAAAGCGAGGGACCCCCCCCCCCCCCCCCCACTCCCAGGAGGACGAATTACTAAGACATCGGTTACTAAGTACCCTCTTCTCCTAGCGGACAAATAGCAAACTAACTTCCGGTTTATGTGTATTTAAACTTAGGCAACTTTAACAATAATCGAACATCTTCTTACCTACCCACATTCCCCTGGTGGTGTATTTGTGAGGTAATAGTGAACGAAAACAAAGTACCCGGAATATTTTGTCGTGTGCTTGTTGGTGAAGCTGGTCTTGGCTTCCGGTTCTTGTCGCGCCTCCCACTATCAGCGCAGGTGCCTCTATTATCGCCCAGATTGCTTCCATCTGTGACTCCTGCATTAGTCTAGGGGTAGGAGTCAAAGCCGTAGGTGGTGGTGGAGTATGGGGCGACCTCGGGACCAATGGAAGTGCTCCGCATTGAGGGGCGGGAATATATCCCTAGGACTAATATAATGGATAACTGTAGAGTAGGAAGGCAACTGGTCAAGAAAATGGACTGTCAAAATGAAATATTTGGTCAAATGTACTGACAGGGGCAGGGGTGTGGGGTGACATGCATATCAAGGGTAATACTCAAATACAGTAAAACCTCTCTAGATTGACCGACCATGGGACCAACTTTAAATGGTCCATTCAGGGAGGTGGATAGTTTAAGGAGTTTTATTTATTGGTGCAATGGTATTGTATGGACAATAGTCTGGCACCCAAATAAAGCGATCAATATAGGGGAGTGGTCAATCTGTGGAGGTGGTCAGTTAAACAGGTTTTTTCTGTTGTGGGATTCATTGATCACAGCATGTAATTGTTGAGGGTTAACTTAAATAAAATCTCCATCAGATGTGTTCGGTCAGTATTGACCTTTGAGCCCGTTGTGGCAACAGCGCCGACCGATGAGGTGATGTGTGAGGGGTTAACCTACAGAATAGTGTGTTTGATCATAGAGCACTGTATGACACCGTTTTCCATAGAATAGTGATTATGCTAATTAGTGGTGATTAGTTAGCCAAGGGTAGATCAGTGAACTATCCAAGGGTGAACTTTGGAATTCATGTAAGAGTTCTTGTAAATCTGATGGCATAATAGGAAGTAGCTTTCTTTTGCCGAAGAAGATACATCATGCTTCCCTACTGCCTTCCTCTCAATGTCCACGGCTATGGCGGCCCATGATTTCCCAAACTGCACATCTTATAACAAGATTTGCGAATTGTCCATATTGGTTCAATTTCTGCTTGTCTGCCCGCTACTGTCTCATTCAACCTCCCGACCCAACCCTTTCCCCCCACTCTGATGCTGCCCTCCACCCCCACCCACAACCACACACATACACACACACATTTTCCTCTTTTATCCCATGCCTCTGCAAACAAACTGAAGCCCATAGGTGAACAACTATGGCTGCAGAACATACATCATTGTTCCCCCTTTACGCATGAATACTTGTCAAGAGTAAACTACCATCTATATTCATATGTATATATATATATATCTATATATATCTTTATTTATATATATGTATATATTTATGTAGGTGAGCGAAGACAACATGGACACTAATAGGCTGATACAGTTATTTTATTTGACAAACAACAATTAACACAACCATTACAATATCTATCAGAAGAACTGTACCTGGCTGGGAAAACCCACCGTACTGCTATAGTAAACAACAAATCTGGAGAGTAGAAATGTGGTCCAAGCGACGGTGAACTGATGACCGTAGGAATGGGATCTGGTCAAGCGCGATGGCCGTGAGAAAGAGGGGGGGGTGGTGCTGAGGTGCCACTTGATGAACTCGAATTCCAGTAGTCAAATGCTTAATCTCCTTAACACCAGGGGGAGGCCTCTGTACTCTCCCTAAACTGGGACATCTAGGATATACGCGCGGATATCTATCAATGTCAGCGGCACAGTGGATGAGGTAGGCAGCCGTTATATAGATGCGCGGGAGGTGGCGCCACTGGTGGGGCTGAGGTTGAGTACATTGAAGCAGTAGATGACTAGTCCAGGCTGCAGCACCTGATGACTGAGGGGGGAGCTGAGGAAGTGGGGTGGGGCGATTCCGGGCTATTATACAAGTATCAATCAATCAATAGTTCCGTCCTCTAGTCGAGGGTTGGATGCAATGGTTCTCCACTTGTCCCGATGGTGTGCTGTTCTGATAGACTATGAATAATTCAAGCCTGTCCACTGTGAAATATTTGTAAACCATGATGTTCTTGGTCTCCCTCTCCCTCTCCCTCTGCTGCCATTCACCCTCCCTTCCAACAATGTACGGTATATTGAACTCTGACGAATGATGTGGCCAAAATAAATAAGTTTCTTTGTCTGTATAGTGGCAAACAAGCTTTTCTTATTTGTAATTTGTCTGAGAACTTCTTTGTTGGTGATCTTCTTTGTCCATGATATTTTCATCATCCTTCGATAAGTCCACATCTCAAATGCTGCTAAACATTTGTACATTTTCTTAGAGATTGTCCATGTCTCAGTCCCACACATAACACTGAAGAATACGCTTCCTTGTTTGTATTAATATCTTACTTGATGTTAACACTCTATACATTTTGGAGAATGTTGTTTGGGCTATTGTTATCCTTCTTTTAATTTCTTCCTCACATCTCCCATCATTTGTAATCTTTTGTCCGAGATATATGAAGTCGGATACTTGTTCTATGTTTGTGCCATCTATGGTTATATTGACATTTGGTTTATCTGTCTTTTTACTTATAACCATTGTTTTGGTCTTCCTGGCATTCATCTTCATGTTGAATAGTATTCCAGCTTTATTGATTCTATTCACTATATCTTGTAGGTTTTTCTCACTGTCTGCTAGTATTACACTGTCATCGGCATATCTAATATTGTTGACATTCATGCCACCTATTGTCACTCACTTACAATCTTCAATGTGTCTGAAAATCATCTCTGTGTACAGGGTAAATAGACATGGTGACAATACACACCCCTGTCAAACTCCTCGTTTAATCATAACTTCATCCGATAGGCCCTGTTCCATTTTTATAAATGCATGTTGTGTCCAGTATAAGTTCACAATTAGTTTAATGTCTTTGCCATTGACACCAAAATATTGTAAACATTTGATTAACAGTTCATGATTGACTCGGTCGAAGGCCTTCTCATAGTCAATAAAGCAGGCATAAATATCCTGGTTCACTTCACAATAACGTTCACAAATCATTCTCATATTGAAAATCCCTCCATGTGTACCTCTTCCAGATATAAACCCACTTTGTACGTTACTGATTTGTTCTTCAATTTTCTGTCTGTTTCTCAGTAAAATTATTTTCAGGATCATCTTCAACATATGACTCATCAGGCTTAGTGTTCTGTACGCAGTACACAATGTTGGTTTTAGCTTCTTTGGGAGTCATACAAATGTGGATTCATTCATTTTCAATGGTATAAATCCAATCTCATAGATGTCATTTACTAGCTTATGAATGATTTGAATCCCCACTTCATCTAGTCCTTTTATCATTTCTGATGTTATCTGGTCACTTCCAGGAGCCTTACCTGACTTTAGATCATTGATAGCCTTCTCAACCTCTGATACTAATATAATAGTCCCATCTTCTTTCTCAATTGTGGGTGGGTTCCCTCTGTCATCATTGTATAGTTTGTTTACATATTCTTCCCATCTGGACTTTATTTCATCTTCTTCAAAGAGCATTTTGCCATCTTTCTTCTTGATACATTTACTGCTTCTCTGTCTGTATCCTTGACCTGTTATCTCTTTCACTCACTTGTGCATCTCTCTTGAACGATGTTGAGACTCAAGTTGTTCCACTACTTCACACTTCTTATTCCACCATTCATCTCTAGCTTTTTTGCATTCATCTTCTATTTCATTCTTCAGGTGTTTGTATTTAAGTGGATCAGTGGTTTTCACTTTCTTTCTTTCTGCCATCTTTTCTAGTATGGGTTGCATCATCCATGATTGCTTTGTCTCTCGTTTTTTATTTGGTAAAACCTCCTCTGCTGACTTGACCAGGCTTTCTCTGAGAGCTTCCCATTCCATTTCAATGTTGGTATACTCTCTCTGAGGAGTCTCTTCATTCATCAGTACACTGAATTTGTTATGAACAGAGACATTATACAAGTATACATAT
This sequence comes from Branchipolynoe longqiensis, assembly GCA_030323885.1. NCBI lineage: Eukaryota > Metazoa > Annelida > Polychaeta > Phyllodocida > Polynoidae > Branchipolynoe > Branchipolynoe longqiensis. Next base: position 70,280,808 of record CM059191.1, read on the forward strand.
TAAATAATATTTATATATTTCTAGGTATTCAGCATAGGTTTGTAGGAATATTATCTGAATGGCACCGAAGGTTCTTCGGCCGTTTCATGATGTAGTGGATAGGTTTGTAGTTTCTGTGCGGTTGATGCATCCTGGATGGTGAATGATCTGCGGCAAATAGCTATATTCCACTTCCGGTCCTTCGGGCAGCTGTTCTTCCGGCCACCAGTTGGTCAGGCGCACATCCTATCTCCATACTATAAGGCCACCATCTTGATATCTTTGTATTGTGTCTCATTTCATCAATTATATACCTATATAGAAAAGCATGGCACACTGGAAGCACCACCACAACATTTCGTTTATAGATAAACGAGTTTTTGCTCGCTATTAGTATTAGGCAGGCTTGTCATTGATCGGTACTGTAGATAGGAGTGAATTTGTGTGTCTGGCCCTGACCCATCTAAGCTCTAGCTGAGGCAGAGTGTGGAATGTGGGTCAGTAGCGGCTTTGCCACGCTCAGTGGCCAATCCATACTTCCTCATGAACCCATAACCAAACTATATGCCCCCACATTCGTCAATCACTATGTAATATTCGGACATGATGGTGATCCTGTTCCCGATATTTAAATGTCTCCCCTCTCAGATGATATCGATGCGCAAATAAATATATCCGATTACATCTTCGCTGTATCCATCAGAATCACCGCCACATGTGCATGTCATGGAATAATTCAGCTTTACGTTAATGATCACTTGATTGGCAACCCATGGGATAGACCTACCTTATTTATCCCTAGCAGTGTTCTGAACATGACTGTTTGTATCATTCATGGAAGTATGCATATATATGTGTCTGACGGCTGAGGAAAATGAGAAATATTGCACTTAGAGCAGGATTTCCATGCCATGACTAACATGCTAGCCATTACACTACCTACGCTCCTTGATGCACCCATCCTATCCATGCCTGTCAATATATGTAGTTCCTTACCTGAGAGGTGTATACGCACCACCACATATACATAGGAGTATGCATAGGTAGGTGTAGAGGATCCCCAAAACCCGATGTCTACGTGTTGTGGCGGGGGCGGGGTAGGGGTCGTTTAACAACAACAAAAATATTAAAAAAAATATAGGTGGAAATGACAGCGCTAAACCTTGACATCCTAGGTATAGCTGAGACGAGATGGAGGGGTGACGGGAGGATAGGTGATGGTGAGGTAGATATGATATATTCTGGAGATGAAAAACATCAGTATGGCGTTGGAATTATGATGAAGAAGTCCATTGCCGCCACAATGATTGGATTCTGGCCAGTATCTGACAGAATTATTATGATGAAGCTGAGGGGAAAACCGTTCAATATAAACATTTTGCAAGTTTATGCACCAACCTCAGATCACGATGATGAAGAAGTCAATGAGTTCTATGACAGCATCAAAAAGGTAATGGAATACACCAAGTCTGGAGAAATAACAATTGTTATGGGCGATTGGAATGCGAAAGTTGGAGAACAACATGAATATCCAGTAACAGGAAGATTTGGCTTAGGTGAGAGAAATGATCGTGGTGAATACTTGATAAATTTCTGTTTGACATCAAAACTAGTAATTGCTAACACCTTATTTGAACATCCAAAGAGAAGACTATATACATGGAAGAGCCCTGGTGATGTATGTCAGAACCAGATCGATTACATTCTTGTCAACCAACGATATCGAAATTGTATCAAACAGGCAAGGACATATCTAGGTGCTGACATATGTTCAGATTATAATCCAGTAGTAATCAGTATGGTAGTGAAATTGAAACAGCAGAACAAAATTAAAAACAAGATTCAAATGGATATGATCATGTTAAAAGATGCAAAATACAGAACTAAGTATAATGTCTCTGTTCATAACAAATTCAGTGTACTGATGAATGAAGAAACTCCTCAGAGAGAGTATAAGAACATTGAAATGGAATGGGAAGCTCTCAGAGAAAGCATGGTCAAGTCAGCAGAGGAGGTGTTACCAAATAAAAAATGAGAGACAAAGCAATCAGGGATGATGCAAACCATACTAGAAAAGATGGCAGAAAGGAAGAAAGTGAAAACCACTGATCCACTTAAATACAAACACCTGAAGAATGAAATAGAAGATGAATTCAAAAAAGCTAAAGAGGAATGGTGGAATAAGAAGTGTGAGGTAGTGGAACAACTTGAGTCTCAACATTGTTCAAGAGAGATGCACAAGAAAGTGAAAGAGATAACAGGTCAAGGATACAGACAGAGAAGCAGTAAATGTATCAAGAACAAAGACGGCAAAATGCTCTTTGAAGAAGATGAAATAAAGTCCAGATGGGAAGAATATGTAAACGAACTATACAATGATGACAGAGGGAACCCACCCACAACTGAGAAAGAAGATGGGAATATTATATTAGTATCAGAGGTTGAGAAAGCTATCAATGATCTAGAGTCAGGTAAGGCTCCTGGAAGTGACCAGATAACATCAGAAATGATAAAAGGACTAGATGAAGTGGGGATTCAAATCATTCATAAGCTAGTAAATGACATCTATGAGACCGGATTTATACCATTGAATATGAATGAATCCATATTTGTACGACTCCCAAAGAAGCTAAAACCAACATTGTGTACTGAGTACAGAACACTAAGCCTGATGAGTCATATGTTGAAGATGATCCTGAAAATAATTTTACTGAGAAACAGCCAGAAATTGAAGAACAAATCAGTAACATACAAAGTGGGTTTATATCTGGAAGAGGTACACATGAAAGGATTTTCAATATGAGAATGATTTGTGAACGTTATTGTGAAATGAACCAGGATGTTTATGCCTGCTTTATTGACTATGAGAAGGCCTTTGACCGAGTCAATCATGAACTGTTAATCAGATGTTTACAAGATATTGGTGTCAATGGCAAAGACATTAAACTAATTGTGAACTTATACTGGACACAAAGTGCATTTATAAAAATGGAGCAGGGCCTATCGGATGAAGTTATGATTAAACGAGGAGTTTGACAGGGGTGTGTATTGTCACCATGTCTATTTAACCTGTACACAGAGATGATTTTCAGACACATTGAAGATTGCAAGAGAGTGACCATAGGTGGCATGAACGTTAACAATCTTAGATATGCCGATGACAGTGTAATACTAGCAGACAGTGAGAAAAACCTACAAGATATAGTGAATAGAATCAATAAAGCTGGAATACTATTCAACATGAAGATGAATGCCAGGAAGACCAAAACAATGGTTATAAGTAAAAAGACAGATAAACCAAATATCAATATAACCATAAATGGCACAAACATAGAAAAAGTATCCGAATTCATATATCTCAGACAAAAGATTACAAATGATGGGAGATGGGAGGAAGAAATTAAAAGAAGGATAACAATAGCCCAAACAACATTCTCCAAAATGTATAGAGTGTTAACATCAAGTGAGATATTAATACAAACAAGGAAGCGTATTCTTCAGTGTTATGTGTGGTCTACTCTAATGTATGGGGCTGAGACATGGACAATCTCTAAGAAAATGTACAAACGTTTAGCAGCATTTGAGATGTGGACTTATCGAAGGATGATGAAAATATCATGGACAAAGATCACCAACAAAGAAGTTCTCAGAAAAATTAAGAATAAGAAAAGCTTGTTTGCCACTATACAGACAAAGAAACTTATTTATTTTGGCCACATCATTCGTCAGAGTTCAATATACCGTACACTGTTGGAAGGGAAGGTGAATGGCAGCAGAATGAGAGGGAGACCAAGAACATAATGGTTTACAAATATTTCACAGTGGACAGGCTTGAATTATTCACAGTCTATCAGAACAGCACACCATCGGAACAAGTGCAGAACCATTGCATCCAACCCTCGACTAGAGGACGGAACTATTGATTGATTGAGCCCTTTGGGGTCGGGAGTGCCGAACTGCACCCGCATCTACAGTTCCAGCCACCTACATGTGTTTAATTGGGAAATATGTTATGCACAATCATTTGAAACTAATTTAACTGCTATCTAAAATGATTAAATGTTGGCAAGTGCTGTGAGTTAACAAATCTATTGGCCCCACCTGATTTTGTAACATTAAGCTATGCACTGAACTTTGAGCTAACAGATCCCTCTCCCATCGACTTATTATACATTGGAGAAATCCACATCAGTCAACTAAGAGGTAGGCTTACTCTTGAATCTCAGTTGATCTCATTAATCGAGGAACCTGCAAGGATGCATCTAGTTTCAAGCATCATTTCTATCGGTCTCACTCCTCACACCCACATGTGTGCCAAATGGATCACCAAAGGTGTTTTTGTTATGCTCAGCTTCCCTTGGAGAGTGCGATCATGACATGAATCAGTAAGTGGATGATGTATGTGGGGGTAGGGGGGAGCTGGGGGTGTGATGGGTGAAGTACAAATTAGTAGTCTTGATACATTGCATAATTAGAGATGGGCAACCTGTCCCCAGTTGGAGGAACTTGATCACAGTTCTCGAGCACTGCTTCATGTAAGATCTGAGCCTTCTCAACTGCATATATCCTGTAACTACCTCATATATCATATAGTGTGGCCCGTCTTATTCGGTTCTGAAAACGCCTACCTGGTAATCACTCCTATACAACACTAATTAAACCTGCAGAAGTATGAAGAACATTATCCACCCAACACATTTTTCTGTTCCTTTTCCACTGCTCATTATTGTTCCATTAGTCTAGACTAGAATAAATTACTTCCTGAAATGTTAGCAATGACTAGCGAAGAAATGTGCATTATGTAATTTGGCGCAAATCTGGTTATTTCAACATTTTGTCCGTCATCAATTTAATTAAATCAGCTGACACATAGGTGGCTCGGCTGGAAGAACACCCCCTACGGATGCCATACAGTTGTATAATTATCCGATTCTAGGGAAGAATACAAGTAATGGTTATGGGAACCACAGAGACACAGCAGGCAGAGGGTTAATACAGACAGATAAGAATATTCCCAGCAAGCACACAGGTCATGGTACACAGGTCTGATGGTAGATGGGTGCCTGAGATGTCACGCCTAATGTTTGTGCTATCTTTTCCACCATTCTAATTGTGCTGTCAATCAACCACGTGTGGAAATCGGCAACCAAAAGGAGTTCAGCCAACCAGGGCAGGCTCGACTGTACTCTCCAAGCAGTTATTGTTGTACTAGTGTATATTGCCAAGCTCGTGATAACTAAAGGATTCTCTACCAGTATGTTGTGTTGACATGTATGTGTGTTGGGGTCAGCTGGAATGTCACTACATATAATACGTTTCAATGAAATAAATATGTATATATTGATGCATGCAATAATTACGAAGGCAATACCAGCAAGTCAGACTTGACAGAATAAAAGGTAAACATAAAACTTAGTGGTGACATTGCATTGAAAAATACAATTGTATAAATGAAATATTCATACTTTTGTTCCCTGCAAATATTTATTCATAACATGTTGTGCATAGCGTCCAATAACTGTTGTGTACTATGGGGAAGCAACATTTTATTATAAGATTGTATATATAGTTAATAATGCTTATATCCCAAGGTAAACAATTGGGAATACATTTTCAATTGACAAGGAGGGAAGAACTTCCCCTGGCCATAGGAAACCCATCAAGGTCACAACCTGTGGAAACAGTCATATAGAATAAAGAGAAATACAGAAGGATACATATATCAAAAACCCTGGGGCAATAACACAGAGTACAGCGTATAAAGTATAGGGAAACCAATACAAATAGGTAAGCAGGAGTAATGAGAATGCCAAGCACGATAACAATGGAGATCAACATTTGGGGAATGGTAGTGGTATAGTCGCTCTTTCGCAACACTGACCATAGATACAACAACAGAAAATGTACACTATTGGTTTTTGTTCTGCAAATGGTATTGGTAGAGAAGATCAGAGCGGAACAGAATGTGGCAGAAATAACATGCAAGTGTGAGCCCGATGCATTCATGAGGGAGTGGATAGAAGTGCGCTTAGAAGAGGCATGCCTGAAGACAGAGCTTCTAGTCGAACTAACGAAACTTCGGAAATACCCTCACTTCAATTGATGGGTCTGAGAGAGGGGAACAATGAGAGTGGCTGGCCCATATCAACAGGAGACGTGAAGTTTCCGACCCACGGTGAGAGGAAACAGGACGATTTGGAATGACATGCACAACAGGCATGCTGCAAGAGGTGATGGTCCAAACATTAAAGGCCCAGTCACACCTCACCGGATTGGGGGAAACGGACAGAAACCGAACAAAGTCCGTTTTGTGTCTGTACAAGTTTTGAACATGCACAAAACCAAGAACGGATGCCGCCAAACTGACATCTATGGTTCTTGTCCGTTTTGAGTTTGTTTCATCCATTGGCTATCCGTTCATGTCCGTTTTATGTCCATTTCATGTCCGTTTCATGTCCGTTCGTTCAGCGTCCTTTGACCCGATATCGCAACACTTTGACACATATTAATACATTTTGATACTTTTCACCACCGGACTAGACAATTCTGTCCGTTGCTCAATCCGGTGATGTGTGACTTATTTGATATAAGCCATTTAATATATTAAATAGTCATCATATGTGGAAGTGAATTAGGTGTCATTGGCCGACTAAAATTCCTTAATAACGGGCCGGATATTAAATGGCACAGCGGTCTAAAACACAAGACGCAATGATTGCTCCATTCAATATGACACGTGGAAGCTGTCCAAGTCGGTGGCACAGTTCGGCAGATGGGTAATAAAACGTGCCATACATTAGGACAGTCTCTCGGCGCGCAGCCTCTAGCCTAACCTGAACTGTGTACCGCTAACCATACAGAACGGTGGCGCGCATGCGCTATGACACCCTAGCGCTGCGCGGACAGCGGCTTCCTTTCAGTATGCGCGAGGACAGTGCCCATTACCTAGCTAGAGCACAGTGACTAGCGCGTGCCACAAATGTAAGTGAGCAGTCTGTGCTGGCCAATGTCCGCTAAGGATGCATAGTTCGGCAGTTCTTATAGAGCAGTGTATGCAGTGCACCAATTGTGCATATAGGTACTTAACGCCTGTTGACTTTCAGATACACCTGCATATGGAAACTTTATATTGTCATATATACCATAAGCATAGCTACATATGTGTATATTTATATATTGATGCATATCTAAATATATATGTGATGTAAAAGGCGTTATGCAAGTAAAAAGGCATGGAAGGGAATTATTGTTATTATACAATATGTTCTTATTCTGTACTATGCCTCCTTGACTCCACTGATGTGACTGGTTGCACGGCCACCAGGCTTCCTCGTCACTAATGAAAGCGCCACATTGTCAGTCGCACCAGAGGATTCTAAGTTAAACTCGCCAAGGCGCAGTGAGGAGAGTTGGTGTAAAATACCACTGGCAGGTCGCTCCCCAGGAGAAACATTGGGAATTATAACCAGTAATGTACAATGTAGGTTAGCTAACCCCGGAGGAAACGTAGGATGGAATGGTGACTTTGTTTTATTCCCATAATACATAATAGAGCGGCTGCATAGAAGCCATGACTAGGCCTTTGTTTGAACAATGTAGGCCTATAGTCAGGTTAATGAATACAAGTGTCGAAACCACACCATATATGTAAATCTTTTGCAGAGAGCCAGCATAAATATGGTTGGAGTCATTAAATATGAATTGTTTTAGAGAGGACAGACACACTTAAGCGGCTGTCACATATCACCGGATTGGAGGAAACGGAAAGAAACTGAACAAAGTCCATTGATAGTCCCGTTTGTGTCTGTACAAGTTTTGAACATGCACAAAACTTGGAATGGGTGCCGCCGGATTGACGTCTATGGTTCTTGTCCGGTTTGAGTTTGTTTCGTCCATTGGCTATCCGTTTATGTCCGTTTCATGTCCATTTCATGTGCATTTCATGTCCATTTGTCCAGCAGCCTTTGACCCGATATCACAACATTTTGACACATTTTAATACATTTTTATACTTATAACACCCGAACACCACTGGACTAGACAATTCTGTTTGTTGCTCAATCTGGTATTGTGTGACAGCCGCTTTAAGTAAATGTAATAGAACATGTCACTCTTCAAATCAATGATATCCAACATGTGGACGTGCAAGTCAACATAGTTTCCAGATGTTGTCAATTCAAATAATGCCAAATTAACCTATTCAAACAACGGTTATTTCGAACTATGATAAGGTGTATTTATAATGATCGTCCTAATACACATTCATTAACTCATTGCTACCCGGGGAACAGCAAAGTAGGAAGCAGGAATGAGAATAACACAACTTTATTTTCATGACAGGCAGGATCTCCAGATGACTACCCCAGCTCTACTCAATGCAGATGTTAGTGACCGGTAACAAGGTCCGACATGCAAGTGAAGTTATGTAGTAATAAGGATATAATAGAGTAAATGACATATCGGACAATGTAGATTGTTGGTGGCGGTTCTCACGCGTCCATACTTCCTATTCATAACCACAGACATGATATGTGAACCGGAGTTATCCCGACACAAGCATAGAGCTTCGGAATAAGCTACAATCAGCATTACCCACAACCCATACAGCCAATACCTTACCCATGCCAGTCATCCGATCATACACCACCCATCTAGATAAATGAAGAAAGCGCAAGTAGTAAGACAGTTCATGAGATGGTTCAGCGTCCGATCTGCTGATGACGTTGAGGGATGTTCTGCGGTCGATGCGAATGAACGAGCTTGAGTTGGAACAAGTACAGAGGAGATGTCAGACATAATGGAGCCTGTGTCTCCTGTCACACGAAATTAGTCTTCAGATGATGCTGTGGAGTTTCTGCTTGGTAGAAGGGGATGGACTGCTTTTGGTATCTGTCTTAAGGCCCTGTCACATTACGGCATATGGCGGGAGCGTATTGAAAACCTACGTAGGTCCTGCGCATGCCGGCCTATGATGACATTTGGTGACCTTTCGGGTGGTTTTGAGCGTATGTGGAACCTACGAGGAGCGTACGAGGAGCGTACGAGCGTATGAGGAGCGTATGGGAGCGTGCTGTGACATTTTTTGACAGTATGGGCCATACGCCCTCATAGGTCGAGTTTTTTTTAGCATGCACAACAAAATTTGGACGGACGGATTTATGAAAGCGTATGGCGGCGTATGCCTCATACGCTTCACATAAGCCGGCATCTGGCGGCATCTGGTGGCGTATGAGTAGCGTATGAGTAGCGGATGTGTAGCGTATGAGTAGCGTATACGGCGTATGCCGACATATATGACGTAACGCGCCTACGCCGCCATACGCTCCCGCAAAAAACCCTAATGTGACAGCCCCTTTACTGGGGCAACTGTAAGTTGTTCCTTGTCCTATTGTCTTTCCCTCTCCATTGTTTACCAGGATGCTAGATTTAGGTTAGGTTTATTATGACATTTTCGTCAAAGGTCATGTCAGGATAAATCTGTTGTGGTAAATACCTTTATTCTGCTGAATAAATCTGTTGTCAGTGCCGAAGCAGTGGTCTTGCAGCCATTTTTCAAACCAGGGTTATTGACACAAAAAGGTATATAGCATAAGGTATACAATAACTGTTGAATACACAATTTGCAGACCAAATGACATTCTGTAACCCAACAGTTCCATAGCAATATGGTAACAGTAGTGTCATATAACTAGATCAATATTAGTCAGATCAATGTGAGTATTTACATAATATTTAGAATGTAAGCAAAAGTCATCTTCTGTATTCAGTTGGTAAAGTTGTAGTAAGTTTTAATGTTCAGTTACAGTTAGGCAAGCGATATATAAATGTCAGTTTGTTAGAAATATTCTAGTGTAACTCTAGTATAGTTAGTTATGTGAGTTTATGAATTATATTGTACGGGTGGGGTTGTTAATAATACACTGGACCGGATGTGACAAGTGAAGCATAGGTGTAGCAGGATAGGTTCGGTTTTAGGAGAATACATTGATAGCAAATGTGATACCGAAGGGATTGTGAACCATGACCTGATATGCCACCTTGTCACACTGAATCACATTATCTGAACACTGCACCAAATAGCCCGTGGCATATTATGCTATTAATGTCTAGCATTCAGACAGTAAAGCATAGACACGGCATAAGTCGTGGGTTCACTCAGGCTTTCACATGGGAACTGAGCGCTCTACCAAGCTGACTACCCCGAATGTGATGAGCAGATTTGGTTTGTTATTGAAGTCTTACATCCCAGGTCCATCTGCGGTCAGATCATGGTGTATACCAAAATTGTGAATACTCACATCGACTTTATATTGCTAACCAACTGGAAGACCGGGCTCTCAGCACCATGACCCGAGACCCTGTTCAGACCCTCAAATTGTCCTGCTACTGATCAAGTCCTGCCCTATTAAAGCTATCTATGCCAAGGTAGTTACTGACAAATATACACTGTCTAAGTCATTGGTTTGACACATGCCCTCCCACACGAGAACCCAGACAGCATTCCTACCGATTGGCCTTCACTACTATTGGCTGATGACCGCTGAGACAATATAAGTATATAATATAATATATTGTCCCTAATACATTATATAGCATATATATTATATAGAAACTATTAGCGACACAACAACATCGCAGTTCCCTCTTCAATATGTACTGCCCATTGCTGTCTTACCTAGTATTTACTACTACAGCGCTAAGTTACAGCTGCGGCCACATTGGCGCAATATGCAAGTGCTTTCTGGCCACCATGAGACCAGCTCCGTCTAGATATATACAAGATATATTGTGTATAAGATATATATGAGATCCCATAACGCAGCTGCTGCGGTGTCTACCAAATAGGAGCGGGGTGTCCCTTCTCCGACATAGTCAATGGAGGCTGGGGTGCCGGCTGACAATATGAGGGCTATGGCCCCTACTTGTTGCTGACGACAGTACCACAGGACGAGGTGACGGGCGGTAGTGGACCGTAGGCGGATGAATCCTGCTCAGTGAACCCGGTGTTCATGCGACTTGACATCCTGGCTAGAATCCCCCCCACGCCCACTCCCCTCCTCAGAACAACTGAATATATTACAGTGGGGCAATCTTTCACCCTACACACACACTTCTCCCTCGGCAATATTCCTCAGCAGCCCTGGCCACACCCACCCAAGCCTCTCAGTCCTCAGCAATGAAGTTGTAGATCCCCCTGATCCACTTCTTGGAACACTTGTATATGTATATATCATTACTTCAACACACACTTTCCCACTTCGCTGTTCTCCCTGAACATTTTATTTGGACTTTTGAATTTGTGGATCTTTTTTTTTTTGGTTGGAGTGGGGATTTCTTTTTGGTGATAACAATTTGTTTACCCGAGCACATTAAAGTACAGTGACATTTTCAATGGCGACATGAAGTTATAAGTTGTTGTCGTATAACTAACTAGATTAACTGGATGTACAGTGGGAAATTATCTACGACATAATGTTCAAGGCCAGTTTTCAGAAGTTTAGGCATTTAGAGATTTCTTCTGATCAAATTTCATTCATGAAAATTATGAACACAGGTCCAAAGGTTATTAGCTAAGGGACTTGAAAGAAAGAAGAAACAGCGTGTCTAGGACATATTGGGGGAAATGGCAGAAATGTAGGTTTAGTATGACAGTACTCAAATTAGTATCATTGGGTGAATCGGTTAGTGGCAGCATTTATCTGGGAAAGCCTTATGTGCAGATGTGAAGCTGTGTGTGCAGAGTTTGTAGATAAATGGACTCTTTATTAATAATTCACTTTTACTATTATTAATGGTATAGGGTGCTTTCATTTACCTGAAATAATCCGAGTATCCACTTGGCGATGGAGTATCTGTTGTCACATAATTGCCTGCTTCATTTAATAACGCTACTAGTGCTTCGCAAACAAAATGTTCCTCTGTATCCTAATTGTGATTACAAGATGACACAAATCGTGTCCATATATCACAACCATCCACCTCCGCACATCTGCTTACCAGCTCCCCCGTTCTGATATGACCTGAACTGTTGCCAGGACGCAAAACTCCAACAACCAACCTACTTACCGACTCCATCGCAATCCACACACCTCAACCCTCATCTCACCCACATGCCCATATCCCACCCCCATCCCCCATCCCCCATCCCCCATACCCCGACCCCCATGCCCGACCCACCATCCCCCATCACCCACCCACCTTCCCCCATCCCCCACCCCTCATTCCCCATCGCCAATCCCCCCTCACCCAATACCTATCCCACATCCCCCATCCCCCATCCCCCATCCCCCATCCCCCGTCCCCCATCCCCCATCCCCCCATCCCATACCCGGACCCCCATGCCCGACCCACCATCCCCCATCCCCCACCCACCATCCCCATCTCCTATCCCTCATTCCCCATCGCCAAACCCCCATCACCCAATACCCATCACCCATCCCCCATCCCCCCATCCCCCCATCCCCCCCTCCCCCATCACCCATCCCCCATCCCCCATCCCGATCCCCCATCCCCCCATACCCCCCCCCCCCATCCCTCATCTCGCGTCTCCCCACATCAATTGCACAGGCCTCATTCTAATCCAAGCGCACACCTGTCAATGTATGCATCACCCCCGCCAGCACGGTGGCGCCGCGGGTCGCGTTCGCTGTGACGTCACGACATGGCGAGCCTCAGAACGAGGCTCACACCGACATCCTCCATACACCGACTTTGTTTTAGGCGGCGTCGGCTCCTCCCAATCTGGCTGCCGGCGGGCCACAGTCCCCCGAGGAGCTCTGAACGGCTCCTCACGAGGACATGATTATGCACTGCGCTCTCCTCAGTCCCGGCATCCTCCGAGGCATTCCCGGCCAGTACCAGCCTCTCGGCCGCCAGGTGGCCAGCTCTCCCACTCCCTGGTCTCCCCGCCCTCCCCGGCCCCTCGTCCCGATGGCTGACATCAGTGTTCCTCACGCTCCGACCTATCTGCCCCTGCCTTTGCCCTCTACGCCACTACGCCGACTATCCCTCCCACCCGCCCCCCACCCACCTCCCGACTCCACCCCACTCCTTCCCGCCCCACTCACATACAAACCTCTTCCCCCGCCCGCTCATCCAGCCAGCCACCCTGTCGGTTTAGTTTACTGTGGATGAGCTTAACCGAAGAGCCTCTACATACCAATGTATAATTCCTGTCCCAATCGCGTAAGACCAAACCCTGTTTCAAAATTAAATTGAATTTTGGTTAAAAATGGGTAAGTTTTCTTTATAAGCTTCGAGTCGGTGAGATCAGCTACCAACAATTTCTCAAATGTTGTTGTACTGGCTAGCACTATATCAATAGCAACCCCCGACCGAGCTCTGAGCACATGGCGGTGTGTGGGATGGGTGCGTGCGCAGACAGGAAGGAGCCTGATGCACTGAGGAGGTGGGTCGGTGGGTGGCTGGTTGCCACATTGCTTGTACACTGGAGACCAGCCTGCTGTGGTATTGACCAATCTATATATATAGGTGCTATGCAATATGGGACAAAATTGTGTCAGATAAAAATACTATCTGCTTATGCATTTGCTCAGGATAAACTGATTTTTTTTTTTTACATGGTCTTTCATGATCCCAATAGAATACATATTGATTTGAAGCAAATGCCCTTGTGTTTTCAGTGTAACCGTTTCTGTGCTGTTGTGTGTCAATCGTTACAATGGACAAAACAAAAGAACAGTTATAACCTTTGGAGACATGCTCATATATATATATATATATATGTGTGTGTTGTATAACGAATTATGCAAGTATAAAGATACGTAAGGGTTAATTATTACTTATTTGTTATACTACCCTCCTCTCTCTCCTGTAGACCAGTGTCAGTCGCACCGGAGGATATATATGTCCCAGCTGGCTCTGACTTGTCTATCCTTCTGGTACCCTGGCCTATAAACCCTCCAACCACCACCCTCCACCCCCATACCCCCCCCCCCCCACCTACCTTCCACCCTCAAGCTTTCACGGATCCACCCATCCTCCCACCCACCCACCCTCATACCACGCCATCTAGCCCACGCCTAACCAGTAAGCCTAGCACACGTCTATGCTGGCCAATAATCCCATCAGCACCTGATCCACACATATGCCAAGGCAGAATCAACTCAAAGATCCAAACAGACACGTTGGTCAAATCGGTACAGCACAGGCCTCCCGTGTGGAAGGACGAGAGTTCAATTTCCAGTCGCATCAAACCAATGCCTTACAAAATGTATACTCGTCGCTACTTAACCTGACCCTCGGCTTTAATATGATATGGCAAGGACTGGTTACTGGGTAGCCTAGTGTCAGGATAATGTGACTGAGTGCGATATTGAGTCATGGTGCCAGCCGCCTGATTTCCAAGTGGGGCAACACTATAAAGTGCAATGAATGCACACAGTTAGAAGTCAATACCCCTCCTGATATGACCTTATATGTTGCACGATTGTAAAGCTCCAACAAACAACCAACCCAGATAAAATCAACTCAAAGATTCCCACAAATAAACATCCACACCTACAGACCCACATACCCACACACACACAAACATACACCCACCCAGCCACACACACACACCTACCGTGGCTACAGCTGCAGGCTGCGTTTGAATCTCACGGCGCTTTGAGTTCTCAAAAGCTCAGTGATTAAACCTGTTATAAATTGCCACTCCATTTAACTACCACGCGTTGTGCTCTGTCATAGCTTGGGGTGTCGGGAGTATCAGGCTGATGATCCATGATGTAGGTGTCCTATCAAATAGACCAATCATAAATCTTCATTATACACTCAAACCTATCAAATGTATGCATAATGAATGCATAAATATGTATATATATGTGCATAAGTATGTACACTTGTGTATATGGATATGTGTATATATGTATATACATTATATACGTGTCCACTGATAATTGTATATTGGTACGCATACACGTATACATGTTTATATGTGTATATGTGTATATCATTATGTCTGTATGCATGTATATATGTATATCCGTATATCCGTATACATATATACACATATTTGCATATTTGTAATATAGGTTGAAGAGTTCAGGTGCAAAACCACCTAAACGCTGATCCAAAAATTGACTTATACCTTTAAAATTCTACCTGAAAGTAATGTTACTTCCCTTTATTGTGAAGAACTGGTTATGGAGCAATGAATAAAGAATAGGAATTTACAAAAATGACTTTTTTAAATGGCGTTTACAGTGTTTTGCGCCTGAATTCTTCATTTATTATTTATATAAATATCAATTGGCTGTGTTGGTATATTTATTTATTGTGCGCTAGTTTATCATATTTATTATCTACCAATCGTGTTCTTTTATACATATTGCTGCGGATCGGAGTACCTGGCGCCATCTGGCCCATTTCCGGCCTTCCTGCAGTGCCGCAGTGTGTAGATCTTTAGGTGTATGGGAACTTTGACGTAACTCAGGCAGTGTGAAGGTGTGGGCCATGCGATTGATCCTGCTCAATGGACCCATTTGCAGTTTGGGCTATTTTCCTTTCCAACCAATGGTTCACAACCGGTTAATAAAAGTGTGTGGTATGTGTTGTCCTGTCTGTGGGAAAGTGCATATAAAAGACCCCTTGCTGCTTCTCGGAAAGAGTAGCCTATCTGGCATCAGCTGGTTTCCTACAAAGAAATATGTCAGAATGACTATATATTTGACGTCCGGTAGCCGATGATAAAAATCAATGTGCTCTAGAGGCATTCTTAAATGAAACAAACTTTCCTGTATAGGTGTATAGGCGTTTCTGTGATGGGTGTATATTTGTTTATGCCCATCATGATGTCTGAATCTGACATTAATTTGATGATGATATTAGATGTGCACAGTGACAGGGTCAAGTTGTAACAACAGATAAACATAGCTGAACAGTGCACTCCTGTGTGACCTGCAATATAATTATGCTAACTAAAGCCGTGTTTACACGGGCGAGTTAAGTCGCTTCATATAAATAGCCTTGCCTAGTTTGCCTCACATTCGCCGTGTAAACGCGCCACGGAAGCGGATTAGGGCTGATTCGCTTCATATGATTCCCTTTATGTAAACCACCTTGCGAGGTGGTTTATATGAAGTGATACAGCTTGTTCCCGGGCGGCGATAGTGTGAAATAGCGGTGCTCGCCGGTTACAGGCTCAGCTGTAATTATACACTGCTACCCGGCAGTGTTAGGGACCGATTAGGCCGAAATCTATTGAATGCGATCATATTTAACAGAATTACATACTCAAATAATGAAATTGAATTAAATTAACCCTAAATTCCAAGCGATATTAACGTAGCCGCTACATTGGCGTCGTTATTCATATTGTGAATCGACGAATGTAAACTAAACAAATAGCAGTACTCGCCGGCTACAGGCTCACCACTATGGCTGCTGGTTCCCGGCGCCGACACACTTTCAAACTTGGTCCGTGTAAATGCGCCACTACATCGCTTCATATAAATCGATTTGCCTAATCCGCTTCACAATTGCCCGTGTAAACACGGCTTAAGAAACTGATCTATTGGAAGCTGCTATTATAAATACAATTCCAATTTGAGGAACCATGCACAGTTGCAATGACAGAAACTTGATTACCCCACCGCAACATAGGACGCTGATAGATCATTTTACGTGTCATCTGTTCATTGGTGTTTTAAAATTCCTGCCTTGGCAGGCATCTGAGTAGTTTATCCAATCACAGTTAGCTCTGTCTTCAATGAGCTCTCAGATTGAATACCCCCAACCCTGCCGCCATGTGTGGACAATGTGTCAAAGTACAAACTATTTTTCTCCTCTGATTGTCCCTCCAATTGCATTACCCCCGCAATGTCAGGGTGAGCTTTGATGGATATAGAACTGTCTATTGACCCCAGCTATTGCCACTGGTGGAGGGCTGTCGGAACGGCGTTCCCTTACTTTGTTTGGGATGGGGTACACGGCGTTCCAACACTGTTTCAAATAAATCCAAACGCGCCTTCCGTGAATTCTATTTTTGGCGATACACCACAGGGTTGTCCCTTCTCCGACCTAGTCAATGGAGGCTGGGGTACCGGCTGACAATATGAGGGCTATGGCCCCTACTTTTTGCTGACAACAGTACCACAGGACGACGTGACGGGCGGTAGTGGACCGTAGGCTGATGGATCCTGCTCAGTGAATAACTCTACAGACATGGAATAGATTCAGCAGCAGCTTTCTTTGGACCTAGTTGGCGGACTAATCTCAGATACATGCCCTGAGTGCGGCAAGTGACTTCTACATAGATTTAACCGAAGCTAGCTACCTCGACGCTCAACAAACAAGGTCGTTGCTCTATTTCTTCTCCAAGGGTACCCAAAATAGATTCAGCAACCATCCATCTTGATATTCCTATTTCAGTCATTAACAAATAGGATCGTGAAAGGTCTTTCCCACAACACGTGCTGTGGACTGAGCTGATCCCTGTTGCCAGGGCGATCAGGGGGTGTTTTGATGGTGGATACAATATACTGCCACATACGGCATGACCGATTGAGTTGAGTGTCCGTCTCCCGTTGTGGTTGATCCTGGGACCGGGGGTTAGAACCCTGGTCGAGTCGAATCGATAACTCAAAAATTGATACTTGTCGGTTCCTATCCTAGCCTGGTGCTTAGCATTAATAGGATAATTCAAGGAACAGTGGAATGAGGAACATCAATCGTCCACGATTGAAATTTCCCCTGCTCAATCAACTAATCTACACCCACCACAAAAATGACATCTGCCCCACCCCCACTAGAAAATCGCTGACCAGCGATTTTATTGCAAAATAAAAGCGCATCCTGAGATTCTATTTACGAAATAAAACTCCATCTTCCATTCCCATCCCACTGCTTCGCGCCCATCACCTCCTTTCTCCTCTCTGCCTCCTTCCCTCCCACCCAGCATCCCTTCCTTACCTCCCACCTCCCCACCTCACCCCCATCCCCTCACCTCCACATACCTTCCTCACCTCCCACCTCCCCACCACACCCTCTTCCCCTCACATCCCACACCCCTTCCTCTCCTCCCACCTCCCCACCTCACCCCCATCCCCCCACCTCCCACTTCCCTGCCTCACCTCCCACCTCCCCACCTCACCCCCATCCCCTCACCTCCAACCTCCCTGCCTCACCCTCCCACCTCCCCACCTCACCCCTATCGCCTCACCTCCACCTCCACCTCCCTGCCTCACATCCGACCTCCCCACCTCACCCCATGCCCTCAGTTCCCACCTCCGTGCCTCACACCCCGCCTCCCCACCTCATCTCCATCCCCTCACCTCCCACCTCCCTACCTCACATCCCGCCTACCTACCGCACCCCCCCCTCCCCCCTTCCCCTCACCTCCCACCTCCCTGCGTCACCTCCCACCTCCCCACCTCACCCCCATCCCCTCACTTCCAACCCCGCTGCCTCACCTCCGACCTCCCCACCTCACCCGCATGCCCTCACCTCCCACCTCCGTGCCTCACATCCCGCCTCCCCACCTCATCCCCATCCCCTCACCTCCCACATCCCTACCTCACATGCCGCCTCCGTACCTCACCCCCATCCCCTCACCTCCAACCTCCTTGCCTCACCTCCCACCTCCCCACCTCACCCCCATCCCCCCACCTCCCACTTCCATGCCTCATACCCCACTTCCCCTCATCACCCCCATCCCCTTCATCCCCCCACCTCCTCCCCCAACTCATTCCCCTCCCTCTCTCCCCTCCCCTATAAACTACCACCTTGCTCCCCTCCCACATTCACCCCACTCCCCCACCCCTTTTGTCGGATCATGCTCATATCGGCCAACTCATAGCCAGGCGCTTCCGGTCCACTCACTTACCTACTTCCGATAGACACTTCCTCCATGGTATCCAGGTGCGCCTCCTAGTGTGGATTACTGAAAGCCCCTTGTGCCATCTAATTGGCCAACACTATAATAATCAATACCATCAGCCCACCATATGCCCCCCTACACCACTTCCCCCCCCCCCCCCCCCCCCCACCCCTCCACCACTTCCCCCCCCCCCCCTCTCCCCGCACTTCACTCTATCTCAGCTCTTAACTGTGCTTTATCGCCTTTCTCCTTCCAATCACTACAAATCTCCTTGAAAGTACATGATCCGCAAGGTACGAGATGTATGACGCATCCGCAAGCCGCCATCTCTTGTTTAGCCTACACCGCATATGTAGGCACTGATGCTAATTAGACAATCCATGGCTTGTCCAACGACTGCAGGTTGCATACTCCGATGCTTTCGAGTTTGTGTCATCGTTTTTAGATATGTGTATGACGGTGATTATACTAATCTACATTAGGTTACATTGAAATCAGTTTGAATTCAGGCGTTATCTTGCACAGATGTGATATTAAGTTATGTATATTACGGTCATTATTCTAATCTACGTTAGACTAGATTGAAAGCAATTTCATGTTAAAGGGTATTTGAAATGCTAACATGGGACATTAATTTTGGTAGGGATGACAATGGGCTGGACATATGTTTTGTATTCTCTTTGTGTATCCATGTATTACTCTTGACAGTAGGCTATATAGCGCATGGACACTTACAGTCCTGAACACTTAATGCAAACACTAATTTGAAAGTGTGGTATTCCAAGATATTATCCTATTGGAGCAGCCTGCAGTGAGCTGTAAGGGAAAGCACAACATAACCCGGTCGGAAGTAAAACGGTGTTTGCATCCGGGAACCTATCTAATGAAATGGGTGCCACGCTACACCCGGAAGGGCAAGGAATGATAGTTCTAATCTTGCTTCATGAACTATATTTCCTATTTACATCTGCCCCATTGTCCGTGATGCTCAGCAACACGGGTACTTTGTCACGCGGACACAGCCATAGCCGTCCGTCCTAGTAACTAAGGAGGCCTGCATGCTGCCACCTACCGAAAAACGATTGTATCAGTATATGTCTTGTGTGCCAGCGCCACCTATCTTCACTTTTAAGATACAAAACCTGATTATCCTAAGTAAACACTATCAGACTGCCATCTGCAGACGCCTTTTTGAACTAATTAACCTGTACGATCTTACATACAGCCAGGTGCTGTGGCAGTGAGCTCACTTCGACACAGGCAGAAGGAGGATAGTGACTAGCCTTAAAACTGCCACCCACCCAACCCCACGGTACATTTTAGGGCAAGGGTTAAAGCATCTATGACCTCACTGTATTATTGAACTTGTTGTTGAATTGAACTTCTTATTGAACAAAAAAGACTTACACTGCTGGAACTATAATAAATCTAACTTTAAACTTATCTGCTGTGTCGCTTGTCAAATTATACTGGAGCCAGGAAAAGCATCCTCTACAAGTGACACATTGTATGGTTGTTGAACCTACCCTGTATGTATGTGCCTGTATGTGTGTAAGGGCAACTATTAAACAACGTATGTACAACAAACATTTAATAGAATTACAATTCCAGGGGTAGTTTGCACTGAACTCTCAGGAAAAGTACCACATATACAGGTTGGCATGTATATGGTGATTGCATCAGGGTCCCTATGTATTGTAATGGTTTGCACGCTAGTCCTGGGATGGTGCTCTAAGTACAATAGTACCCCATATGATACGATTTTCATCAGATTATACATGTCCAAACTAGTATCCCACGTACATACATATAAGTAATATTGCCATGCCCTTTAGTAGTATGCATTATTTATTATCTATATATAAGTACATATACATGGAGATCAGATAGTGAGGTGCACACCTCTCACTGTGGCAATATTAGTTTTCCAACGAGCATATGACCGTAATCTGATGTGTCCGCATTCCCATATTGGAGTCTCGATATGAGAGATGTCAAATGTCACCAGGATGTCGCTGAACTAGAATACTGGAAAGCTATGGGCAATGATGACCTTTGTCAAAATTATTACACAAATATACATGTGTATATGTATATGTATATGTATGTACATGTAGGTACATGTATATATATATATATAATGTTCATACATGTTTATACACATATATGTATACTTATATATGTATATGTATGTATATATATATGGCAATATGTATCTATGTATTTGTATATATAGGTAGTGTGTATATATGTATATAATGTATATATGTGTGTATCCATATCCATATACATGCATATATTATGTTTTGTCAGTTGCATTGCATAGATTTATTTATGATATGTATATGTATATGCGTATAATTTGTTTTATATTTCTATAGATAAATAAACACTTTATATAAAGTCACGACTTCCAACACCTTAACCAACAACAGCAACAACCTAAATCTGTCCTGCAACAAACTAAATCTCTACCGCAGTACCCTCCACGAATCTCACCCCACCAAGCATATCTTATCTTCACCGAACATTCACCTACCGCAGCCAATATAGATCACCCATCAGACACCAAACCACCAACCACAAACCGGCGCCCGCTGCGCACTGAACGAAAACCAACACATAGATGTATGGCCGTTGCCTCAGTGCACATGCCAGTCGACGTAAGGGGGAGGTACTTCGGGGCGTGCTGGACGACCATGGCCGGAAGTGACCATAGATGACATGCGCGCTGATTTAGGCGGTCATGACCGCACTGAACATGGCCAGGTCCCATAGATCTCTGCGGCGGTCGGGCTGAGGGCGTCGGAGGAGGAGGGAGGACCTGGTCAGAGGAGTGCAAGGGACCTCGGGTGTGAGTGGTGAGGTACTGACAAGGCTATTGAGAACGAGCCGACGTGGTGGTCAAGTGACGTCACGGCTGGCAGACTAGTATTGGAAGAAGTGGGGCATGACGGGGTCGGAGCAGTGGGAGACATCGGTATTGGGAGTGAGGGTGGAAACATGGTTTCCTGTGGATAGATATATTATTATTGGCAACAGAACATGGGTGGCATATATGGAGAAATGACAGGTTGGTTGTTGAAATGTTACATTCTGGCAACATGTATGGTCATATCAGCATAGGCAACTACTGTGACAGTGAACACTCACGGTGACTTTATAGTGCTGACCTATTGGGAAACCATGCTCCCAACACCATAACTTTATATCCCACTCACTCACATTCTTCTGGCACTGTAAGCCAACCAGTCCATGGAATATGGCTGCATGGGGGGTTATATATTGTCTCTAAACGTAGAATTTGGTAGGACGATGGAAGTCTATCCATATTTTTCGAATATATCAGGGTCAATGGGCGGCAGTTATTTTGTCAATGAAATTCAACCTAGCGTAATACCTTACCATAATACCTAATGCACTATGCCTTATGTAACACCTTATGTAATAATACCCCAATGCAGCTCATTACACTTGTTTGCTGAATGTGATATCTCACCTTCTTTGAATTCGTTAATTTTGTTTGAATTGTTATTCAATATATACAAATGATTGTAAAAAAATGTGTCAAGGAAGCATGTGGTGGTGTCGATAACGTTGTGGTAAAAACAGAACGGATTATAGGTGCAGATAATGATTTTCATTCCTGCAACACATTCTGAACCGCCGTGCAGTTTGCAGCGAGATCAATTAATAGGTAACCACTGTACTTAATGGGGCATCATTAAGGCAGGATTGAACTCATTAGGCACTGAGCTACTCGATACACATATCATGGCGCTTTTCTTTCAACAATTACTTTTCTGGCGTGATATGTATTTATCTTTTTCCCAAAAGGAGATTATTTTACACCATCATGCCCGGATGTTTCAAAGAGGCACTTGGATGTCCCCCCCCCGTCCCCCCCCCCTCCCCCACACTCGCCATATATTATCCAAGCGGTCTGTACACGTCCAAGACTAGCCGTATAATGCGAAGGAATAGGCATTACTAGGAACAGAACCCTCGCTATTATTTAGTCATCGTATCGTTGTTGCCGCTTCTAGCCAAGGAAGAGTGGTATATAGATCAGTCTACTAAAATGATCATGGCATTCAGGATGTCGCCTATATATCGTCTGATAATATGTTCCAGTAGAGCTTGCATGGAATTTGCTATGGTATTTTTAACATATTAATTGTCCGCTTTGCACCCCATATCAACTTCCGCTAACGTCAGCACTCTAAGTTGACCTGAGGGGCTCGGTTTGTTTGTTTGTTGTTTTACGTCCTAGCAACATATAAGGTCATATCACGACGGGTACCGACTTGTGACAGTGCGCACTCATGGTGACTTTATGGTGTGCCCCACTGGGAGACCAGGCCACCAGCCCTTACCCTATCGCTCAACACCTGTCAGTGTGACAAACACTGCTTCAAGATGTCATGTTCATGAATGATTGGCTCGTGCCCATTTACCATTTTATTAGCCTTATTATGAAGGACGTACAAAAGAAAGTTTGCTCAAACAAGCTAAGTTTCTATCTTGCCTTGCCGTGTAAGCATTAAATAATACTACCATATGCAATACTACCCAACAAGAAGGTTCGCCGACAGTTTCTGCTTACTGCAGGAAACCAATTAGACCCACCAGGTGGCGCTGCAGGAGTCACATTGCATCCACCAGGTGGCGCTACAGCAGTCACGCTGGCGATGTGTAGTTCACAAGGCGTCCGGGAGCAGGCCTAGATGAGTGGCTCGATTTGTGATGGTCCAAGCGTGACGCCAATAGTTAGCGTCGCCAACCAGACAACAGCTCTCCAGGCGTGGTCAATGGCGTCAGCAGAATTATTCGCCACCTGATTAGCTCCGGCAGTTCCGGGACCGGTGACACTACCTGTATGTCGTTCGTTTTTGCGAGCAGAACTAGAATGGATTGTGTTTTGTTTATGTTTCTAAGCAATACATATTAAGCTGATATGTATGTATGCACGAGTTCAAGGATTGCCTTAAATACAACCTGATGATATATAATGTCAAATCTAGATCCTGGTAAATAGTGGCTAAGCACAGAAGTTTATTGCACGTTTCCATTCATCAAATTTGTAATTAAGTGTATATCTCAAGCTACACAAACATGTCAGCAGAGAAAAGCATGATCTCCTTCATCTGCCAGAGTCTCTGATACCGATAGCAGCCACGCACACATGTCCAACATGCCACCACAAGTGGACTCATCGGTCATTGGCAAGTTAACAACAAATGATGAGTGGCTGTTGTCATCGCCACAACTGGACAACCAAGAGAGTAGTCTGCACTGACCTCTCAGGCCAGGATCCAAACAGACCGGTAGGCTTGGATTACATCAGGGAGCCTAGGTGGTGACATGGTTATCACACTAGCCACGAATGCAAAAGCTGTGGGTTCGAATCCTGCTTATTTTCATCACACCCCACGACGATTTATTACACTTCGGCGCATACAACTGGTATTACCAGTACTTCATTAATAAATGGTCCTTGGAGAGTTGGCGATTGTAATTACCAATGTGTTAACCAACCATATCCTATACTCATCCAAGCGCCAGCCATAACACCTCCACCCACCAGCGCCCCCTCACTCCCTCCCTCCGTGCTGCCTGAAAGCAGGTCGCCTGGCGGCGGATTTGGGAACCACCTGCGACAATTTATCGGCACCGTTTGTCAACCCCTGCCGTGCCGTCATTTGACGGCGTCTGGTCGGAAAGCGGTACTCGTTCCCAGTCACGCCGCCCACAAGACCAAGTGGCAGTTTAAGTTTGAATTGCCACTGATAGCGCCGAGTCACCACTGCGTCTCAATGACACGATTCCGCGACACACACACACCATGACAGCCCAGCCAGACGTGCCCATCCCAACCATATGGCCTTGTTGCAGTCGAGAGTAACACCTCGAGCCAACATCAGATTATCTATCTTCCGGGAAGGTATACAATAATTCGAGATTCATTCCGTTTAAGAAGGATATGCACAGCTGCAACGCCGCATTAACTAAAAGAATCCGCAGGGGAAAAAATGGAAAACAAGTCAGAGGTGTGTTTGTTAGCAGAGCGGGGCCACAGATTGGTGGATATCCTCTATTGGGTTTCATGGTCTAAATGGAGGATTATGGGTATTGCTGGGTGGTTTACTGATTGGAGATTTGCATTGACCTACAAACACGGGAGTGGTGTGACATATTGCACTGTGTCAGTCGTGGTCATATTGTAATGACCTTCTGAAGTAATCATCTGTTGTGGAGTGTGATGATGCTGGTGTATAATTCGTAGTGACATTTTCAGTCTAGGGTTGGGTATAGGGTCGTGGAAATGTACAGTAATCGTCTGCAGTAAACATCTGTTGTGGCTTCTGAGGAAGGTGGTGTGCGCATCACTGTGCCCTTTTCAGGGTAGGTTTTTGTTTTTGGTGGTGGCATTTTACAGAAACCTTCTCACTTATGAGAGTGTGTGGGTTTGTACAGTGATAAATCGCACTATTCTATGATAATGCTCTTCTGAGTGACACATGTCGTGTGCGTTCTGGTAATAGCAATATCTACTTTGCAGTGACATATATATATATAGAATAGGGCTGCATCATTGATTTATTTGGTGGTATTCTAGTAATACATTTTAAGTTAAGCCTGTGCTATGCGTTGCTGTGGTGAGTGTGAATGTACGACATCTGAACACTTTGACTTCTGGATACTGAATGGTTTATTCACGGCCTAGGGCACGCTTGAACCACCGACTAAACTTTCCATGACGTCATCTCATTTGCATAACTCTTTGTCTCAAACCTCTGCATCTCATTAACATATATTAACCACACACCTGTACGTCTATTACGCATATATCACAGTGAGCAAGGATGATTCTAATATTCCGTTACTATTAAAATGTGGGCGTGGGGTGTGCTTCTGGTGATGTATGCTTTAGCATGATATTATACAGGTATAACTTTGTATTGACCTATTTGTCTCTACTATACAATGACCTATTAAGATAAGCTTGTGCTCTTTGCTGCTAGATTTAATTTGTTTGTTTATTTGTTTGTTTAACGCCCCCCCCCCAGCCGAACATGTAAGCATTGGCTATTGGGGATGAGTTCGCTGCTTGAATGACAGATGATACTTTTCTAATGCCCTCCTAAGTAAGCTGTGCATGTGGGTCCTGCTGATGGCTATGTGAACTTTGTGGTGACCTAGTTAGCGTAGGGTTGCGTTGTTGTTTTTTGGAGTTCTTCCACATGGACCTTCTAAGCTAAGTCGGCTTTGCGGGTGCTTGTGGTGCCTGTGGTGGTTTTCAAAGTGCAGTGATGTGACGCATGTTTAGTGTGGCGGGGTGGGTGGCCGGTATCTGCTTGAAAGATGGGGGCTTGGCTGCTCCTGGCTCCAGGTGGTATCTGTGTGAGGGATGCCTGGTTGGCGACGCTGGCTGAGGCTTGTGACTGGAAGAGGGAGTTAGTGTGAAGGATACAGGGTGGTGATTCACACAGTATGTAAGCCTAGTTAGGATCACTAGCTGTTTGGGTTATCGCGTGTGCTACCTAAAGCTTCAAAATCCGACGAAAGCATGCATAAGTCAAAATAGAACCACAGCCGTAGATTTGATTATATTCTACTGCAACAACAACAACAACCATGACTTATAAAATTGTTACTTGTCGCTACCTAGCCTGGCGCTCGGCATTAATAGGATAGGGTAAGGACTGGTTAATTCAGTGTCAATATAATGTGGCTGAGTGGGATATCGGGTCCTGGTGCTGATTACCTGATTTCCCAGTGGTGCACCACAATAAAGCAGCCATGAGTGTGCACTGTCACAGGTCAGTAGATGTCCTGATATGACCTTAGAAGTTAGATGTTGCCAGGACGTGAAACTACAACAATCATCTTAAACTTAGCAACCACGAAGCATTTATTGCAATGTAGTTCTTCTGTAGTATACTTGTTTAACGACCCCCCCCCCCACCACACAAATTGTGGTGCATATTTAAGGAAAGCATCTGTCTAACATTGAAGTGCACATATATAAATTCTATAATTCATATTTTAGTTCAGATATCTCCAAAGTTACTGATTTTAAATCCTAGATACCATCAATGTAAAGTAAAGTTTAGCGATCAGCATGAACTATTTATCGAAAGAAAATGGTAGTACCTCAAAATCGTCGGATGGGGTACAGTAGTTGTTTAGGCAGGGGAAATTTCATTCGCAGATGACTGGTCTTCCTCATTCCACTGCGTCTTGCCCTATCCTAGTAATGCCAAGTGTCTGGCTAGGAAGCGACAAGAAGACATTTTTAAGTCATTGGTTTGACGCAACCAGGATTTCCATGATCTACCAACACGGGAGACAAACGGTCTAACTCATTTGGCCATCACATCTGATTAATGAGTCTGGTGGATGATGCACCATTTGTTTCTCGTTGAATTTTCTAACTACCTGACTTCTTTTGACGCAGTTCATACTTGTGGAGCATGGGAATGAAGGATCCCGTATTTCAGGTCAATGCCTCCGCGTGTAGGCTGTTTTAAATTCCTATTTGAAAGCTACCAAAAGGTGGTTAATAGGAGAAGTCCACGTGTTTGTATTTGTCGGCTAGGGAAGGGTCTTTTGGTTCTCACCACTATTGGGATCAAGATATATATATGCAGCAAGATTTCCTCAAGTGCGCCCTTTTACCCGGAGAGTGCTTGTAAAAAGTTGTTGTTGTTTTACATCCTAGCAACATCTAAGATCATATCAGGACGGGTACCGACTTGTGACAGGGCGCACTTGTGGCGACTTAATAGTGCTGTCCCACTGGGAAACCAAGAGACTGGCACCCTGACCTGGTATCCCACTAAGTCACATTATCCTGACACTGAGCAAACCAGTCCTTGCCCTGTCCTAATAATGCCAGTGAGTGTAGACTTAATGGTGATGCTGTGAAAACACTGATGAAATTATCTTTGTTTAGTTGTTTGTTATGTTTGTCTCTCTAGATAGCATTTGTAAGCGCCAAGGGACTGCTTTTGCAACCATTGCAGTCATACGGTTATGCGCTGATAGCAATTTCTCAGAATCTACATAGAAATTGGGAATAAAACACACATCACACAGGAATCTGAATGAGATAAGCAAAATTTGTTTATGCATGCTACTGTAAAATATTCTGATAAAACGCATTGGTGGGGAATGTGAAATGGTCTATAAAGGAATACAAATGGTCTATTAATGTAAATGATGTATAGGGCCAGGTGCATGAATGTATTTATATAGTTGCTGGTGACTCTTTACTTGTAGTCAATAGTCATTGTGTATTAGGTAGCTGGTGTGAAAGGGGCACTACTGTTAGTGTGTAAGGAGCTCAAGACCCCCTCCCCCCCAACTGTTAGTCATGGGTCACCACACAAACAACCATCAAGCAGGTGCAGGCCAAGCAGCCACACCGCATTGGTGGTGGCGGGTAGATCACAGTAGCCATGGTGACACAGAATGCTTACTGTTCATTGGTGGACCTAGAAATGCTTGTTGCTGATTGGAGATAATGGTCAGGTGGTATCCCATATCAGATCCATGTACCATTATATAATAATAAACCTGAGAGTACAAGCTCTCGTCGCACAAGACACCACGAAGAGCACCACCCCCATCCCCCCTACTACCCCTTATGTTGGACGAAGTGAGAAGGAAAGCCCCCAAACAATAAACGACCAATAACAGGCCATTGTAACGGCGCCGTTTATCAATGCTGCAGTTCTACAGCCACTGACCGCTAGGTCACAAACCCCCCAATAAGTAAGTACAAGCTCTCACTTTACTTTCACTCTTTATACTCTTCCTTTCTCTTCTTGCCTGTATTGATTTCATATAGCCTGCCTACACAACCACAGATGCCAGCCGTCGACTTTACACTATGTTAGACTATGTCCATACCTATAACAGGTTCGAATATCCTCGAATATATCCAAGATTATCTGGAACCCTAACAACTTGCACAACCAGTCCTATCATCTTCCCCGCACACAATCTAAGTATTGCTACCATTCATATTTATTTAAACTGAAGACTGCATTCCTTATCGAGTCGTCCTCTGGCAGTACACTTGCATGTAGCGTGCTATGCACTACCTACGTGATGTGTGATGTTATTTGCCTGGTCTCCGCCCTATGATTGCGGGCACTGCGTCAGCATCAGGCTGAGGCGCGCCATAGATACTGGCACAATGTCCTTAGTCAATACCCAATTACTGTCGCAAGGGTGACAATAGATAACCACCCTCCTAGCCCTCCCCTGAATATGTCCCCTCCCTCTCCTCCCTCCCACTCTCCCTCGCCCTCCCTTCTAAGTTCTACCCTTCTCCGTTCCCCTACTACCCTTTCCTCTCCCTCTCCCCGACACACTTCCCGGTCTCCCTTCACCGCTCCGTCCCGTTCGGCTTTCCGCCCCCCCCCCCCTTATCCCTGCCTCCCGCCTCCGCCCTACCGCCCCATCCCCTCCCCCCACCTCTCCGTCCCCGTTGACCTTCCTGTACCCCTACCCCGGCATCCCGCCTCCCCCACACTCCCCACACTCCCCATCCCTCCCCCCTCCATCCAGTCACCCTCCACCCTGCCCTGTCTCACCAGCGATTGATGTCAACCATCACTGTCCTGTGATGTTTATATTATGTTGTTTGTCCTACCACAACGATTGCCTTACTCATATAATATGGAATTCCTACCCGCGCATGACATAGATCACACAGATCTCCTGTCGAATACATTGCGATACCCATATATTGTCCTTAAAAACTAACTTTATTGTCCACGTAGGTTTGTGCAGTCAGGTTATGGCCAGCAATTACTGTGGTATTTTTCCAGTAAATATCCAAAGTGAAAACAATAATAATGGCGCCAAATATATCCCCTGAAGTGATGTGCATGCACATAGAAAACATTATTCCTGCAGTAACTAAATCATATTGTCTTCTGGACGAACTCCACAATATTATGCTGGGAGTCCAATTGGCCCTCTTTGGATGGGACAGCGGCCATTCTTGGCTAATTCCTGCATTTGTTCTACAGGTAAAACCAACCCCTCAGCGCATTGGGTTTCAGTGTCCAACTGACAAGGAGATACAGTCTAGTAGAGTATGTATATTTCTTCGAGGGTGTAAAGTATTTGCATACAACTTTTAAAATATTAATAACAAACCAGACCTTTTTACGAAATACGTCAATTGTTGTTATAATTGTGAGCTTTTAACTTGAAAGGTGGCTCTGGAAAAGAATAATCTGACAACATAAGATTTGAACATTTCTTGACTACTGACACCGCGTTAAGCAATCAACACTAACAAATTAACCAAAGTATAATGGTCAGAGCCTTTTAACCCTAGTGGGAGACACATGTTATGGCCGAACATGCTTTGTATATTCTGTGTATGTTTTCTATATTATAATATGTTTTTAAATGACATGGCATCCGCATCTCAAATAAGAACATTAAACGTGTGTAACCTACTGACGACGCCCCTCTCCCGTTTTGGTAGATCGTGGGATTCGAACCCACTGGTTCGAACCCTCGGCGAGTCAAACCAATCACTTAACAATGTATACAACTTGTGTTCTTAACCATGCGCTCAGCATACTTAGGATATATATGGCAAGGACTGCTTAGCTCACTGTTAGCATAATGTAACTGGGTGGGATATCAGGTCATGGTGCTGGCAGTGTGGTCTCCCAGTGGGACATCACTATAAAATTACAATGAGTGCACACTGTCACAAACCGGTACCCGTCCAATTCTAAGCGATCAAATATTCACCAAAGTGGCCCATGCTGTTCTACACAGAGTCAGTTAGATAGGATACAGTGAATATACTATTACATAGGGAACTGAAGATACATAGTGTCCTTGTTTATATTCCCATAATGGATTATAGAGCACATATAGTCAGTTCTTCTATCTCTGCATTAGTCGTCCTTTTTTATTCAGCATTTCAGTCGATAGTTCCTATGTAGCACTCATATATATATATGGTCAGTACTTACATCTCTGCATTTAGTCGGCTCTTTTAGCCAACATTGGAATCTGTGGTTCCTATATAGCACTCACCACCCACCACCACAGCATGCTGTTTAATCTGCAGCACAATGAATCTACACAGTAGAGACATACCCTAGCACTCATTCACAAACACAGACATTGGATATCACATCGGCCTGCCATAGATTGCTGTTAATCTGCTGCATCTCGTTACCTTGACTACTGTTGGATCATGTGGAACTCAGATAACTGTAACTGTCACTTGCTCTTTGTCATCCCACCCTCCCATAGCTGAGTACTGAATTCCCCTTATTTGTGCTTAATGTGGTTCGGACTGTACCTCTGAGCGGACTCTGATTGAAATAGTATGTGTTCCTTAAGAAATCTGATGCATAAGTTTTTAAGCGAGTAGGCTGAAATGCAGATGGTGTGGTGTGGGTGGTCTTCGATGTAGGCCTACAATCTTACTCTTAGAATTAGACCTGCAATCTTAGATGTAGACCGCACTCATAGAGTGATATGTCCACGATCTTTTACCCTGCTGCTTCTTTGGTGAAGAGCAGTGCTGGTGCAGGTGGTTAGAGTAGATTACGCCGCCTGGTGGTGAGACTGGAACTACAGTACAACCACCCAGATGGGGTGGGTTAATATTAGTAGCACTGGCAGCTATGGCAGCCAATTCATCATCATCATCATCATGCTGTCAGTCGCGAAGCGACAAAGTCTGCTTTCATTACTTGACTGTCGCTCTCCATTTAACTCTCTGTAACATTTCATGAAAGCTGCCTGCAAAAGTGTTGAAGTGCTGCTGGCTTTTGCAAGTTACCAGCGGCACTCTCTCGGGGAGCAAATAGAGGTCTCACACCGGCAAGAACATGTCCAGACAGGCGCAAAACTATTTGTCCCTGCACTGGCTGGTCGGGAGATGTTGGGAGTTCCATACATCAACTGCCCTTGATTCTGCCACAGTGACATGGTTTTCTGTCCTTGCCAATTACTGCTATATCAAAGACATACTGATGGGACGATAATACAACACATACATGTATTAGCAACATAAGGCGTGTAGAGGTGGCCGTTCTTACATTCCATCATATATTTAGCATTTTTTGGTGGTTTCCACTCAATGATGGGGGGGTGGGGGGAGGTGGGGGGGTGGTAATCCAGCTCTTTCCACGTGCACTCTCTATTCCCTCTCACCAAAGCATTACACCTGTATTTGTATTTAACCGAGAACAAGCGAACAAATGCACTGGGTCTCAAACACATTCTGCCTCAGTGCTTAGGTCTCATGAACTTGGACCGATGATGTCTTAATGGAAATAGTAGGCAAGTCTTCTTTGCAACAATCAACATTACATATTATCCAGTTCCTAAGCTGTTCTGAGCTGTTGACAGGACGTAAAACTCCAACAAGGAATCAATCACTTCCTAACAAAGATTATACTGTATCGCCTCTTATGATTTTATGTATGTTTTGTAAGTTAAAGCTTACTGTCATTTGATCGAATGTAACCACTTTACAAATCGCATTGGAAATATGTATTGCTGTCATTTGACAAATCGGCCTAGTTAAGATGTTCATAATGAATTCAATATAGGCATATACATGTGATTAACTAATCTGACAGAATAAATATTTCCTAGGATTTACCATGAATATGGCCCTTGCTGCCGAAATCATCTGAAACCAAAATCAATTAATTAATCAATCACTCTTTCTTAGATCAGGGTGCATGGACTCAATGTAGCACTTGGAGTTTCTTTTGATCTTTTTCCAGCTGGGTTATCAAAGACACAATAAGAATCGGCTACTCTGCTTCCACTAGGCTTTCTTTTTGTATATCTGTCAATATCGGGGGAGTTGCACTGAATTAGCATTTCGCCTGAGGCATGGCTAATGTTCTAGAACCATCGAGTCGCGTTGCTGAGCAGTCATGGGAACTAAGACTAAGAGGTACTGATCGGGTAGCATATAGAAGCGCCCCCTAGCGATGCTGTTTGTTTGTTGTTGTTTAACGTCCTAGCAACAACATCTAAGGTCATATCAGGACGGGTACCGACCTGTGACAGTGCGCACTCCTGGTGAATTTATAGTGCTGCCCACTGGAAGACCAGGTTGCCAGCAGCATGACCTGATATCCCACTCAGTCACATTATCCTGACACTGAGCCAACCAGCCTTTGTCCTATCATAATAATGTTGAGCGCCATGCTAGGAAGCAACATGTCTCAATTGTTAATCATTGGTTTGACTCGACCAGGGTTCGAACCCACGACCCCACGATCTACCAACACGGGAGACGGACGCTCATACTCATTCAGCCATCCCGTCTGGTCCCTAGCGATGCACTCATAATCCCAAAAGAGCAACCACAGCTACTATTCATAATTCTCATTGCAGCAGCGCGACAAAGGTTCTCCAGTAAGTGTAATTATCATGATGAGCCTATTTTAGGAAGTGATCCAATTATTGTTATCATACAACTAGTATAGATATCACCACTGGTGGCTAGAAAACCGGTGTTTTACCTCTGGCAAATGATGTAATCTGATCAATAAAGTTTATACAAATTAAATTCTCACCTAAGAGCTTTTCAAATCTAGCAATGACTAGACAATTTTAGTCTGACATAAATTTGTGAAATTTGTTTGTTTGTTGTTGTTTTACGTCCTAGGTTCTGAAATTAACTTGCACATCACTGTAATGAGTTAGATAAGTAGCAAGCACTGTCAACACTCTCGGATGTGTCAAGCAAACTTTAACTTTCTTGAAAATTACACAGTCCGATGGTTGTGGCTTTCTGTCATTTTCTAAGATAAATAAATATTTCAAGTTGATTGATATAATCTACCTTATTTTAGTTTTAGGTAACTTTTATTTTAAACAGCTCACTGTTGCGATCGTTGAAGTGCAACCATGTAACATTTATTTTGCAAGCATGCCAACCTGACACGATAGGTTTTTCCAGTAACAAGTTCTCATAAATTGGTGCGGTAGTCGATTCTATGTAATGATAAATGTTTGATAGGTGCAGCAATGTCTAAGTCTTCTTCTTCTTCACCCCTTGAGGTGTCAGCGTCCACCCACACAAACACCTCCTCAGCCATGTCATAGATGAACATGTCGCCTACCGCCCAACTTTGGGCATAGGGCACAAACAAGGGCTCTCCAGTTTTCCCGGTCCTGGGCCTTGAGTTTCTTGTTTGTGATTCTGTAACATTGTTCTTTTTTCCAGGGTGGGGGTTTTGGCCCCACACCCAACCCCCAACCTGGAGGACCAGTTGTTGCTCTTAGTCTGTCCTCTACCATGAGTCCTGCCTGGCTTGGTTAAACCTGCCAGGGGGCTAGCCCCCACCGGTATAGCCCCCCAATGTGTTGCTACTTTGTCGTGGTGGGGAGGCTTGTGTGCCTCCGTGACCATGAGAGCAATATCTAAGTTACATATGTAGAATCAACTCTAGGTAACTGATTTGGTTTCGAAAAGGTGATGTTTTCATCGGACTTTGTACCTATTAATTCCAAACATAACACAGCCTTATTCAGGTCCGATGTATCTGTGTACGCACAAATAAAGGAAACTTCATGTTAGCACTGCAACACCTCATGCACTCGACCACCTACTAGTACTAGTACTAGTCGCCCATTTATCGGCTCGCCTCGCTTCTGCGGTCTGACCCCCCGCCACCCCCACCCCCCTTACCTAACCTTCCCGTCCTGATATGACCTTAGATGTTGCTAGGACGTAAAACAACAACAAACAAACAAACAAACAAACCTACCCATCAACCAAGCTCCCCACCCAGGCCCCCCCCCCCCAACCTCCGACGACCTTTTCCCCCCATTTCACAGGCCTCCGCCCCTCACTGTGTCAATAATACCGACGGCGCGGATCGCTGGTTCCTCACGTGATGGATGCAGGTGCTGGTACCAGCGAAATGTTCCTGCTCGCCGGTTCCAGGTTACATTCACATAAACAAAGAGATAGGGCCCCACTGATGACAGATCAGAACTGACTTACATGGCGGCGGGCAACCGGCGAGGGGGACCAGACGCGGTGGCCTTAATGAATATAGCGCAGGATTCCCGTGCGGAAGGTCGGGAGTTCGAATCCTGGTCGACTCAAACCAATGACTTGAAAATTGATATGTGTCGCTCCCAAGCCTGGCGTTTGGCATTATTGGGATTGGGATAGGGAAAGGACTGGCCAGCTCAGTGTCAGGATAATGTGACTGAGTGATATATCAGGGCATGATGCCGGCAGCCTGATCTCCCAGTGTGGCAGCAGTATAAAGGTGCCATGAGTGTGCACTATCACAAGTCGGTAGCTATCCTGATGTGGCCTTAAATGTTGTTAGGACGTAAAGCCCGAACAAACAACCAAACAAACTGCCGAGGGGGTTCGACTCACACTCACATTCAGACTCACACTCTCACACCCACTGACAGTCTACAAGCGCTCAGACAAACTGAACCGCGATTAAACCTAGTCGATTCCCACTCTTCATTTTCTGTCCCACATAAAACTGCCCAAACTGGATGAGACATTGCTTTCTCATAGCGATTGCTATGATGACATTGCAAATGTCTTTCCCTATGAGCGATATGACATGTTTATTGTTACCTCAAATAAGATTACCGTGAATATCACCCTTGCTGACAAGACGGCATAAAAAACACACCTATCAAGATCAACCAATCAATCAATCAATTAGCAACGACGATTGGATGGGCTAGAGGTGGTCTTTATTTGCTAGCCATGTATTTATTTGAATGTTTTCCAGTTCAAGTCCCCATAATTGATTTTCTAGTCTATTTCTATAATTCCCTCTTGGTAGGATTTTAAGACTTCTGTCACTAAAATAGGAGGTTCTCATTTATAATTATCGATCACATCAGGCAACAGTCATTTATTTAATCCGTATTCTATTAATTGTAAGAAACCTAAACAGTCCCTCTAAAGGCCCTCTCACATTACGATGTATGGCGTTAGCATATGCCGGCATATGCGGTTTTCGACCCATACACCATCATACACCATCATACGCCATCATACGCTACGCACGAGGTCCCAGCGGCATCTGAAGCGTATGCCCAGCGTATGCCTAACCTATGCCTAACATATGCCTAAGCTACCCCTAGCCTATGGTGGCATATTCAAAGCGTATCCCGACCTATGCACAGCGTACTGTGATGAGGTTTGATGGTTGTGATTGACAAGTTCAGCGTATGCCCAACCTATGTGTAACCTATGTCGGCGTATGCATAGCGTACGTCGAGCGTATGAGCAGCGTATGAGCTATACGCTGCCATACGCCGACAATTTTTGAGCAATTTTTGGATGGACGTGCATATGACGGCGTATGACGGTGTATGCCGGCATATGCATAGCGTATGCATAGCATAT
Organism: Branchipolynoe longqiensis; assembly: GCA_030323885.1. Lineage (NCBI taxonomy): Eukaryota > Metazoa > Annelida > Polychaeta > Phyllodocida > Polynoidae > Branchipolynoe > Branchipolynoe longqiensis. The sequence goes on from CM059191.1 coordinate 70,317,041, forward strand.
GTGAAGCGTATGACGGCATATGACGGCGTATGGGTCGAAAATCCATATGCTAACGCCATACGCCGTAGTGTGACACCACTTTTACAGGACGTTTGGGGTACGCAAGAGACACCCGGCAGGTGTAAATCCAGCATATGCCCAACCTATGTCAACATACCCCTAACCTATGCGTACCCTATGCCAGCGTATGCATAGTGTATGCGTAGCGTATGAGCAGCATATGATCCATACGCTGCCATACGCTGAACATTTTGAGCAAGGAAACAGGCTTGTTGGAGGATCAGCATATGATGGCGTATGCGTAGCGTATGGCGGTGTATACCGACATATATGACGTAACGCACTTACGCCGCCGTACGCTCCAGCAAAAAAACGTAATGTGACAGCCCCTTAATGTAGAAGCAGTGGATTGTAATTTGCCTATAAATACCAAAGCCTGGTATCCGCCAAGACACTACCTAGCGTAGCCCTCCGCATGTATAGGAATGCCCAAGAACTGGATATCTCACATTATCAGGATAACTTGTTTTGTTTGTTTGTTGTTGTTTGACGTCCTAGCAACAGCTAAGGTCATATCAGGATGGGTACCGACTTGTGACAGAGCGCACTCATGGAGACTTTATAGTGCTGTCCCATGGGGAAACCCGGCCGCGGGCATGACCTGATATCCCACTCAGTCACATTATCCTGACACTGAGCCAACCAGTCCCTGCCCTATCCTATTCATGCCGAGCACGTGGCTAGGAAGAGACAAGTATAACTTGTTAAGGACCAAAGAAAACCCTGGTATCTTATGATATGCGCATATACACAGCAGAAAACCATCGAAATGAACCATCTGCCCATCTAAGTATACACACGTGGAAAGTTCCTAACAGCAGCATCGACTGAAATGTAATAGCCTCTTCAACCACTGTAATAGTTTGCACTTACTTCCTAGACGTGTTACTGACAACAGGTTCAACCAGCTTTTACCCAATGAACACTGCCAAGCTCCCATTGGCTAACACCTGGCCAACCCAATGCATGCCGGGAGGTGTCAGTGCACTCTACCGGTAATTACCACCGTCCTGCGGTGAACGTTAGTCGATCGAAGTCACCTGCTATTATCCAAAGCATAGGAAGGTATGCACCAAATAGATTAGTTGTTTTGAGGGTTTTATATCCTAAGAACATCTACGATCATATGTGGAAGGGTGACTACACACACCAGCTTTATAGTGCTGCTCCATCTGGAGACTAAGGTCTCCAGCACCATGACTTGATATCTGACTCATTCATATTATCCTGACACTCAGCCAAACAGTCCGTGCCTTATCCCAATAATGCTGAACGCCTCGCTAGGAAGCAAGAAGTATCAATGTTTAAGTCACTGGTTTGACTCGGTCAGGATTCGAACCTGTGTGTTCGAATCCAACGTACTACCAAATCGGGAGGCGGACGCTCGACTCATTCGGCCATCCCGTCTGGTATGCATCGAGTAGAAATGACCGATGGAAAAATAGGGGAAAAGACGCCAACTAGCACTCTATATAAATGTACCGGAACCGGGTATAAATGTGGGAACGAATGACACAGCAATGCGTCAGTTATCGCTCGTGACGTCGTGTTGATCGTGAACCTGGCTTTTTTAGCCCGGTCGGCCGGCAGCTTCGGGGTACACTGTACGAATAGTACACTGGCGCCCGGCGTTCAGTCACCTGAATCACATACATAGTAGATACACACACGCATATATATATATATATATATATATATATATATATATATATATATATATATATATATATACTGGTTCTGCGCACATCACACACACCACACCAAGCATGACATGAACTCGTAAACATACGGGCGCTTCGTGGTATTTAAGTTATCGTATACTATACCTCATGATTTTATTGTGTTTGAATATAGTTCTTTAAATAAATAATTGTATGGACATCCCCTTACAACATAGGAGCTACTATTATGTGTATCCCTATATATATATATATATACATGTATTCGGCAGATATGTCCTTGCATCTGGGAATAATCCAAACTTTCTTAGTATTTGTAGAAACTCACCGATAGGGACAAACCATTTTCTAGCTTCAATACTCCCCGCCCTGTCGCTGTAGACTTGCGATTGACTTCATGAAGTTGTATCCTTGTCCTTAATTGTAAGGAACATTACAGTCATGTCGAGGATATAGGAGGAGGAAACAAGATAATCAAGAAAATGAGCTTGACGATGTTTTGGAAAATGTTAAAAAAACTAAAGAAAACACTTGTACAAATACGATGAAAGGCATAGCAATTGGACGCAGCAGGAAATAAGAAAATTGCAAAGGGCGAAATGTGTTTTTTGTTTGGTATTAGGTAGCTTTTTCTCACCAGAATAACTTTAAGTGACGTGCGTTGCGTGCTGGGCGCTGCCTTTTTCTTGTATTTATTTATTTATTTATTTAATTTGTACCCCGGTTTTGAAAAACTGTATCCGAAACGGAGCGCGCTGCCATTTTCAGAATTTAAGTTCCAACGATTTTCGATATTAGAATACACATCTAGTTGACGGGAATGGAGTGGCGGAACTAGGTCGATATGTGGTTGGGTGTGTGTGGTGTGTGGTGCTTAGGCGGGTGGATGGGGGTGGGGGGGGGGGGTGGCGCAGCCGACACTCAAATCACGGTTTGACATGAATTGTTCTTCCGGGCAGAGAACGCTATCTCTGGGCAGCAATTAATCAACACAAAAGTTCAATACAAATTAATTTTCTTTCGCTAAGGAATTTTATTCATAGATCATTTCTCAGTGACGTAGCACTGGTTTTCCGGCCCGTCAGTGGCACACATACGTACACGAAGCTGTACATGATGTGTGTCCGGAGAACACAACGGAGGAAAGGAATAGTGGTTGGTGGTTGTCAGAGTTTTACGTCCTGGCAACATCTAAGGTCATATAATGCCGGGTACGAATTTGTGACAGTGGACACTCATGGCGACTTGATAGTGTTGCCCCTCAGGGAGGCCAGGTCGCAAGCACTCGGTCACATTATCCTCACACTGAGCCAACCAGTGCTTACCCTATCCTAATAATGGCGCATGGCTAGGAACCGACAAGTATAACTTTTTACGTCATTGATTTGCCTCAATCTGTGAGATCGAATTCCGTGAGTCACCAAAACGGGAGATTGTTATAGTCACCTTATCAGCTTTATTGGGTCCGTCCAGCATGTATTTTAGTACAGTAACACCTCTCTAAATCGACCGACCATGGGACCGAAATTAAGTGCTCCATTTAGGGAGGTGGTCGATTTAGAGAGTTAGAATATCCATATAATGTTATTGTAGTGGTCTGCACTGTCATCTCAGGCAAGGAGCCGCATACGCAGGTAGGCGTAGGTAGTGTGTTGATATCAGGGAGCATAGGTGGTGTAATCGTTAGCACACTGGCCCGGAATGCAAACAGATGTGGGTTCGAGTCCTGCTCTAGGCGCAATATTTAATATTGTCATCACCCCCACGACACTGGTTGCCGTCACCATGATCCTGTACAAGCTTCATGCTGTATAGTTGTTGAACCTACCCTGTGTATGTATGTAAGTGCATTGCGTGTATGTATGTAATTGTAAGTATTAACAGACTTACAATTCCAGGGGGACGAGTGTAGTAGTCTGCACTGACCTCTCAGGCAAGGAGCCGCATAGACAGGTAGGCGTGGGTAGTGTGTTGATATCAGGGAGCCTAGGTGGTGTAATGGTTAGCACACTGACCTGGAATGCAAAGAGATGTAGGTTCGAGTCCAGCTCTAGGCACAATATTTCCCATTTTCATCACCCCCACGACAGTATTGTTGGGACCGAAATAAAGCGATCGACATAGAGGAGTAGTCGATATGTGGAAGGATCGGTATAGAGAGGTTTTACTGTAACTTGTTCTTATCTGCACTACCACCTTCTTCAAATTCTCGTCTTTCCTTCTGGGAATCACCAGAAAGAACTCGGTCACATATATACACTCCAAAACGCCATGATTACCTACCGCGATTTTCCAGAACACAAAACTCACAACGCTCCACTTTTGTGTTACTTCCACAGCTTACATGGAGATAGGCACCACAAACATCTCGGCGATGATTGGTCCCTACGTGGTCCCCTTGGCAACGGCGACTGAGAAGTTCGGGATCCCTTACTTCGTGACGTCGCCATTGGAGCACCACCAGTACCGGCCCTACAACATGATCTCCATCGCACCTGACCCGATGGACATTGTCTTCATAGCCACTGAGGTCGCGAAGCGATACAAGTGGGACACTGTGGCCGTTATATACGACAGTGCTGAAGGTATGTGCATTGAATGCTTGATTGTTTAATTGATTTGAATGTTACACCTGATCAGCCATGCACGACATATATGTGCTCTATAATCTATTATGGGAATATAAACAAGGACACTAACTCTATATTTATATATATATATATATATATATATATATATATATATTTATGTATACATAACATTCGTATATATATATATATATATATATATATATATATATATATATGAATGTTATGTATAACGTATTATGCGAGGATAATGACATGGAAAGGAACATTACTTATTATTATGATTATTATTACACTCCATACGATGCAACACTTTACCAGTGGCGCCATCTGGGCCCACCTCTCCTCAGCCGGATGTTGACCAGTGTCAGTCACACCAGACGATATGTTCTATATATATTTATATATATATATATATATATAAATATGTATGCACTATGTAATTTATTATGTGGATATAAATAACGGCAGCCCCAAAATGTATTCTCTCAAACCACCTTATCTTCCATGTTATTTACTTCAGAGTGGGGATTCTCTCCTCCCCCACCTCCTATATGATGTGAGCCAACTGTCATTCTGCTCACTTTCAAAACCTTTTCGGTAGGGCATATATTCTCCTGCCAGAGAATAAACTGAACCCAAACCAACTCCTAGTCATTCCTTCTCATGTGTGAACAAATTATTTATATAAATATATATATAAATATATATATGGATATGGATATATATAGCAAAAATCCGTTATTATTGTTATCTACATTAGTTTAATTTGAAGTAATTGTTGTATTAAAGGGCTACCTTTTGAGATAGTTGAAGGTTGAAGATTAGTTTTGGCAAGCATGCCAAAAGACTTACAACAACAGCTTCAGCAGTAAGTGGTGATATTAAATTGGTTTAGCATCCCATTGTATGCAACAACTAATGCTTACTACGTTGACCAGTATCTAAGTTGGGTATTCTATGTACGATAAAATAAACATAATTGCTTTAATTTTCAAAACTAGATACTTTCATCGGAATATGCAGCTTTACATAATACTTCCGATCTAACTACCCCTTAACATCTTTTATTTTTTTTGGTACGTTAGTTGTTTAAGCAGGGGAAATTTCAGTCACAAACGACTGGTCTACCTCATTCCACTGCTCCTTGCCTTATCCTAGTAATGCCAAGCGTCTGGCTAGGAAGCGACAAGTATACATTTTTAAGTCATTGGTTTGACTCGACCAGGATTCGAACCCACGATCTACCAGCACAGGAGAAAGACGTTCGAACTCATTCGGCCATCCCGTCTGGTTTAACGCTTAAAATATGACACATTGAAATCTATCCAAACCATCTGGGCAACGAGCGGATATTTAGACCATACACACCTCATTTGGAATTCTGCTCCGAACATCTACCATATGTAATGAGCATGTGGTGTCCCAGTGTGCATACCAATTGGCGGTACGATGCTCGTCAATATGCGCCACATACCATGGGTATGCTATTTGCATATTGCTAATCAGGTGACAATGGCGCCCTAGTTATGGCGGCGCGCATTAGCTATTTATTCCGTGTGATACTCCTGGGAATTAACCCCCTTGGGACCGTGCCCTACTTGTGCATCACGCTGGAAGCTGCCTTGACAAAAAGGACAGGCCTGCACAGTGGTTCATATTTAAGGGTAGTGCACAGCGGTGTAGATTTCTGCTTAACAATCTGCAAACGACGTGTCATTTCCTGTTTGTGTTGTTCCCCGAGGTATGTGTTATGATAATCGAGGCTGTAGCTGCGGACAGCTTTCATAAAATGTATTAAGACCGACTCATGGAGATCACCCTCACAGCAGAGACCTAAATGGAGAGCGGCAGTCAACTAATGGAAGCAGTCTTTGTCGCATCACGACCGACGGCATGATGATGATGATGATGAGTTTCTATTGAGTGAGATAATTGTTGTAGGTTGATGGCTCTTTTTAAATTTTGGTTTTGGGTATTTATGTGTTATTTTGCTCGCCTCAGTTCAAATTTCGTTAAGAGATGGCGACGATTCCGGAATTATTTTTTTTTAGTTCTGAGGGGTAAATATATTTATTTCTCTGGACAAATTATTTGTTATGAGAACAGACATTGGACTGTAGATGCTCTAGTTAATTGTACTAAATTTATTTTTCAAAAGCTAATTAGCAAATTCTTGGTGGTGTTGATGGTCGTAGGGCTGAAGGAGGCGTTGAGTTATATATATATATATATATATATATATATATAAGTTATATATATATGAAGTGGAATAGCCGAACGGTTAAATATATATATATATATATATATATATATATATATATGGATAGTTATGAGCCCCTTATCGCCTGTAATAAGCTATGTGGTGCTTCCTCTACTATCCCCTCCCCAGATTGGGGGTGGGGCGGGGGGGGGGGTCCGGCATGCACCGATCCACCTCCTGCGCGGGGCTTGACACTCCACTCGTTTGGAAGTTGGATTCTACTAATGCGTCAGTTAGGAGGAACTCAGAAACATTTATTCCCTTCCGAGAATTTATACTTCCATAATTAGACAATGACACAGCATATTAGTTTAAAGTTGGGTTTAATTTCCAAGCACCAGCAGGTAAGTTTTTGATCAGTACAAAGTTCAATTTAGCAACAAGTTCAATTACAGTGAGGTCAAGAACCTTTTAACCCTTGCCCTTAATAATGTCATGTAGGGGTGGGGGGCTGGCAATTTTTCAGGCTAGTCAATGTCCTCCTTGTGCCTGTGTCGATCTGAACTCTCTGCCACCGAACCTGGCCTTATATAGGCTCACAAGGTTGATTAGTTCAGGAATTCGACTGCAGATGGCAGGTCAGTAGCATTAGTTAGGTAATCAGGTGTTGTATGTTCAAAGTGAATATAGGCGTCGCTAGTGTACAAGGCATATCATAGTGTGGCCGTTCCTTGATAGGTGTCAGCATAAGGCCTTCTCAGTTACTATGAGGCTATGGCTGTGTCCGAATGTCAAATTACCCGTGTTGCCGAGCATCACGGACACTGCGTTATGGATAAAAATAATACATATATATGTTGTTATATTGATATATATATACATATATATAAGCATCATTAGCACAGCTTTGAAACATATATTGTATGACAAAGCCTACTCATTATTCCTAAGTAAATATAAAATACCACAGCAATCCTTCGACAATCAATAACTTGCAGTTACATTTTGCACGACACATTTGTTGTTGCTTTCTGTCTACCATATGGACCATTATCAGTTGATGGCTTTTGCATTTTGCACAATATTGCATGAGGCTCCCTCATAAAAACACACTATACGGATAGTCTTATCAGGCAATCACTGAGTGCGTATATCCCAAATGTGTATTGCTATTTGTCTATGCAATTATTCCCCGTCTGGCTATATTATCTCAGAGGATCGATCAACAACGGTTATGGTGAAGAACTGAATCAATCTGGCTCACTTACCATTACTCTGGACGGAGTATGCTCTTAGCCAATGTCATTTGCTAATACAGTACAATACAACCCCGTTAAGCCAAGCTTGGTTACACCAAATGATCGGTTAATCCAAACTTTTGTCGGCAGCCCTGCAAAATACCACCATTTTTCATATAACAAACTTGGTTAAACCAAAGTCGGTTAATCCAAAGTATTGGTTACTCCAAACAAAATTGTCGGGCCCCAGGCCACTTCAAGTATGGTTAAACCAAACTTGGATCTGGTTATAAGGTCATATGAGACTGTGTTATATGATAAATGGTAGTATTTTGGCGGGCCGCCAAACAAGGTTTGGATTAACCGATTGTTTGGTTTAACCGAGCTTGCTTTAACAGGTTTATACTGTATGTACATAGAAAACAATAATCAAAGTATCCACATACATTGTATCTGCATTCATAATGCATCAGCATGTTTGCCAAGCCAAGTGAAAGTCGAAGCCAAAGCGTCGCTAAACTAATGATTGGTTAATCCAAACAAATTTCTAGGGACTTCAAGTTTGGTTTAACGGGGTTATACTGTAATAGGAAAGCAGATATCGATGAAGTAGCTATGCCGATTAAGGGATAGCTAACAAATGAATTGTCTGTTTAGCAAAGGTTTATGGCATGAAGATTATGTAAGTATGGCATCTGAGATATATAGGTATATAGGCATGCATATTATAAGGGTGAATCCATGATAAAAAAGAGTACCACTAATTAATGTGCATGTCACAGAAGCTGATAGGGAATGTACATAAGGAAGAAGGGGATATACTCCTATAATTACTGTAAATCAAATTCCTTATTGAATTGGCTGCACTATTACGTCAAATTAGTATTGAAAAAAAAGAAGAGATTGCACTGAAATGTTTAATTGGTCCGCATCTAAATGAATATATATATATACTACTCTAAATCTATGTACATATCTATCCGTATATACATATATAATACTCTATATTTATAGATATATATATATATGCCTTATATCTGTATATTCATACATACTACTGTGAATCTACATTTGCATAAGATATATAAACATAGATATATGCAGATATCTCTATGTGTATACAATAAAGTGTATATTGTTGGAATTTACTCGTGGTAACAAACTAGAGACAGAGAGGCAGTGGAATTAAACAAGTTTAATACAGAACATAACCTGCAGGCAGGTCGGCATCTTGGCTGGAGAACATATTGATAGCGTGTCTCGCATCATGAGATGGAAAGTCAGTAGCGTGGTACATGGTATCATGATGAGTAGCAAGTGTGTTGATTGGTTAAATCATATCATCGTATCAGTGTCAAATCGTATCATACATGGATTAGTGCTTAGAGATAAGAATGGTTAAATGTTGTTTAGTGTCGGAATAGTGTTTATAGTCAAGAAAGGAGTGAGCAGGAAGCAGGGAAGCCCTCAACCCCTACCCCATTAAGGTCGGGAGGGTGGGTGGGTGAAACGACTGGCAGGAACAGGTTCACGCGGGAGACTGAAGTAGTAAGTACAAGTGTCATGTGTGAAAGTAGTGTGTGTCAGAGAAAGTAGTGCCACGAAACAAGTGAAAGAGTTCCCGCTCGAAAATTATCCATGTTGACATGCCAACATGCGTAATGATGGAGACAATGAGTGTGATACTTAGGTGAGGTCGATATGAATAAATCAGATGAATAACCTGGGACAATGATTAACAATGAGATGCAATGCTTATGTGACGTTTATATGGCTAAAAATATTAAGGTAACTAACCATTACCTAGCATGCTTTATTAAAGAACAATTTAAAGAAAGAGACCTGATATTACTGGGATCCGAGTAAGAATCGAATAAAAGACCCCAATTCGCAGATAACCCTAGTCGGTGGCAACTGTACACTCCACTATTATCGTGGTTGATAATAGGGGATTTTCACTATACACATATAGAGCATTCCCTTTATCCACACGGGTAGAACTGCCTCTCAGAGCTGCCGGCCTCTGTACAGCTACACTCGGGTACCCTTCGCTGTTTGCTGAATGCATCGCATGTCAGGCGCAGATTTGAAGGACCGAGGTGCGTGTTAGGGAAGTCGCGGCGAGCAGTTGGCTGAGGCCTAATGAGATCACAGCCGAGAGAAGACATCTGAACACCGCTTAGTATTAGTAATGTCCGCACAAATGTCATGTCGGCGCCAAAAGCAAATAAATCCACCACCAGGCGGCGCACAGCTTGTAGGTCTGCATGTTATGGTGCTAAAAGGACTTGGCTACGCGGTGGCCGAATCAGTCGAGCTCAGGCCTCCAGTGCGAAAGGTCAGGAGTTCAATTCCCGGTTTGAGTCAAAGTAGTGACTTACAAAATTGATACTTGTCGCTTCCTAGGCAGGTGCTCGGCACAATTAGGATAGGACAAGGACTGATTGGGTCGGTGTCAGGATAATGTGACTGAGTGGGATATCAGCTAATGGTGTTTGTGCTCTGGTGTCCCAGTTAGGCAGGACTATAAAGTCACCATGAGTGCACACTGTCACAAGTCGGTACTGGTCCTGATATAAACATAGGGGTTGCCAGGACGTAAAACTCCAATAATCACCCAACCAACTGACGGACTTGGCTGCAAATGGGTGGTAGCCACCATTTTTAGGGAGGCACACTATGTCTTGTTTACCGGAATTGCAATGGACAGCGGATAGGAGTGGCTGGGGGCGCCGTGCATATATATGTGCGGCGCCTAAACCCTGGAAATCCCGCCCTGAAGATGTGGTTTAATGGGAGAGCAGCAAAGATCAAAGAGGACAGCGGTCACAGTTAGCTCTGATACCATGTGGTTTATGGAGGGCCATGTTCGCATTAAGCAGCCTATAGAGTAGCCAATTAGGGCTAAGTCTGATTGAAAGGACAAGCTACAGTCCGACCTCAGCAATTGATCTAGCGCTCAACAGCATCGGGGTTTTTGTGTTGTTTTTGTTTTTGTAGTGGGTCCAATTTTTTTGTTTTTAAGATATTCTATTACTTAGTTCTGAGCATAATACAATAGATATCAGCATGCTACATATGCAATATAGATACGTAGAGAGAGATCGATGGTCACTGCCTGGATGACCGAAGTAGTACCTAGCTGACTGGTTCCATGACATATTGTGCCCATTCAACTTTCAATAACAAAACAACCAAGTAAACTTGTTGCTGTTAAATCTCTAATGGTTTAGCCAGAAATGATCAAAATCATTCCCGCAATACGATTCGGATGTGCTTCCCGGAAATTAAGAATTCTAAGCATAACGTGTGAAAGAAAATGCATGTTATAAAACATTTCCTATGGGGGGGTGGAAATGACACCGAGAGAAATTGTTGCACGCGTTTATGGGGCTGTCACACTACGACGCTTCTCACTGGCGACCCGTCGACGTGTTGCATTTTTGGGGAAACGTCAGGACGCGTCGAGACACATTAGCGGTGCGTTACCGGCGCGTTTGCGGCGTGTTGGTACACGTCGGTACACTATCTTTGACGTTGACGGTCGGCGGACAACGTCGGCACGCGTTATTGGTTGCTGAGTGTTTTCAACATGTCAAAGAAAAACAACGACCGGCAGCACCCACAAATATATGGGACGCGCCGGAAGAGCGTTATTCGAACGCTAGGCAGACGCTGTGTGTGCGGGTGGGTCATCTCCACACGTTGCACCAAATGGTTGTTTTGTTATTTTACATCCTACCAACATCTAAGGTCATATGAGCATGTCACGCCAAACTTTTTGTTGTTGTCCTCACTCGTCAAAACCGGTTGGCCCATATTTCCCCTAAATCTTTAACGTTTCTCGACGCTTTAATTTTATTTTCAACGCTGACGGTTCGCCGGTGAGAAGTGTCATAGTGTGACAGCCCCATACCAATGTGATGATGTATACGGCTCTGAGTCGGTTTGGTCTTTTGTCTCCGGTTGTCTTAGTTTGTTCCTCCAAGAAGTATATTTCCAATGCGCCATCATACCTAGATGAGTAGATACTGCTCCAGCATTTACTGGCACAAATACAATGTTGTGTTCCTAGATGTGGTTCTAACTCACGAGTCTCGGGTTGCTTTCACGGACCTCTTTCTTTTCTATCAGACGAGACATGTCATGTTTGCTAAATATCACCCGAGTATATGTTTATTTCACAAACTGTTTTTATTACTGAGAACAAACTAATATAGGAAGAGGACATACATTGGAGAGGACACCTGTAATTATATGACTGCAGGTCTCCGTCAACCTCCATATGTGTGCACAGAATAGTTCTTTATTTGACAGAATGAGCTAGCATTAGAGGCCGAATAGGGTATACATCAGCAAGAAGAGGATCTGTAAGTTAAGATATATGTTACATATGTATGTTTTTGTTTTTTTTGTGGGTTTTTTTGTGACAAGTTTTGTATTCTGCCCATAACGTATAAGCTCCGTGAGGGTGCTTGATTTTAACGCTGGACAGCTGTGATACTGGATTAGTCTAGTTCCGCACTCAGGAGTGAATACCTTTCTTGGGCCAACCTTTGCGGTTTTGGGTGTTAGTAGTTTCTATATTAGTTTTTTTGAATTTTCAAAGTTTTTTCCTAACCTGTATATGATAACTTAGCCTACTATGTACATCTACGCAGATGCCATACAGGCCTGAAGGAGAGGATCCCATCCCATTGTGGTTTGTTACAGCATCCTTTCACCCATCGCCTGTCCTTAGATAGTACACCAGTGTGCCAGAACACCCCTGTACTTGTTCGAATCGTTCCTTTGGTGTCCTTGCTTTTGAATCCAGATTGTGGGTCAGAGAGCAATGAATTTATTTTGTTTGACAAAGCTGGGGATCCTTCTAATACAATACAAATTATATATTAGCTTAACAAAGCTGGGTTTCCTCCTAATCCAATATAATCCATATAACTATATATGTATTTATATAGAGATCTTTCGACACATTTATAAATATATATATTTATATTTTCATAGAGAGTATAGTATAGATATATACGAGGAGAAATTAGAATGACAGGATTTGGAAATGACAGTGTCGGTGCACTACAAATTAAGTTACAGACAAAATCTTTTCGACATTATGTTCTCTGTGGCGGAGTGGTTAGAGTGTCTGACTTTTTTCTAGGTCGGACTCCTAATCTGAAGGTCAGTGGTTCGATTCCCTGTGCCCCCACCTCTGCCAATTTGGATTTCCACGGCTGTGTATAACATACAGCGTCATCAAAGGCCGGTTGCTCTCATACCATGTCTATGTGATGTGGGAGGTTAAAAAATCCCTTGGGTCGGTAAAAGTGTAGGCTCGGGCTTTCTATCGAAAAACTGTCTAATGGTGAAAACAAGCCTATTCAGGCTTATCCATGATAGGCAGTATAAATCTTCAAGAAAAAAAAGAAAATGCTACTTATTTGGTGGGTACAATTCTACTAAATGCAGTGATGAATAAGACAACCTACCGGAATGTTAGTAAAATATAAACCTATACAAACAATTAAGCCGCACGCAATGACGGCCTTTACGAGTTAACCAACTCTTTCCTGCAACTGCGAGACAAATAATTGGGAAGCCAATATGCCTGTGTGTCTCCTGATGACACTAGACTCCTAAACAACAACCTGCTCCACAGTGAAGCTGCTTGGGGGTATTAGCTTGTTCACCTTTAGAAGCCCGACTTCATCATATGAAACAGATCCATGCTGACAGGCTGGCTTAGCAAATCCCAGTCTAGTCCAGCTTTGCCATTTTTATTATGAGCTCTTTCGAAGTTTTACTATCACTTCTACTGAATACAGTACATACGGATTAGAATAACGTTTACCTGCTACGATCCTCCCCCCCCCCCCCCCTAAGAAGAAAAAGACACACACAATATCAGTATATCCTCACTATTCAGGAGTCCCCACTCCCGATGTCTGCTAATTAGTTCGTACAATGCCTGCATGCTGTTTTTGATTAAGAAATGAAGTATCTGTGTGTTATGTTAGTCTCACGTATTGGTGTTACGGTGCCACTACTAAATCTTGCAACTGGGTGTAGCCCATATACAATACGAGATGTCGGTTTGCCATTTCGATATTAAATCCTGCCATTTCCTCACACTCTTCCTTACACAAAATAAGATATAGGTCTTCATTAAATGTTAGTTCGACCATTAATCGAATACGAAGGGACACTTTCTATCGAGCTACTGGCAAAGGCCCTATAATACTAAGAAGGCTCACTCAGCCTGTATTGTGTAATCAAAATGATCAAACCCACCACTTGGTGCGCTGGCTGTTGGTTAAACAGGTGCTATAGTATATGTATAAATGTATATATGAATGTGAAAGATGTGTGATGATGGCAATGCTGATGATGATGCTGATGGTGATGTGTATTTGTTCATAGCAATTTCATATTGATCGATATTCATACTTACCTATCTCATGTATAATATAATTGTATGTGTTTACATGTGAAACACCAACCAGCAGCTGGGCTGATCAAACCCACCACAATGTGGCACTGCAAAATTTACATTACCATGGGAGAGATAGGGAGTGAGCCGTCTTAGTATTATAGGGTCTTTGCTACTGGTTATCCCAACGAACACACCTATGATATGTCCATTATCTAATACCCCCAAACACCAACATAACTTTGATTTGAACCCACCTTTTGCACTGCTGGTATTAACAGAATTTACTAACAACTTACTGCACAATATAAATAATACCTAACTCCTCTTGATATATACTACTAACAATAAGAACAACAATTGACCGTACTCAGACACGTGCTGCCTCAGAGTCATTTCCGGAAATGTATGTGCTGTGATTTGCAACGCCCCACACTTTGCACCGAGTAGTAGTTAAATCTACATAGTCTCATGAAAGCATCACATTTACAACACCAAAACAAGTATCAATATTTGATTCTACATATCCATCTGAGATACTGGTGCATATAGTAAACATGTGCTGCTGCATAGAAGGACATACTGAGCTAATTTAATAGAAGAGATGACTGCATATGCCTGTGGACTCAGTTTTGGCATGCCTGCCAATATTAATTTGGTATACTCTTCGACCAAAGTTCACCATTTCAAATAAAGGTTATTTAAATGTAATATGAGGTAGATTTTCTACTTTGTCTTGAATATTTATACTGCCTATCATGGATAAGTCTGAATAGTGTTGTTTTCACCATTAGACAGATTGTTGACAGAAAGCCCGAGCCTACACTTTTACTGACCTAAAGGATTGTTAACCTCCCGCCCCACATAGACTTGGTATGAGAGCAACTGGCCTTTGATGACACTGTAAGTTATACACAGCGGCGGAAATCCAAATTGGATTATAACAATCAAGTTAATATAATTATCTCAGAAAAATGACCTAACCTCAAACGATCGGACGATGGAACTTTAATAGTCATTATACTATTAGACCCAATAGATCCAAAAAGAACAATTTAAAGGAACGGCAGGAAGTTAACAAATATATATACAATAGACAACGCATGATCCGCCAGCCAACAATTCGACCCAACAGTTTCCCTAATCGGATTTTTGCCATCTGGGATGTTTGCCAGACAAATACATTCACACACAATGATCGAAATAATGCACAGTAATATATGCACACACTAACACAAGTACACACACTAACACATGCAAGGTCATGTGTAGACACATGTGCACTCACCCCATGCATGCATGTATACAGGTGCACACTCTGGTACACAAGCATACAATGGCATAATTCTGGTTTGCAAACGTTCCGGCTGGCCAAACCCCAGGCATGAATGGGTTGCATGGCAATTATCGGTTGGCAAATAGCTGAGGGCAAATATCATGCTAACCATGTATGTATGCATAATGTGCAATTGTTTTATTTCGTAGTTTATATTGGTATTTTTTCTTAAACTGTGAAATTGAAGACATACACCAAATTAAAATTCCAAGATGTAATAAGCACAACTAAAATAAATGACTTTTTAATGTCAATGCCAAGTTTCCTAGATTTACTTAGGAAAAGAGCACTTCACATATATAAATACACGAAGGACTATTTATGTACATCAATAGTTCTTTTCCAAAACACAGTCTCCTAACTTGGTATTGGCATTGCGGACCCATTTTTTTTTTAGATTGCCGCTTATCGAGTTTTGGAAAATAACTCACTGTCTTTTGCTGATTAGCTCTTGATAGTTTGTTCTGATTATTATGCGTGTACAGCTCCGAAAATAGACCCCCCCCCCCGCAGGGTGATGTCAACGCTATCATATTTGATGCATGAATTAAAATCAAATCAAATCTGAATCATTATTACTTTTATTGTTTACTACCTGTTCTCAACCTGCTGCTAATTAATGCTACACTCGGTTATATCCAGTTCACGAGTGGCCGGACGGTGCTCCTATTAATATGAAGTCAGGCTACTCAAGTCTCAGTCGAAAAGGTGGCTGACATTTCAGGCGAGTTCCATCGGCCGATAGCCACATTATGACAGCACGCCTTGGAGATTCGCAATTGAGAGGTTTTGTCTGATAGTGTGATATCACCTTTTAAGTGCTGACTCTGCGGATCTATGACATTTTGGTCTTAACCAGACGTTGTTAGCTGCACGCCACCGAGTAGATAATGTTCAGCGAAATCAAATATATGTTGTTGTACTTATTACTAATATTAGTTGATTAAGCGAGGGGAATTTCAATCGTGGACGATTGGTCTTCCTCATTCCACTACTCCTTGACCTATCCTAATAATGCCGAGCCCCACGCTATGGAGCGACAGCTAGCCCCCCCTTTCATATTTACCTCAGTGGTCGAACCCGTGAGATCGAATCCAACGACCTAGCAAAACGGGAGACGGACACTCTACTCATTCGGCCATCTGGTCTGGTCATCACTCTGTCTAGAATTCATTATATTGCAGGTTGCTATGCGTATATACCACAATGGTGTTTGTAACTTTCTACTTTGACGGTTTAAATTTGAGAGCATACCGGATAGCAATATTAAAACTCCACAACTAAGCCCCCCTCCCCCACCCCACCTGACAGCATTGCTGCCAGACGTTGTGACCGAATGAGTAAAGCTGAGATTCCTTCTACGTGGTATGCGGCATGCAACATGCGGCATGCGGTATGCGGTATGCGAATGGGAAGATTCCTTCTACACGGTATGCGGCATGCGGCAGACGGCACATGACTGGCTATATTTAAAAAATAAAAATAAACAAGTATACTCCATACTGCACTGTATATGGCCTAATACGGCATGTATATCCATGTACCTCTTGGTACTGCACCTTGAGGTTCTTACCTTTATAATTACCAAATTATAGATAAGTATTCATATTTGTGTGGCTCTGGTAGCATTTTTACCAACCCGAACCCCCACCACAACCACTACCATATGTTTCCACTCAGCAGCCTTGACAACCCCCCTCCCTGACCCTTGTCCCGGCTGTCCGTAATTATCAGTCGCCTCCTCCAGCCTTATATCAATGGACAAATGCGACTGATGCTTTTCTATTCGCACCCCGTGTCGCATGCCGCATGCCGGACCGATCGCTACAGGGACCGATCGAGTTGTCGCATTCGCATTCGCATTCGCATTCGCATACCGTGTGTAAGGCTTGCAGCCCATTGACTTCAAGGCATTTCGATTTTTTGCTGCATTCGCATTCGCATACACATAACGCATACCGCGTGTAAGGAATCCTAGCTTTAGACTTAGAGCGTCCGTCTCCCATGTTGGTAGATCATGGGATCGTGGGTTTGAACCCTGGTCCAGTCAAACCAGTGACTTAAACGTTGATACTTGTCGCTTCCTAGTCAGGCACTCAGCATTATTAGGATAGGGCGTCATCAGTGCGCACTGCCACAAGTCAGTAACCATCCTGATATGACATTAGATGTTGCTAGGACCTAAAGCAACAACAAGCAAACGACAGCATTGCTAAGAACTAATATTGGGAGTAGCGATACAGGGGATAGCCTGTTCTAGAGAAAACGGTTCATATATTTCCACCACCAAAACCCCGTCCTTTCTGATGGCACTGGCAAGAATCCAGTCTTGTATGTGTCAACAAACTGTGCATTCTCTTTGACAAAGGCTTGAATAACTATCTCTGTAAAGTTACATAATATGACCACCGGATCTAAAAGCTATTTACGACTACAGAGGTGTTAGGTTTTGGTTACCTTTAATAAACATTGGGTCGACATTCATATTCATATATATTCCTGAATATATATATCCCATTTATCGTCATATCTATGCCATCAGATGCATATTAATAGCCATAGTGATATTCATATTAATATGTAAATTCATATGAGTATGAATAATCATATACACATTCATATAAACATTCATATATATATAATCAGGTTCATATTGATACACATATCCATGTAGATATACGTGCATATCAATATGCAGGTATATATATGCATATGTATATATAATATTATGTGCATGTATGCATGTCCATAGGCAAATACATATATATACATATATATACTTATATATATATATTCATATAAATATACATTTTTGCATATGTGAACATATATATATATGTAGTGGTCTGCACTGACCTCTCAGGCAAGCAGCCGCATAGACAGGTAGGCGTGGGTAGTGTGTTGATATCAGGGAACCTAGGTGGTGTAATGGTTAGCACACTGGCCCGGAATGCAAAGAGATGTGGGTTCGAGTCCCGCTCTAGGCACAATATTTCCCATTTTCATCACCCCCACGACACTGGTGCCGTGACCAGGATCCTGTACAAGCTACAGCCTGTATAGTTGTTGAACCTACCCTGTGTATGTAAGTGCGTTGCATTGCCTGTATGTATGTAATTGTAAGCATTAAAAGACTTACAGCTCCAGGGGGACGAGTGTAGTGGTCTGCACTGACCTCTCAGGTAAGGAGCTGCATAGACAGGTAGGCGTGGGCAGTGTGTTGATATCAGGGAACCTAGGTGGTGTAATGGTTAGCACACTGGCCCGGAATGCAAAGAGATGTGGGTTCGAGTCCCACTCTAGGCACAATATTTCCCATTTTCATCACGCCCACCACATATATATATACACACGTAACGTATACATATATATAATTGTAGCATTGCTACTCTATCTGCTTCCTAGTTTGCGTATATAATATTTGCTCCCAATGGACAAGTATCCGTTAGTGACGCCAATGTAATCCTTTTATGACACCTGTCAAACACGGCAGAGGGGTCAGTGCTGGTCTGAAAGTAACTGTCATTTACAAATCAGTTCCCAGTTAACGCGTGTCACCTTCTATAAGCCTGGCCACAAATCCCATTTCAAAGCGCGTCCAGAAGGAGAACTATTTTTTTCTAAGTGAAGACCAAGCATTGGAAAGGACACAAATATGACATTCCTAATAAAGAAATTCAAGTTTATCCTTCTAGCAATGTAAACACACTCTTTTGTGTGTATGTTTATTTAATGACCCCCTCCAGGCCGCACCAGCAGAAAAAATAAACATCCGCTATTGGGGGTCATACAATGGTTAAACAAAATTACATTTAAAACAGGTAAAATAGAGCACAGAAAGGTAAGGCAAAAGAGCATACAACTGTGGTAAGATCACACGTGGTATATGATAAATGGAAAGAACAGTAAAATACATTTCAAGTTAAAAATGGAAAATGTAAACACAGCAGTCGTTAGGCAGGCGTCCAAGGGGGGCGCTCTAATCGGAACAGGATCAGGGTCACGTCCAGGCACTGGATCGGGTGAGCATTACCCCACGTGTGTGCTAGTAGCTAGGCATATACATTGCTGCACAGGCCGGGAAGCTGTCGTCTACGTAATAGCCGATGTATGGGCGGCGCTGGTGGTGGTGGCGGCGGGTTGTGTTGGTGAATTGTGGTGGTGGGTTGTTGGCAGTAGTGGGTGATGGTGGCAGCGGTGGTGGGTTATGGGGCTGGGTTGGGGGTAGATAAAGCATTCACCCTGTACTCGCAGTACACATGTGAATACCACCCCTATATAAAAGCTGTCGAAAAAGCGGGGAAATAAAATGAGAGCCTAAATACACAATCTAAAAAGCAATATTCATTCTATACATGTCTTAATATTTCCCTGCTACCTTTGAGTTGATAAATATAATAAAACATCTAGTTTAATAGAATTTAAAAGTGAAATCGACGGCGTTCTATGGCCGCCATCTTGTTTATTTGCATTCTCTCCCATTTCACCAAATCTGTGCTGATATAAGTACCCATTTGATACTGGAGGTGGCCATTCTACTTTCTGTTCCATACTAAGGCTATTTTTGCCCGTATTTATACTACGTTGCCGTTTACCTGTGTACTGCGAGTACCGGGTGAATCTGTTATCTTGGTTGGGTGGGGTGGTGGTGATGGTGGCAGAGGTGGTGGGTGGTGGTGGGCGGTGGTGGGTTGTGGGGGGTGGGTTGTGGTGGTGGCGATGGGTGGGGGTGGTGGTGGCTGCGGTGGTGGTGGTGGTGGGTGGTGGTGGAGGTGGCAGTGGTGGTGCTGATAGTGGGTGGTGGTGGGTGGTGGTACTAGCGGTGGTGGATGGTGGTGGGTTGTAGTGCTGGCGGTGTTGGTGCTGGTGGTGGGTGGTGGTGGTGGTGATGATGGTTGTGGTGGCGATGGGGAAAGAGGGGTTACTCTGGGAAATTTGGTGGTGTTGGCGGCGGGGGGTAATGGTGGTGGTGGGGGTGAGCGGTGGTGGTTGGTTGGTGGCGGTAAATGGGTGGTAGTCGTGGTGCTAGAGGTATTGCTATGGAAAATCTAGTGCCAGGTCTGACCCATCGCTGACCCGGGGCACCAGCGTCAGCCTGAGGTGTCCACACAGAGATGGGTGCCGCTGACCCCTTAATCCTGCTGACCCCTTCACGCCGAGCTGCTCAGGGCCATGGGCGAGCGGGCCCTGATCTCATCAATTCGCTGGTTATTCCCGCCTAAAAACACACAAATAACAGCCGGGACTGACAGAGAATGTGTAAGCCGTCGGCTCTACCGACTCGGCAATTACCCTATGTATACATGCCCACACAGTGCATGCGGGTCATTCTGTGAAACTGTTTGTGTATTTGTTTGTTGTTGTTTTATGTCCTAGCAACATCTAAGGTCATATCAGGACGGGTACAGACTTGTAACAGTGTGCACTCATGGCAAATTTATAGTGTTGTCCCACTGGGAAACCAGGCCGCCAGCACCATGACCCGATATCCCTCAGTCACATTATCCTGACACTGAGCCAACCATTCCTTGCCCTACCCTAACAATGCCGAGCGCCAGGCTAGGAAGCGACAAGTATCACTTTTTAAGTCATTGGTTTGACTCGACCAGGGTTCGAACCCACGACCCCAGGATCTACCAACACGGAAGACGGACGCTCTAAGTTACCTCATTCGGCCATCCCGTCTGGTAGTTGCAAATGTGTCATGTCCACCATGTGACGGGCTGTAATAATATGCTTTTACATTCTGTCACTGTACACTGCACGGTATGTTATCATACTATGATGTCAATTGTCAATTGGCAAATGCTCCACATACATTACAACCTGTACCTATTATAATGTGATTTTACGTTCCTGTCAATGTGTCAATGTGCCATGTATAGAGAACGACACGCTATACTAATATGCTTTTAAATTATCTAATTTTGGAAATGTCCAGAATACAGTGTGCAGTATGCTATAATAATCTGCTTTGAAAATCACATTTTAATGGCCTTTCTCAAATTTATCAGAGCGGTGCATGCTACTTTGATTTTAGCTGTACATGCACAAGCATGAAGTAATTGTTTAAAAGGTTAACTATATGGTAGCCGGTAAAGCACAGGGGGAACTTAGTGGTTAAGCGGGCGCGCCCATCTCTATGGGTAATCAACGAGATTGCATCCAGAGGTCGCCCCTAGGGATAGCAACAAGTGTGCCTTCAAGACAGCAATATGATTAGGCAAAGTATCACAAACAGGAACAGCCGACACGACAGGCAATGGCGGTGGATCTTACCGGGTACCTTCGGATTTTGTGTTCGGTGTATCCTAATCAAATCAAGTTCCTCTACACATCGTTGATATAGTAAGTGTCTATGGAGGGAAAGGAGGGATATTCTGGGTTATTATACTCGTAT
This sequence comes from Branchipolynoe longqiensis, assembly GCA_030323885.1. Classification (NCBI taxonomy): domain Eukaryota; kingdom Metazoa; phylum Annelida; class Polychaeta; order Phyllodocida; family Polynoidae; genus Branchipolynoe; species Branchipolynoe longqiensis. The sequence continues at coordinate 70,338,972 of CM059191.1, forward strand.
AATTCTTATACGGAATATATTAGATATCCTGGTAGAATCTATTTTATATAGGTCAAATTGCGTTTTAGGGTAAAGGGTTAACTTTCGAGATATTTAAAGTGAGACCCTGGTGCGTTAACTTGCAGCTGCCTATATTGGACGTCATAGGGTCCAATGGTTAAATGTTCTATTCAAGTGATATTTCCTCCTGGTATGCAGCAATAAGTAATATACAGGTATATAAGTTGGGTGTGTTTGATCAAATCTAGATAAAAGATTCACCCTGTACTTGTAGTACACGGATGAATGAAACCATAGTCTAAATACGGGCAAAAATACTTTAGTATGGAACAGGAAGTAGAATGCCTGGTTCCAATATCATATGGCTACTTATATCGGCACAGGTTTGGTGAACTGGGAGAGAATGCAAATAGACAATATGGCGGCAATAGAATGCGATCGATTTCACTTTTAAATTCTATTAAACTGTATGTTTTATTATATATTTCAACTCAAAGGTAGCAGGGAAATATGAAGACAAATAAAAAGAATAATTGTTGCTTCTTAGATTGTGAAATTAGGCTCTCATTTCATTTCTCCACTTTTTCGACCACTTTTATATATGGTTGGTATTCACCCGTGTACTGTGAGTACATGCAGGTATGCAGGTATTGCAGCTATAGCAATACCTCAGGGAGTTTGATGCCCCTGCCTTGCAGAATTGTAAACCACTGCCTTGTGGTACAGGTTCTTGACAGAACCGAAGGCTAAGGGAGCAAACCCTAAACAGAAAACCATCTCACTGTGGCAGCATTAAGGGCGGTTGATGTATGGAACTCCCAACATCTCCCGACCAGCCACTCAAATAGTTTTGCACCTGTCTTGACATGTTCTTGCCGGTGTGAAACCTCTATTTGCTCCCCGAGAGAGTGTCGCTGGTAACTTACAAAAGCCAGCAGCACTTCAACACTTTTGCAGGCAGCTTTCATGAAATGTAAACCTGAAGCTGAGAGACATTAAGACCGACTCATGGATGCAACTCTCACAGCAGAGAGCTAAATGGAGAGTGGCAGTCAAGTAATGAAAGCAGTCTTTGTCGCATCGCCGGGATGATGATGATGACTGTGAGTACAGGGTGAATCCTTTATCTATATCAAATCTAGGCAAAAAGACAATATGGCGGCGATAGAATGCCATCAATTTTACTTTTAAATTCTATTAAACTGTATGTTTTATTATATTTACTACTTTGGTTTTAAGAATGTGATCATTTCATCGGACAATGCAACGTTCACATAAGATGAAATCAGCTATGATATTTAGATTGATTGGTTGTTTGCTGCCATTTGTTTACGTCCTGGCAACATCTAAGGTCATAGCAAGCCGGGCAATGATATAGAGAAGAGATATTTCTGTAAGATTATAGAGTCTCACACTTACACGTGCGCAAATTTAAAATTGAATATCTATGGTATTATATTACAAATCCATTACTTACTATTCTAACTTCATGTTTTATTGAATTCATTTCCTGACGGCCAACGAAGTTTGGATTATGAACAAAGATCAGTAAATTAAGCAGATATATGAATATGAAGAGCTCAGGGGTGAAACCACCTACACGTTAATTAAAAAAATGAGTTTAAAGGAAGGATTATTATCTGAAAAACGTTTAAAGCTCACTAATTCCACTTTTTATGTGATCACATGGTTACGGGGAAAGAACCAAAACAGTAGGAATATAAAAATATATAGTTTTTGAAGGTTTGATTCCAATGTTTCTCTGCATTTTTGGATTGGCGTGTACGTGGCATTGCGCCTGAGCTCTTCATATAAATATATATATACATATATATAGTATCAGAGGTTGAGAAGGCTATCAATGATCTAAAGGCAGGTAAGGCTCCTGGAAGTGACCAGATAACATCAGAAATGATAAAAGGACTAGATGAAGTGCGGATTCAAATCATTCATAAGCTAGTAACTGACATCTATGAGACTGGATTTATACCATTGAATATGAATGAATCCATATTTGTACGAATCCCAAAGAAGCTAAAACCAACATTGTGTACTGAGTACAGAACACTAAGCCTGATGAGTCATATGTTGAAGATGATCCTGAAAATAATTTTACTGAGAAACAGACATAAAATTGAAAAACAAATTAGTAACGTACAAATTGGGTTTATATCTGGAAGAGGTACACATGAAGGGATTTTCAATATCAGAATGATTTGTGAACGTTATTGTGAAGTGAACTAGGATGTTTATGCCTGCTTTATTGACTATGAGAAGGCCTTCGACCGAGTCAATCATGAACTGTTAATCAAATGTTTACAAGATATTGGTGTCAATGGCAAAGACATTAAACTAATTGTGAACTTATACTGGACACAACGTGCATTTATAAAAATGGAGCAGGGCCTATCGGATGAAGTTATGATTAAACGAGGAGTTTGACAGGGGTGTGTATTGTCACCATGTCTATTTAACCTGTACACAGAGATGATTTTCAGACACATTGAAGATTGCAAGGGAGTGACAATAGGTGGCATGAACGTCAACAATCTTAGATATGCCGATGACAGTGTAATACTAGCAGACAGTGAGAAAAACCTACAAGATATAGTGAATAGAATCAATAAAGCTGGAATACTATTCAACATGAAGATGAATGCCAGGAAGACCAAAACAATGGTTATAAGTAAAAAGACAGATAAACCAAATGTCAACATAACCATAGATGGCACAAACATAGAACAAGTATCCGAATTCATATATCTCGGACAAAAGATTACAAATGATGGGAGATGTGAGGAAGAAATTAAAAGAAGGATAACAATAGCCCGAACATATAGAATATATATATACATATATAAAATATGCAGACATAAACAAGTAACGGGAAAGGGATAATTGAAAACACACGCATAACCTCTGGATTATGTTTCTGAAAAGCTGTCCAAACTTTGTTCCTCTCTCTCCAGAGAGATGGAGAATGTGCGCTGCGGCGAACTGCTTTCGCTGAATTCAGCCCAGTCAGCCATATTCGTGGCAACGCGGTACATCTAACAGGCGGGCAGCTAATGGATGACCCCTCCGAGAGCTGAGCCTGTTCCCGGCGGCCAGTCTTTGCAAAACCGTAGTTACCGGTGGGGTGTGGGGCGGTCTCCTTCAGCGCCAGGGCCACGTGACCGACGTCACACATATCGCTATACACCGGGTACCAGCGCCAGCCTGAATCAAGCGGCGGCGGAACTATCAAGGGGGGAGCAGGGCGAAGGGATTATATCATATCAGGAGCTGCCCTGCCGCACACCCGGATGTCAGCACGTCAGATCCTGCGTGCGCACCAAGTCTTACCTTGGATGGTTGGTTGTTGGAGTTATACATGCTCTCAACATCTAAGGTCATATCAACACGGATACAGTCTTGTGCCCTTGCTCACTCATCATTGTGAGTTTATAGTTCTGCCCCACTGGGAAATTAGGCTTGATTGATTGATTGGTGGTTGCTTTACGGTGTGTCCGCAGCATAGGCCATATTCACAGCGAGAAATGTGTGTTTTTGTTCAAACCATCGCTTTTACATGTCAAAGCATACAATCAATTCTGTGCCAACGGACGGGAAATTAGGCCGTCAGCACCATGACCCAATATCCCACTTAGTCACAGCTATTTGTGTATAATCATAAGACTTAAGCCATAAAGTGCTGACACCAGGGGGTCATTGTTGTCGTTTACATTGACCTCCCAGGGAAGACATGACATAAAGGGCGCATTCCATATACGCGTAATGCGTAATGCGTTATGCGTTACGCGTTATGCGTTATGCGAATGCCAGCATTCCATATACGCATAATGCGTAATGCGTTATGCGTTATGCGTTATGCAGTGAAGTATATAAAAAGTGTGTGTGACTATGTGTCTCTGTGTGTGTCTCTATGTGTGTGTCTGTGTCTCCGTGTCTCTGTGTGTGTCTCTGTGTGTGTGACTCTGTGTGTTCTGTGTGTCTGTGTGTGTGACTCTGTGTCTCTGTGCATGTCCCTATGTGTGTGTCTGTGTCTCCGTGTCTCTGTGTGTGTCTCTGTGTGTGACTCTGTGTGTGTGACTCTGTGTCTCTGTGTGTGTCTCTATGTGTGTCTCTGTGTCTCTGACAAAGAGACACACACAGACACATATACACACAGAGACACACACAGAGACACACACAGAGACACACACAGACACATATACACACACAGAGACACACACAGAGACACAACACAGAGACACACACAGAGACACACACACAGACACACACACAGAGACACACACACAGACAGAGACACACACAGAGACACATATACACACACAGAGACACACACACAGACACACACAGAGACACACACAGAGACATACACAGAGACACACACACACAGACACACACACAGAAACACAGAGACACACACAGAGACACAGAGATACACACACAGACACACACGCAGCAACAGAGACACAAAGACACAGACACACAGAGACACAACACAGAGACACACACACAGAGACACACACAGAGACAGACACACAGACACACACAGAGACACACACAGACACAGATACACACACAGACACACAGACACAGACACACACACAGACACAGAGACACACACACAGACACACACAGACACACACAGACACACACAGACACACACAGACACAGAGACACACACACAGACACATATACACACAGATACACACACAGAGACACACACACAGACACAGAGACACACCACAGAGACACACACAGAGACACACACACAGACACACACAGAGACACACACACAGACATACACACAGACACAGAGACACACACACAGACACAGAGACACACACACAGACACACACACAGACACACACACACAGAAACACAGAGATACACACAGAGACACAGAGATACATACACAGACACAGACACAGACACAGCAACAGAGACACAAAGACACAGAGACACAGACACACACAGAGACACAGAGACACAACACAGAGACACACACACAGAGACACACACAGAGACAGACACACACAGACACACACAGAGACACACACAGAGACACACACAGAGACACACATAGACACAGATACACACACATAGACACACACACACAGACACAGAGACACAACACAGAGACACACACACAGACACACACACACATACACACACAGACACACAAACAGAGACATGCATATAGACACAGATACACACACAGAGACACACACACAGACACACACAGAGAATGGGACGGTCCAAACATGGCTCAGTTTAGCTTGCTTAGAGGGATGTTAGGACCGTCCCAAATATGAAGACTGCTTCCTCACAGGTCCGCCCCATAAACCTACATGTTTGCACCAGCTGTCCGTAATTATCAGTCGCCTCCTCCAGCCTTATATCAATGGACAAATGCGACTGATGCTATTCTGTTCGCACCACCTTGTCCCGGCTGTCCGTAATTATCAGTCGCCTCCTCCAACCCTATATCAATGGACAAATGCGACTGATGCTTTTCTATCCGCACATCTTTTACGCATTACGCATTACGCACCGATCGCTACAGGGACCGATCGGGATAATGAATTTCTGACGCATTCGCATTCGCATTACGCATTACGCGTGTATGGAATGTAGCTCATAGGTTTCAAGGCGTTTCGATTTTTTGTCGCATTCGCATTCGCATTCGCATTACGCATTACGCGTATATGGAATGCGCCCTTAAGCATGTATCCCTATATAGGGTAATCAATGTAATTGCACCATGGAGGTCTATATAAACTAGTGGTTGGAGCGGTTCCAACCGAATGACATGGATCTGGGGTTGAACACCGCTCGAGATGTGACTTCCATTTGTTGGCCATACATACCCCACACACCTATATCATTCTGGGAATACATTTGGTTCTTTCGGTTCTTTTCGGCAACACCAATTCTGTGCATCTCAACATCGGTAAATAGATGGATACATATTTAAATCAGTATATGAGCCTGTCTCAAAAGGTACTAGCTCTTCGATTTTTTGTCCACAGTAACGATGGACACAAAACAGCACAGAAACGGTTACACTGAAAACACAAGGACATTTGCTCCAAATCAATATGTATTCTATTGGGATTATGAAACATCATGTAAAAAACAAATCTGTTTATCCTGAGCAAATGCATAAGTAGATAGTGTCTTGATTGTTACTATAGACAAAGTGTTGTCCCATATTGCTTAGCACATTTTGAGACAGTCTCATAATCATATATATACATATGGATTCCTAAATATAACTGTATCGGAAATACTCTGAAACTGGATACCATATTTGGTAACCATGTTACGATGGTGATAATTAATTCTATCTTTTTGTAGTCACAAATCAAATTGCAAATTTTGCCTCTGTGTTCTAAGTACGTTAGCTATACTACATATATTTAATTTATCCCACAAAATGTATGGAAAGAATATTGTTGTGTGATATAATGCTAAAGTTTGAAAAATTCTACACCATACATGAAATGAAATAGCCTTTTTTTCAACTTCGACATATGCAGACCATGGAAACCTTCTTAAAACATAGATTATGCTATGATTTCGAATGTTTTCCGCTACTGTCTGGTAGGTTTTCACTTTTGGTTTCCCTGTCAATCTTTAGTGTCCCAGTTTCACAGAAAGCAGCCGGAATGGCCAAATGGGTTAGAGCTTCCGTCTCCCGTGCTGGTAGATTGTGGGGTCGTGGGTTCGAACCCTGGTCGAGTCAAACCAATGACTTAAAAATTGATATTTTTCGCTTCCTATCCAGGCGCTCGGCATTATTAGGACAGGGCAAGGACTGGTGTGCTCAGTGTCAGGATAATGTGACTGAGTGGGATACCAGGTCATGGTGCCAGCAGCCTGGTTTCCCAGTGGGACAGCACTATAAAGTTGCCATGAGTGTGCACTGTCACAAGGCAGTACCTGTCCTGTTATGACCTTAGATGTTGCTAGGACGTAAAACAACAACAAACAAATACACAAACAGTTTCACAGAATGACCCGCATACACTGTGTGGTCATGTATACATAGGGTAATTCCCGAGTCGGTAGAGCCGACTGGTAGAGTGGGGCAGCACTATAAAGTCGCCATGAGTGTGCACTGTCACAAGTCGGTACCCGCCCTGATATGACCTTAGATGTTTCTAGGATGTAAAACAAAAACAAACAACAACATTTGCAACTTGATATCGAAGCCAAAGCACAGAACAAAATGGCACATTTGGAAATTGACAGCAATGTCAAAGAATAATATTAGTACAGCACATCTGACAGTGCATGCGGCACAGTTGCCAATTTACAGCAGGCAAAAGCATATTACCATAGCATGTCGCAGGGTGTACACAATACATTTTCAAATTGACGGATTATAAAATCATTGTATCATACTATGTCACGTAGTGTGGAGTCTGTGCATTTTTCCCATACGTTTCATCCATCTAATCATGTGACGTCACACACTCTAAGGGTAGCCTGTCTGATTTGAGCAATTCCCGAAGTTCCTCTTATGGAGGTAGTCATTACCGGGATGTGAAGATTCTCACTGTAACGATAACCCCCATGCACACCCACCCGCCCCCCAAATAAAACCGACAAGAACAACCATACACACTTCCATTTTGGTCGCAGGGTCCGGCCTCACCCCCCCCCCCCCGACCCCCTTCATACCTATGCAGGCCGTTTTATATAGGCTCCATAGCTGGAGCAGTAGACAACCCTGCCCTAGACGATAGTAGCACCCTCAGTGTTCAGGTAATATACGCTTGAATGCATATCCTTGGGTCACTCTCCAGCACAGGCCGGGTTCAGGCAATATAGCGGTGTATGATTACATTGGCCGGCATTAGCTTCGTTTTGAGCCGGCGAACTGCCACTGGGTGTTATGCTATTAAGTGGCACCGCTGGCTTTATTGGCACTTCCCGAATTGGCTAGACAGCGGCAGAACCCAAAGCAAATTAGGACCGAGTGGTACACGGCTGTAGTAGCATAGTAAATGGATCGGGCACAGTCCGCTAGCAAATTAGTAAAGCATGGCATTTGACAATCGGCTCAGCAAATCCCCCTCACAACCCTAGTTTCCAAGTTCTCCTCATACTCATATATATCTTAAAGGCAACACACAGTCCTCTATGCATATCAGTAAGATGACTGCGTGGAATAATTTCATAGTGAGTGAACCCCTAAAGCTGTGGTCCATTTTAAACGACTAGGCCCAATGATTAGGAAAAAGATCACGCATACTCGTGCATGAAATAATCTCTTCTGATATTTCTTCTAGGAATATGTATAACCACTTAGCTATTCTGTATACAACTATAATCCAATGATAATCATAAGGGAGGACTGGGATACTGACCGAGAAGATAATCGCCTAGTCTATGTCGTGATAACTAATTTTCTACGTTCTAGTTTAACTGACCAGACGTGATGACCGAATGAGTTAGAGCGTCCATTAAACCAATGACTTTAAAATTGACACTTGTCGCTTCTTAGCCAGGCGCTCAGCATTTTTAGGATAGGGCAATGACTGGTTGGCTCACTGTCAAGATCATGTGACTGAGTGGGATATCAGGTCATGTTCCTGGCGGCCTGGTCTCCCAGTGGGGCAGCACTATAAAGTCAGCATGAGTGCGGACTGTCACAAGTTGGTGCCCGTCCTGATATGACCTTAGATGTTACTAAGACGTAAAACAACAAACAGACAAATCTAGTTTAACTTCCGCCGTAGGTCATAGCCAAATGCCTTCATATCCGTAAAATTAGTTTCCCAACAGAGGATCCATGTTTGGAGAAAAACCGTACATTATGAATATCAGATACATACATGCCAATCGGCAAATATTCAATCAGGTAAATGTACGGTGGAGTGTCAAATTCTTAAGCTTCAAGTTAATTTGTGTTTGTGTGTGCGTGTGCGTGTGTGTGTGTGTGTGGGGGGGGGGGTTATGGGTGGAATATCATTCATTGGCCGAATATTTTCTTTTTTGATGTACGCACAACCATTGCATTTATGCTGTTCCAGCCATTGCTGAATTTGTGATGACTTACCTAAGAGTGTTAATTGGAGGATATATTACAGTGTCTGGACTGATCTCATGCTATAAACCACACAGTCACGTGGGCGGGGATAGCGTGATTGCACCAGGGAGGCTACATGGTGTAACAGTTAGCGTGCTAGTTCCGGAATGGCAGGAAGTGTGGGTTCGAATCCTGATTGATTGGCCACGTTCATCACCGCCCCAACAAGAGTATACATGTCGCAGGGTATCCATGTAGAATACTTCCCTGATATAGCCATGTCAATATCATGTGCATATCGCATGTGGAAGTATTAGTGAAAGTATATGGATTCAATCAAATACATTTACACTCGAACATAATTACACACGGCATTCAGATATCAATAGAAAAGGACAAGTAATTAATTAGTCAATGATACCAGGCAAACATTGCCTATCATCATCAGGCGCAAGACAATCCACCTCCCTCCTCCCCACTTCTACCCCCGACTCCATCACCCCAGTTTATTTAGCCGGATAATTGTTTAATCTCCTATCACCTTTAAATGATCCAATTGATAACATATTGTAACCTGATTATCTATCGAGCATTTGGCGCGGTTATTCAATCAGTCTGATTGTCGGGTCTCACGATAGCCAAAGGATGTTGTTATATTCTGGCAGTGAGAATGGTGGGGGATGCTTGCTAGTCGGAGAGCATAGTGAATATTTAATGTGTCACTATGAAATATGAAGGTATGCAGGTATAGCAATACCTCAGGGAGTTTGACGCCCCTGCCTTGCGGAGTTGTAAACCACTGCCTTGTGGTACAGGTCCTTGACAGAACCGAAGGCTAAGGGAGCAAACCCCAAACAGAAAACCATGTCACTGTGGCAGCATTAAGGGCGGTTGATGTATGGAACTCCCAACATCTCCCGACCAGCCACTGCAGGGACAAATAGTTTTGCGCCTGTCTTGACATGTTCTTGCCGGTGTGAAACCTCTATTTGCTCCCCAAGAGAGTGCCGCTGGTAACTTGCAAAAGCCAGCAGCACTTCAACACTTTTGCAGGCAGCTTTCATGAAATGTACAACCGCACAAAACACCATTGGAGAGCGGCAGTCAAGTAATGAAAGCAGTCTTTGTCGCATCGCGACCGACAGCATGATGATGATGATGATGATGATGTCACTATGACGATTGAAATTAATACCGAACCTTTTTGTCACGCTGAGGAATATGAGGATATTATACCCTAAGAATGACCTCATTTTGCATCTTACGCTCCTCACAAAAACTAGTTTACAAAATTACAGGAGCAGGATGATTACTCTCCTAATATTATATATCAGCTTGATAAAAGACACGAGTGCCCTACTCTCTGATGAACACATTACAGTTTGTCATAAAGGACTTGTTGTTTAGGTGAATTGGTGGGATTTTGATGATGAGAAAAAAATCAAAGAAGAGGAGGACGTTAGCAACAACAAATGCTCAGGTTGAATATTACCAGACTACTTTAGAATTTTTTTTGATTTGATTTTATTGTTTATTGCGGCTGTATTTATAGTCTGGGTATGCAGGTATAGCAATACCTCAGGGAGTTTGACGCCCCTGCCTTGCAGAGTTCTAAACCACTGCCTTGTGGTACAGGTCCTTGACAGAACCGAAGGCTAAGGGAGCAAACCCTAAACAGAAAACCATGTCACTGTGGCAGCATTAAGGGCGGTTGATGTATGGAACTCCCAACATCTCCCGACCAGCCACTGCAGGGACAAATAGTTTTGCGCCTGTCTTGACATGTTCTTGCCGGTGTGAAACCTCTATTTGCTCCCCGAGAGAGTGCCGCTGGTAACTTGCAAAAGCCAGCAGCACTTCAACACTTTTGCAGGCAGCTTTCATGAAATGTAACAAGCTGAACTCTGTTCCGGAATTCACCTATCTCGGAAGCACTATATCAAGTGACGGACGCATTGATGCTGAAAAACAGAGGAGGATGGCCAAGGCTAGCGCATCTTTCGGCCGACTACGCCAGAGACTCTGGAACAACCACCATGTGTCCATTCGGGTCAAAGGTAAGATCTACCGCGCAATCGTGCTATCCACCCTACTATACGGAGCCGAGGCCTGGACAGCGTACAGACAGCAGGTGAAAAAGCTGCATGCCTTCGTGATGCGACATCTGCGTTCAATCATGAGGCTAACCTGGAAGGACAAAGTGACGAATAAGGAAATACTCAAACGGATGGGGCTGCCCTCTATGGAAGATCTTCTGATCAAAAAGAATCTCCGGTGGACTGGACACCTCATGAGGATGTCATCAGACAGGCTACCAAAGCAGATCCTCTATTCTCAACTGTCTTCTGGCTACAGAAAGAGAGGGTGCCCCCGTCTCCGGTTCAAAGATACCATCAAGAGAAACCTGAAGCTGAGAGACATTAAGACCGACTCATGGACACAACTCTCACAGCAGAGAGCTAAATGGAGAGCGGCAGTCAAGTAATGAAAGCAGTCTTTGTCGCATCGCGACCGACAGCATGATGATGATGATGATGATTTATAGTCTCCATAGCATGTAGGCCTGGCTACCCAGGCTTGTTTTCAATGCTTGCCAGCTGTAGTGCTAATATTCAAATTTATTACTAGACTTGACAAGTAAGAAAATGTTATAATACAGGGACTTGAAAAAATAGAAGAGAGTGATCTCAGATTTACATCTGCCATATGGAGGCATTGGTACAAACTTCTGTATTTAGACCAACATTTTGATATTGGTTAGTATGGTAGTCACAATAATTTGTATATCTACCTACTATGAACCAAATGATGTAACTTCCATAATCCTGAGTCTGAAATAAAGAATTGAATTGAAACAAACTAATACTTGCATTGGGGCCATATGGATAATTTCCATGCGCAGAGAATCACTTTTTCTAGAGGGGCAATATTACTCATATGATACTCGCATCCGGTCAACACCGACTATGATTAATTGAAGACAAATAAACCTGCAAGATTTGACATCGTCGCCGTGTGTCCAATAAATAGAATGCACAGGTGATATCAAATATTCGGGATTCAAAGTTTGCTTCGGCTATGGTTAGCGTCGATATTTTAATTAGCCATGTTAATGCCAACAAGTACAGCTATTTATTATAATCTTTAGGCCCACCTTTTTGGCGGTTTGTTTCCCCAAAGTTATTCCAGGTGAATAACGCCTTAATCGTTGATATCCTGGTTTTCCAGCCTTCACAGTTATAGCGCATTTAAATTGTTAATGGATGAACAATATAAGGAGGATCGTGTAACATTCAGACTTTACTTATATTACGTTCACTTGTGGTCTAGAAGATGATCATTTGAATTTAGGATATATTATTGCCCTATCCTAATAATGACGAGACCAGACGGGATGGCCAAATGAGTTACAGCGTCCGTCACCACTGCTGGGAGATCGTGGGGTCGTGGGTTCGAACCCTGGTCGAGTCAAACCAATGACTTAAAGATGTATAGCTGTCGCTTCCTAGCCAGGCACTCGACATTATTAGGACAGGGCAAGGACTGGTGTGCTCAGTGTCAGGATAATGTGACTGAGTGGGATAACAGGTCATAGTGCCGGTGGTCTGGTTTCCCAGTCGGTACAGCACTATAAAGTGATCATTAGTGTGCACTGTCACAAGTCGGTACCCGTCCTGATATGACCTTAGATGTTGCTAGGCCGTAAAACAACAACAAACAAACACAAATAATAATATTTTTTAAGATATTGGTCTAACTCGACCAGGGCTCGAACCCTCGAACTCGTGATCCCACGATCTAGCAACACGGGAGACGGTCACCCAACTCATTTGGCCATCCTGTCTGGTCTGTATCTGTGTGTGTGTGTAAGGAGCGGAATGTAGCTCAGGCGGTAGAGTGTCCAGCTGTCCAGGTGTGAGTCATCCGATCGATCCTGCTCAGTGGACACATTTGCAGTTTGGGCTATTTTCCACTCCAACCAGAGGTTCATCAAATTATGTGCTGTCCTGTCCGTGGGAAAGTATATATGTAAGCATTAAGTGGTGTCTTGGTGATTATGGGAAAGAGTAGCCTATGTGGCGGCAGCAGCTTCCTACAAAGAAATATGTCAGAATGACCATATGTTTGACGTCCAATAGTCGATGATAAAAATCAATGTGTTCTAGAGGCATCTTTAAATAAACCTAATTTTCCCGTGTCTGTGTAACTATAATATATACAGATATATACTATATATTATATATAATATATATAATATTTATATATATATATATAATAGTTATATATATATATAATATTTATATATATATATATACTATTTATATATATTTATGGATATCCCTCCCAAAAATTTAATCCGCATTGTAATAGATCCATCGCGCTTTCTGTCAACGCGCTAACCCGCCCGACACGCGAACGACCGATCTGGCATCGCCCGCTCCTGCACCTCCCCCCCCCCCCCCCCCCCCCCAAAGAAAACCGTAAAACAGGTGAACAACAGCCGTGCAGTGACCACTATGCCATTTTCACAAAGCCCAGATCACGTGTCCAACGAAGCACTGCAAACCGCCTCACAATGGCGACGTCGCGGTGCACTATGGGTGGTGGCGTGGTGGCGCTCCCGGCCGTCCGCGTGGTGGCGCCACGAGCTGAGTAGAGGACCCTAGAGTGCAGCTGGGGTGTCGCATATTGTTCCCAAGTCATAATGCAGGAGGTTGTGCCCATCCTCAGCACCCCACTCTCCCCTCTTGTCGCCACCTGTTGCATCACACTGCTATGGTAGTGTGGACATTCACTGGGACATACGCATTTATACAGCGTGTAGTGCACAGTTCAGATGTAGTGGAAGAGCATGTAGTATCCATATATAGTGTCCTTGTATACATGGATACAATGGTATATGTACACGTATATATATATATGCGGAGCCTACATCTAACAACTACACCCTGCAATTAGCAACGGACAACACTACAACACTCCTCTTGTCTCCCCGTGAGGACAATAAAATCGCCATGAATGCGCACTTTCGCAAGTTAGTACCCATCCCGATAGGATATTATGTTCCTAGGATGTACAACCCCAACAAACAAACACACACACACACCTAGTAGGGCAGCACGATTTAATCGCCATGAGTGCAAACCTTCATATATTAGTGATATGATATTATATGTTGCTAGGATTCAAAACCCCCACAAACATACAAGCAACACTGCCTAAACGTTGTATTCAGATAATTAAAACTGTTTACACACAGTCGTACAGTGAGCGGGGCGGTTACAGTGTGCAGAGGTGGTGGCGCCACCATCACTGCTGGGATTACGAAGGCTGGAGCAGTAGATGACTTGGACAAACTCCATCATTTCATGGGGGCTTGAGTGAGTGAAAGGGGGGTATTCTGGGATATTATACGCATATAATTTTTATACCACTTATATATATATATATATATATATAAAGAATTTCGATAGGTGGGTATATATCTATTATATTATATATCCATGCAGGAATGCGAATGCATGTATGTGTATGTCTATGTGCATATACAAATGCCTAAAATCCCGGAACCTCCTTTTGGCCTGTCGACTGCGCGCTACTGCCTGGTGTTGGGTGACATTGTGCCATCCTACTGCTTGTGCCAGCTGGTAGTGCACAGAGCCCCCCCCCCCCCCATGCACCCCCCGCCCCCGCCCCCGCCCCCCCCCCCCCCCCCCAACTTGTATTGGCATAAGCATATTCAGCGCGATACGGAGCGACCCAACCAGCCACGGTTGAACTCGTTTGAGCCCATTTGAACTTGCCGGAAATGGACTTTCCTCTTCTCGTTCTCGCGAGAACTCAGTGTCAGCCAATCAGAACCATGGCTGGTTGGGTCACTCCGTATAGCACTGAATATGCCATAAGCATATTCAGCGCTCTACGGAGCGACCCAACCAGCCACGGCTGCTACCCAACCAGCCATGGTTGAACTCGTTTGAACTTGTTTCCGCTACAAAGGTATTCGGAATCAGCGATTGGTTAATAATATATAAAAACAAATGCTCGCTGCCATAGAATTTTTACTCAAAATTAAAAGAAATAAAGAACAATTTGGCATAAAAATGGTGCATAAATGCAATTGTATTACTTTATTATTACTTTATTCCACCGAAACGATGGTCATACAACATATTGCAAATGGTGGCCCCCATAAGGGGCAGCCATTTGCAATCGAAAAGAACAGCTCTGATTGGCTAACATTATGGAAAGATCATATTATTATTTTAGTAGTTCCTTGTTCAGACATATTTACACATATATATGTATCTTTTGCACAGCTTAAAGTGCTTGAAGTATATTTTAAATTTATCAACATCAACTTCTGTTTAAATCACACAATATCAGGACTTAAAGAATGGGAAACTCATCCTGCAAGGGTATGCTCAATATGACCCAGTGGTCAGCCATTTTTGTTCCTTTCGTCACTATGGACCCTTCTCGAATATGCTCATGCATATATGATCCGATGACCTCACCGGGACCAGTGTACGTGTTCCTCCGTGCTACTAGGCCCAATTGACAGTATTCGGGGTCAGCGGTTGGTTAATAATATATCAAAACAAATGCCCGCTGCCAAAGAATTTGCTAATACGTGTAGTGCAAAACTGAGATTTTATTCAAAATTAAAAGAAATAAAGAACAATTTGTCCTAAAGATGGATGCACAAATGCAATATTAATAGTTTATTCCGCGGAAATGATGGTCGTATTCGATTATAGCGACTCGGGTCACCCGAGTGGCTAGAATTTCAAATCGAACACCATGAGTGGAGTAAAAAAATACCCGCGCAATCATAAAATACTTTGCTGTAGTTATATCGGGGGGGGGGAATAAATGGATTAAAGTGTTTGAAGTATATTTGAAATTTATCTACATCAATTTCTTTTTAAATTACACAATATAAGTAATTACAGAATGGGAAACTCATCCTGCAAGGGTATGCTCGATATGTGTCAGTGGTCACCGTTTTTCCTCCTTTCCTCGCTGTGAACCCTTCTCTGAATTGGCGTGTGGATGGTGAGTGGCCTGCACCGATCCTGTTATGTGATATATAAATCATAACACCCCCACCCCACGTGACACCGTCCGTGCTTTCTCCGGACTCCCGGTGTTGAGTAGGGCTTAGATCAAAATGAATAAAGACCACCGAGCAAAAGAAACCCCTATCATCTCAGTCGCGTTAATGTTTACAAATCAGCAACTTGCATTGATGAATATAAGTAGGCTCTAATATAATGGACACATATTATTTTGAATGTTGATACGCATGACAACGTATATTTTGCATGTGCAATACGTCAAATATTCCCAAAATTAGCCATTTTACAAAGATGTCGCTTCAAACAAAAGTAATTTAGATTATAATAATCAACGTAATAAAGTTCATTTTAAAGAATAAGAACAGATCAAAGCCATCACACTATTCATATTTTAAAACACATATGCTACATATGTTTACTGGAATAATCTGTGGATTATTATAATCAACGGATTATATATATTTTAAAGAATAATGACAAGTAAGAAAACATCACACTTTTCAAATTTTAAAAGACACATCCTACATATGTTCTATAGGAATCATCTGTAGATTTACGTCCTAGCACTCTCCATTTTCATATCAGGACGGCTATTTCTCAATATATATATATATATTTATATATATATAGGACACATCTGTACGTATATATATATATATATATATATATATATATATTTATATATATATATATATATCCCAATATTATTGGCCAATATTATCTAGCTCAGTATATATATATATATATATATATGCCAATATTATTGTCCAATATTATCTAGCTCAATATTATTGACATTACACTGGTGCAGCATTGTAGTTCCCCTTTTCCCCGCAAACCGATAACGGCGCCCTTCTCATTCCCAGTCTCGCTTCGCTAACATCAGATGGCGCCACCCCAAACTCCAACTGCTGGTGCAACCTCATTGTGCACCCCCCGCCCCACGCCATCCCCTCGCCTCACCCCATGACACTTTCCAGATCCTACGAGCTGCTTACCGCTAACACGAGGCACTGTCTCTCTCTTCCTCTCCATCTGCACTGCAGGTACGCACCTCATCGAGCAGATGGTGCTGTTCAACACGATGCGCATCCGTTCGTGGAAGGTGGCAAACCAGAATGGGTCTGACGAGGAGCTGAGGGAGTCCCTGCTCACCCTGAGGGACACTGACGTGCCCAACATCGTGCTGTCCACGTCACGCCTCCTCACTTCGAGGATACTCAACCAGGTAGGCGCCACGGAGAGCTACCACCATCATGTCTAACACGATGGAGGCAACACTATTTATAAAACAAAACAAGTGGTTAGAGTTGATACTCCAAGAAGCCATGGCAAATTTCATTGTGTTGCTAGATAGTAGATTTGATCGTATACAAACACAGCTACGTACAAGCCTATGATATGTAAATAGGAGTATGCTAGTCTAGTAATAAGAGTACACAAACAATCAAATACATATGTGCCGAGAAAATTTTACAAAGCTGACATACCAACCAACTATCTATCTTCTACTGAAATGCAGGCAATCAAATACCTTATCTGCAGCTCCTGTGTGGTAAGATAACACCAACGCTACAACTGGCCAGTATTGAAAACAAGCCTGAATACCCGGGCTTATATGCTATGGATAGTATAAATACTGCCTCAATAAAAAAAACAAAAAAAACACCCCAACACCAACAAACACATCCCTAATAAAGTGTCGACAGCATCAACAATATTTTCAAATTCAAAATATGTGGGGAGATTTGATACTCCAGATGCTATTCAGATAACTGTACAGTCATAATTCATGTAATGTTGCATTGATGGAATATGTTGCAACTTTCATTAAAAAAAGCTCACTGTAATAAAGACTCATACGAGAACGAATAGCAGTTTTCAGTATGTCAGTAGATGTGGTCCTACAAAAACACCTCACGGGTAAAACTGCGTAAAGCATTGAAATGATCAAATCCTTTAAGTGAAAACACTTATATAAATGTGATCTTGAAAATATATTTTAGATAGCAGTTCACTGCTTAGATATGTATGTGCTACCCAGAAGGAATACTAAGTAAATGAAACAGAACATAGTGTTGGAAGATCATGGGATCGTGGGGTTCGAATCCTGGTTGAGTCAAACCGATGACTTAAAAATTGATACTTGTCGCTTCCTAGGCAGGCGCTTGACATTATTAGGATAGGGCAAGGAGCAGTGGAATGAGGAAAACCAATCGTCCACGATTGAAATTTCCCCTGCGTAAACAACTAATGTACCCCAACAAAACTAAGAACAAACATATTGCTGCTGAAGTCTATGGTGTCCTGCATTTCGCTGTGCTCGCTGAATTTAAAATGACCTCTTTTCCAATCTAATTGTTCAAAATTTAACCATTTAAAATAAAATCAGTTTGAACCTAAGATAAAATAAAATAATAGTATGAAAATAATCTGTTCATGTTTATCTAGAAATAACATGATTAGCTGAAGTATATATTATATACACATATATATATACCTATGGTTTAAATTCAAGAACCGTTACAGTATAGAACGATACATACTAAACCCAGGTGCATCAATTTCTTGGTTTATCTTTTTCAACATACATGCGAGTAACATTCTAATTTGCAAGAATATTACCACTAATGAAGGTCCATCGAACATTGCGAAACAACATTCCCATTCTCCACCCCCGTCTCAACTAGAGCATCCCCAACTCATAGCATGAGTCCTCCCGATATCATTCCGATGTCAACCCTTTCATCCGGGCGATAACCGATTCCCATATCGGTCTGATAAGATTTCTCTCATTGGATCTTGGTTGTATCAAAGTTGGGACGATGGCAGCTAGTAATTTATACCCGATATAGGTATAATGTTGCATCTCCGATATTATGTAGACGAGTTCAGACATAAGTATTAGTAATCAAATTGGGTAAGCATATCGATTTAGTATTAATGTATTTATGCATCGGCAAATACATTATTACAACAAATAATTTCAAGGAAACACTTCATATGTTCAGACTTACATTAATGCTCCATGTACCATGGTTCATATTATATATAACATGAGGCTTCCCTTCTATAATGTCTTATCATCTTTGAATGTCTAATGCACAAAGGGTTTCCGATCTAAATATGTAACCCATATCAAGCTTCCAATCTCAAATTTCCAATCACTTTGCAACATCTAACTGCCAGCAGAATGTATCCCATACATTGTGGCGTCAGGGTGACGCGGCTATGCAGACGATGCTGCCCATCTGAATCACACACATATGGATGTGGCTTTATTTCTATGTCAATTCTAATTCAAGTGCAATGCGCAGAGCAACAATTATCTTTTAGCTTTTACAAACAGTCACTTCCATGACGTACGCACCATTTTGTTGGCTGGTCATAAGGAAGCAAGGCCAAATAAATCGGACGGTTCAATACTTCCATGACATATGAACCATTTTATTGGCTGGTCATAAGGAAGCAAGGACAAATAAATCAGACGGTTCAATACTTCCATGACATACGCAACATGTTGTTGGCTGGTCATAAGGAAGCAAGGCCAAATAAATCGGACGGTTCAATACTTCCATGACGTATGCACCATTTTATTGGCTGGTCATAAGGAAGCAAGGCCAAATAAATCGGACAGTTCAATACTTCCATGACATACGCGCCTTTCTGTTGGCGGCAGCGATTACTGTACCAGTTCAGAACAATGAGCTGAGGTACTATTAAGTTAAATGATGAGCCCACATATATGGGGACTATTATTTGCACATGTAGAGAAAGGCAAACAAACGGTAGTTCTAAGATTATGCCTTCGGCTAAATAGTCTGTTTCCTGACAGTCCATTACTTAAGCTACCATTGATTATCTCTAAGGTTGCATGCTACTGTGATGGCCCACGGTCTTCCACACTGTCTTGCACTCAAGGAAGAACGCCAAGATTTAGTTTTGGTACACTTCAAACCCGGTTTATTACAAAACCTCTCTGCTCTCTGTGGCGTCAACAGTCAACTGACCCGCCCCATAACTCGCCAGGTCCCACGTCGCCTATATGGATGGGTGGGGGGCGAACTAGCCATAGACAGTAGAGGGCAGCCCAGTAGGGGCTCTAGCCTGCTGCCACCTAGCGCAGTTCAGTGGGGCACATGTACAGACTAGTACACTACTATGAAAATATGACATTTCCGAAACAAAACACTTGCTTATATTTAATCGTGCATATTCACTGAAGGTACACTGATAATGATACACTTATTAAACATCGAGATATGTGCATTTCTTAGGGATAGGCGGCGTATTTAGTCAGTTTCATTTTCTTTAAAGCCCGCCATTAAAGGCAAATGATGTGCAACTCGTTGGGTGTCCTAGCAATATTATGTCTGATGTTGTCACTTCAAAGGCCTCCAGAATTAGGTAGTTTTAATGAATTTTGCTCCACACTCATGAAAAATAAACTCGGTGTGCTAGCAACATTACTTATCTATCATGTTGTCAATTCAAATATCTACAAAATCAGGTAGTTAACAATAACATTGCTCAACACCTAAGTAAAGTAAAATAAAATAATATCACCCTAATATATTTATTTTAATAATGTGGTAGGCGCTCTAAAACCATCAAATTTAAACGCCGCATGAAGTGTGAGTTACTGTACAAGCGTATTTTACCACGTGATTCTCGTTATCCTCGTCATGAACTGTAACGTTATAATAGTTTCTACCGCCGTATCCGCTGTGTTGCACTCTAAACTGTCTGACAAAATGGCGCTGTCGGTCTATTTTAGTGGTATGACGTTTCTTTTTGCATCCATGGAATCGGATAGGCTTGATGACGTCATGAGCAGTCCTCGAGCTCAAATAGTGCTGTTCCTGGGAATAATTGCCTCTGTTTTACCTCAATGGCCTATGTTTTGTAACGGTGGTGTCCCGTTCACCCTCATTATCCACCTCCCCCAGCTCTCTCCAGTCTGTTCTTTCTCTCCACAGGCGCTACATCTGAGCATGCTGACCAGTTACTACTGGTGGGTAATTCCCAATCTGGTAAGTGCAATTCTATTCCCTTTAACCGATAGATCCAGTTGTAGTTGGGGGCTTTGTCAACGGTATGACTGTCACGAGTAGCTAGCTGTAAGTTGACATATGAGGGTGGTTGGTTGTTGGAGTTTTAGGTCCTGGCAACATTGAAGGTCATATCAGGACAGGTACTGACTTGTGACAATGTGCACTCATGGCAACTTTATAGTGATGTCCAACTGGGAAATCAGGCTGCCAGCACCATGACCCAATGTCCCCCTCACTCACATTATCCTGACACTGAACTAAGCATACTTTCCCTATCCTATTAATCCCAAGCACCAGGCTAAGAAGCGACAAGTATCAATCATATAAGTGATTGGTTTCACTCGACCGGGAATCGAAATCCGACTCTCCCGCACGTCAGTTTCATATGAGTGAGTGTCAACTCATACAATGGCAGAAAGAACTGATAAAAGTTCTGCCTATTCATAAACATGTGTGATATATATGACATATTCTTCTATATGATATATATAAGTACATATATAAGTATAAATATATGCGGATGGTTTCCCTGCCCACCCTCAACCAGCTCACCATACACATCATGATCCTTCACTCTGCGCCATCGGCCGAACAATGGCTTTTAATGGACATCACGATCATATCCCTATAACGACAATGCCGGCTTACGACAGACACAGCGATCCCACTTCCGGAAACTGCCGACGCCTGCGCAATGTCTCCTGTCGCCAGGTGGCGTGTCTGGGTTGATGGCGCCGGAACGAAGGGCGAAGTAGAAAATGACTTTCATTGTCGGCATGGCATGGGCGTTGTGTAGGAGAGTGCGCTGGGTGTAAGAGTGGGTGGTGATGTGTGTGTGTGTGGAGGGAGAAAGTGATCCACGAGGACGTTCAACTTGATGGGGAAGTTTGCATAAGTGTAGGGTGAGGTGTGTATGGGCGGGCGAGGGAGGGGCGTCGATGGAGAATGGGAGGACAGTCTGTGAATTGGCAAACTGGGAAGCGTTGAGTTGGAGCTTCTGGGTAGGATAGGGAGCCGTGATGCCTGTATGCTGAAACTGCTCGATGAGTTGAGAGTTGTTGGTGGACAGCGTTGGCAGATGACAAACAGACATGCAGCCTACTGGAGATAACGCAACACGCTGCGGAATAGGACCTGTCAGGGACGGAGTGTGAGGCTAGGGGACCGTCAGGGTTGCGAAGTGTGAAGGAGGAGGGCCGGGGAGAACCGAGGGTGGGTGGGTTAGGGTTGGGAAGTGGGAGGGAGAGGGCCGGGGAGAACCGAGGGTGGGTGCGTTAGGGGTGGGAAGTGTGAGGGAGAGGGCCTGACTGCCGGGGAGAACCGGAGGGTGGGTAGGTTAGGGTTGGGAAGTGTGAGGGAGAGGGCCGGACTGCCGGCGAGAACCGGAGGGTGGGTGTGTGTTTGAAGGGTTGGACGTTTGGGAGATATAACATTTTGAGAGGGTGTAGGAGGAGAGAGTGGCTGAACTGGAGGGTGGGAGGGTGGGAAGAGGGCTGGATGTTTGACGGGTTGCACTTTTGGCGGATGTAACATTGTGAGAGGTTAGGGGAGGGGAGAGTGGGAGAACTGGTGAGTGGTAGGGTGGAGGCGCAGGGTGTAGAATAGGAGAGTGAAGGTGTGCATGGTGCGAGTGTACAAAGTTTGGTGATGCAGGGTCCGAGTGTGGAGGGTGAGAGGGAGTTATAGTGGGAGGGGTGCAGTGGAAAGGTGGGGGTGTTAATGGTGGGAGGTTACCAGTAGAATATTGGGAATGTATTGATTGTGGGGAGGTAGAATGGTGTGAGTGTGGGAAGGTGAAGCTTTTTGGATGGGAAGAAAAGTCGACGTATGGAGGTGGGAGCGTGACGGGGGAGAGGTAGGGTGAAGGTGAGCATGGAAGGGTGTGGTAGTGTTGCAATGTGAAAGTGTGAGGATTGGAGGGTGTGTACTAAAGGTATGGGACTGTTGGGAGGAGGTCAGTGGTAGGATGGGTGTAGAATGTTGCGAGGGAATGGGACTGTTGTAGTCTGGGAATGCGCCGGCAGAGAGCGATAAGTGTGTGAGAGTGGTTGGAAGTGAGAGTCTCATGTTGGAAGCGCAATGTGGTGAAGGTATGGGAGTGTTTGAGCGTTAGAGTGTTAGATTGGTTGGTTTTGTGCAATAGTAGGTCTGCAGTGGTGTGAGGGTGAGGCTCTGTGTGTAGGCATGGACTGTGTCAGTGTATAAGCAGGGAGGGTGTGAGTGTGTAGGCAAGGAGTATCTCAGTGTGTAGGCAGACATATTGTAAGTATGTAGGCACGGAGTATGTCAGTATGTAGGCAAAAGGTGTGTCAGTGTGTTGGGGTAGAATGTGTGTCAGTGTGTAGGCAGGGAGTGTGTCAGTGTGTAGGCATAGAGTGTCAGTATGTAGGCAGGGGAGGTGTCACTATGCAGACAGTCGGTGTCATTATCTAGGAGTGAGTTTATCAGTATGTAGGCAGGGAGTATGTCAGTATGTAGCCAGGGAGTGGGTCAGTGTGTTGGGGTATACTATGTGTCAGTGTGTAGGCAGCCAGTATGTCAGTGTGTAGGCAGGTAGCATGTAATGCCCGGAGTGTGTCAGAGTGTAGCCGGGGTTTATTGGTGTGTCTCAATATGTCGGGTCTGAGTGTGTCCGTGTATAGGTCGGGAGTGTGTCACTGTGTACGCGGGTAATGCTGGAGTGTGTCAGTGTGTAGGCGGGGAGTGTATCAGTTTTGTAATTGCAGAGTCTGTCTATATCTACCCCGGGAGTGAGTCAATATCTAGGCCTGTAGTGTTGAAGTGTGTCAGTGCCTAAGCGGGAACTGTTGGAGTGTACACTGATAGTGCAGTAAGCGAGTGGCATTCAGATGGGGAGCCGGAGGGGGGTGGGTGGTGGAAGGTGCCGAGTTGGGCCCGATTAACTGGTGCGCTACGTGAACACACCCACCCCTGGGGAGGCGGACAGTCATTCTGTTGCACTTAATCCTATCTTAACTCACACATGCGTAGAACACCGATGACACCAACCAGCCGCGCTGCCACTCAGTTGCTCGGCACATATCACCATCTCCCGGCAACCAAGGCCCCAGGAGCATCCTGAGCATTATGGTTTCCCTGAACCAGGTGACGTCCTCGTAATTACAAGTCGTGACTGATTGAGTCTCCGCCGTCTGATCCCCGCCCCCCCCCCCCCTCCGCCACGTATCCCCGGGCATCTCCGCCACTCATCTACGTCCCCACTCCCCCACCTCACTCCCCTCGCTCTTCCTTCCAGTCCCCCTCCCCTCCACCACCGGCTCCCGGACCCATCCACGGCCGCCTCTTGACTGCGCACTCACTTTAAAAAATGAACACCCAACAACCACTTTTAATCCTGTCCCTTCATTCCTACCCCACCACCCACACACACTCTCTCCTCTCATCGAGCCATCCTCCATCCTCTATCCAGAACCTCTCCAATAAAACGAATGCATTTCACCATTTCTCTCCTGAAGATGGTCTCTGCCCTCCTCATTAACCCCCATACATACACCAACTCTGGGTTGTGCTGCACACATTGCAACACATTCCACTTCACTATGTACAGATCAAATGCGATCACTCCAACGGCTGGAAGATCAGTGCCCCGGTCCTGAAAAAATATGTATTCAGATGAAGAAAATGTTTACCAAAAAAAAACAAAAAAAACTCCCGCACCACTCCCAAACCCAGTTCAACCAACGCCCACTCAAAGTCACATCCACACTCCCCACAGACCTACCCCAACACCACAGCTTCCAATGCGCCTCATCATACCCCAACCCCACCTGTCCGCCCACCCCACACATCCCCTGCACCCCCCCCCCCCCCTCCACCCACCCGCCTATCATCCACTACCAACACTGTCCTCGTTTCTGGTCCTTGTTTGTGCACGCAATCGCATCATTTCCTGTTTGAAGTATTATTTGTCGCAACCCGTGACTGGCTGCACAACGCCTAGTTGAGTGTCTCCTGGAGGCAAAAGTGGCTTGCGTGTCAAATTGCATCAATGTGGGCGACAGGAGCGTGAAATTGTCCTTTATTACCTGGGTGTCGCTTCTTCATTCGGAACTGTTCACCTTCGTTAGAGCATGTGGAAATGAAACTGCTGCAAGTCTTTTGTTTGCCGGTCGCATGCAATTGCTTCTGAAAGGTGGAGGCGTACGGGTAATGAAATGCCAACCCGATGCAACCGAAGAAAGTCTGTTGCAGAAACATCATCGTTTATTTTGGTATTGTATGTTTGTTTCTTTGTGTGTTGTTGTTTTACATCCTAGCAACATCCAAGGCCATATCAGGACAGTGCGCACTTATGGCGACTTTATAGTGCTGCCCCACTGGGAAACCAGGCTGCCAGCAACATGACCTGATATCCCACTCAGTCACATTATCCTGACACTGAGCCAACCAGTCCTTGCCCTATCATAATAATGCCTAACACCATCCTAGAAGCAAGAAGTATCAACTTTTGAGTCACTGGTTTGACTCTACCAGGATTAGAACCCACAAACTCATGGGTTCAGATCTCCTGATCTCTCAAACCAGAAGACGGACGCTCTACTCATTTGGCAACCCCATCTGGTATTGGATATTGTATATCGGGCATGCGCCATGAGGTCCTAGGCCTAATAAATACTGGTTCTTCACTCTGCGATCAGTGGGCTTGCTAATGGTGGAAATCCTAGTTAGAAGACACTTTCCCCACGCAGTATTATGCATATGAAGTGTTCAAGTGCAAAACCATGTACACACCAATCCAAAAATGTAGGTTGAATAACAGATTTTTAGTTGAACATAATTTTAATTCTCACTAATTCCACTTTTGTCAGGATCCCATGATTATGGAGCAGTGAACAAAAAAGTAGGAACGTACAGAAATAAACTATTTCAAGGTTTGATTCCAATGTTTAAGTCAATTTTTGGATTGGCGTTTATGGGGTTTTCCAGCTGAACTCTTCACATGGAGCTGCTACACGAAGCAATAGTTCTTTGCACGACAACCAGAAGGCATGCCGGTAGTGAATACCCTTTTCCCAGAGCTGTTTAGCACAACAGTAATTCTTCCTAGTTCAGTCAGAAGGGAGGTTGCTAGTTAAGAGCAATTCTACAGAAGATTTGTATCCTGATCTGTTAAGCAAAATATTACTGTTAAGCACAATATCACTTCTTCCCAGCCAATCAGGTAGGATGTGGGCTGTGTTTCCGCAAAGAATGCCAGACACTAAGCTAGTAGCCAGAACTTAATAGCTTCCCGCTGCAACAGCATCGCCCGTTAGTACTGAAGACACTTTTCTACAGAACCTGTAACATATTGAGTAGCTTTCCACAAGATTACCTATTTTCACTTCCCACTCCGGGTAGGATGGTCGTGCACACCGTTTACGTAACTTATGCTGTTATTCATACTAAGCTGTTATTCAGAACATTCAAGATTCGCATTACAATCAGAGGGGAAGTTGGTGGGGGAGATATTTTCCACAGAAGAAGTTGCAGAACATTAGCTCTTCACACTCTAATCACAGGGCACCTTTTCCAAGAAGCATGCTGCACTATGAGCTGCTGCCCACAACGTTAATTCGTTCTATTGCCATCAGGGTGCAGCTTGATTTAGGAGACCTTTGATGCAGGTCATGTTGCACAGTGAGCTGTTAGCCACAACATTAATGCTTCCCACTGCCACTAACGTGCACGTTGTTTGTGGATACCTTTTACAGAGAGCATGCCGCACACTAAACTGCTACCCAGAATATTAATTATTTCCAATGCCAATATATTGCAGCTTGGTAATGGATACCTTTTACACAAAGCATGTTGCACAGTAAGTAGGGTTGCTTTTCTTTCTTTTTTTTAGGGTAGATTACTTGTTTAAGCAGGGGAAATTTCAGTTGCAGATGACTGGTCTTCCTCATTCCACTGCTCCTTGCCCTATCCTAGTAATGCGACAAGTATACATTTTTAAGTCATTGGTTTGACTCGACCAGGTTTCGAACCCACGATCTACCAACACGGGAGATGGACGATCTAACTCATTCGGTCATCTCATTCGGTTTGGTGGTGGAAATCCTTTATTCCTCAAAATTGTATACAGTATTGCACAATTTATCTTGGCATGTCCATATCATTCTGTGCAGCATTCAAGTACTACAGCACATATTTTTAATTTAGCGAATTTGGCCAAATTGATGGTAGTGAACTAGCTTTCAGAAACGCTATCAATTGGGGAGGGGCAGTGTTAACGAGCACTCAGGGCACGAGCAAAACAGAACAGCCTGTACTTTTTATGGAAAATCCGCGAGCACTTATGGAATTGGCAAACCTTTCACACACAGAGAAGCTGCAAACACAAAAAAAGAAACTCCTTAATATGAGCACAGCACGTCCTCTGCTCGTCATAGCCGGGCAATTTGCAGATTATCGAAGTTTTGCGGAGCGGGAAGGCGATCGAAATTAGCCACACCGGAAATAGGACTGCAATCCTTGGTGTGCAATGATATACAGGATTTGTGACTACTGACTGTGAATATGGTAATATAATATCGGGGATTGTTACTTTAAGCCACACAACCCAATGAAAGCATCACATTTTCGAAAGCAAAACAATTATCTAGATTTGATTATTCATACACAACTTAAAAATATTCACTTCTTAAATAGTTGTTGCTGTATTATACCCCTGTCACACTAGGACGTGACGAGCCAACGTGAGCCTAATGTGATCATTTTTCGTCATGACGTTGGGTTACGTCATGATGACGTCAACATGACGTTAGAATGACGTCGAGCTACGTCACATTACGTCGTGTTACGTCGAGTTACGTCAAGGTTTTGGACATGTTCAAAACTTTGGACGTAGGTCGAACATAAGGGTTTACGTTCGCCGTACGTTCTGTTCACGTTCAGTGAACGTCAATGACGTTAAACGGACATTATTTCAACGCTGCTCACTACGTTCAACTACGTTCCACTACGTTGACCCACATTAAACCAAGTGCAAAAGCCTACGAGGCTTAATGGGAACGTCAGGAGAACGTCAGGAAAATGTCAGGAGAACGTCAGGAGAACGTCAGGAGAACGTCAGGAGAACGTGCATTCAACGTACATTCAACGTCTCATTACATAGCTAACGTCATGTAACGTTCTTCTGGCGATGGAATAACGTTCATAACGTTCCGTGAGCGTAGTGACGTTGTCCTCTCTCGTGACTGACGGTATCACTACGCTTTACCAACGTTACTTTCTCATCCACTACGCTGCATCCACGTTCAACTATTGCCCAAATTTGCATACTACGCCGAGAAGTTCAACGTTCTTCACGTTCTCCCTACGTTGACGTCGTTACGTCGTAGTGTGACAGCCCCATTAAACGGAACACTAAGTCAATTTAATAGACGCTGTCACTGCTGAAGCCTATAACGTTGCGCACGTTGACATGCCTGCCAACATTAATTTGACATGTTAAATAATCCTTGAGCCGGTTTAGTTCATGACCTCTTGTTTCCTGGATTAAATCTTGACTGACATAGAAATGATGCTACTACACATGTCTAAGGCCCAATAGGTGTGTATTAAGAAAACAGGTTATTTATATAATTATATAAATATATTATGATGAAGAAAACAATATAACTGGAGGCTGGAGACTCAGTGGGTACTGCATCTGAAGTTGCCATAGAAACTTCAATGGCAGCAGGATAAATATTGGCGATTTAGATTGGCAACACATACAGAGTCCTACTAGGCAAACTGACACCAGCCACTTTATTCGGTTACCCTGCTGTGTTGTGGTGCGCATTCAAGTAAACCGGTGCCATGGTAAAGCTGCATAGTCCGATTAAGGATCAAATGTTCAAAACCAAAACTATTATCTAGAATTAATTCTCGATATCTACCTTAGATACTGCTGACCGTATTAAACATTTGCTGCCATATAGAATGGGATACTGGGGTAGTTTAATAGAACATGTTATTGCTAAAGCCAATGCCATCCGAGTTTTACGTGCTTTCCGATCCTATTTTTACACATTTGCACTTCAAATAACTCAAAACTTAGCCATTTAAAATAAAAGTTTTCTTAAACTAAAGTAAGGTAGATTATAATGTTCAATTTATAATGTGTATCTCAGAAATATGACAGCAACTCAAAACCATCAGACTATGGAAGTTTAATATAATCTACTGCACCCAAATTCTACCTTAACTACTTTGTTAATACAACAGAATTGCTGGCGCCGAGATCCCATTGTAATTCTGCCTCAGATGCTGAACATACACAGGCAGGCCTATATTGTACCTCCTTCACTGACACCCAGGTCGCCTGCGTCACACGCAGTAGACGCCATCTCATTATACAGTGTCCCGGAAATTGCACCGAGTCCGCGGAGGAGAACACGGTGAAGCCGGGCCCTGGAAGAACTTTCAGTCAGAGTTAGTTTGCGAATAAGAGTTAATGGAAACGAAGTACTGAGACGCAGTTCTGTGTGTGTGTGTGTGGAGGGACACGGTTGTGTGGGACGCAGTTCTGTATGTGTGTGTGTGGAGGGACGCGGTTGTGTGGGATACAGTGTTGTGTGTGTGTGGAGGGACTCGGTTGTGTGGGATGCAGTTCTGTGTGTGTGTAGAGGGACGTGGGTGTGTGGGACGCAGTTGTGTGTGTGTTTGGAGGGACGCGGTTTTGTGGGACACAATTCTGTGTGTGTGTGGAGGGACCCGGTTCTGGGGGACACAGTTGTGTGTGTGTGGAGGGATGCGGTTGTGTGGGATGCAGGTGTGTGTGTGTGGAGGGACACGGTTGTCTGGGATGCAGTTTGGTGTGTGTGTGGAGGGACACGGTTGTGTGGGACACAGTTCTGTGTGTGCGGAGGGACATGGTTGTGTGGGATGCAGTTATGTGTGTCTGTGGAGGGATGCGGTTGTGTGGGACACAGTTGTGTGTGTGGAGGGACGCGGTTGTGTGGGACGCAGTTGTGTGTATGTGGATGGATACGGTTGTGTGGCACGCAGTTCTGTGTGTGTGTCTGGACGGACGTGGTTGTGTGGAGCAGTGTGTGTGCATGTGTGATGGGGGAGGGGGGGTGGCTTCGAAAAAGTGGGTAAGAATGCAAAGAAGAGCCACAACATGGCTATATATCATTGAGGGGAATACCTTGAAATGTGGTGATTTAGAATATGTGGTGTGTTCTATATTGATTCGAATGAGGGAAGCCAGACACTCTGTGGGTTGGAAGGGTAGGGTTTATTACAAAGAACATTAGGATGGTACAACGGGCTAACTAGTCAACGGTGCTCTCTGAGGCCACCACAGAGGACCCCTTCCTAGTAGTCGGTTAAAAAGAGGGTGTATGGGTGTGGTAAATTGTTCTGGCTTAACGGTGGAGCAAGGCTGAATAACATTGTAGGCGGGGGGGAGCTCTGGGGGACACTGATGTTCAACTCCCCCGCTAAGGTCATCATGGGTACCCGGCTCCCCTCATCGAATCAACCACAATTCAGAAATTATGCGCCAATTTTTTCAAGGTGGGATTTGATAAACAAATGGGACATCAGCATATTAATCAGAATGTGGAATGAAACAGATGAATATTGGTTTAAAGTTATGATTTTACTCTTAGCTGTGATTTATATACCAATTATGTGCTCTGAGAACATTTCTTTTTTCTAAACATATTGACATGTATTGTTGCAAAAGGACCTAATTCAAACAGAGACACACATGTTAACAGGGTCTCCAGTCCAATTGGCCACATCAGTCAACACCATGTCTCCTCTCTGGCCTGTAAGCCGACCAGCCGGGATGGCCGAATGAGTTGAACGTCCATCTCCCTTTTTGGTAGATCATTGGATCCGAATCTCCGGGTTCGAACCGTGATCGAGTCAAAGTTAAAAATTGATACTTTTCGCTCCCTAGCCAGACACTCGCCATTATTAGGACAGAGCTAGGAATGGTTGGCTGAGTGACAGGATAATGTTGCTGAGTGAGATATCAGGTTATGGTGCTGGCGGTCTGTTCTCCGAGTGGGGCAGCACCACAATAATTCCACAGTTTCGGTATCCGTCCTGAGATGACTTTAGATGTTGCTCGGACGTAAAACAATAACGAACAAACACTGTCACAAGTCGGTACCTGTCCTGATATGACCTTAGATGTTGCAATTTGTAAAGCTCCAATAACCATCCAACCAACCTCTCTCACCTCTAAGTCCAGCCACATGGCTGAAGCAGCACCCGCTATTGGGTGAGGAATATGCGCATTCCAAGGGAACAATTCTGGACCAACTGACACAACAAAGAGGGGAATTTGTGGGCGATCAGCAGAAGCCCCGCCCCTTCTTCCTTCTCTCCATCACTCCCCCCCCCCCCCCCACCACCACCACCACCATCATCCAGCAACGAAATACATATGAGGCCTATGTGGGGTAATCTGGTATGCATTGTACATAGGCGGCAGGGTCTGTAGGGGGAAGGTGTGGGTTTTATGGGATTTTTGGCTTACTCTTAAAGCCGCATTGTCCGATAAAACATCAAATTTTCTAAATCGAAACACTTTTCTTCATTTGATTCCAGCTATCTAGTTTAGGTACAAAGGCACTTATTAAGCATTTGTTGCCACATAGAAGGGAACACTGAGGCAATTTACTAGAAGCTGCTTCTGCAGAAGTCTATGGTCCAGAGTTTGTTCATGTGTGCCGAGATTAATTGTGTATGTTTGCACTTTAAATATCTCAAAGATTGATTATTTAAAATAAGATTTACTTCAAACTAATGTAAGATTGATTCTAACCATCACTTTAATATATTTATCTCAGAAAATGACAGAAACTCAGAAGTTTCGGACTATGCAACATAAAAGTTGCATAGAGAAATAGCTTTGAGCTTCTACTATTTTTCAGAGATAAATATATTAAATCGAATGTAATAATTTATCTCACTTTACTTTGAAGTAACCTTTAGTTTAAATGGCAAACTTTTTAGATATTTAAAGTGTAAATGTGTCAAATTACTTTCGGCAAACACACCAACATTCGGACCCCTGTCACACCTCGCCGGATTGAGCAATGGATAGATTTGTCTAGTGCGGTTGTGTTCTGGTGTGATAAGTACCAAATGTATTAAAATGTGTCAAAATTGTGCGATATCGGGTCAAAAGCCACTGGATGAACGGACATGAAGCACGCATGAACGGATAGCAAATTGACAGTAAGCGGACTAAGCAGACTCAAACTGGACAAGAACCGTAGATGTCAATCCGGCGGCATCCGTTCCAAGTTCTATGCATGTTCAAAACGTGTAACGGATCGGGCCGGATATCAACGGATATCAACGGATATGCAACTGATTTGCGACAGACACAAACCAGGCTTTGCCGGATATCAACGGACTTTGTTTGGTTTCTTGGTTAGGGGCTTTAGAGGTTACATTACAATGACTCAGTATTCCCGTCTATGTGGCAAGAAATGATTAATAAGTGCACCAGCATCTAACTTAGATATATACACTCACATCTAGATAATTTTGGTTTAGAAAATGAGATGTTTCATCAGGTTATGTAGCTTTAAGAGTATGGTGGCTAGATTGATAGAATGCATAATATTCATAGCTTTGAGGTAGGTCCCGAGACAGAAGCAGTTAAATGCCTGCCAGCGCCATTATGTGTTGGGGAGCGGAGGATTACTGTCATTTTATTTAACGAAGAGAGATATCGCAAGGTATGGTAATTTGTATGTTTCATAATAAAGTTGGTCACCGCTCGTGTTTTACTGATGGCTGTTGGTCCTGAGGGACACTATATAATTGCAATATCGCACCATCAAAGCGCAAACACTAAAGTCATTGTCACACCGTACCAGTCTGAGTACCGGAGACCACCGGACAAAGAATTTTCTAGTCCGGTGTTGTCCGGTGAAGAAATGTATCGAAATGTATCGAAATGGAGAGTAAAATTGGGATAATTGCCACTGGACAACCGAAAATGTACCGGACGAGAACCGGACGAGAACCGTACACATAACGGATGAGTACCGGACATGTACCGGACAAACCAGACACCAATGGATGGGTACCGGATGAGTACTGGACATGTATGGATGGGTACCGGATGGGTACCGGATGGGTACCGGACATACCGGACACCAACCGGACACGTCAGTCCGGCGGTGTCCGGCAGAAGTTTTGAACACGTTCACAACTTGTACCGGAGACCGCCGGCCACCGCCGGATGGGTACCAGACGGTACCCGAACATCGATGTACAGTACCGGACAGTGTCCAGTTCCCCAGTCCGGCAAGGTCTGACAGGGGCTTAAAGGCTTATGTCTCCGGGTCTACAGGCAGCTGAATATTAAAGCTGCAAGGGCCGATCAAAACATACAATTTTAAAAACCAAAGCAATCTTGCAGATTTGATGCTACATATCAAACTTAGATACAGATGCAGTTATGAACCATACTATTTTCAAAACCAAAGCAATCATGTAGATTCGATTCTACATATCAAACGTAGATACTGATGCACTTATTAATCATTTGTTGCTGCATAGAAGGGAATACTGAGGCAATTGGATAGAACAAGCGGCTGCAGAAATCTATGGCGTCAGAGTTTTGGCATGGTTGCCAAAATAAACTTTGTCTGTTTGCACTTCAAATATCTCAACAGTTAGCCATTTAAAATAAAAGTTACTTCCAACTAAAGTAGCATAAAGTATACCGATCAACATACTATATTTATCTCAGAAAATGACAACAACTCAAAACCATCGGAGTAGGCAGTTTTACCAGCTTACTCTCGGTTTATGAATGTTAGCAGCCTATCAAGACCAGATGTCAAGCTGAGTACCCTCATGAAGTGCGACCCATAGTGATGGCACACGGTGCCATTTTAGGACCCTCCCATCAGACCGATTCTTTCTGGCGTCACGTGGGGGGCTTGTCTTATGTTATGGTCACATATAGGACCTCGTTCTGGCTTTATTGATGCAGCAACTAGCAGGTGACGTTACTCCTAGGATATTACAGGCCAACTATAAATGTCCGACCGGACATATAGTCCCCTATATAGGCCTAAATGCCTTATGGGTCTAGGTCATATCAGTTATTGCATAGCATTGGTGTGGTCGTCAACATGAATCTTTGCTTCTTGGACTGTATAAACATATTGCCATGGACAGGTCAGTTGAGAGAGACATTGTGTGTAGAAGTGTTGTTATTAAACCCAAGTTTCTTGGCATTCCAGGACTAGTGTCCAAATAGTCAGACTATCTAGGCACCCTGATGGAATGAGCTTATCCATGCCTACCAACCTGGTTCTTGGCATAGGAGGTCACTCATGACCTTGGAATCTACCTCTTTGAATAATGTTGTAACAAATATCCCACCAGAGTTATATCCTCAACATATTGATGGGTATAGCATTTTACCCTTTTCACCCTCCGGCAAAAACCCTGCGCTAAGTCACTTTAGAGGAACGCTAACATGAACCCTTTTATTACTCATACTCATACTCATCTGCTACTGATTATGGTTAGGCTATAAGCCTGTATCACGTCGAGGCCTGTCCAACTGTGACTTAGCGGGGTCATAAGCATCAAATACCGGGTGTTTGCAATACTTAAACTGCCTCCAATGCTTATCCAGCCTTGCTTTGAAAGCATTCAGGGACCGCGCATCCACAACCTCTGGAGGCAGACCGTTCCAGGCATTGACAATACGATAACTGTAAAACTGCTGTCTGACACTCTTGTTCGTTCTCCCTTTCTTAAATTTGAGTCTATGACCTCTGGTGTTGGTGTCATCCATTTTTAGGTAATCAGCATCCATAGAGTACTTGCCTGTCAGGTGCTTATATGTCTCAATCATGTCGCCCCAAGCTCTTCGGTTATTGATATGTAATATCAGAGGAAACGAAGAAGGAAATGTTATTATTCAAATTTGAAATATTGATACATGATGCAATTTTCTCCTGAGCCTACTACAATAGAGAAGAATCATAACAATCAGAGTAGTCCTATTAATGGGGGACATGTGGCATAGTTCATTTTCTGACACTTGGTGGCGCGTCGGTAGTAGTGGGCCTACACGGGCATTGACAATGCATTGACTTTACCGGTACGCACAGTGCAAAACGTCGATTTTATTAAAAATTAATAGAAATACAGAACCCTAACCTTATGAATTTAATATAATCTATTTGTTGAATATGTTTTCTATATGTGTACCAAGCGGGTTGTCTCTAGCTGGTGTGGCTTTAGAGCTATTTAACTTTTTCTGTATGAAGATTGCTCCCGGCCATTGACAATGCATTAACTTTACCTGTACGCACAGTGCAAAACGTCTATTTTATTCAAAATTAATAGAAATACAGAACCCTAACCTTATGAATTTAATATAGTCTATTCGTTGAATATGTTTTCTATGTGTACCAAGCGGTTTGTCTCTAGCTGGTGTGGTTTTAGAGATATTTCACTTCTTGTGTATGTAGATTGCTCATAGCCATTGAGTTTACAGTGTGACAATGTGCAGTTTAGGCCCACTAGATCAGTGGCGACACGAACGGCAGAAATTTGAACTAAAAAGTCGGAGGTCCCCCATTGTCGTAGTCCGAATACAGCTATGTTAATAGGGAGTAGGCAAAACAACATAATTAATGGAAGCTATATAGGGGAACACAATAAGCCAATTCCCCAATATTACTGTAGAACAACGGATTCATCAGATTGTGTCTAGACATCCATAACCCACCAGTTCTCTAGACGGGTCTATTATTAGATCGTCTATATTACTGATAACCCTCCACCTCTCTGACAGAAATAGCCGGATCGAGTGGAAATGTTCCTTTCTTAATTAACCCGGAGTCATCTACTGTGGCTAGACTGGTGAGTGTCGGTGCATGGTTCATTCCTAAACAAGCATTTATCTGGTAGCTACCATGCATATATAGCATGGCAGCGCTTGTCCGCATCCTTTACGACCAGGTTTACTATTGTTCTGAACCAAAGTGCCGGAAGGCAGTGATAGGAATGCCGTAAACCAGGCTTAGCAATGACAAAAGCAGCTCATGGCGGAATAATAGGAAAACATTACAGGCAAACATCAGTAATGGTTCGCGTCACAA
This sequence comes from Branchipolynoe longqiensis, assembly GCA_030323885.1. Taxonomy (NCBI): domain Eukaryota; kingdom Metazoa; phylum Annelida; class Polychaeta; order Phyllodocida; family Polynoidae; genus Branchipolynoe; species Branchipolynoe longqiensis. The sequence goes on from CM059191.1 coordinate 70,375,258, forward strand.
AGTCTACAGATAAATGCTCAAACATATCTAAACTAATATGAATAAGCAATGCTTAGGACCTACCCCCGCTTGAAAATGGTGTCGAGAGCAAAACAAATGCCCGGGGCCATTGAATTTGCCGATACACACAGTGCAAAACATCAATTTTATTTTATTATTAACCAATCGCTGTTGTCCACCCTGCTTGCTGCGTAGCAAAGTTTGATGAGCTATTTCCGTTTCCGTTTGCTGGATTTTGGTTATTATGTGATTCAACACAAATATACAAATGGCGGCCCCCATGTAAGGCTATTTCTGTTTCCGTTTGCTGGATTTTGGTGATTTCATTTTTCACCTCTATGAGTATGAGTATTTTTTATGTATATTATATACACATGTTAGTCCTTAGCCTTCCCCCTGTTTTGGTCTGTATAATCTTCAATAGGGTGCAATACATGACCAATCTGATAATATTTGAAACATTTCAATTTCTCTTGCATACAAACGAACTCTGAATAATATTATATTTCCTTGGTATGTTCTGTGTCAGACCTGTACTTGTAGTATCGATTGGAAACGCTAGGGATCAATTGAGGATTGTTCCTATATGGTGTATAAAAGAAACCCCTTAATGAACAGCTAGCAATTTACCAATGATCATATAATTCAAGCCAACTCTGTATGATGCTGACGTGAGTGCTCTTTGATATTTTTATATTTGCTCCGTCGTCTAAGCTGGCATTATTAAATGATGTCATGCCATATAACCTAACCAACATTGGAAAGCTAACCTCAGCCTATTTGGATGATAATTAGAGAAAAACAATTAATTTGTAATGGAGAAGTGAGTGTCTATATACAGTACAACCCTGTTAAACCAAGCTCGGTTAAACAAAACTATCGGTTAATCCAAACAAAATGTTCGGACCCAAGGCCACTTCCAGTACAGTTAACCCAAACTTTCCCATGGTTATAAGGTCATCTGAGACTTCAGGTACTTTATTATATGATAAATGGTAGTATTTTGCCGGGACGCCAACACACGTTTGGATTAACCGATCGTTTGGGTTAACCAAGCTTCGGTTAATGGGGTTATACTGTATATACATAAAAACAACAATAATCAAAGTGTCAGTTACATTGTATATTACATGCCTAATGCACCCACGTTTTTGCCAAAGCCAAGTCAAAGTCAAAGCCAAAGTTTGGTTAAACCGATGATCGGTTAATCCACATACAAAATTGGGTCCCTTCAAGTTTGGTTCAAGGAGGCTATACTGTATATTTAGATAGATACTTGAATTTAGGTAGATAGGTAAATTGAGGGAAGGATAGGTAGATAGATATAAAGATATAGATAGTTCCATTTACAGTTAACCACTCAGCTGTAATTAATGGTGACTGACAATATTCTTTCCCGATATAGCTGTTTGCATATTTAATTAATTAACTTCTCTCAACGCGCTGAATCGCATGAATCGGACACAGCCTAGTTCACTCTATCACGTCGTGTTCACGACACCAAGAGATTGGGACACATACTAGAAAATAAGGCTCTTCATGGCTATGAAATTAGGATAAACACCTACTAGAAAGGTAATTGTATGAATCCATGGTACACCATCATTGAGATGAATGGTCTCACTAAATATTGTCTAAGCTGGCATTATTAAATGATGTCGTGCCATATAACCTAATCATAATTGGAAAGCTAACATCAGCCTATTTGGATGATACTTCAAGAAAAACATTTAATTTATAATCGAGAAGTGTATGTCTATATATACAGTACAACTCCAGAAAACCAAGCTCGGTTAAACCAAACGATTTATCAATGCGATGAATAGTCTCACTAAATATTGGACCAGGCGCAGGAATCTACCCACAAATCCTACCGTCATGTGATGATCATTCTAGGCATACAACTATATCCTCTCTGATGTATTCTCCCTGTCACAATTCGATGATGTCTATGGGGATTAATTCAGACATATATCACATTTTATCCATCACCTCTTTTAATGAACTTGTAAATTAGCTGGTCTCAATATTCCTGTATGTCACTAAATGTGAATTTGCCTTTCGATTCAGAAAATATTTCATAGAATTGATAAAGACAAACATCCCTCTATGGGTTATCTATGATGATATGTATTGCTATGCTCGGTGACCTGCCAAGTTCTCTAAACCTGATATCCCACCGGTCAGTCTGATCATTTCTGTATAATTTGTTGTTGAACCATAATAATTAAATATTCAATGTCTACTATTCATGATGGAACCATTCTCAATGCTCTATTCAATTTAGGAAGGTTCTATGCCATTCTGTGCAATACATCTTTTAGCTGATGACCGTTTCTTTGTTAAAGTGGTTTGATTCCTCTTAGTGACATCTTCTCACTGATACTACACTGGTCTCCCAGCCCTAATGGCAATTGCCACTGCACAGTAAACAAATCTACAATTATATATATAGACAATTACAAGACTCCACAGGATAGAGATACTCTTTGGAAAGGATAGGCCCTCAAACCCCATATCAGGACATAACTGATGGCTGATCCTGATTTCCCGAAGGCTGGTCACATTTGAAATGCTCTCTCCAATCGCCTTCCCTCCATGTTGGGTGTTACTGAAGCAGTGACGAGCGACATTTAATTAATTAGAGTCGCTGGTATACTGGCGGGTGGCAGGCGATAGACCGGCTACCACACGCCTAACACCCTTACATCTTCCTAATCTATATCCTGATAACACTGGTATCCTAGCAACACAGTAGTGCGCCGCAGATTAGAAAACCGCACATGTGCGCCAAGTGTAGGTACTTAGGTCAACCTGTTATTTAAGTAATATAATATATATATATATATATATATATATATATATAGTAAAACCTCCCGAGATCGACTGACCATGGGACCGACTTTAGCTGGTCCATTTAGGGAGGTGGTCGGTTTAGGGAGTTTTGTGTAGTAACTTTGGTATTGTATGGGTGATCATTTTGGACGCAAATAAAGTGATCGAAATAGGGAAGTCATCGAGCTGTGGAGGTGGTCAGTTACAGAGGTTTTACTGTAAGTGTAAGTATATATGTATAGCTACAAGCCTTGGGACGGCCTTTACGTGGCCCATTTATGGAGGTGCGTGGGGATATCAAATATGGTTACACTGGTATTGTTGGAACCCCCCAAAAAACGATCGATATATATGGGAGTGGTCGATCTGTGGATGTGGTCGGTTAGAGAGGTTTTACTGTATAAATATATAAGATATATATAATTGTTTCTTGGGGTTTTCCATCTTGGCAACATTGATGGTATCACAATGGGCACCGACTTGCGACAGGGCACACTAATGGCTTCATAGTGCTACACTACTGGAATAGTTCCCAAACACCATCATGCGCCCATATCCACTAAGTCACACTGACCTGATAGTGACCAAATCAGTCCTTGACCGACATTATTATTGCCATAAAATCTCATAGAGAAAAAAGGGTTGTTATCCTACCTTAGGTTTTAAATTGTTGAATTACCTTCGAATAAGGAAAAAGACTGTGCCTAATTAGGCCATAATATATTATGGCCTAATATCCGATATAATTACTTGCAGTGTTATGCTGTTTGAATGCATTCACATTATTTACTGACATTGCACTAGATAATAATTAAGGCTACCATTAAATTATTTACTTTTGCAATAGGCCTACATTGGAGGCTGAGTCAAAGATAATCACCTTTTCTTTCATATACATATCAATATAGCTAGATATACAAAAGTATAATACATCTGCTGGACTGCATTGGACTTTCTCTGAGTACGACAACACATTTCTTTCAAACTCTGTTCCATCCACCAGTTTTTTCCCATCAATGTCCCGTTTTGATAAGAACTTATATGTTGCTAGGACGCAGACCAACAAGAATCAAACTTCCATCAAGGTAAAAATCATAATAACATATCGCTGTCAGAGCCAAGTGACAGGTAACGTCCCACAGGGGGTGGCAACTAGCCATGGGTGGACCAACCAACTCTCAGGACTCGGTACTCCTTTATTGTGAGGTCTACCGGGACTTTAGCCCTAACTCCAGCCATAAGCAGGTAGTTAAATGAACACAGATTTATTTACTTAGGTCTAGCGGAATTATTATCTCATTTTATCCCATTTTCAGAGAAATAAGATCTGATGTACCCGTTGAAATGTACGCAAGGCATTCATTCACGTAAGTTGTGTATTTGTCAGCATATATTTAACGCCAATACACATATCCACGTTCATTATCCTCTCCTATATCTGGACTGCTAGAACTATTAGAGAGGGAGTCCTGTTATGGGTAGATTCCTAGACTGATCCTTGACTAGAAGGTAATGTCTGCTGAGATTACCTTGGGCATGCACACTCACTCAAATGACCATCTTATTGAACGCCAGTGCCCGGCTAACCCTGAGCCCTAACTGCGCTCCCAACGTTCCGCTAGCGACCGATAAACGTGTTGCACAACATATGCGAGCAGTGCCAGTGCCAGTGCATGAGCGATGCATGTCCAACGACAGTCCAGCGCATTTCGGCATTGCACCAGTGTGCACCTAGCATGTGCGACATTGGCATAAGGATTGAGTAACGCATGCCAACATGCCGGGGGCACCAGACACATCCACGCCTTGCATATAAATAAGGCTCTCTCTTCACAACTCCTCCAGCATGCCAAGGAAGAAGACCTCATCAGCACCCAGCCAGTTTGGCCAGAGATGCAGGAAAGGGAACGCGAAAGGCAGGAAGAGGATGACGGAGGAGACATCAGCATCTCCACCACAATCTCGATCATCTCCTCCTGTGGGATTTGCTCAGTGCACATCGCCATCTAGCCAGCCTGAGGAGACGATGGAGATGCAGTCCATGTCTCCGTCGCCTCCTCAGTTCCGCCCCTTGTCCGTCGCCTCCACCTCATCAAACAGTCAGCAGGGGCTGAACAAGAGGAGGGCTCGCTGGCAGGGAGACCAAAAGTACCATTTTTGATGCCGCCCTTTAGCTCAGAGTAATTGAAAACCTGCATGTCTGATGCCAAATCCATTCCACCGGCATCCACCCAGATGAACTTGTAGTCTGCATCAACGAATGCCAGGAGAACTATGGAGTAGAATCCCTTATAGTTGTAGTAGAGGGATGCACTCTTTGGGGGACACCGGCAGGCAATATGCTTCCCATCTTGCGTTCCGCATGTGTGGGGGAAGTTCCACCTCCTCATGAACTTTTCGGAGATGGCAGGCCATCCATCAGGAGTCATGGGGCTGGTCATCATCTCGTCAATGTAATCGCCGATGACTGCTTTAAACACCTCTCTCAAGATGATTGATTGTGTGTTGTGAGGGACTCTCCACCCAAACTTCATGGAGGCATACCTGCTCCCAGAGGCTAGGTGATGCAGAGTGAGGGCAAGCTTCAGGCCAGGCTCGATCGGCTCGACAAACATCTGGGGAGGCATCCACATGAAGTTGATGAAAGAAGCTGTGTCCTCATTACAGAGTTCCACCAGAAGCTGGTCGTACAAATCAAACTGTCGCCACCTCCTTATCCATGCTCTCATCCACATTCTTCTCAGTCGACATTGTCTCCTTCTTCTGAGATGGTAAAGTATCAATTGGTTAACATTATGGTGATGTTGGAGAATGGCTAGTTGGTATTCCTGCAGGAGCCTTGAACCTACATCCATCATCTCCGAAGAGCTGAGCTGTTCTGGTCAAACATGAAATCCGATACCTTTATATACTCCAACCCAACATGCTTGCAATACATTCGCTAAACGCTCATGGGTCATTCACAGAACGCCGGCTAATGTTAAGTGAGTGCCAGCCACACGCCCTATACGTCAAATACGTCGAGACAAGGTGGAGAAGCGCCAACCGTGTGACAGCCATAAGTAATGCATAGGTTAGAACACCTTTGTCATATGTTGGCCTTACATTGCCAACTCACTGATTGAACGATCTCTGTCAGAGGAAAGAATGTCAATGTATGACAATGTAAGAACAATGTTCCTCCAATGCTCGTCTAACGTATATTAAGCCTTACATAGGTGTAACAAAAGCACTCATGCATTGTTGTATGTCGAAAATTTTGTTCATGTACAAAGAATCGCCAACCCCCTGACATGCGCCACAATATGTTGATGTACATTGATGTATAGCAATGCGTGCCTGATGTATACCAACGCATGCATAATGCATAATGATGTATCCCGACCTAGCGGCAACAAATCATATCCGTCGATGTACGTCTGCGCAATGAGTCGTAATGTGACAGCCCCATTAAGTTAGAGTATTTTCATAGTTCTTACTTGTGACAGTTTAGCTGGATATGAACAAGTGAACTACCATGCACTGACTTTTGAGGCAGACCTTCACATAAGTCTACTCGTACTATTTGCCTCATATTTTCTCTAGTGCATACCGGACGGGGTAGCCAAATGAGTTGAGCATCCGTCTCCCGTTTTGGTAGATCATGGGATTTGTCGAGTCAAACCAATGCCTTAAATATTGATACCTGTCAATTCCTAGCGACACTCGGCATTATTCAGATAGAGCAAGGATTGGTTGGCTCAGTGTCAGGATTATGTGACTGAGTGGGATATCATTTCATGGTGCTGGTGGCCGGTTTTGTCAGTGGGGCTGCACCATAAAGTCGCAAGTAGTGTACATTGTCACGTGTCAGTGCCGATCCTGAAATGACATTAGATGTTGCAAGGATCTAAAAGTGTAACAGCAAACTAAGCAACCGGTGCTTCGGCACTGTCCAAATAACCTATTTAGCAGAATAAACGTATTTCCCCAGTGGGGAATGAGCTCTCTGTTTAATACCTCGGTGGCAATCAGAAAGCAAAGAATCACAAGAAGGGGACAATGCAGGTATGCCCTGCTTTGCAATACCCAATATATCGCTGATTCGCTGAGGCCTACTGCTCATTAACATGCATGTGTAGGGATCAGCTATCTATAACGCAATCAACAATCGAGGCCGATTAACCTACGTGTCCATTGTATACACAATTCCTTAACAACATTATGGCCCTGTCACACTATGACATAACGCGCCAGCATAAGGACAACGTGAAAATAAATTTGACATGTAAAAAATCTTGGCGTAATATGCAAATACAGGCCCAAGTTGGACATCAGTGCCGCCTAGTTGACGTGATAACGTGGTTCGACGAGAGAGGAAAAAGGAATTATGCTCACAGTACATTATGTACGTTATTCGATCACCAGAACTACGTGTCATACGTTACATACGTCATGACATGGTGGAGAAATGCTAAACATATGTTGGACGTACGTTAGGCGTATGTTATCCATACGTTGTCATTACGCGAACTGTACATTCCCACTGCCTTCGAAGTAGGTCAACGTAGTGCAACATAGTGAGCAGCGTTTGACTAACGGATGTCTAACGTACATCGATGTAAGCCTAACGCATACATAACGTATGGTGAACGGAAAATCCTCATGTTGTCCAACGTTGTCATACGTTGACATTTTTGGACATGTCCAAAACCTTGACGCGCGCTGACATAACTCAACGTAACTCGACGCAACTCGACTTCAGTCTAATGTAAGCAGGACGTAACTCGACGTTGCTCAACGTAATGACGAAACGTCACCTAGATCGGCTTACGTTGGCTCGTTACATCATAGTGTGACAGGCCTATTACACAATTATGTAATATATTGAGCCCCATTCACACACAGGCCTTAAGTTGCCTCAACTAGTTCGCCTCATCTAATCCACCTCACAAAGTGGTCTACATGAGACAAACTAGTTGAGTCGAATCAGCCCTAATTTTCCTCAATGGCACGTTCACATGGATGTTTTGAGGCCACATTGATGAAGTGGACCAGTTGAGGCGACTTAACGTGTGTGTGTGTGGACGGGGCTTTAGAGGTCTGTCTTATCCCGACAATGTCTGTTTATTTTCCTGTACTTATTGGAATATCGTATACAGTTGCATGTATATTTACACTATGCTATGCTGGCTTCATAAGTCTGATTACTATGGGGATTCATGTGTTAGGACTTAGGAATGTGGATGTAGTGTTAATTTGAGTCTCACTGTATTCACATTGATACAGTAGCAGACACCCCCTGCTGTACACAGCCGGTGGACTAATCCACTTTGGGAACTGAGAGTGTCAACATTTCAATCTGCGCGTCCAGTTTCTGGTTCTCACACCATGCCCATATTAGCCGGTCTCGGGACGCTAATCCCCGCACTGCCCCTGGCGGGAGGGGGGGGGCGTGGCGGGTAATTGAACCACTCCTCTCTGAGGTCTGCGGGTTCTCTGCTATATTCAGTGTGAATGCAATCTCCGGTTGGGGATTTTACTAGGTTATTCCAAAATGCTCGGCACCACATAGAATGATCGGCAGTATGGGTAGTGAAATATGCATCACAAATTAAAGAAGAAAGTGTCCTTTTCAAATAGTATGTAGTTAGGAACATCTATCTATCTAATATGTCACTCAGCGATCTTTTGGTGGCGTCCTCAGCACTATCTAAGGTCATATCAGGACGGGTACCGACTTGTGACAGTGCACACTCCTCTTAACTTTATAGTGCTGCCAAATTGGTAGACCAACATTCGAGCACCATGTCCTGATATCCAACTCAGTCACATTATCCTGACAATGAGCCAACCAATCTTTCCCGTATCATAATAATGCCGAGCGCCTGGCTAAGATTCAGCAAGTATCAATTCTAAGTCAGTGGTTTGACTCGACCAGGGTTCGAACCCCGTGGGTTCGAATCCAACCATCTACCAACATTGGAGACGGACGCTGAACTCATCCGGCCATCCCGTCTGGTCTGCGCTGTAATTATTACCGGATGTTAGTAATGGTTGCTGACTTCTTTTTCTGATCGCTGGAAATGACCTAATAAGTGAGGTGAACCTAAGTGGTCAATGGAAAATAACACAATATTAGCTGATAAGACAAGGTACATTGCTAGGTTGTGTCCACAATACGTTACTGGAAATACTACAGATGCTCAAGATGGTGCTGGTTATATGGCAATAGCAATCACAGGAACAGCCAAACCAACACTGCCAGCCTATTATATTTAAAACTTCGTCAAGGATACCACAAAGAAAGTTAATGGAACAGTAACATTCTCTCTGAAAATGTCTGCCAATAGCAATGTCGTTAATTACAGTCAACACCTTTGTATATAGAAGCTTTAATGAAATTACATGAATTAAACAAAGACAAGTCATGCATTCTTAATTATAACTTGTTTATTCCAATTATTTCAAAGCGTTCACCCGCCGTTTGAACTGATATAGCAAAAGCATCTGTTCCAGAATCGTATCCGCAAAACTGTTAGTTTGTTCAATTATCACCTCATTACCCATAATTATAATTACACATACACTTATTGATTAGATGTATTTTTAATTATTAATAATTGTCCAACTATTTCATTATTATATTCCTTGTTTATAGAATATACATATCTAACTTCTGCCTCACATCGAACCCTATGAACGATATTAAAATATGAGCATGACTGCAGTCTTCCTGTCTATATATGGTATCTTATATTATATATATGAGGCATGTGATTTCTCCCCTTTTAACCGGAATTCAGTTTTGTTTCTGGCTGCCAAAACCGGAATTCATTTTTTGGGTTTAATTCCATTTTTGTTTGTCCTGGCCGCTGAAACACCTCTGAAAAGTATTCACTATTATTTGCATACCTCTCACCACTCAGTAGGATGCTGTGTGTCCCCACGATAACCTAAACAAATGTTTTGTGTTTTTTTCCTGCACCCAATCACATGCCTGATATATATAGGCCCCAGGCATATTCTGATCTTATTTCCAGTATTAGCTATTCAATCTTAACCAATCTATACTAATATGCACTGTTCACTAATATATTATAGTGTAAGGTGATGGAAATGCAACATTTTGTGTCCCTGCCAGGATTCGAAACCACATTTCTTGCCATTAGGGGGCAAGCTTGTGAACTATTACAAAATGGACACGACCTGATGCGAGCATCCTATCCAGGCATACCTGTCTACAGCTGGTCTATTTGGATCCTTGCCCGAAGTTGAATCTAGAGTACTACAATAGCAAATCACATGACACTCGAAGAATCAAATCAGTTAGTCCGCAAGTCCAAAACTCATAAGGACAGCTCCTAATCTATTATAACAGACTCAATTTATTGAACTGAACCAGCGGGTGTTTTATTCAATACGGAAAAGGCCATGGTTCCGGTGTGGTAATAGAATATAGCAATCTTCATCGCTTATATTATGTAGTTACTTTGAAGGGAGTTTGTTCTCTGTGGTGGAGTGGTTAGAGTGTCTGACTTTTTTCTAGGTCAGATTCCTAATCTGAAGGTTGGTGGTTCGATTCCCCGTGCCCCCACCTCTGCCAATTTGCATTTCTACCACTGTGGATAACTTACAGTGTCATTAAAGGCCAGTTGCTCTCATACCATGTCTATGTGGTGTGGGAGGTTAAAAATCCCTTGGGTCAGTAAAAGTGTAGGCTTGGGCTTTCTATCGACAAACTGTCTAATGGTGAAAACAAGTCTATTCAGGCTTATCCATAATAGGCAGTATACATCTTCAAGAAAAGGGAGTTGGTTGATTGTTAGATATTGGAATTTTTGACTGTTCACTCATGGCAACTTTATAGTGCTGCCCCACTGGGAAATCAGCCAAGACCCGATATGCCACTCAGTCACATTATCCTGACACCGAGCTAAACCATTCCTTGCCCTATCCTGTTAGTGCTGAGTGTCAGGATAGGAAGCGACAACTATCAATTTTATAAGTCATTGATTTGACTTGACCACGCAAGGCCGGTGCTCTACCGATTCGACCACTGCAGCTGTTATCACTGGAGTGTTATTACAACTAGCAGTCTATCATTTAAAGAGAAGAACTTGTACTCGTCCCACATACACCTCACATGTTATATATATGTACCCTACCTGACCTATGTGGTTATGTGTACTGCCTGGAGGCTGACTGATCAAAGGGAACTCACCACAGACACTATTTATTATCACAGAGTAACAGGAGAACAGCATCACTTTCCGCACCTAGATGTACCATGCAAATATGACATTTTTTCTCTTTGAATTTTGCAATAGCCAACCAGATACCTAGAATTCAACGGAGGCTATGGCTGTCTATGTTATTGTTATGTCCAAAGAGATTACCTTCTGTATGAAAACAATGCAATTTCTGGGCTCCAAATTCTGTTGCAATTTTAGCTGCGTGCCGTAGTTCATGCCGTGTCCTATACATTCATTACAAAGGTGGTTGACTGTTGCACAGGTGCATATATATATATATATATATGAGCCTGTCTCAAAAGGGGCTAACTCTTAGTATTTTTTGTAAATTGTAACAATTGACACAAAACAGCACAGAAACGGTTACACTGAAAACACAAGGGCATTTGCTTCAGATCAATATGTATTCTATTGGGATTATGAAACACCATGTAAAAAACAAATCAGTTTATCCTGAGTAAATGCATAAGTAGATAGTATGTTGATCGTTACAATGGACAAAGTTTGGTCCCATATTGCTTAGCACCTTTTGAGACAGTCTCATATACATATATATGCATCTATATACACATATCTATATATGAAGAGTTCAGGCGCAAAACACTGTAAACGCTAATCCCAAAAGAGAGATAAACATTGGAATCCAACCATCAAACAATAATTTTTTTTTAGATTCCTATTCTTTTGTTCATTGCTCCCGAATCCTTTCACCATAAGAAAAGTGGAATTGGTGAAAATTTAAATTACCTTGAGGTAAAAATCCATTATTTTAATGACATTTTTGGATTGGCATTTACGGGGTTTTGCCCCTGAATTCTTCATATATGCATATACCCTCACATATATATACATATATATCAGGGGCGTAGCTAGGCGTATGCGCGTACGCCAAATAATAAAGAGAGAGAGCGAGAGAGAGAGAGAGGAGGCATGTAGTAGTCCCGAATGTCGAAAACTCAAGTCTAAAAATCCGCCAGCTTAAGCTTAAGCAGCCCCCTAAACCCCCTGCCGAAATTAGGAGCACACATCGTTAAGGGTCTAGCTACGCCCCTGTATATGCATATATATACACATATATATACATACATATATATATATATACATATTGAATGAACAGCACGTTTGATTTACAGATATACCCATTATTTTGTTCGGTTGGCCTCATGTCAAATGATAACACCCACTCTGTCCTCAACATTCTCTATTGATCACTGAGAGCCCACGGGGGGATTGTATTGACAGAACTCCTTTCCAACTTGGAAGGCAACACTGTCACCGCCTCAAAATAAAAGTTTTGCAAATTTCCAAGATCAGGGTCCTATCTGCTTGCAAAGGCACAAAACATGCTGAGGATAAGTAATGGAATATCAGCAGCGAATATTCCGACTTGTCTTTGCCCATATTTTCCGCTTATTCTATCAACATTTCCTAATTTGACGTTGGCCCAACGAGGAGACACACTTCGAATGCTAACGTAGTGTTTACTAGATATCAGGCTGGATAGGTTTTTCTGCAAAGATTAAATATCACAGTGACCCTCAATGCAAATATGAGTCAATTGTGTGGACAATGAATATCCAGTTGTATAGGCAATGTCTATGTATATAATAATATATAAAATAATATATATATATATATATATTCACGTTTTGGTGCAGAACATTAAAAAAATATACAAACTAATCAGGAATTTTCTGACAATCCTTTTACAACGTACCTTTCTGGAAATTCATGGAGAGGCTTCCCTTAAAGCAATTATTGAAGAATAGAGGCGCTATTCATACACTTTACCATGTGGTATATCACCAACATTCCATACTTCTTTAACAACACGATTAAGCATATTAATATTCGTAATGTGTATTGGACAATGCATCGCTGAAGTTGCAGAAGTGTCACAGGTTGAACATATACCGAACATCACATTACAGACAAAAAAGGAAAGTATGTTTTATTTAACGATGCCTCCAGAGCACATTGATGTGTATCATCGGCTATTGGACATCAGACATGCGGTCATTTTGACAGAGGTGTCTTTTATATGCACTTTCCCACAGACAGGACATCACATTATGGTTGACAGACTAAGTTTCACCCTGCAATGTGCATACAAATCAGTATTCTGGGCACTGTATACACACATATTTGTATGTTATATATTGAGATTAAGGGAATATAAAGAATGACTACATAATAGGTTCACTACTTATGATGACATGGATAAGTTGATATTCTAGCTGGTAGAAGTACCAGCCTGTATACATATATATATTTATATATACATCCATATATACTTATATATATATTCATATATATATATATACACATGCATATATGTAGATTTGTGTATATGGGTCACTCTCCTGAAAACAGGTTAAACTTGTCATATTCATGTTCAGATTTGATTCATATTCATGTTCAGATTTGATGTAAGAAATAAGGGAAATAAAATAAACTCTGTGAAACTTTGGTCCTTTTAGTTATGAAGTGTTTTTGTACCAAGAAAACCCATTTTACACTCAGCCATTTGTAACATGACATATGGGACATGGTTGAATCCTTACTAACATATTGTATTGCATTGATATATCAAACAAAACAGTTCCCAAATCAAAAAGGAAGTATTTATTAACATGTATGCATGCTTAAATTTGAAAAGAATTATTTGATGTCTTCAGAAATAACAATACAAATTTCCATCACAGATGTATTCAGCGATGTCTAGATGCCACCCGAATATTGTACACTAATTATTCAGTGAATGAAGCATGACTGGGAATTACCATTTTTATCAATACAAGCATTATATATTTCTTTATATTATGCCATGATTAATATGCTTCTAAGTATGACATTATTTAATTCTGCTTAGATTGTTATTAAGCAGACTGCGTGGTGTCCAAAACATTTGTCACATCTGAGCAACACATGTTATACTCTCATAAGACACAGCTTAATCATGGACTACACCTTTATTTTTATCTCATTAATTTATAACTTACATAGATATAAAGAAGAATTTTCCAGCTTTCATTTGGAACCAAAAAATGTAAAAGAATTCAAATATATGATTTCAACTCTCCATGTGACAGTTCGTGCCAGTTTTCAGGAGAATGACCCACCCATATGTAGCATCCTTCGTGTGATATGTCACTGATAATGGGACTATTCATACTTTTATGCCAGCCCAAATCCATACTGGTTTAGCTAAGGGATTAACCATATGCATACATATAGTGACATTGTTATCTATAACATCCCCCTTTGCATAATCTCCTCCTTACTCACACTATATTACCATTTGGCTGTGCTAGCTGAAATACCTCATTTGCATAATGCAACCTCAAGGCCAGTACTACCACCGTAACGAGTGGTAAAAAGCTGTTGCGAGGCCATTATGACCCCGAATAGACAATGGGTTTGTGGGATATGAATGCCAAGCTGGTTGCAGTAGACACAACCAACTGACCCAAAGGTCAGGCTATAAAAAGACTGTCGGTCTGGAACGACTGGTGAGCCATTTATTCCACACTTATGCACTCTGGATAACCTTGTTCCCTCTTGAACAAACGCCCGTCCCGATATGACCTTAGATGTTGCTAGGACGTAACACAACACCAATCAAACAATCAACAAACGTGGCTAGCTGCCGCAATAGCTGTTTTTGCTTTGCAATCTGTCATGATTGCGGCTGACACTCGTTACCTATTGGAGGGAGCGGGATGTAGCTCAGGCGATACAGTGTCCACCAGTGGAGGTGGGGTCATCCCATCGATCATGCTCAGTGGACACATTTGTAGTTTGGAATATTTCCAGTTCCAACCAGTGGTCCATAACTGGTTTGTCAAACACTGTGGTATGTGATATCCTGTCTGTGGGAAAGTGCATATATAAAATAACCCTTGCTGCTTATTGGAAAGAGTAGCCTATCTGGCGGCAGCAGGTTTCCTTCAAAGAAATATGTCAGAATGACCACATGTTTGACATTCAAAAGCCGATAATAAAAATCAATGCGCTCTAGAGGCATGTTTAAATAAAACAAATGTGAGTTACCTATTGTGTTCATCTCTCTCGATTGCTCTCTAACATCATCTCTTTCTCTCTCTATATATATATATATATATATATACATAATGAATATATTCTGGGGAGAATAACCGTATATGCTCTCTACATATGTGATGTATAACGCATTATGCAAGTATAAATGCTTGGAGGGAAATAAATGTTTCTGACTTCCTCTTGATTGACGCATTCGTGGAGTGCCCCCCCCCCCACGGGACGGCGGTTTGTAGACTTAGCTGGGTGCCTACTCCTCTGCGTCCAACACTCAGGAGGATATATATATATATATATATGGATATATATATATACATAAATATAATATATATATGCATATGGTGAATGTCTTGTGGGGAGAATAACCAAATATAGAGTCGATGACATGGGATTTCACAGGAATATAATACAATTTACTTTATGATATATTCAACATGACTTTGAAGCCATTTGCAATGGAATCTAATGAGCTCACGCGAAAGAAGTTCGTAATCTTGTATCAAGTGAGAGCAAAATCGAACATACAAAAGTTCTCTCCTCGCACTTGCCTGTATTAATTAAGGGCAAGGACTGAGTTGTTCAGGATCAGGATAATGTGATAATGGGATATCGGGTCACGGTGCTGGCACTTGGATATCCCAGTTATGCAGTTACTGTCAGTTCTATTTGAATGTGTACTCTCGTCACATGATCTCACTGCCTCAGTTGTTAGTATGACGTCATCTCAAAAGTCCCAATGAACAAATAAAGCAAAGCAATCCATCGAAATCAGGAGATTGAATTAAACCGATAATACATGCACATTTGTTGGGACCTGCCCTAATTGAATGTACAGTTAAATTGGCGCTTATAATTTCCAGATAACAGATTGCTATTTTTTTGTTTTGTTTCCAAAGATTTCAATTGAAGGCATCATTAGCATCGTTTGCTTTCGTGAGCTGGTGTCCCTGTGATCAAACAGCATACTTTATTTTGTGTGCATGTATTATACCCAGGCAACAATTCACAGTGTTTTCTATTATGATATATGACTGACTCGGCTATTTCTCTTCCTCCTATAGTCGATAGAGGACCGGGATATTGCCCCATATGCATACACAAGGGGCAACTTCACCACCTTTAAACTCGTGGAAAAAGACTTCAGTGGAGAAAGGCAGATCCCCCCTGGATTCTCAAGGTACTGTTGGACTGCACAATATTTTAATTGGATTAGCTGTATATTTAATTAAATATATATATATATTATGTAGTAGTAAATTAGTCAAATATCATTCCATCGAATTTCTATTATCCATCGCAGCTATTCCCTTCAGAATTAATGCGGTTATCTCTCAGTTGTCTGTCCTTAACTTTGCCGGTTTAAATGAGGATTAATTTGTCACAAAAATATGTTCAAACCAAATTTGTTTTATCTTCTAGAGAGTAGGCTTTCCATACGAATGGAACTTATAATCCCCGCATCCTCGTATGCATATTTATTAAGAGAACATTAGTACTTAGGTTGATTGCACAATTCTTGCGGAGTGGCTCTTAATACTACTAGGTGATACTAGAATTTAATAAATATCTGTTATGTTCTCTGATTATTTTTCAGTATATATGCAGAGTAATTCATTTAGACTATTTGACTAAAAATATGTTCTTTGCATTCCAGTACGCCACAGGTTTTCATCATAACGCTAGGCTGTAGGTGTAATAATTATAAGTTATCTAAATCTTTGATTTGATCTAGCCTTTTCTGGAAGCAATTGCTCAACTCATTCACATACCCCTTCTGTTATACCTCAAATCGAGTGAGTAATTCTCATTTAGCTTTGATAGTCAGCTCTCACTGTTCCTCTGAGGTTGAAAGCTGAGGCACGTTCAAGTATCTGCGTCGAAGGCGGCTCATATAAATTCTGGACATTTTACAAGTCTGAATGGCATTTAGTTGTCGGCTGCCTCAAAAATGCTGGAATCGATAGTGGGCCGCCATTTGCAATTTAAAGAACAGCGCTGATTGGCGGACACACATTGGCGTTTTGCAGGTGATTTTGCCTCCTACCTGAAAAGCGTGATGTCTCGGAGTCGACTCTGAGGCACAAATTGATAAAAACGATGTTGGGGAGCCATCATGGAATTTACTCTGAGGCGTACCCGGTGTTGCAGTTTCTGCGGTACACCAGTTTGCGAGGGACACATAGCTTCTGCGCATGCGTCAAAATCGAACAGCATTGTCACTAACCTTATAAATTTAATATAATGTTTTTGGTAAAGATTTTTCTATATGTGTACCAAGCGATTTGTTTCTAGGTGATGTGGTTTTAGAGATATTTCACTTTTTCTGTATTTTCTGTATGAAGATTGCTCATGACCATTGACAATGCCTTGAGTTTGATGGTACGCGCACTGCAAAACATTAGTTTTATTCAAAATTAATAGAAATCAAGAACTCTAACCGTATAAATTTAATATAATCTGTTTATTGAATATGTTTTCTCTATGTGTGCCAAGCGGTTTGTTTCTAGGTGGTGTAATTTGAGAGAAAATTTGACTTTTTCTGGGAAGATTTGCTCATGGCCATTGACAATGCATTTGTATGTATGTGTCCCTCGCAAACTGGCGTACGGCGGAAACTGCAACACCGGAACGCGGCCCCCATTTGAGATAATATTGACTGACTCCTATGCTAAACTGACCATGAGTGCGCATTGTCCAAAGTGGGTACCTGTCCTGATAGGACATTACATCTTGTGAGGACGTAACACTCCGACTACCAACCAATCCTGATATGACATTAGATGTTGTGAGGACGTAAAATTCCAACAACCAATCGCTATTATGGGAGTCAGAACATTAACTGTCACTGGCGCTTTGTGTTGTAGGTACGAGTTCGCCACGGTAACTGACAGCCTGCTGACTCTGTATCATGGTGTCAGACTCAACCACTGGGCCCGAGGCAGCTGTCACTGGAGCGGCCGCGGAAACATCCTCAGTATTTTACCTAAGGTACACCACTCTCCATGCACACACCTTCACTTCTAACTCCCAACCAATCGCCCCCGAATGAAATTCCTTGAACTAGCTTTCATTCATTTGAACTCAGTGTCATTAACTAAACACATTGAATGTGAACTAAGTATCAGGAGACATACATGAACATGAACACAACATCCCATTATCAAAATAGGGAAATATTTTGAGCAGGGTACATTTGTGAAGAAACACTGTGCGCCTAGACGATCACCAGGTGGCAGCACACAAGGGTTGTAATCCATCAATATATGGAGTATCCCTAGTAAATGGTCTCCATTGCCTCATCCACATGAATCCCAAATAGCTATGTGTCCCCATGGTCATTGTTGGTACACGTCGCTATGACAACAGTATGATGTATCTCACAAGAATTCTTTCAAAATCAATTACAGACTCCCCTTGCTCCGCTCCTTCATATTTAGTATACTTGATCATTTCCTATCCACTTTCTGTCAACACTTCAACTAATGGCGGGGCTTAGTGATGCATTACCTGTCAGTTGACGCCCCAAAGCCGGCTATGTTATGTATATGTATATGTAAAGAAAACCAGCGAATGCCCCACTGGAAAGAATTCCAATAACTTGTAGCATTAAGAAGCATGCATGCCGTGGTGTAATAACGTAGGTTCTGCCGTCTTTACTTCCCAATCTGTTCTATAACCATAGGCGTCATAGTATGCATTTCCACAAAATAATATTTGTTTTGCAACTTACCCATGGGGCATGATAATTGGTCAATACTCCGCCATGAATCTGTCCTAGTCTACGACTATCTGGGTTTATCGAAGTTTTCCTCGTAAAATGTAATAAATATTGTATGAAGTATTTATATATAATAATTTTCGAATATATATATTGCACGGTAAGTAATGTTCCTATTAATATGCGTCGCCACAATATGATGTATCCAACTAGGCAACAGTTTTTGATTTTGTTACGGGAAATAAATATCTATTGATTTGAATGTCAATTCTCAGTCCTTCCAAATTGCTCTTCTAGACGAGGGTGGTACAGTTATTTAGACCAATTCATGTTCTGTTGAAAGTATTAAAACTCCATAGGATATATAGAATCAGTAAAATTGTACAGTATTTAGAATTGCAACTGTATGACATGGTTGTCAAAGTAGTTAATTCTTAGATAATATAATGATGTAATGAGTAAAAGGATATAACTATCAATTTTTGGGAGTAGTGCCTCAACAAACTGAACTTTTCCTAATACTATTCTCAGGTCTAATACTATTTGAATGAGGACGAAGGATACTAATTACTATGGAAAATGGAGACAAATAAAAGGAGAATGCATTAAAATGGGGATAGGAAGAGGTTTTGTGCTGTGTTGGAGACTGGTTGCTCAGGGTGGTAGCTACTATAACAGCCTTTCGTAACTTAATATGTTTATTTCGTGGTGGTAGCATGTCAACCTGGAGGTTATCCTGTGGTTGTTATCTCAGGAAAACCTCCAGATTTGGGTATATCATTTGGAAAAAGGTATCTGAGATATCTTACCGTTGGGTGTTATTGTAGATCATGATTCTGGGTTGTGGAATTACTCATAATGTACTGCATATTGACCGACCCAATTGCTTAATTCATAATGTGATCTACATCCAACCACTGAACTACTGATAGGTGAACTCAGTGTGAATCCAATACACGCTTATTTACTACGCCGCATCGCTTATGAATCATTGTCTACTTGTGTATATACCACCCATGACTTCTGGCCAGACGAAGCCAACTCACATACATACACACCGTCTTATCTTTGCCTTGTTGAGATAGGAGACATCGGGGCCACAGGCCGGCTTACATTCCGGCAGGACGGTCGACGCCGGGGCTACATCGTCGAAGTCCTCGGTCTCGGCCGGCGCGGAATGGAGCAGGTACGGTGCCAGCGGCTACCACGCCCCGGTCTCCCAGGGTCCTGACGGGCAAGCCCGGTGTCGCGCTTTCAGTTCTCCGAAAGTTTCAAATCTCCGCATCGCTACTGCGCATGCGTCAAAATCGAACAGCATCGTCAAGGCATTGTCAATGGTCGTGAGCAATCTTCATACAGAAAAAGGGAAATATCTCTAAAACGACACCACCTAGAAACAAATTGCTCGGTACACATATAGAAAATATGTTTACCAAAAAGATTATATTAAATTGATATTGTTAGAGTTCTGGATTTCTATTAATTTTGAATAATGTTTTGCATTGCACGTACCCTCAAACTCAAGGCATTGTCAATGGTCGTGAGCAATCTTAATACAGAAAAAGTGAAATATCTCTAAAACCACACCACCTAGAAACGAATCGCTTGGTACACATATAGAAAACATGTATACAGAAAAGATTATATTAAATGTATAAGGTTAGGCACACTGACACTATAGTGACAGTATGAGTGCAGCGATTTGCGGCGATACTTGACGGTTTGAATCTGGTAACATGTAAACAAATAAAGCGATCGATATAGGGGAGTGCTGGATCTGAGGAGGTGGTTGCTTAAATAGGTTTTTACTTACTTTACTTTCGTTTGAAATTACTTTTATTTTAAATGGCTAACTTTGGAGTTATTTGAAAAGCCAATAATGCAAAATCAATGTTTGCAAGCATTCCAAAGCCATATGCTTCTGCAGTAACACGTTCTATTTAATTGCCCCAATATTCTCTACTGTGGGGTGACAAATGTGTTCTAAGTGCACCAGTATCTAAGTTAGAAATCTAAAATCAAATCTCAATAATTGATTTAGTTTTGAAAATGTGATGATTATATTTGACTATTCAGCTTCAGCTTTGCATCAGATGATTTTGATTGGTCTGCCATTGTTGTGACAGAAACTATATATTTGGTTGAGCATTATTATATATTCCTAATTATGTTGAAGGAATTTCTGTCACAAATTATTAATTTGGAGATATTTGAACAGGAAACCGTGGTAAATTAATTGTAATGTGCGCATGGAAATGCCGACACCATAGATAAGTACTGAGTACAATTTACGTAGTATTCTTTCAATACACCATGAAATGCTTACCAAGTGCAACAGTATATGACTCGTATAGATAGGATCAAGTGCAGGTAAGTGCTTAGGTTTACAACATGTTATATTTTCCTCGAACTGTCCAGAATAGGATCAAGTTGCTTTACACGCTTTTTGATTATTTCCCTCTCCCGTGTGCCAACCAATATCATACTGCAAAAGAAAGAAATGTCAGTGAGTAATAATATATTTGCATTTGCGGTATGGCCTCTATCTGTAAAAGCCCTATTCCTATGCCAGGTGGGATTCTGGAACTCCTCGCAGGTGGACCCTCAACACCGTCTCCATATCAACATAACGGTTCAGAAGCCACTACCGGAACTGAAGCCTCCTGCCAAGGAACCACTTAGGGGTGATCGCATCCGGGTAGTCATGGTGCTCGTAAGTTAACCAATAAACACTCACCATTCCAATCTAGAAACCTCTGTATTTTAAATGTGCCTAGTTCGATGGTTTTGAGTTTCTGTCATAAATATAGTAAACTGATTGTTATAGTCTCCTTTATTTTACTATGAAATAACTTGTATTTCATATGGCTACCTTTGGAGATATTTGAAGTGCAAATATTCAACATTAATTTAGGCAAGCAGGCTACAATTCTGCAACCATAACCGTCAGCAGTGTGCATCCATATCTATGTTAGATATGTAGGATCAAATTGAAGTAATAGTTTTGGTTTTGAACATTATATGTTTTTATCGGACTCAGCAACGTTAGCGATTCGGGCATGTCATACCATCACTTAAAATTAGAAATGATGCACACTGATAGGGACAATTAAGATACCCTAAATAATATCAAGATGATTGGTACTTGATGCATCTTATGTACATTCCGTGGCGTTGAATGTGATGAAGGACCTTGGGTAAAGGTATATCATTACCAGCTGCGTGGTCACATAAACAAGTGATGAATAGGTATATTGATTACCTATGTCATATGGAGCTAATTTATGCTTGTCCATTGTGACTTGTATGCACTTGCTTTTTATAGTATCTTGATACATGATTACTGGAATGATATAATCTATGAATATAATGTGTTACCATGATATCCTAGTGTCCACATGATATCAACTATCTGTATCAACGCAGTGCCCATCTAGCCATCATAGCAATAGCCCTGTCAGATACTCATATCACCGAGGTTTTCAATAGGATGGCATATTTTGTTGAAGGGGGTTGAAATAACTTTATAATTTGGTCATAATACGCGAAGATGACAAAGCTGTAATACTGTCCTTGTCAGCCTGGCCCGAAAGCATCGTTGAACATGGTGAACTAGAAGTGGACTGAATTGCATACATAATTAGTAGTTAGGGGTACTTCATAGTGATGCTTTTTGATACAATATATATGCATGCTTTGTTGATTAAGCTGGGATGATTATTATGACGTTATCTGGAATAACCCCTAAGATGCAATTCTGAAGGTGAATGTGGATAATTCTGTTCATTTATTATGTTCTATAGTAGTAGGCCTATAATTATATACTTGTGTATTTGTTTAACAACTCCACAACACATCAACCAATAAACATAGGTCACTGCGGGTTATCTCATCTGACAACAGGCAGTTTCTTAAAATGGGATTAGGTTTCATTTGAAATGTATAGACTATTGACCACCAATCAATAAATCGATCTAGGCTTTTGGTAATTTAGTGGTAATTAACAAATTTGCATACACAACAACTTTGTATTGGATGTTTTCTTGCTTAGATACAATACGGAGTTAATTCTATTTACAGGAGACATAGGTGATATCGGTCATCAGGTATGGGAAATATTCTCTAAGGTGGAACAGGCATAGATGAAATTAGTTTGCGAATCCATGAGGAAAAATGACAGAAGGAACTCAATAGGTTCTGCTGGTTTCATTTTTATTACGTACAGCAATCCTGTAATGCTGTGTAACTATAAGCCTGCCCTGGCATATATTTCCAAAACAGCAGAGAAGCGTCACTAGTATTACCCACCTTGATACTCATACTTTGACAGAGGTTCCGTTAGTTTAGAATGGGCTGGAAATTACTTCCAGACAATTAGCTGTTTCAAGTTATACACAATTTGAATTGTCATTTTTAATTACAAAATTTGTGAATAAATAAAGTTGTAATGGTTATATTATTATCCTGTTAAACTGATAATATAAGAGGGATTTCGAATTTCAGCAATGGACGTCAGGCGATCTCGTTTCTATTCAGCACGCGATTAATTTTGTGCTTTCTTGACTTTGAATAAAATGTGACCAAATTTGGTGGCTTTACTAAAGGCCCTGTCACATTACGGCGTATGGCGGGAGCGTATTGAAAACCTATGTAGGTCCTGCGCGTGCCGGCCTATGATGACATTTGGTGACCTTTCAGGTGGTTTTGAGCGTATGTGGAACCTATGAGGAGCGTACGAGGAGCGTATGAGGAGCGTATGGGAGCGTATGGGAGCGGGCTGTGACATTTTTTGACAGTATGGGCCATACGCCCTCATAGGTCGTTTTTTTTTTAGCATGCACAAAATTTGGACGGACGGATTTATGAAAGCGTATGTCGCCGTATGCCTCATACGCTTCACATACGCCGGCATCTGGCGGCATCTGGCGGCGTATGAGTAGCGTATGAGTAGCGTATGAGTAGCGTATACGGCGTATGCCGACGTATATGACGTAACGTGCTTACGCCGCCATACGCTCCCGCAAAAAACCCTAATGTGACAGCCCCTTTAGAAACATGAGATAAATGATGATATATCAGGAAGAATAATTCATCTTAATGAGGTCAAGTGTCAGATCGAGGTAAAGTCATGTATGTCATTAGAGTCTTAAGTGACCCGGACCTCAACCCTAGTCGAGGATAGTTGGGTGGGTGGGACGGTGAAAGTAGGTCTTGTCGGTGTGGTGGCAGGAGGAGAAGTGGTCGAGTTGATGGGGAGGCGGAAGGGAAGGGAGGAAGGGGGGTCGTGGCGACATCTGGAGGAATTGGTATGATTGAGGGAATGGGAGTGGTGCGCAATCTGGGTGGGAGGAGGTGTGTGTGGGTAGTGGTGTGAGGGGGGGGGACAGTAGGGCCGGGGGAGGGGAGGTCGTCCGCCTCCCCCGAATTACCCATATTGCCAATGCAATATGAACAATGCATGGTAATGTTTGAGTCCGTTTCCTTTTAGTAGTACATGTAATCTATGGATTCATAATGGAACAGCCATTTGCTCTTAAATCTGCATAGTCTGATGAAATATCAAATTTTCAAAACCAAACCAATTATCTAGATTTGATCTTACATATCTCACTTAGATACTGATGCACTTATTAAGCATTTGATTCGGCAAAGAAGGCAATATTGAGTCAATTTAACAGAACCTGGTACTGCAGAAGTTTATGGTGTCAGAGTTTTGGAAAGCCTGCCAAAACTATTTTTCCATGTTTGCACTCAAAAGTTTACCATTTAAAATATTAGTAACTTTTAACTGATGTAAAGTAGATACTAGTGATCGATGTAATATATTTATCTCAGAAAAAAACTGAAATTCAAAACCATCGGACTAGGCAATGTTAAGTAAGTTTATCAATCTCTTCGCGGTGTAACCCGTAACTGGCAAAGGTTAGAATAACAATTGTTTGATCAGTGTGTGTATGCTAGTGATGCCTAGCAGAATTTGGAAATGGGGAAATGGAGTAAGAACTGCAAGAGAAACATGTAACAGATGCCGCACGTGACTGTGCAGATCTCACATTTGACAATGTACGTCAATGTACGAGCACCCAGTACATTGCACTAGGTTGAACCAAGAGGAACCAGTCTTGGTGATCATTACAGGCAGTCCTCAGGCAGTGCGTCCTCCATTAAATTCCTAAACTGTGTTGATAGCTCATTCCAGGTGGTGTTAGCTATTTGAATTAATATAGGCTTTATCTACTGGTCTAAATGAATGGTTTTCCGATGTGTTCTGTTCTAATTCAACTGTCGTTCTTCTAGCAGCAATGTGTTGCCAGAAGGTAAAACTCCAGGAACCAACCATTCTACCGGTATTAATACAGTAACATTCATTACATGTACACTATTTGCTTATTCAAAGTTCCTAAGATTTGAAAGTTATAACGATATATTTACCCATATATACGGAAACAATTAATAACACATTCCATTACAGAAGATGTAAAACAAAATTAGTTTCCTGAGAGTGTTGCCTTCGGGTTGGTCTGAAAAGATATACAGCTAGGTTATTCCAGAAAGATTATTCCTGATGGAAATAGGGTTGAGTCAGAAGGGATCAGACCAGAAGTTAGAGGGGATAGTGCGGTTGGTGCAGACAAACGGTATCAAGGTCACTGCGACTCTAAGAAATTTCGCTTAATGGGATAGACATAGTAAATACGTAGAAGCATACATATTACATATTTAATCAAAGCTGCATCAGTGATTACACATTCCAGGGTGTGAATAGTGATATGGCCAATGGTATAGCACTGTGGCGTTTAATAGTCAGTTCTACTGCAGTATTTATCATGAAGTTGTCCCCTACAATTGGCCTGAGTGAGAGGGCAGCCATTAATTATCTTGTCAGCTGGAGAAGCAGGTACACCCTTTTTCTTTCTGGTTGGGATCGAATGTGTGTGTGGATGTTTCAGTGAATGCTAGCTGATCACCTGACATGGCTGGGTCTAGTTTGTTCCACTGCCAAGTACTACTAGTGTATCCACCCAACCACCCACCCAATCACCTGCTCGTGTGATCACATACCCATTCACCCATGCACCCACACGCTGACATAAACCCATCCCATCTACCCACCCACTAATGGTGCTGTCACATTACGAGGCATCGCGCAAACGTACGTCGACGTATGTGATTTTTTGCCGCTACATCGGGATATGTCGTTATGCGTTACGCATGCGTTAGGCGCTCATTGGTATATGTCAATGTATGTCAACATTCGTTGAGATACGGCATCGCACATCAGGGGGTTGGCAAAGTTTTGTGCTTGCACAAAACCTTTGACGTATGACAACGTTCGACAACGTGTTGATTTTACGTCCGCTGTATGTTATGTATGCATTAGTCATACGTCGATGTATGCTAAATGTACGTTAGTCAAATGTTGTTCACTACATTGCACTAGGTTGACCTACATTAAAGTCAGTGGGAACGTACAATCCGTGTAATGACAACATATGGATAGCGTATCCCTAAAATATGTCTAATGTATGTTTAGCGTTTCTCCTGCATGTCTTGACCTATGTAACGTATGACGCATAGTTCTGGTGATCGAATAACGTATATAATATTCACCAGCATTCTCTGAACATACCGTGAGCGTAATTTGAGCATTTTTCGCCGGGAGGTATGTTAGCCATACATTGGTCATACATTGGCCATATGCTGTGTATACGATATGGATACGTCCAACTTTGCCCCCCACACCCAAAAGTTTGTTGCTTCTCGATGTAAAAAAGTGATTTTATACGTTGGCAGCGCGCCGCCCTGGTGAGATGCGTCGTAATGTGACAGGGCCATTACATAGCCAAACCCCACCTCACATAACCAGTCACTAACCTAAGTACCCGATTAGATAACCAGCTAACCATATGCCTACCCACCCACGCCACCACCCGTTCACATACACAGTCAACCACCCAACTCTCCGAAACCCAAACTCACATAACTAGCCAGTCACCTACCCACCCGCTCACATAACAGCTACCCATGTACAGACCCACACGATCACCGGCTCACATAACCAGCCAACCACGCATCTACCCAAGCACCCGCTCACATAACCAGCCTCTCACCTATCCGTCCGTTCCCATGACCATGTGGAAGCATAGATTGTCAGTTCCAGCAGAACTCTTCCTGCATTTAGCCATCCGTGCAGTAGGATGGTAGAACAATTATCCGGGCTTTGAGACATTTTTATATGTATGGCTATTAAAGGTCATGCATTTGAAATGGATCAAACAATGTATAATCACTAGGAACCGGTAAAGGTCTCCAATAGAGTGAGGCAAGGAATAATGGCGCGATGCTTTACGACAGCAATAACTGGCGGCTAATTGCTAGCGATATTAATGATGTGCTGAACAGATAGGTGGCAGTGTGAATGAGTTAAGAACCATTACATTTCTCAACTCTGGCAGTGACTGCCGACTGGTGGAATTAGGCGCAGTTGAAAGAGGTGAACTGGTGTGAATGGAGGTGAGAGGCACATCAGTGGTGGTGGTGGTGCAATAAGCGATTAGCCCACCTGGCATAGGGGGGACCTGCGTCGGCGAGAGAGAGTGAGGGAACGGCTTAGGTTGGGCGGAGAGTGTGCGGCATGAGGCTAAATGTACATCAATTTGGCGTCGGGTCTCGGCCTGATGACACCTCCTACTCATATATCAATTTGGCCGAGTCTCTGTAATGATGCTAGGAGAGCGCTGCCCGAGCAGCTCACAAGCTGGGGGCGTTGTGGCATTAACTCGGCTCCACCTGCAACAAACATGCTGCTGTTTCCTGAACTGGGACAAATCCACAAATGAGTGTCTATAGGAAAGTTTGTTTTATTTAATGATGCCTCTAGAGCGCATCGATTTTTATCATCAGCTATTGGATTCTGACATATTTCTTTTTTTGAGGCAACCCGCTGCCACCACATAGGCTACTCTTTCCAATAAGCAGGAAGGGGTCTTTTATATGCACTTTCCCACAGACAGGACAGCACATACCACAGTCTTTGCTGAACCAGTTGTGGACGACGTGTTGGAACGGAAAATATCCGAAACTGCAAATGTGTCCACTGAGCCGGATCGATTTAATGACCCACACCTTCACAGGTGGACATCCCACTTCTTGAGTGTGTATATCTAGTATTGTTTAACAGACTGTGTGGTGCATTAAGAAGGCCCAGTTGCGGTGTTTTGCTAGATGCACTTCCGGTGAGCAACTGGCTCGGTTATTTGTTGGTACAGACGGTCCCCGTGATGAGCAGCTCAGGCACCGCGCCCCCTAGTGGAAGCCGTGCTCCAGCAACGAGTGGTATATACTCCACTAATATCGACACTATCCCCGCTCACACAGGGCGCCAATCTCAGCCAGGAACAAAGCATTTGATGGCTCCAGAGCCAACACCATTAAGATGGGGATTCGAGCCGCCTAGCACCCCACATGCCATACCCCACACCGCACACTCCACCCTCCACACCCACACCCACACCCAAACTCGACAGCCCTCAGACCCGACACTCCACATCCCGCATCCCACACTCCACACCTCACAGTCCACACCCTACAACCCACACCGGTCACCACCACCCCACATTTCACACCCCACACTCTATACCCACACCCACACCATACACTCCATACTCCATACTTCACAGTCCACACCCACAGCCACACCACACATCCCACATCCCACACGCCACACCTCACAGTCCACACCCTGCAACCCACACCGCTCACCACCGCCCCACATTTCACACCCCACACCCTATACACACACCCCACACTCCATACTCCATACTTCACAGTCCACACCCACAGCCACACCACACATCCCACATCCCACACGCCACACCTCACAGTCCACACCCTACAACCCACACCGCTCACCACCGCCCCACATTTCACACCCCACACCCTATACCCACACCCACACCCTACACTCCATACTCCATACTTCACAGTTCACACCCACAGCCACACTCTACAGCATACACCAACTCGCCACACCTCACATCCCACAACTCACACTCCACACCTCACACGCCACACCCCACCTTCCATACCCCACCCCCCAGACCCCATCCTCCATACCCCACACCCCTCACCCGACACTCCACATACACGCCCCACACTCCACACCCCACAGTCAAAATCCACACAGCGCACTTCACACGCCAGACCCCACATTCCATATGCCACACCTGACACTCCACATCTTACACTCCACACCCCATACCACACCCAACACTCCACGCCCCACACACCACACACCCCACACACCACATGCACACCCCACACCCTATACCCCACACCCTAGACCCACAACCCACACTTCACAACCCATGCCCACACTCTACACCCCACATCCTATACGCCACAAACCCCACACCCCACATCCCACACGCAAACCCCACAAGATCAAACTTCACTGCCATCTTCAACCCGCTCTGAGCCCCTTAATACACACTATGCACCCCCTCTTCTCCTGTCCTTTCCTATCCTTTCCCCTCATCTCAGCTCCTGTCCTGTCAGCTCCTAGTCTCTCCTCTTCTCTCCCCTCCTCTCCTCTCCTGTCCCAACCCATCCCCTCTCCTCCTCTCCTCCTATGTCCGATCCGCTCCCCTGCTGTCCTGTCTCCTCTGCTGTCCGCATATCTACACTCCACTCCACTCCTCTCCTGTACTCTCCTATCCTCTCTTCTCCCCTCCTCTCTTCTCCCCTCCTCTCCTCTCATCTCCTCTCCTCTCCTCTACTCTCCTACCCTCTGCCCTCTGTCCTTCTCTTCTCCCCCATGCCCACTACCCCACGGTGCGTAGCTGCCAAGCAATGAACTAGGCGTAGGAGCTTTAATTTGAAGGTAGACTTAGGGAATTACCGAAGAAAACGCATTAGAGGTTCTCTCACGATCAATGGACCAGACTGTAACTTTGACAATATATGCTATATTTCGAGAATGTTATCGTGTGTGACAGATTCAAAGGGAACCAAGAAACGCAGATCCTTCGTTTGGGGTAGGCTAACAGGGTGGATGTCACCCTAAGGGTCTCTAGATATCTAGTCATACAGTACAATTTATTTCCCTGTGTGGGAGAAGAGAAGCATGAGGTTTCAGGACCGCATTTAGGCAAAGCATAGCTCTCGAAGTGGTTTCTGGCTCTGTCTATCCGAGGTTCCCTGACATTAATCTTCAGATCCGTTATTTCCTGACCCTCGAATTGCATAAGTTCAACAAAGATTTCTTCACATAGATATGGGGGGGGGGGGTAAACTAAATTTGATATTCCTTTCCGTACATTTGCTGTATGTTCTAAAGGCATTCCTTGAAATTAACTTCACATTTCTGCATTTAATTTACACCAGTTCGCGTTATGACAGTGCTTCACTGTGAATCACCTAATTTGTTATTTTACATTTTGCTTCCTGTATATATCATTGCCCCACCATATGATGACCATGTGTCCCACCCCGTCTGTGCGCAGGAGAGTCCGTTCGTGCAGCTGCGGCCTGACCACCGCCGTTACCAGGGCAACCTGCGGTACGAGGGTTTCTGCATCGACCTGGTGAAGGCTCTCAGCGAGCTGCTCGGCTTCACCTTTGACCTTTACACGGCCCCGGGAGGGCGGCTCGGGACTCGGCTCGGCAACGGCTCCTGGGATGGTCTGGTCGGGCAGGTCGCTAACGGGGTGAGCTTTACTCGTGAAATACCATCACCACTGTGGGGGCGGGGGGGGGGGGGGGGAGGTTGTGTTTAGTTTTGGTCTGTCTGTCCATACAGTTATAGGTGGTCCTCGATCTTCAGTGTGAATAGAGGTGTGTGTGTGTTTTACCAATGAATTCAATACATGTCACTCATTACAAACTATTACCACAACATGTAATTTACCTAAATGTGCCACCACATTTATATACACTATCAGGTGTTATATTGGTATTTCATGACGATTGTCATTGCTAAGTAATGGCAGGATGGTATTCC
Source organism: Branchipolynoe longqiensis (assembly GCA_030323885.1). Lineage (NCBI taxonomy): Eukaryota > Metazoa > Annelida > Polychaeta > Phyllodocida > Polynoidae > Branchipolynoe > Branchipolynoe longqiensis. The sequence goes on from CM059191.1 coordinate 70,406,105, forward strand.
CATTTAAATTGAGTGAATTCCCTGTTCAAATGACAGCCATTGAAGGTCTAGAGTAGATACAAGGAGAAAGGATGGACCAGCTTCTAGAGCTTTAACCAAATCGGATCAGCCAAATCGGAGACAGTGCAAAGCAGTACTGAGTTGATTAATTGAATTTAAATATTCGAGGGAGTAAAGGAATTTCATGTTAATTTTACTAGAATGTGTAGTGACAGCGGAGGAAGATTAAACTAAATTATTAATAGAAGATTTGCGTCTCCTTTAATTGTTGATGATGTGATTATAATGAGCATACTGATTCAAGCATCTAATATAACTTAGTATACTCGACAGCCAGACCAATGTAAACGTCCAAGTGTGCGAGTGTCATCTGCGAAATGGGTAATTTCCTACTTTTAGATACACATGAATTCTACAAACTACCAATCACTAAATATAATGTTATGATGCATGTGTAATAGACGATATGCATTGTAGTATATAATATCATCATTTTCTCAGAGGTATCAATCTGTTAGCCTGTGTGTCTAAGCAATGTTTATTGAGATTGTATTCCCTGGGGCAAATTAACACAGACATACAGTTGTGACACTGCACACTCTTGGTGCCTTTATGACGCTGGATCACTATGAGACCAGGCCACCAATACCATAGTCCAATATCAAACCTATGGTTAAGATCCTGGTACTGAGCAAACCTGTCCTTGTGGACCCTAGTAATTATAAGTGTCCGAGCGCGTGGTGACATTTAACTCACCGAGTTGATTCACTTGGGGTAAAATCCTTCAACTCCCAAATCCGATGGCAGCCAACATTCTTCCCAATTTGCCTTTCTCAGTCTGGCTGGATCACTTCAAAAACATGCTTCAAATATGCACTCACTTTCACTATTGTGTGCTGATATTTAATTACTGCCACTGCAGGAGTCAATTACCACGGAGCAAATTTCACCGATACTCTAAACCGAGTGTGGCGGCCAAATCAGTATAGCGCGGGCCTCGTATGTGGGACATCGGGGATTGATTCCTGGTTGAGTTAAACCAGTGACTTATCAGATTGATACTTGTCACTACATACTTGTGGTGTTCTCTGTGTTTTTGGTGTCTGACTTTTTTCTAGGTCGGACTCCTAATCGGAAGGTTGGTGGTTCGATTCCCTGTCTATTTGGATTTCCACCACTGTGTATAACTTACAGCAACCATCAAATGCCAGTTGCTCTCATACCAGGTCTATGTGGTGTAGGAGGTTAAGAATCCCATGGGTTGGTAAAAGTCTAGGCTTTGACTTTCTATCTACAAACTGTCTAATGGTGATAAAAAGTATATTCAGACTTATCCATAATAGGAAGTATAAATCTTCAAGAACAAAATATATTCTAGTCCTCTGCATTAAAATGAGAGGGCGAGGACTGGCTAGCTCAGTGTCAGGATAATTCGACTGAGTGGGATATCAATTCATGTTGCCAGTGGCCTAATTTCCCATTGGGACAGCATTATAACTTCCCATGAGTAAGCATGCACTGTCAAAAGTCGGTACCCATCATGATATGACCTTATATGTTGCCAGGATGTAAAACTCCAACAATCAACCAACCAACTGATCCTCTAACTCATGCACATCCTCCTTCCATCTCCTCCTTCCGCAGACGGCTGGCTTCGCCATAGGGTCCATCATGACGACATCGGACCTGGAGGAGGTCGTCGACTTCACCAAGACCTTCAAGACGACCGGGTTGAGTGTCGTCATGCGGCGGCCTCAGTCGACCTCCTCGCTCTTCCTATTCCTGAACCCCTTATCTCCGCTCGTGTGGATCGTCCTGCTCGGCGTGCTGGCACTCTTCTCCATCACCTTCTACGTCATCGACCGCGTCGCGCCCGCCTTCTACTCCAACATGGAGGTGAACGGCGGCCCCAGCGGCAGCGGGGCCAGCGGGGGTGGCGGCGGAACTACCGGCGGCGGGGGCGGAATGGGGGCGGCGCGGTTGCGACTGATCGGTGCCGATAAGAGCCTCTGGTTCACATTCACGTCGATGGTTCTACGCACGGCGGACATCAACCCGCGCACCATCTCTGGGCGCATCCTGGCTGGCGCGCTTTGGTTCTTCAGTCTCATGGTCATCTCTTCTTACACCGCAAACTTTGCTGCGTTGCTGACCGTCTCCTCGGTCGAGGTCCCCGCTATAAACTCTCTCCGGGACCTGGCGGCGCAGACGCGGGTCCGCTACGGCACGGTCCGCAACAGCCAAGTGACCGCCTTCCTCGAGCGGTCGCGGATCCACCAGTACCAGAGCCTGTGGCATACGATGAGCTCGGCCGTGCCAAACCTCATGGTGAACAACGCCGAGCTGGGCTTCCGCCGCGTGAATGACGCTGATGATGGCTCGTATGCCTTCATTTGGGAGAGTTCGAGCGTACGCGAGACAGTCAACGCCAACTGTGACCTGCTCGAGATCGTCGAACAGATAGACCTCAAGTCCTTCGCCATCGCCGTGCCGCAGGGCGCCCCCTATCGGGACCTGCTGAGCATGGCCCTGCTTCGGCTGGCCGAGAATGGCCGCTTGCACGAGATGGAGGTCCGGTAGGTGTTCGCTTCGTTAGTATTCACTTGGGTTGATTCGGGGATTGAACGGGGCATTGCTTGGTAATGCTTTAGTGATGTTTTAGGGTGGTATGGTTTAGGGTGGTATGTTAGTGGTAATTATAGTATCGGTTGATTGATCGCTCTTGTTTTAATGCTGTCTGTGTCAGCAGCAAGAATTATGTTCATGGTGGAAAGCTAGTGCTAGTACTAGTGGTGTTTATTTGATTGGCTGATTCCTAGGTTATCGTTTAATGATGTCTATTTCAGCAGCAAGGGTTATCTTCATGGTGGAAAGTTAGTGGTATTTATTTGATTCTTTAAAATTCAGTTCTTTTCTGGCCGCCGAAACCCCTCTGAAATACACTATTTTCATCCCTCTCGTGACTCATTGGGATGCTGTGTGTCCCCATGATAACCTAGAAAAATGTTCAGGTTTTTTTTCCTGCACCCAATCACATGCCTGTTGATTGTTATTGGTTTACTGTTGTCTGGGTGAGCGACACTGGCTACATTCATGGTGGCAAGTTAATGGGCTATTTGTTGTCAGTTTTGTTCTTCAAATGTAGATGCCAACATTGATAGCAAATTACACAAACATCGGAAATCCTTCGATGTGTCTAAAATGAGAAAAGAGATTACCTCACATATATTTGGTAAGTAAATAATATATGGGCATACATCTATTTTGCTTACAAAGCTAGACAAAATTGACCCTTTCCAGCAAAGTCCTTCAAGGGTGGACATTCTAGTTTTAATGAGAGGTACTATCTAAGTTTGTATATTTATATACAGTAACTTCCCCATTGACGTGGTGGTTAAGTCCCGGTAGACCACAATATCAAGTAAACATACATCAAATTACAGGAAGCATATTTCTTGTATTTCCATTTTGGATATAACGCGGCTACAAAGTAGAATCTCCTAATTAATGTTGTTTCAATCAACATCGCTTCAGTCGCTGAAGGGGGAAAAAGAGTATTTAGTGGATCAGTGCGTTATTTCAACAGTGAATGCATATTTGAATTAATGTGTACTTAACGTTGCTTCAGATTATGTTTAGGGTTTTACGAACCTAACCACCACGTGAATCCGGAATTTGGGGAATATAAACATACAATTGTAGAAATTACCTCGAATGAGAACCTACCATCTATAGCGCTTTCCCTCCGAAAAATTCCTACGGGTTCTTTTGCTGCCAATTTTCCTTAATTAAATAAAGGAATGTGGATAATTCCTCTTCCTCATGTTATATATACAAACTAATTCCATGGCGGCATGAACGGTATCAACATGGAAATAGGTTCTGGAATCGAACCAAGGCACCATCCAGTAATTTCGAAGGTAGGCCTACAACCTCATAGCCATGCCAATGCTCCTAATAGGCAAACACTGCAAATTGAAAAGGGGCCAATGGTGACTCAATGCCGTGACAAGGCTGCAATGGGTAAAGTCTATTCAACAGCCAACTCTGAGCGGTTTCTAAAGTCAGGAGAATTGGATGACCGGCAGTCTAAAAGTAGCACATGGCGGCAGTTTGTGTCCCCAGAGTGACTTCCGGTCCAGACACGCCACCTAATTTACATATAAGATTACTTGGATGGATCTGATAAGAGATTCCACTAATGATTGTGTTGAGGCGCGAAACATGTATAATTATATATCCACCATTATTCTCCAGACAAGAATTCCATTCCGATTGCGACAACGACAACGAAAGTGAAATAAACAAAGTAGCAGCAAAAGTAGAAAATAGCAACAACAACGACGAAAACACATAATATAATAATAACACAGAAACAGAAAAGCTACGGCTGCCTATTAACTCCAGGTCCATGCTATGCAGTTGCTGCTTATACAAAAAGCTACACCTATTTCTGGCAACGTATTGGCGTGGGGCGTGGGTGTGCCTGCAGCGGTTGTCCTATGTGACTACACAGTGTTGCTCTCTGTGTGAGGCATGTCCATGAAAGCGGACCGGGGCAGGGGAATTAAGCAGTAAGTGTCTTCCCATGTTCGCCTCCCAACTGTCTGTGTGGCGCACACCGCTCTTCGCTTTCCTGGCTGCCCTAATACTAAATAGTTCCTCTATTTACCGCGCAATCAATAACCCCATCTTGTGAGTAGGGCCTACTGCTCTCACGAAGGGAACCACCTATCTTGGCAATCTACGATGCAATTGTTCCCCAGAACCCTGCGTTTTTCTTCTGATGTCATGTCACATGTCACTTTCGCAATGCATATATACACACATGTATATATACATAAATATATATATACATATATATATAATTGATATAATATAGAGTGCAGGTGAAATACCATGTACAGATCAATCCAAACACAATTAAAATACAAGATTGTTTACACTTAGGTAATTGTAATTGTACCTATTTCCACTTTTTTTGATTATGGAGTAATGCACACAAACTAAAATATAGGAAGATACAAAATGAACCTTTTGAAGGTTTGACTCCAATTCTTATATCTCAATTGTTGGATTGGCGTTTACATGGTTTTGCGCCTGAAGTATTCACTATATACATATGGTTTGTGTATGCATATGTTATATAGGTGTGTATTTAAAATGAAACAATTACCTGTTGTTCTCACAGTGATCCGCCATCACTTGGGCCTTTACTCCACAACCTGGACTACAACTTTATAATTTCCTTAGTGTATTACCAGTTCGGATGTGCTCCGTTTGCAGGGTGGACTACAGAGGGAGAAATGTACCTGTATATTGCACCAGTCAAGTTTGCCTCAATAAGCACTAACTCTAAGGATGTACAAAGAAATGATAGCCAAACGAGTTGAGCTCCCTCTTCCTATATGGAAGATCATTGGATTTGTGCCAGCGAGGTTCAAATCTGGACAAGTCAAACCAATTACTTAAAGACACATAGCGCTACTAAGCCAAACACTCAGAATTAGGAGGATCGTTCGGGCAAGGAACAGTTAAATGATGAAGATCACTTGTATTCGATTGAGATTTCCTCTCAGTATTCACCAAGTGTAATAAACATCCTAAAAATATACAACATTGCAAGTAACATAAAGTGCGTTACATATCTATAGGCATTTGCATTAGTTCAAATGGTTAACATTGTTTCAACCATCTCCAGTCTAGACTCTGAAATCCATTTGAAATTATTCCCTCAATCTTTGAAAATGATCATGAGGCAGGCATCTGCGTGCAATCATATATTAAAAATTGTTTAAACTAATTTGCCTCATATTATGGGACTCACCGGCTTGAACTGATTTCCCTTGTTATTTGAGGTAAGCCGATGACACCAAACCTTTCAAGAATAACAGATGAGAAATGGATAATAGATCAAAGCGTTCCAAAAGGATCTGATGTCTGTGGTTATAAATATTTGCTGCAGATTCCCAAAGAAGTAATCCTTAAAAGCAAGGCTCTTTCACTTAGAAGCCAGCGAATGAAAAGGAGAAAATCAATGCGCTTATCTCAGGAGGAGCTAGGCGGTTGTTAAGTCAGCCTGGGATCCAATGGCAAGGAAGGCAGAAACTAGTTGACATTATGATTTCCTTTTCTGATAACTGTCGGTTCCATAGGGAGAGCTGTCCAGTGCATCTAAGGTAATAAATGAACAATAAAATAATGCATTCCTGATAGAGCCCTGCTTCTGGATGCCCGGTGGGAATTTGTCTAAATGACAGGAATTGTTCCACCTAAAATGGGATTCAAACCCAAACTTCTACCATTCTAGGGCTAGTATCGTAACCATCAGTTTATTGCCGCTCCTGTATAAAGTAATCTAGCAACACTATTCTGCCTGTCTAAGCAGGGTGGGGTTTACCTGCGGAGGTGGGTGCACCTCATTAAACAAGTCCCCGTGAGTTAGAAGTCATGTTTACATTGCACATATAGGTAGGACACTTACAGTACATGCCAATGGGACGATCAAGTATCCTAATCACGGCAACGATGTTGTTCTGGGTATTTTATAGTGCTGCCCTGCTCTGAAATTAGCCCGATACTACCATTACCCGATATCCCACTCAGGCATATTATCCTGAGACTGAGCTACCCATTCCTGCCCTATCCTGTGTACGGCTATCACCAGGCTAGGAAGTGACATGTATCAATTCTATTAGTCATTGGTTTGACTCGACGAGTAACCGGACTCCCGATCTCCCTCACGTGAGTCCTGCGCTCTACCGATTCACCACCGCGCCCAGTATCAGTGCTCTGTTTCAGTCAGTGCGGGAAACTCCAGCTGATGACAGCATTATGCTTTCATTGTAAACACAGCAACTCGAAGCCTTGATGCCCTTCTGCAGAGAGCCAACATCATGCAGCCACAGATGGACGGCCATAATTAGGAGCGGCCTAACCATGTATCGCTGCAAGATGAGGGGGCCGATGGGGAAGGTATAGGCCGGTGATAGGCCGATGCGGGCAGCATTGCAACAGATGGTGGGTGTTTTAGGGCTCCTTATGGCAGTCCTCTCCCTTTAGTTGCCGCGTCTTCCCATCCCTCCCCCCCTTCTATCCCCTCCCCCACCCATCCCCCTCTCCCCCGCTCACCCCCTCTCTCCCCGCATCTCCTCTCCCTCCGCGCGCCCGCTCCCTTCTCTACCTTCTTCTTCTTGAAGAATTATACTGCCTATTATGGATAAGCCGTAATAGACTTGTTTTCAACATTAGACAGTTTGTCGATAGAAAGCCCAAGCCTACACTTTTACCGACCCAAGGGATTTTTAACCTCCCACACCACATAGACATGGTATGAGAGCAACCGGCCTTTGATGACGCTGTTAGTTATCCACAGTGGTGGAAATCCAAATTTGCAGAGGTGGGGCCATGGGGAATCGAACCACCAACCTTCAGATTAGGAGTCTGACCTAGAAAAACGTCAGACACTCTAACCAATCCGCCACAGAGAACACCACTACCCTCCTGCCTCTCCCACACCCCCGCTCCCCTTACCCCTCTCCCCCCCCCTCTCTCCCCTCCCCCATCCGATCTCCCCTCCCCCATTCCCTCCCCCTCTACCCTCCACGCTCCACTCTCTGCCCTCCTCTCTGCCACCTCCCCTCTCCGCCCATCCACCCTCCCCCGTCCCCACTCCCCCAGCCCCCTCCATCCTCTTCCCCGCCCCCTGTCCCTCCCTCTCCACCACCCCCCTCCGCCCTCCCCTCCACCCCTAAGCCTACCCCCTCTACAATCACCTTAGCATTTCCCTCCTTCCCTCCTCCCTCCGCTCCAACACTCCACCATTCCCCTCCAGCTCCACCCTCCCCATCCCAATCCACCCTCCGCCTCCACCCTCCCCAGTCCTCCCTTCACCCTACACCCTCCCTCCTCCACTCCTCTCGCCCTTCGCCCTCCACCCGCCTCCCCTTCCATGGCCCCCACCTTCTGCCTCTCGGACGTTGAAGCGAGGCAGCAGCAACATGCATCTTGACTCTTGGGCATTGCGGCCTGCTCTGCCGCCTCCCGAGCTCACTGTGGCGCACCGTAATAATGCTGACAGCGTAGGAAATAATGTGCATAATGAGCCATCAGCGCTGAATCCCTGTGGCGCGAGGATGGCACGTCTGTAGTTAATGTTTACCGCAATAAGACCATAGTGGCAGCAGCGACCGTCGTCGTGTGCGACTATTTCTGTATGCCTCTTAAGAGTAGCGGTGTTTGTTTTATTTAGTTCAGTGAAATTGCAGATGCATCTCTCAATCCGCGCATTGGATAAAACAAGATGCAGGGCTTTTACTATCTATATATCATACAAGGAAATGCATTTTTTGACTTGACTAGATGGGACTGCTGAAAGGGATCAGCGGCCGTTTCCCCGTTCGGTAGATCATGGGATTTGAACCCACAAGTTTGAATCCTGATCAAGTCAAACCAATGACCACGTCCCCTGCGGGTAGCGAGCCGGTAGCAGAAGTGCAGTCGCAGGAGCCTACATATACAGTAAAACCTCTCTAAATCGACCGACCATGGGACCGACTTTAGGTGTTCCATTTAGGGATGTGGTTGGTTTAGGGAGTTAGAATATCCTTACAATAGTATTGTTGGGCCCGAAATAAAGCGATCGATATAGGTTAGTAGTCGATCTGTGGAGGGGTCGGTATAGATAAGTTTGACTGGAGTTCGTTTTTGCCAGAACGAGCTGGCAATAGAGGCCCAACAGGGCCTAGATCAGCTGAAAGAGGATCTGTACGTTAATCTGTAAGTGAAAAATATATATACGTGTCGCTTCCTAGTCAGTGCTCGGCATTATTAGGATACGGCAATGACTGGTTGTCTCAGTGTCAGGGTAATGCGATTGAGTGGGCTATCAAGTGATGGTGCTGGCGGCTTGGTCACCCAGTTTGGCAACACTATATAGAAGCCATGAGGGTGCAGTGTGACAGGTCTGTACCCGTTCTGATATGAAATTAGATGTTCCCAGGACATAAATCTCCAACAACCGACCAACCAACTTCTTGACGCAATTCCTGCAATGGAACTTATGTGGAAATTTGATTCCAGTTCATGCTGTGTTCTGTGTGAAGTATGGCTAGGTACTGAAAGGCCCTCAACAATGTCTCTCCACGCTTTGCACGTATATCTTTATTATCCAGCCCCCCCCCCCTCCATGGATAGGGCTGTTTTCAGTACTAGCGAAGAAATGTTTTACGGCCTGACAACATCTAAAGTCATATCAAGACGATAAAGTTATGCCAGGTATACCTGATCCAGTCTGCTACTCCCCGAAAATGGACCTATAATTGGGTCAACTCAAATTAACAATGTGCAAAGAAAATCTGCAACGTAGAACACAAAAACGCATTGGTATATATAGGCATTAAGATTAAGCAGTAATAATGATTTAGGAAAAATAACTATTTCCAAACGGATTAAGTGTTGGTACTTGCTTACCAAATTAGAATAATGACTTTTATTTCAAAATAAAGAATCGCTCCAAATTAAAATTCTCATCAGTTTTGCATTTTTCTTTAATAAGTAACCGAATAATCTAGTGATTTAATAAGTACTTATTGTGGTATTGTTTTCCGCTGCGAAGGCTTCATCTCTGCCTTATTGCATATTGCTAAAGAAAAAATACACTCACCCACCGTGTGGGTTCGTCCAATTTGGTAGGAATCTGCTATATGTGCATCATGTAATGTTAGCGAAGGAAAGACAAGGGTAGATATACCTTGGATGATTCCTATTCATTTTTATGACAGGGTAATCTGACTATGAGATAATTCTTCTTTCTGATAGCGATGCTTTAAGGCTGAAGAAATACTGTGCAGCTATATCTAGATAATGTTGTTTTCACGTGATAGCATTAGACAATAACGACAGTCAGTAGTCATAATGTATTAGCTAGGTGACTTAGCCGTGATATATTTTGGAGGTAGGATGAAGATTATTATCTCATAATTCCATATGCTTATCATCAAAGAAGTGATTAGATAATTATGGCCTTGTACGGCCCAATTCTCCTCAATCCGATTATGAATAAGATACCTTATATCCCATCCTCAACCTCTGCAGATTTGATATCCAGTTCAACTTTCCTCCTTCTCTTCTTTACCTCTATATGGTATTCTTGATTGCTAACTTGTTCAGACACATGTATTGGTATATCTACTCCCTATACATAACCTAACGATAATTGACGGATGCATTATGTCATACTGAAGTGTATATGACCTATAGTGTTCATTCCAGAACACCCCTCACAAAATCTTATGATCAAGTACATTCATGTAAATCTCTTAGATTATATTCTTAATTTTCTTAAAGAAATAACAATCCCTTTAAAGCTGTATAGTCCGATGAAATCATCAAATTTTCAAAACCAAAACAATGATCTAAATTTGATTCTACATATCTAGCTTATATACTGATGCACCTATTAAGCATTTGTCGCCACACAGAAGGGAATAGTGAGGCAATTGAATAGATCATGTTACTGCAGAATGCTATGGTGTCAGAGTTTTGCAAGCATGCCAAAATAAATTGTGCATGGTTGCACTTCAAATATTTCAAAAGTTTGCCACTTAAAATAAAAGTTACTTCAAGCTAAAGTAAGGTACATTATAACGATTAACCTAATGTATTTATCTCAGAAAATTTCTGAAACTCAAAACCATCGGACTATGCAAGTGATATTCTTCCTGGTGACTAAATCGTGTAGGGCCCAGACTGTATTATATTCCCATAGACATTATTTATGTAGGTAGAGTGTATGGGACAACTATATTAAATCATATATATTGTCTCGTAACAATTCCCCTACGTCCTCCTACAACAGTGTATAGCATAATTATGGCAGTGAAATCATGGTTCTTAATGGGCAGAGGCGCAACTGATGCTTTATTGAAATAATACAGTTAGACCAACATACTTTATATATAATAGATAATGCATTCTGTCAGTATTGTGTAGTGATTTACTAGTTTACACACGAATTATCAACCAGTATATTAATTGAAGACAAGTTGTCGAAAACTCAATGTGGTCCGTTTATGCAATCTTAAGTTATAAAATATAAGTTATTACATGTATTTATGAATCTACATATGGATCTCTCACCAGAAACATCGATATATATCGGATCGATAATAAGTGGTTGTGTATAAATTCATGGGAGTAACACTGTATTGTTGTAACATGCCCCAAACCTGGTGGCGCCCCCACTTGGGCAACGCATGCACATCTAGACTTGCGACTACTGGATTAACTTGTCGCTAAGGAAACTATACATATATATAGGCAAACAAATTCCCTTTGTACAGGGAATTGGTATGCATATATATATATATATACATAGTTTCAATACCGTAAAGAGAGTAAAATAAATAAGGTGGTGCGTTGAATAGTTAGATGGTGCCACCGGGACAGTGTTGCATCTTACGGAGTAAAACACAAGTCATAATACAGTATAACCCGTTAAACCAAACTTGAAGGGACCCTAGAAATCTGTTTGGATTAAGCGATCATTGGTTTAACCGAGCTTTGGCTTCGATTTTGACTTGGCTTTGGCAAAATCGTGGGTGCATTATCAATGTAATATACAATGTATGTGGACACTTTGATTATTGTTTTTTATGTATATTCAGTTTCACCCAGTTAAACCAAGATTGGTTAAACCAAACGATAGGTTAATCCAAACCTTTTTCGGCGGCCCGACAAAATACTACCCTTTATCGTATAAAAAAGTCTGAGATGACCTTATAACCACAGGAAAGTTTGCTTTAACCGTACCGGAAGTGGCCTCTGGCCCGACAATTTTGTTTGGATTAACCAATACTTTGGATTAACCAACTTTGGTTTAACCAACTTTTTAATAGTATGAATGGTAGTATTTTGCGGGCCGCCGAAAAAAAGTTTAATTTGCGCGTGAACTCTTCATATATGTATACATATATATATGAAGAGTTCAGGTGCAAATCCCCATAAACGTCAATATAAAAATGTAGTTTAAATAAATGTTTTGTCCCTGACAATACAATTTCACTTCTCACTACTTCAACTTTTCACATAAGCACATGGTTCTGGAGCAATGGGACAACAAAGTAGGAATATACAAAAATAAACTCTTTGAAGGTTGGATTCCAATGTTTCTACGTCCATTTTTGAATTGGCGTTTACAGGGTTTTGTGCCTAAACTCTTCATATATACATGTATATATATATATATATATATATATATATTATTTCCATCACTGTATACGCTATTCTGACATTATATATGAGCCTGTCTCAAAAGGTGATAACTCTTTTATTTTTGTCCATTGTAACGAGTGACATCAAACAGCCCAGAAACGGTTACACTGAAAACACAAGGGCATTTGCTTCGAATCAATATGTATTCTATTGGGATTATGAAAGACCATGTAAAAATCAAAGCAGTTTATCCTGAGCAAATGCATAAGCAGATACTATATTGATCGTTACAATGGACAAAGTGTTGTCCCATATTGCTTAGCACCTTTTAAGACAGTCTCATATATATATATATATATATATATATATATGTGTAAGTATATTCAGTAAGTACCAATGCTCGGTATAAGTTCCCAGACCTACTGTGCAATAAAACTCCCTATTATCCCTGTTTTTATCACTCTGCAGGTGGTGGCCAGAGAACAAATGCCCAGACACATCCCGGCCGAACCTGACGTCTCAGTCGCTGTCCATCAGGAACATGGCCGGCATCTTCATATTCCTGGCGCTGGGAATCCTAGTGGCCGTCATCGTGTCCATCATAGAATATGCCTGCCGCACTCAGCGCAAGAAGGTCAAGACGAAAAACAGGGTGCGTAACCGCAGTGGTAGCCAGCTGTTATAAGCCATCACATGTGCGTGTTTAATTTGTATAACTTAAGGGCGGATTCCTTACACGCGGTATGCGGCATGCGGCATGTGGCATGCGGTATGCGAATGGCATGATTCCTTACACGTGACATGCGGCATACGGCACCCGACTGGCTATATTTAAAAACTAAAAATAAACAAGTATACTCAACACTGCACTGTATATGACCTAATATTGGATTTATAGCTATGTACCTCTTAGTATGTCACCTGGGGGTTTCTACCTTTATAATTACCAAAGTATAGCTAAGTATTCATATTGTTGTGCCTCTGGTATCATTTTTACCAACCCGAACCCCCACCACCACCACTACCAGATGTTTCGCCTCAGCACCCTTGTGTGTGACCGTTCCGTGATGCTCAGTCACCTCTCCTTGTCTAAAACTAATGGACAAGTGCGACTGACTGAACCCCACCACCACCACCCCTACCATATGTTTCCCCTCAGCACCCTTGTGTGTGACTGTTCCGTAATGCTCAGTCGCCTCTCCTCGTCTAAAACTAATGGACAAGTGTGACTGATGTTTCTATTTGCACACTGTGTGCTGCATACCGCATGCCGCACCGATCGCTACAGGGACCGATCGAGTTGATGCATGTCGCATGCCACATGCTGCATACCGCATGTAAGGAATGTAGCCCATAAGCTTCAAGGCGTTTCGATTTGTTGTCACATTCGCATTCGCATTCGCATTCGCATTCGCATACCGCATACCGCGTGTAAGGAATCAGCCCTTTACAGCATCATCAAAGGCCAGTTGCTCTCATACTATGTCTATGTGGTGTGGGAGGTTAAAAATCCCTTGGGTCGGTAAAAGTGTAGGCTCGGGCTTTCTATCGACAAACTGTCTAATGGTGAAAACAAGTCTATTCAGGCTTATCCATGATAGGTAGTATAAATCTTCAAGAAAACAAAGTATCATTTAAGGTGCAGACGCACAGTGGTTGCAACCAGCAATATTACAGGACATCACACCTGGGGCTTTTATTTTAATAAATGTTTTTTTTTAAGTTGCATAGTTCGATGAGTTTGAGTTTCTGACAGTTTTCTGAGATAAATATATTAAATTGATTGTCATAATCTATCTTACTTTAGTTGGAAGTAATTTTTATTTTAAATGCAGTAAATAATTGAAGTGAAAATATGTCAATTTAGTAAAGCAAGCCCACGATAACACCATGCGTTTGGCCGTGACAGGTTCTATTAAATTGAATCCGTATTTTGTTCTATATGGCAATACATGATTAATAAGTGCACCAGTATCTAAGTTAGATATGTAGAGTTTTGAAAATTTGATGTTTTCATCGGACCACGCAGCTTTAAAGTTGCATGGTCCGATGGCGTTTGAATGTGTTAGTTATATTTTAGATAAATAGCTCAGGTTGACCATTATATCCTAATATTCATTTTTTATTTTTTTTTTAAATCGTTAATTTTGGAGCAATTTGAGCTGAAAGAACCCAAAATAATGTTGACAAGCTTGCCAAAAGTCCTGTGGCTATGACCCAGATGGTCATCTCGCGATGACCACGTGATGTACGTTGACCTACTAATCTGGAACCTGACATGGCGGTAGGTAGGTATTTCTGTTGGGGGTATATACATTCCGAGAACGCATTCATGCCATAGGCCCGTGGCACTAGGGTTCAATACAATTATTATTTTGTAGAAAGGTTAATTTGATTTATATGTATCGAATTGACCAAGTGGCATCGAATTTGCATTTCTCATGTACATATTATTGCTCTGTTACTATTTACTGTTATGTCATCCCTATGTCTCATCCTCCCTCATCACCATACATAGCCCCGATGGCAGAGGGAATTTTAATTGACAAATGTAAAAACTCAAAAATTTAAATAACCCAAATTGATTAATTATATTTATAGAATTGACCAAGTAGCATTGAATATCCAACATGGAGGGAGGAGGGCAACATCCGCCTCATTTCCCCCTCCCCTTCCCCTCTAGGGATGGCCCTGCACAGTAGGCCTACTTGGTTTGGGGAGGCTAGTGAGCTCATGAGATTTCCCGAATTGGTTAATGGCCTCCCTGCATAATTGGTGTTTCAAAGTGAGTGTCCAAAGGGGTGAGGTTATAAATGCAGTGGTTATTCTATATATGCTGTCCCAAATCATTAGCTAATACACCAGTATCTAAGTTGGATATATAGGCTCAAATATATGTACTTGTTTGTATTTTTACAAAATTATATTTCAACGGACCGTGCAACTTTAAGGTCAAGACCAAAATCAATGTTAGAGGCAGCAACATTATCCTATAATCGTTCCATATGAATATGCGACTTTTATTTTAATAGATGACATTTACATGACGAATAACCTTCCTTTATAACGCCGGAGTGCCATATATTTGCGGCAATATATTAAAAGTGTTTGATTCCTAACATAATCTTTTGACTACAGTACATACATATTGGATAATACAAAGGTTACTTATATACGGAGTGAAATATACGCTATAACACTACATGGCAATTCTATAAATAGAATATATATGTAGTCAGTGATTCCAGATTAACCTCTGACGCTATCAGCTATAATTACAAGACAATATCTGGAATGAGCGGAGTAATTGATATTGCTTGTGAATAATACCTAGAAAGTGGCTTGCTGTAGAGTGAGCCAGTAAGGTATGGCCCTTACACAGGATAGTCAGTATGGCAGAGTAGATAACACTGATAAGTATGTTGCTATCTAGGGATAAAACGTTAAGACTTCAATTCCATAGCGATCCATTCTGATTTATTTAAGTCGAGATGTTTCTGGAGATAAACAACTAAATGGAATGGACTAGTGATCAGATGCTCTGCTTCCCTAGGTTTAAAGTATGTTTGTGTGACCCATATTACATAGTTAGTAGGGCCTAGTTGAATCATATCCACTGCTGCTCGTTATTATTAAGGTATGAGAATAACTGTTTGGCTTCAACATTATGTGACTGACTGCATTATTTCATCAGGGTGTTCGGGATCACATATGCCAGCATTTCTGTCAGGACCTCAGACGGAGCTCAGATTAAAAAACCCAACGACTTCATCTGTGAATCCTGGCTCGATTAGGAAGCTGGTCTCTAAGCATCGAACAAAAAAGTGTGCAACATAAAGAACTCCAATAGGACTAAACAAAGGGCGAGTTGACTAATGTACAGCTATTGTGTATCACAGGAACACAGTGGCTGAACGCTGCGATTTCCACTGCCTATTATGATACCCACAATTAGTGCCATTTTCAATGCCGGAATTTGTCGCAACTACATTCTACTCCAGCCTTCCTCCATTGCGTGTTTGGTATATACACATATACCGTAGACATACACCATACACAACTTGCCGGAATGGTGCAGGTACATAGTAGTTGCAACAAACATTTGTATTGCAAATTCTGCTAATGGAGAGTGCAAATTATAGGTTCAGTCAATGTGTTCCTGCGATGAAGAGTAGCCGTATAGTATTCATATTGGCCCTGCTTAGTCATATTGGAGTTTTATACAATAACCACCGGTCGGTGCGGCCAGCATCAGCTGATTGAGCCATCTGTATCCCCGCCTAGCATACCTACACCCCCCTGTTGCCACAGGCCGCGTTGTAAGGCAAAATAGCGTTACCTTAATTTCAACCCTGACTTTAGGCTTTAGTTTAATGACTCAGCTCCTTCCTGCACCCCCCCCCCCCTCCAACCCACGGTGGTAGCGGTTGGTTGTTGGAATTGTACATCCTGACAATATCGAAGGTAAACTCACGATGGGTACCGACGTATGACAGGCCACACTGATGGAAACTTTACACTGCTGCCCAACTGGAGAATCAGTCCACCAGCATCATGACTCGATATCCCACTCAGTCACATTATCTTGATACTGAGTTAACCAGGCCTTGCCCTATCCTAGCAATGCTGTTCACCAGGTTAGGAAGCAACAAGCATCCATTTTCTAAGTCATTCCTTTAGTTCGACAAGGAATCGAACTCCCGATCTCCCACCAGGGAGGCTGGCACTCTACCAATTCGGGCACCCCGTCCACTGCGGATAGTGCCTCTAATACGGTAGTAGAAGTGCAGTTGCAGGAACCTACATCACTCAATCCCTTGGCAGCGGCGACCAAGTTTGACGAGAGAGGATATCCCATTGCCACCTCCCCCCATAGGACAGGCTCGGCTGGGTGTGGCGCAGGGCGGCGTGGGGGATTATACTGGGTCTTTAAAACCAGGCGACGCTGTCGGCAAGCCGGGATTTAATGACCGATGTGTATCGGCCTGGTGGAGGTGGGAGTGTGGAGGGGGGGGGGGGGGTTGAGGGAGGGGTTGGATGTAGTGAGTGGAGGATGGGGGGTGGGGGGGAGGTAACTACCGAATCGAAAGGCACCGCTGCAGAGTTGGCGCCGAGCAATGCCATCAAAGGTACAAAGCATCGGGAAGCGCCGCGTCGCATAAACGAGGTTACCGCACGATTTTAGTTTGCATCAAATAGGCCTCCGATGCGCGCGCATTTAGGAGCTATTCGGGATTCGCGATTCGGCGGCATTCGGAAAGAGGCGGATAGGCACGTGTTACTCTACATTCGGCGTGTGTATTCAGTG
The DNA here is from genome assembly GCA_030323885.1 of Branchipolynoe longqiensis. NCBI lineage: Eukaryota > Metazoa > Annelida > Polychaeta > Phyllodocida > Polynoidae > Branchipolynoe > Branchipolynoe longqiensis. The sequence goes on from CM059191.1 coordinate 70,423,626, forward strand.
ATCTAGATGATTTCTTAATTCCCCCCCCCCCCCCTTTGGTGACGCTGTGGTGTGACGCCAGGCGGCGAGCAACCAAGTGCTGCCTCATAAAACAGCAGGTAGCCGCCCCATGCGCACCAAGCCATTCCGGGTGATCCTTGGGAAATCTGCCACTCTCTAACCCCTCTCTCGCTCACCCCCGCCTCCTCCCTCAGCCCGCTTCCCCTCCATGACGTCCTGCTTCTCAACCATTAAAACCGCTGATAATCGCAGCGCGTCCCCAGTCGAGCTAAGGATGCCCGAGGAGAAAATGTGGTCAGATTTTGGAGCAGCGGCGCATGCGCCGATGCTCATCTTCCGCCGCTCTGCCGCTCAACCCCTGCGTCCAATCGCCCGTCCACCCATCCTCCTCCACACGGCCCTCTCTCCGTCTCCTTCCCCCGACCCTCCTCGCCGCTCCTCCCGTTCCCCATCCCTTTAAATAGCGTACCGCTAAGCGCCGGCTGACACCCCTGCCTTTACGGCGGACTCTTTATTGTCTGGCGCCCGGTTGTAAACTGGTGATTGGGCATTGCGCCGGGCAACGTAGTGTGTTCGCCATGGTGATGGATGTTCTTCTCAGTGTCCCACTTCTCACAGCCCCAAATGATGAGCTATAGTGAGTATCCACACAGCATTGCTGCATTAACGGCCTCTACGTTAGTGGAAACACTGGACTATACTGCAATGAGGCTATAACTATAAGGTGGGGGTTATAACTAGGTAAAGATTCACTAGGTACTTGTTGTAGGGGTTTCTGAAAGAAACAACCCATTGGAAAAAGTGCCGAAAGGCTTGGTAAGTGAAATCAGCACATCAATTCTTAATTCAAGAAGGAAAATATATTCTTCATAGACATCTCACCCACTACCTTTGAGTTGAAAAATATAAGAACAATGTAGTTTAATGAACTTTAAAACTAAAATCGGCAGCATTTTTTCATTGCCATCTTATATTTTTGCATTCTCTCCCGTTTCACCAAGTAGGTGCCTATTTAAAGTAGCCATTTGATAATAGAACCAGATAATCCACTTCCTGTTCCACGTGAATCCAATTGTGGGCCTGTATTTAGCCTACGTTGTCATTCACCCCACTGCCTTGTGGTACATGTTCTTGACAGAACTGAAGGCTAAGCGAGAAAACCCTAAACAGAAAAACATGGCACTGTGAAAGCATTAAGGGAAAATAGTTTTGCGCCTGTCTTGACATCTTCTTGCCAGTGTGAAATCTCTATTTGCTCCCCGAGAGAGTGCCGCTGGTAACTTGCAAAAGCCAGCAGCATTTCAACACTTTTGCAGGCAGCTTTCATGAAATGTACTCAGATACTGGTGAGAGAGCTACTATTCGCAGATGACAGTGCACTGGTTGCCCACTCTGCTGAAGAGATCCAGAAAATAGTGGATGCTTTCTCCGATGCATCAAAGAAGTTTGGCCTGAAGATTAACATCAAGAAGACGGAGGTGCTGTACCAACCCAAATCTACAAGAACCCGAGAGAAGGAGATCATGGTTGACGGAAACAAGCTGAACTGTGTTCCGGAATTCACCTATCTCGGAAGCACTATATCAAGTGATGGATGCATTGATGCTGAAATACAGAGGAGGATGGCCAAGGCTAGTGCATCTTTCGGCCCACTACGCCAGAGACTCTGGAACAACCACCATGTGTCCATTCGGGTCAAAGGTAGGATCTACCATGCAATCGTGCTATCCACCCTACTATTGGAGCCGAGGGCTGGACAGTGTACAGATGACAGGTGAAAAAGCTGCATGCCTTCATGATGCAACATCTGCGTTCAATCATCAGGTTAAGGCGGAAGACGCTGAGTAGAATGCAGAAGACAGTGAGTAGTAGGCAGAAGATGCTGAGTAGTAGGCAGAATATGCTGAGTGGTAGGTGGAAGACACTGAGTAGTAGGCGGAAAACACTGAGTAGAAGGCGGAAGACACTGAGCAGAAGGCAGAATACCTGAGTGGAAGGTGGATGACGCTAAGATGAAGGCGGAAGAGGCTGAGTAGTATGCGGAAGATGCTGAGTAGTAGGCGGAAGACGCTGAGTAGTAGACGGAAGAATGCTGAGTAGAAGGCAGAATACGCTGAGTAGAAGGCGGAATACGCTAAGTAGAAGGTGGAAGAGGCTGAGTAGTAGGCAGAAGATGCTGAGTAGTAGGCGGAAGATGCTGAGTAGAAGGTGGAAAAATCTGAGTAGAAGGCAGAAGACGCTGAGTAGTAGGTGGAATACGCTGAGCAGTAGACGGAAGAACGCTGAGTAGAAGGCGGAACACGCTCTGTAGAAGGCGGAAGACATTAAGTAGAAGGCGGAAGAGGCTGAGTAGTAGGCGGAAGATGCTGAGTAGTAGGCAGAAGATGCTCAGTAGAAGGCGGAAAAATCTGAGTAGAAGGCAGAAGACGCTAACTAGTTGGTGGAAGACGCTGAGTAGTATACAGAAGAACGCTGAATAGAAGGCGGAACACGCTGTGTAGAAGGTGGAAGAGGCTGAATAGAAGGCGGAAGACGCTGAGTGGTTATGCAATAGCTGCGGTGTTGGTGCTTGTTAGAATTGCCCCATCTAACAGCCATCAAGCATCAGCTTACACGGACACACAGACAGACAAAGATCGACCCGCATGGGGCCCGCACAACTGCCGGTTAGCTCACCTGGTCACCCTACCAATGGATCGAGCCAATTTGCTCCCTCATCCCAGTGACTTCCCACACTCGACGTACAACCCCCACTAGACCTGTTCTCGTGGCATCTAATTTACCCCAGCGTTGTTAAACCGGCCAATTCTAGTAGCAATTCCATCGCGGTGTTGATGCCTCATTTCCAGTCACACAATGTCTTTTATATTCGTTAGTGCGTAAATGAATTTTATTCCGATGGAACAGATCGCTTTCTCAACACCCTGGCTTTGCTATTCTGGTCGTAAGTTGATTTAGTTATTTATAGCAATAAGTTGTTTATCTTTCGATATAAGTTACTAATGATTCTCATGATGGAAAAATAAAAGAATTAGTATATCGTGTATACCAATTAATTGACAACCCCTCAGTCAGTTTTGATAATAGTCCTTTCGAACTATGTTCTTAGAAACCTTGACAATAACACATAACATTGTATTAGATAAGAGAGAAGCAGTTCATCTAGTTTAAACATTATTTTGGTTCTTGCCAGCAACCACCCAATAACCCGCTGCATTAGATTAGGTGGCTGATTGGGTTGACCAGCTACTTCCCGAGTGGACTCGTGGGATCGATCCCCGGCTGAGTCAAACCAAGGTCGTCGAATATGGTTTGTTTGTGCGTGTAGTCATCTTGGCGCTGTACGTGGCATCAGTAATTCGGAGCAGTGACCTAAATCTGTGTCAGCATAATCTCGCATAATGACTTATGTCATTAGGGGAACGGTACCCAATATCGGCTGCACTATATAGTCAATGTGAGGGCATATTACAAAAAGTATGGATTTCTCCCGATATGACCCATTGATTTTACTTGTGAGTAGACACCCCCCCCCCCCTACCCCCCTTTTCCCTAGATACATCAACTAGCGACAATGGTTTAATTCCGTTCAACCATGCTAATCTTACCTTAGATGTTGCCAGGACCTAAAATTCCAACAGACAACTTACTTCCGTTCCCAACAATATCTTAAGTATCAGAATCCCAAATCCAAACCCCAAAACCCAAAATCGAAATCCGTCAAAATCCAAACCCGAAACCTGAAACCCGAAACCCCGAAGCCACAATTCACACATCGACTAAATCATCTTTTAGGAGCATCTGGCCAGCCTCTAACTCCCCTGCTGCCCTTGCCCCACCGCTCCCCGACTCCTCCTCCCGGCGAAATGCTTCCGGTCTACCCACGCTCCACTCCCGGCTCGCCTCCCTCTACTCGGAGCAACATCACTTTGTACTTTGCTGGCAGTGACGGCCTTCACTCATGTTGGGAGAACACTCCTACCTGCAGCTACTCCCTCAGGCAAACCCGCCATTCCCAGCCTCTAAAGTTGCACGTAGGCAATTCTTCCTCAACCAGGTTATGTGCTGACTCATCATCCCTGATAGCTCATCATATAATATCCTAGCTCAGTATTTGTCAGTTTCAGTCCTGCTAACTTTCATAGTAGTATGCAGGTATTGCAGGTATAGCAATACCTCAGGGAGTTTGATGCCCCTGCCCTGTAGAGTTGTAAACCACTGCCTTGTGGTACAGGTTCTTGACAGAACCGAAGTCTAAGGGGGCAAACCCTAAACAGAAAACCATGTCACTGGCAGCATTAAGGGCGGTTGATGTATGGAACTCCCAACATCTCCCGACCAGCCACTGCAGGGACAAATAATGTTGCGTCTGTTTTGACATGTTTTTGCCAGTGTGAAACCTCTATTTGCACCCCAAGAGAATGCCGCTGGTAACTTGCAAAAGCCAGCAGCACTTCAACTCTTTTACAGGCAGCTTTCATGAAATGCTCATATAGCGAATGGTAGACAGGAAGTGTGAACACTTATTCAAGGATGCAACTCTCACAGCAGAGAGCTAAATGGAGAGTGGCAGTCAAGTCATGAAAGCAGTCTTTGTGACATCGTGACCGACAGCATGATGATGATGAATTTTCAAGACCCTACCATAGCCTGTAGCCTCCTCTCCCGATCCATGCATTCCGATACGATTGATTCTAGTCAGGTATTACAAGTCATACCCCTTCGGCTTCTAGTTAGATGAGAATTTGTCTGCACACCTCATATCTTATCGTTAAGCTACACCCATATCTACCTTGTCCATACAGATCTCTTAATATCTCCCAGTGCCCCCCCCCCCCCTACACACACTCCCTTCTACCCCAGTCCTTGCCCCACTTGCCCTAGAGACCGGGACGCCGTGGAGAAATAATCGGTAGAATCACAGGATGTTCGTGCAGAAGGTCGGGAGTTCGAATTCCGACCTCGATAAACCAATGACTTGCACCATTTTTACATGTGGCTAATTAGCATATGACAAAGACTGGTTAGCTCGGATAATGCGCCTGTCTGGCAAATCGGGTCATATTGCTGGTGGTCTTTTCTCTTAGTAGGGCAGAACTATAAAGTCGCAATGAATCCGCACTCTCACAAGTCGGTACCCATCCTTACATTACCCTAAATATTGTCAAGAGATAAATCGCGAGCAATCAAGGAGTTATCAGGAGGTAAATCGCCAGCAATGAAACAAACTCCCGACCCAATCGCTGACAATAATAAAGTTGGTCATTATAACAGAGTGATGTTTTTTTTAGCTCGGAGACTTCCTGAAACTCGTAGGAAGGCTTGCTCGGGTGCAATTTGTTTCTGCCTAATTTGATGACGTCCATTGTAGTCCTTGCTGAGTGGACTAACCCGAATAGGCCTAGTGTGAGGCATTATGTCCTACGCGCAAGCGGTTGGGCTGACCTCCTCACTGTATTGGATTAGCTTGGGTTAATCGCAGCTGACCTGACCAGACCCATAACTTAACACGGCAACGCTTACCTATCGTTGACCCGGCAAGGTGCTCACAATCAGCCCCACATCTTAGTTCCAGACAAGCATCGATTCTGCTACCCTTACCTGAGGCAACATGAGTTAGGTCGCCATTGGAAAATGGAGTAATTAGTAGTGCTCGCTGGGGCCTAGTCGGTAGAGGCCAGGCTTCCCGTGTAGAAGTTCGGCAGTTGTAATCCCAACCGAGTCAAAACAATGAATTATAAAGTTGTTTATTGTTGCTACCTAGCCTGGTACTTGGCATTACTAGGATAGGAAAAGGACTGGTTTGCTCAGTATTGTAATGCTGTGATCATGAACCGACTCTACACAACGACGTCTAGTTTCATAATGCTTTTATTCCGGTGCCTCGCAGTCGGCGCTGCTCAGCCCGTTCCTGGTTTTGGTTTCGGGTGTGTCGCGGCCTAGTACATACATCACAAGTATCAGGGTAATGTGACTGTGTGGGATATAGGGTAAATGATGTCAGCAACTTGGTCTCCCAATGTGGCAGCACTATGAAGTCGCCATGAGCGCACTCTCATAAGTCAGTACCCGTCCTGATGTGAGTTTAGATGTTGGTAGGACGTAAAACAAGACAAAACAATCATATTATGTAGGTATCCTGGCAAATAATGTGAACGTTGGGGTTATTTACATAGACTTTCTATTATCGGTTCATATTTGTTAGGTTACATTAGGTTTGATGTAGTTTCGGTGAGGACCGCCCCCCCCCTCCCACCCACCGCTCTTTAAAGCTGTTATTTAAAGCTACACCTTAATGTGCCAGCAATGAAAGGTGTAGGATATGAGCCACTCCGTTAGCGATCAAAGAAAACTATTGGTCTTCAGAAAATGCCACAACTCTAGAAATGTGGGTGGTGAAGCACCGAGCTGTATTCCGATGTTGTCAAATGAGGTGAACCTCTATTTGGGTTAAAGCTGTAGAGTCCGCTGACACATCACATTTTCAAAACAAAAAAATATCATCTAAATTTGATACTAGATATATAACTTAGATACTTATGCACTTATTGCGACTACACAGATGGGCCTACTGAGTCACCTCAATTTAAGCTGTTACTGCATAACCCTATGGTATCAAAGTAGTTGCACGTTTGTCAACATTTATTTTGCATGCTTGCGCTTCAAATATCTCCAATATTACCCATTTACGTTAGTAGTTACTTCCTAATAAAGTAAGATACATTATAACGATACATTCGATATATTTTTCTCTAAGGAATTGCCAAAAGTCAAACCTATCGCACGATGGAAGTTTAAGTCCATGGATAAATTACCTGCAATGACCATAATCACCCTCCAAAGTTAGGAAAGGTGCAGCTTGTTCCCTTTCATTGAGAGGAAACTAACCCTATATGTGGATAGAGATGCACATCGTACCAAGCATGAATCAGAAACCAAGCATTATCCTTAATTATAACACAATAACGCCCGGTCTCAGATATATCAATCTGTATCTCCACATCCACCAATCTTCAGGCCAAAACGAGTATCCACAAAATCAACCTAATAACCTTACGATACAAATATTATAGCGCTCTACTAAGCGCAGGATATAGTTGACATATCTCCCTAAATGCAGTAATTATAACTTAATTATAATTGAATCACAACTTGGTTTCAATATTATAAAACAACCCACTTTATAACACACTAAAACCACAATTTCCACGAGCAAAGACAAACTAACTGCATGCTAATGGTGGCTGGATTACTGAGCCTTTTTGTTGAATCCTTGTTTTGTCTTTGTCTCACAGAAGGTCCCAGAGGAGGGCATCTCCGCCAAACCACTGTGTGACGGCAACGTGACGGCGGGAGCCATTCAGATGGAGGAGACGCAACAGTTCATGACGCCCGTCAATTATTCCACGTCCAAGCAAACCAATATCTTCTGATGTGAGGATGAGGACGAGGTGGGGCTGCTCGCCTAGTTATTGCCTTCTGGTGGCCCTGCCTCCTTGCTGCCCGTGTCCGTGCCTCTGTGTCTGCGCGTACACACGTGGGCCCTCTCTCCGCGTCCCCCTACTCCCCCCTCCTTCCCCGCCCGGCCCTCCCTGCCCACCCTTCCCGGCACGTCAGCTGCGCGTCGCCCGGAGTCAGGCGGTGACAGATCGGTTCGCTGCCTATTGAACAGCCGCTACTAGGGGAGTGAGTGACTATCTCGGCGCGACGTAAGTCTCCAGGTCGGGCAGGGAGTGGCGCGCGCCGCCTGGTGGTGGAAAAGGAGCGCCATTAGACACAGGGTACCTGTCATTCCATCCGGCAGGGGGCGACTCATGGCGTGTGGAAATGGCGTCAGCACGGGACGCGCATGCGCACACAACCGGCGTTAGCACGGAGTATGCCGGTAGGGGACTAGATGCAGGACATGACCCTCTCCACCCCCCAATCCCCCGACTCTCCACCCTCCCCCCCCCCCCCCCCCCCCGGTTCCTAGCACCGGCCTGCTCCGCTCCACTCACCGTACGCAAGAATTGATCCGGCCGGGATGAATTGGCTACCCGCACTTCCGGTCAGTGTAAACTGGGTCGGTGGGACGCGCCGTGGTTGGGGGTGGGGGGGGGGGAGTATCACCTGATGTACATCCGCCAATACATATTGGTGCCAACGTCATTCTGTCTCGTTCATTTCATGCGCTTCTCGGAGTGAACTGAACTGAAGTATGGACATTTTGGCCATGTGGAACAATTCACGTCCCAATGAATAGAGGGGTAAACTGGCCGAAGCAAAAAAAAAAAAAAACACTACAAGCAGCAGATATGTTCCTTCAGGGGGTGTAGACATATTGGACCGGAAGTCTTCCCTCATCACTTCCGTTACGCTGGTGTTGCTGAGGAGTCTCTATTTTAGCAGGCGCGCTCCCTCACTGGCAAGCGGATCGCAGATGACTTGCGCGGCACACTGCTACTGTTCCGTTATGTATGCGCAGTGTCATCAACAGCGAATCAAATCATGCATGAGAAATGAATGCCTGTTTATGGAAAGGTATCTCCTCATGCAGGAACAACAAACATTCAACAGGCATCAGTGTGGCTCTTTGTGTTAACCGCACGTGTATTTAAACAGCGTAATTCCGTGAACGTTATCTTTCCTTTTGTTGGTTCTTGAGAATTGTAAATAATATATATTTTTTAAAGTCGAGAGGCGCCAAAGCTCCAACTAGTCACTAACCAGGATGTGTTTTTTTGCATTCAGCAGAGTTTCTTTCCTGTTTTCCTCCTGTCCCATCCCCCAATATTGAATTACTTAAAACACAGCTGGCCGGCATTAATCCAAGATGGCTGAACTGAATCTAGAAGGGTCGTATGCATTCCAGAATTCTTGCGGAGAAACTCAAGATGGCGGAGTGTGTCAAGATGGCGCGTAGAATGGAAGAGTGAGCCATGTGTGGAATCGTATCGAATCGATGGTTATCAACTAGGTCAATGTTATCTATTACACTGTTTTGTAGAAAAATAAATACTGTTTTCATAACCCGGTGTCCTGTTGTTCTAATGCCAATATTCATGACGTAATGAATTATTTAAAACTGTTCTGAACAATTGGTGGCATTCAGCAACTTAGTGTAATGTTGGCATGTGACTTCTATTTTTGAGAGAATAGTAACACATATGATGTACATCTAGTTGGGGTTCTATGTCATTTAAAATATTATCTCTAGTCCAGTTAAATCAAGATCGAACTTTGGTACAAGTAAGCCTTTGGAGGATAGAGAGTAGAGTGTTTAGGTTTAGGTTTGGAATTGTGGTGATTCCTCCTGCTGAAAGTTATTGAGTGATTTAGGTATACTAGCAAGTGGCGCCCCCATACTGTAGTTGATCTGGGCCCATTTCCTGCTAGTCCCCTTCATCGAGTCAGATTTAGGTTTAATCAAGTTGGGGAGCTTACAGAGTCCAAAGGACGAAACTTCTATTATCAAGGCGAATTTCATATATGGCTAATGTGGTATTAGACACATATATGGTCGTAACACGATGACATGTTACCTGATTTCCAGATGGGATATATCCATCTAAAGCTTAAGACTTATGCTAAGAACAAGTTTGTTTGTTGTTGTTTTACGTCCTAGCAAGATCTAAGGTCATATCAGGATGGGTACCGACTTGTGACAGTGTGCACTGAAGGCAACTTTATAGTACTGCCCCACTGGGAGACCAGGCCACCAGCATCATGACCTGTTATCCCACTCAGTCACATTATCCTGACACTGAGCCAACTAGTCCTTGACCTATCCTAATAATGCCGAGCACCTGGTTAGGAAGCAACAAGTATCAATTTTAAAGTCATTGGTTTGACTCGCCCAGATCGAACGCACGATCCTATGGTCTACCAACATGGCAGATGGACGCTCTACCTCATTCGGCCATCCAGTCTGGTCCTGCTAAGAAGAAGATTTCAGGCGCAAAACCACTTAATGGCCAATCCAAAAATTTAGTTTAAATGAAAGATATTTTACCTTAAAATAATTGTAATTCTCACTAATTCCACTTTTCCTTTAATCACATGGTTATGGATCAATGGACAAAAGAGAAGGAAGATAAACAAAAGAAAGTTGTTGAGGGTTTGATTCCAATGTTTCTATCTATTTTTGGATTAGCGTTTATGTGGTTTTGCACCTGAACTCTTCTGATAGTTGAATCAATTTGTCCACTGGTATGCTATCCTTTATATGGTAATGTCGTGGAGGTGATGAAAATGGGAAATACTGTGCCTAGAGCGGGACTCGAACCCACATCTCTTTGCATTCCGGGCCAGTGTGCTAACCATTACACCACCTAGGCTCCCTGATATCAATACACTCCCCACGCCTACCTGTCTATGTGGTTACTTGCCTGAGAGGTCAGTGCAGACCACTACACTCGTCCCCCTGGAATTGTAAGTCTTGTAATGCTTACAATTACATACATACAGGCAATGCACTAACACATACATACACAGGGTAGGTTCAACAACCATACAGCGCAAAGCTTGTACAGGATCCTGATCACGGCAACCAGTGTCGTGGGGGTGATGAAAATGGGAAATACTGCGCCTAGAGCGGGACTCGAACCCACATCTCTTTGCATTCCGGGCCAGTGTGCTAACCATTACACCACCTAGGCTCCCTGATATCAATACACTCCCTACGCCTACCTGTCTATGTGGTTACTTGCCTGAGAGGTCAGTGCAGACCACTACAGTAATTACTGTATTGGGATAGTCGGCATCCAAAAACATTCAGAATAAGGGTCCATCTGTCTCAACTTCTCCTCAGTTGGTCAGCTTCACGTCTAATCCGGTTGCGGAGCTTACATCATCCATAGGACGATGCTTATTATATCATCAACGCGAATTTCATATAATCCTAATCTGGTATAGACTTCATCACGGTTCCGACTGCGCATGCGCTGAAAACGGCGTTGGGAGCAAAGCAATGGCGTACGGCCATTGAGTTTACCAATACGTGCAGTGAAAACGACAGTTTTATTCCAAATTAATAGAAATCCCAAACCCTAACCTTATTATTTTAATATAATCTTTTTGTGAAACATGTTTTCTATATGTGTTCCAACCGGTTTGTATCTAGGTGGTGTGGTTTTATCAATATTTTACTTTTTCTGGATGGAGATTGCTCACTGCCATTGACAATGCATTGAGTACGGCGTACGGCTATTGAGTTTGCCGATATGCATAGGGCAAAACTGGCATATTATTCAAAATAAATAGAAATACATAACAATTTGGCACAAAAATGGAGGGAAGGATGCAGTATCATACTATAATGAATAGCATTAAGACACAACTCTCCATAATTACATGAATGAATAAAATAAGTAAAACTGGCTCTGGCTATGGCTCTAACACTAGTCTGAATGCCTATATTTTTCTAATCTAAATGCACATGGCATAAAATGTCCTGATTATATTGATGCAAATGCAATGCTGGATAAAAGATTAATATATTAATTTATTATATATATTTTTTTAGTTGGTATTCTATGTTTCAAACAAGACCTGAGATGAGCTGAAACTAGCACATTTCATACCTGCACCCTGTATTAGCATGTGCCATGTGCTTTTGGGGGGGGGTTGTTTTGCTCTGACGCATCACACAATGCACCGCGCCGCTGGAACCGTGATGTAGTCTATTATACACACATATGGTTGTGAGATAATGACCTATGACATGCTTTCCAGTTGGAATATATCCATCCAAAGCTAACTAAATATGCTATCTTAACTGAATAATTTCAGAATATTTAGTTTATGAATCAATTTGTAAAAGTGTCCTGGCATATTATGAAACACGTATTTATTAGTATTTAATAGTTAGGCCAAGCCTAACGGTTACTTATTGCATTGGGATAGCCGGAGCCCAAAGAAATTCAAAAGATGGGTACCTCAAATTGACCCTGGGGGTTCGGGTATACGCTAGTCAGTGATACACACTGGGCATAGTCGATTAATCAACTTTTTGGCTCACGCGCACATCCTACAGATTTGGTCGAATAATCGAATACGCTTCTCCATGCTCAGGGTGGAAAAAATGGTGGCTTAGTCCAACACCTTTATAACCGATATAACTAGAGCAAAATAGGATTTAAAGTATTTTATGATGGCATAGTTTAGTTATATTTCCATTTCATTAATACCAAAAAAAAACATGCATGACTGGTACTGGTAGCTGTTATCCTGCAGGATGGTACCAGCACAAATGTGATGTCATCGCTCCTAGCCACCCCCAGCCAAGAGGTGGGTTACTGGGGTCGGGTCGTTTTGCACACGGCACATGTATTTGTCGACTCCACTCGCGGCGTTCGATTTGAAATTCTGACGACTCGAGTGATCCGAATCGCCCGGGTCGTGTTAATAGATTACAGCCACTGTGTGATTGCCATCTTTCCCTGCCCATTCCCCTTATATATTAGCCAGCCTGTTGATGGTTGTACTTGAGTTCAGAGAATGCGGTCAATGATCATGCCAGTTTGAGGGTACCAGATATTTGACTTGTGTGTAGGACGAGGCGCAGTTCGGTATGGGGGGTTATTTCTATAATTAGCCTGATAATTATCAAGTGTTCTTGTATCCGTTATATCCCTTTCTGGTTTATCTTGTTAATAATATCAAGTTAACTGTGCGAGCGCTAAACCCGGTGTTGCAGTTTGAGTGCCCTGCCAGTTTGAGCGCCCTTCTGTTGCTTCTGCGCATGCGCGGATTTTCTGACGCCTTCAAACTGCAGCATGTTGCCGTTTGAGCGCCCTGCCAGTTTGAGCGCCCTGCCACTGGTTGTTGTGCTTTAGATATAGAAGTTTGTTGTGTGTTGTTGTTTTACATCCTAGCAACATCTAAGGTCATATCAGTGCTGCCTCACTGGGAGCCGCAGATTAATTCATATCTTTTTATTAACAATGAACAAATTCTCATCGAACTGCAACATTTTGAGTTCTGAGGCTAATTGTTGAGGAAATTGACATAAATTTCACCACACATTGACATACATTTCACCACACATCTCAGACATCAGTAATTCAAAATATAATGACCAGGGCCTATATGTATGTGTCCGGGTTAGCGGTTGTAACCCTGCGTTGTCCGGATTTCCCGGGTTAGCGGCGAAAACTGTGTATGTATGTGTCCGGGTTAAACTAACTCAGCGAGGGTAAAGTTGCCTGCACTAACCCCATGCGAAAGGAGGGTTAAAGGTGGGGTTAGGCACCGATTATGGCCAGTATGGAAAGCGACGTCGATGCGGCGGTGGCGGCGATTTGTTTACTTTACCTTCGTCGATTTGAAAATATAACTATTAATATCGCCGCCAATGCGGCGGTAGCCTTAAGGAGGGTTCGAATTTAGGGTTAAATTGATCAAATTTCACTTATTGCGTATGTAATTCTGTTACATATGATAGCATTTAATACATTTGAGCCTAATATATGGCTACAAACGCAGAGGGATTTCCCAAATCTATAAATAACTGAAACATTAGCTAACTCGGGCGCGATTTGGTCACATACATCCCCCATGACACATTTGGAACTCTGCGGTTAGCTAACCAGGCACCCTCCTTTAACCCTGGTCCAGTTAAAAATTGGCTCATACATATGGGCCCAGATGAACTTATCTTTCAGGAATATATGTTATCTATATGCATATACCAAATCAATAGTCCTCCTGGCATTGTGGGTAGTATGCGGTTACAAATGATGTGTATCAATAGCTGCAATGAATAATACAGAGCTCATTATTATATATATATAAACAATTATAAACAACTATGCCAAAATGACACAAAAGAACCTTTTGATTTCACAGTGACAAAGAAAAAAATTCCAGGTTCAAAACACCCATCAAATTGAAGATCAAGCTTTTTGCTATACAATCATTAAACAAAATAGACTGTTGGCCATGAAAGAAACAAACATGTTTAAAGTACATGCAAGTATCCAACTATGTCTAAGTCAACTGTGGTTGATTGTACTTGTACTTGTAGTGAATATCCAACTATGTCTTAGTCAATTCTCTTAGGCCACGGTAGTTTGAAACTGGGTAGAATTTGACGCATGCGCAGACGATGCTGTTAAATTCTGCATATGCGCAGAAGCAACAGAAGGGCGCTCAAGCTGGCAGGGCGCTCAAACTGCGACACCGGGGCACCATGCACCCTGGAGGATTTGAACAATAGGAAATCCCGCCCAGTGGACCCGAAGGAGATGCGTCTAAATTAGGCTTTGAGGGAGTTCCATTGGGTCGCCTCCTCCCAGCCCATTAAAATAAATGATTACAAATTGTACACTTATTTTCGACACTCATTAAATTTGCCACATTCATCCATAATGCAATAACTTTCGGCTGGTCCCATCGCACAAACGAACGCAAATTATGACATAGTGGCTCGATGGTTTCCAAATAGTCTACTCTCGATCTGGACAAACTGAAATAAAAATCAGGCGCTTCAGTTCAACGGGCGTGGGGGGGGGGCGTGAGTGGAAGTGGCTGTGGGGCGGGGGGGAGGGTGGCGGCCGCCCTCTCAAAAGGGCACTACAACTTCGATGAAGTGCAATTAAATTATCTCCATCTGAATGCCAGATTAAATTAGCATAACTGCGCCACTTTCATCAGACCAATATGGGCTGCCACATTCTGCTTGTCATTTTCAGCGGTGTGAAGCCAATGCCAGTGTCCACAGTGGTGGAATCCCTTCCAGCCTGCCTGGTACAAGCTCTCTGCAATTGCCAGCGAGCTCTTCTACGGGCTTCCCGGGTGTGTGGGTGTGATGTGGGTGGTGAATGCATCCATGTGTGTGGGAGGGTGGGGTGGGAGGAGTGGTGGAGGAGGGAAGATGGGGTGTAAGGAGGGGAAGATGGCAAGAGCGATGAGCTTATCGGTTAAGTGAATGACGATAGCTGATTGTGGAGCTGGGAGCCGGGCCATATCATCTACCTACTGGAAAATATAGCACGATTTATTGGCGGGTCCAATCATATCAGCATCCAGAAACCATTATCTGAAACCGCCCCACTGGAAATGGGACACTCTTTCCGAAGTTTCTCTTATGGCCCTGTCACATTAGGGCGTATGGCGGAGGCATATATAAAACGTACCGCACAGATTTGAAAAACATTGTGGGACGACATATGGTGACCTTTGTGCACTGACGTGTCTTTTGGAGCGTATGCGTAACGTATGCGTAATGTATGCGTAATGTATGCGTAGCATATGTGTAACATATGCATAACATATGCATAACGTATGAGTAACGTACCCCTAGCATATGATGGCGTATGAGAAGCGTAAGCCGACATATGCGGGGCGTAATTTGATGTGGTTTGACAGTTATGAGTGGCAGGTTGAGCGTATGCGTAACATATGAGTGACTTATGCCTAGTGTATGAGTAGCGTGTGAGTTAACGTATGACGACGTATGAGTAGCATATGAAAAGCATATGCTATCTCTCCGAGGTCGGGGGTGGGTGGCCGCCTTGTTATAAATACCCTGGAGCAGCAGCTCTCCCCTCACTCTGCCACCATGTCTGCTAAGAGGAACACCACTGCTATTGCTACTGCTGCTGCTGCAACACCAGCCTCCAGGGCTGCTGTCACCACTGGAGGAGGACGATGCCGTGGGAGAGGCAGGAAGAAGCATACTTTGCCATGCTCACCATCAGCCTCCTCACCTGCCTTCTCACCTCACCACTCTCCACAACACCACTCTCCACAACACCACTCTCCACAGCACCACTCTCCACAACATCACTGTCTATTGGAAGAGCTGGAGATGGAAGTGGAGACGCAGACGACGCGCCAGTGGCGTCCCCGCTCCAGCTCTCCATCTCCTGTTTCTCGGGGCAGCTCACGGGCGTCATCCACCGCCTCCACCTTCAACGCCTCCATCTCAGCCTCCACCAGCACCTCTGGCCTGTCCTCTGCAAAGAGAAGGAGGGCAAAGAAGAGCGACATTTCTACGTTGGTCTTCAAGGAGGGGCAGATGCTGGAGTTCCTCTAAGAAAACCCAGTCATCTGCAACGTCAAGCTGACGGACTACTGCCACACTGACAGGAAGGGGAAGATGTGGGAGGACCAGGCGACGCTTCTGGGGACAACAGCAGTCCATCTCCAGAAGTTGTTCAAGTCACTCCAGGACACCAACACGCGGCTGCACAAAAAAAAGAGCGGGGACGGAGACTGAGAAGGATGAGTGGATCATGTGGAAGTTTGGTTTCCTGCGGTCCCTCGTCCGTCACCGGCCAGAGCCCTGCAAAAGTGTAAGTACATAATCTGTTATCCTTCTGACTAGTGTGGGCGTTAGGATTCTCGTAAAACCCTGATTATTCTGGAGAAGTCCACAAACCGATATATGTTATTTACGTAAATAATCTTGGTAAATCAAGTTATTTGTTTAATGGTATATGTTTGTTGTGTTTCTTTAATGTTGACTTGTTGTGTTGTTATTGTTAATTCGAGAAGTTGACAATCGATATATGTTATTTGCATTATGAATCTTGATAAATCAATTTTGTCATTCATCATTAACTTTTTTTTCTTTATTGTTGACTTGTGTTGTCTTTTGTGGAAAGATTGATTTGCGTTCATGTTACTTATGTTATTTTATTATTTTGTCTTGCAGGTGGCCGCTGCCATCGAGGATGAGCATCGGGATCTCAGCCTCGAGGAGAATGTGGACATGGATGTGAATGTGGGGATGAAGGAGGACCTTCCTGCTACTCCTCCCGCTACAGTCTGAGAGCGGGGAAAGGGGAAGGGGAAGCGGTCAGCCCCAGATGACACAAACCTCCTCGCTGCCATCCAGAAGAGGTTTGATGAGTCTGGGGACATGCTGAAGGTGATGCAGCCGCCTCCTACACTGGCGATGACGAAGCGCGTGGAATTTGCAAACTATCTCCGCGACATGATCCTGACCATGCAGGAGGAGCAGTTTGTGGAGACATGTGGCCCAATCAAGCGGATGGTGTCGCAGTATTTGGAGGGGCAAGGGCAACAATTCATGGCTCCTGTGGCTCCTATGGCTGTGGTGGCTCATGTGGCTGCACATGCTCCTGTGTCGACAAGTGAGGCATACCAGCCTCAACCCCACCAGTGGATTCACCAGCCACCACCTGCATCACCATGGGCGTCTCAGACACAGGAGTATGTGCAGCGATATATGACGCAGCCACATCTTCAGCCTCACCCACAGCCGCATCTTCAGCCTCAGCCTCAGCCTCAGCCTCAACCTCTGCCTCAACCTCTGCCTCAACCTCTGCCTCAACGTCCGCCTCTGCCGCTCCACTTGCGTCAGGAGCCGGTCCTGCCTCAGCCTCAGCCTCAGTTGGTACAATAGCCATCTGTGGCGAAGGCGCAGCCGCCTGCCCAACACCGGACACGCTGCATGGGGGGGGGGGGGGGGGGGGGGGGGGGGGGGGGGGCACACCAGGGCCTCTCCAGGACCCATTGCCCACCCAGGTGGTGTGGCCACTGTCTGTGTGGCCTGGCCGTCGCCTTCCGGTGGTGGGGCCATGGTGAGTTCGACACCAACACGAGTCACCCCCAGGACGGGAACTTTGTCGGAGTTGGCCAGCCCGACGTCCGACGGACTAGTCAACTTGTCAGGGCTGTCGGGGATCTCGGGACTCTTTGGGGTCTCCAACTTGGACCTCTTCCCCCCATGAGCCATGACATCACCAGCTGAGGGGTGCTTGGGTGGGATGCACGACTAGTGATCATTTGTATGTTTGTATGCACATACTTATATATGTATGCACATATTTATATATGTATATATGCTTACAAATGTCTTGTATAAATATATATATTATAAACTATAATTATTCTGTCCGCGTTCAATAATGGCATGCCATAATGTAATTGTTATAAATTAAAGTACAATTAAAGTAAAATGGAAAATAAAGAATGTTTATTATGAATATTAAGGACACACGTCTCTACCCTCTCTTACCCTTCTCCCCCCTCTCTCACCCTCCCGAGCGCCCTGTCTTTCCATGCTCCCCGCCTCGCCTCTCCCGACCCACCCGCCCTCCCTCCTCCCTCCCGTACCGCCCTCCACCCCTCCTTCCTCACGCAGCCCTCATTCGCGTCTCTCTCTCTCTCTCCCTCCCTCTCCCTCCCTCTCTCTCTCTCCCTCCCTCCCTTTCTCTCGCCCTTTCTGTCCCTGTCCCTCACCCTCTTTTTCCCTGTGTTCTTAGTATGTACGTAAAAACAGTGGTTATTGTTTCAAAAGTTTAATTCATTTAAAAAGAGAGCAAATTCATTACAAATACATTAACTAGATAACTTTAATTAGGGATCGAAAGAATATAACATACATGTAAATTGGGTTTTGATCTCTAAAAAATGATATCGTTTATTTTAATAGACATATAAACATATTAACATCTCATATAACTGTAGACATGTCACAACATAACGTACATGTAAATAAGCGATAACTGGACAGTGTAAAGAAAAGCACACAAGTTTTCAAAAATAGATCATAACAGTACACATACACAGTGCATACAGACAGATACAATGTTTGTCAGATCATGCTGTCTTGCCATGACACTGCTCTGGTGGGTGAGACAACCCAGTCTTTAAGTAGATTGCGCTGCTCCTTTCCTAGCTTGGACGCGGTGTTGGGGTTAGTTGGAACGTCAATGTCTGGCAGGTTTGGGCCCTCTCGCCACGCTCCTCGGACAAAGTTCTTGGTGGCAGAGTAAGTGCGATCTTCAGTGCAGGCTCGAGCGGCACTCGGAATGTGGTGCATTTTCTTTCAATCCTCGGTCCCACTCACACCACAATCTCGTCAAACAACTGGGGAGACATCTGCATGAAGTTCACAAAATGATGCGGTGTCCTCGCTGCGGTGCTCAACCATTAGCTTGTCGTACAAGCCAGACTGTGGCCGCCTCCCAATCCAAGGTCTTACCCACACTGTGCACTGCCTCCTCCTTCTCCTCTCGAGATGGGCCGCCAGAAGAATCATGAGGTACAGACCTAGCTCATGCTGATAAAGGGCAATTCTGTACCAATGCTGGAACTGTATTTTGAGTGCCTGGACATCCATCCTGTCTGAGCAGCAGAGCTGGACTGACTGAAGAAGCCTTGCGGTGCCTTTATATACCGGGACCATACGCCGGGCATACACTGCACATACACTTTCTATATGCAGAATATACTAGGACTACGCTAGGAGTATGCTCAAATATGTTACAAGTAGGCTAGGCATATGCTACATATGCTATAGATATGCCGAAGGTGCGGTTTCAGCATATGGCTAACCTATGCCAGCATACCCCTAACCTATGTGTAACTTATGCCGGCATATACATAGCGTATGCATAGCGTATGCATAGCGTATGAGCAACGTATGAGCCTTACGATGCCATACACTGTCAATTTTGAGCATGCACACAAACTTTCGGACGGACGGGCATAAGACGGCATATGACGGGATAAGCCGGGCGTATACGGCATATGCATAGCGTATATGTAGCATATGCGTAGTGTATGTTGGCATATGGCGGCGTATGGCGGTGTATGTGACGCAAACCGTTATGCCGGCATACGCTTACGCCATACACCATAGTGTGACAGCCCCATTAGATTGGACTGCTTTTGCTGGTCGATACCAAAGAAGGTATGGGACATAACGAGGGCCTAAGAAGATGTTGGAAATGGAGGCTAACTCTGTTGTTCTCTTTGGTTTACCTATGCTGAATTTGATTTGTTCCCGGAAAGATTAATTCAATCATTAACTCGCTATGCATAGAAAAACAAGGGAACCAACATTTTGAATTGGAGTTGAATGGAAAACCCACACCTTTTTCTATTTAGCTGCTCTTTCTATCTAAATATGAGGTGCTTCGCTATGGTTATTTTAGATATTAAAATTAGGAAATAACTAGGCATTAAAATCATATATCAGGGAGATGCCCAGTTCTGGTCCCAGAAAATAGATAAATAATTCAACAGTGAAACCTTCAGCGATGCCTAAAATCATCTGATACCCTTATGAAAGGTGATCTATATAGTTAATAGCTAACAATTGACACTATCATGTTGCTTTCGGTAGCGTGTCATTTAATGTTATGTTCCCTCTGTGCATTGGATTAAAGTAATGTATTTCACTGAATCCAATACACATATTATCCCCCACATCAGACCTACTTGGAGACATGGATTCGGTGTTAAGGAAACATTCATATTCAGATGCCAACTCCACTAATAAAATAAACAAACTGATTTCACCGCAACCACTTCTGGGACCCCACAACCCACTCTCTCTTGCCTCTGATGTTATACCATTGAAATAACTTCTCGGGAAAACAGTTATCGGGTGACGGACTGGCTTGTGACCGAGAAGTGTGGGATGAAGAGGACCTGAGAGGAGGGGCTTGGTGAATGGAGAGTTGGAGTCCAATTGAGGGTATTGGTAAATAGGCAATATGAATGCGCTCGGTGTCAAGTAATGGAAGAATGTTGTCGTGAGAATGAGTTGAAGTAGTGTGAAGAATACGGAGCCATGGTCGAGGTCACTGAGGTGGGCAGCTTTATATTAACCTGCAGTAGGTGTTTGCCCGCAAAGGGAACTGATCAGGGAGCTATACCTCAGCACACATTTGCAGTTTAAGTATGTTGCTGAGTGGAGGATGGGTGAGAGTACAGCGGTGTGTGTGTGTGTGTGTGGGAGGGGTGGGATGCGGGGGCAGGGAGTAGTAGGTTATTTCAATTTCAACCCAGACGAAGGGGAAAGTGTTGCTAGCAGATGCTGGGCCGAATCTCTGGGAGTGACAGCCTGAAATCTGTCCACTGTCACCTGTCGCCGAAGCAACCGGATGTCTGGTGGTAGCGGGTGCGCATGCGCGGTGGATGATGGAGGAGCACAGATTACAGGGGCATGGGTCGGGGAGGGGGAGCGGGGGCTGGGGGCGGGCCATAAATGGGGTGCCATATGTTATTGGTTGTACGGGGATGGGGTGGGTGAGGCGGGTGGGGGAGGTGGATGGGGCTGGGGGGGGGGGGGGGTGCTGACGAGGGTTGGAGGCACAACGGCCATGGTTCTGGAATGCTCGGCAATTATCACTTCTGACGGTTGCCGAATGCGTGTCAGGGTTACACACTAATAACTGGTATATGCGAGGAAGCGGCAGCCATAATTCATCGGTGGCATGCAGTTGGTTGTTGGAAATTAACATCCTAGCAACATCTAAGGTCATATCAGGACGGGTAGTGACTTGCGACAGTACACATATATGGTGATTTACTAATGCTTCACAACTGACAAATCAGGCTGCTAGCACCATGACCCGATATCCTACTCAGTCACATTATCATAACACTGAGCTAATCAGTTATTGCCCTATCCTATTAATAGTGATTGCCAAGCTAGGAAATGACAAGTTTACATTATGTAAGTCACTGGTTTGACTTGATCAGGAATCCAATTCCCGATCTCCCGCATAGGAGGCCTGCGCTCTACCGATTCGGCCACAGCGTCCGGTTTGGGAGGGAGTAGGAAGAGGGCTGTTGACTTGTATCCCCTTGCAAGGACGTCGGCAGCTATTAGGGAAGATCCGGAGGAACGGAGCCCCCATGATGAAGGGAATAAGTGTTTGCGTGTGTTTGTGTGTGCGCATGTGCGTATAGGTGGAAGGGGCAGGGGGGGGGCAGGAGTGGGTGGGTGGAGATGCGCACGAATTAGGGCAGAAAGGAAAGCGTAGTAGCACACGACAGCAGACTTCATAGAGAGAAGAGAAAGGGTTGAAATGGGGGATTAACAGCTGTGGGCGTGAATTAGGTAGAAAGTGTATAGTGACGTCACACACAGGCCTTTTATGAAATAGGCAACGTCACGCATCCGTGTATTATTAGAAATGTCACACTTTTCATCCTCGGATGCATTACATGATATACTATGTGAGTGATATATCATGTGCTATATATATACGTGATATGATATGATGGGATATGGAGCAAGGTGGATACTTACACTCTAAATCCCCAGTCACATAGCCGTTAGTGGACATAGTTGAATGTAATGGAGGCTATTGTAGTTGAAAGTAGTCGAACGTAATTGAACGGAGTTGAACATACCGGCATCCATACTTGTCTGTGATGTTAACTTGGTAATGACGTTGGTGAGCCGCGACCTCCAATTTAATTGTTGGACATGTTCAAAAGAGGGGTATGTTACGGGCTTAAATGGCATCCGTGATGCTAACGTACACTAGCATACTCTAGCATACTCTAGTGTGCTCTAGCATGCTCTAGCATACTCTAGCATACTTAGACGAAGGCCTGGTCACACATCCGTTAGTGGAACTAGGTGAACGTTGTGGAGGCTAATGTAGTTGAATGTCCTGGCATCGGTACCATAATGTATTTATCTGTACCATAACATATTTATCCATACCAAAACCTGCCATACCTTAACGTATTTCAATTTAGGTTAACACACTTAGACCTGTTTGAGACGTGTTAATCTATCCGACGGATCACTACGTCCACTAACGGCTATGTGACCGGGCCTTTCTTTAGCAGGAGTGGTGGCCAAATCGATAGAGTGCAGGATTTCTATGGGAGAGATCGGGAGTTCAATTCCCGGTCGAGTCAATGAAATACAACATTGATATGTGTAGCTTCCTAGCCTGGCACTCGAAACTAATAGGATAGGGCAAGAACTGGTTAGATCAGTCTCGGGACAATGTGCCTGAGTGGGATACTATGTTACGGTTAGGTGTGAGTATTCGGTTATAGCAAATGGTAGACAGGAAGTCTGAACAATTATTTGTCTCTCATTTTTGCTTGAGTACAAGTAAATAAGCAAGACAAGGAATAATTAGTAGCATGTGGTGAATAAGGGGCCAAATTTCCCTGGACCATCAGCCCATGCTTTTTCTAATATGTTCTTGAATAAATTTATTGACTCAGCATCAATAACATTTTGTGTGAGACTGTTCCATATATTTATGATCCTGTTTGAGAAACTGTGTTGCCTTAACTTTGAAAGGGCTCTGTGTTTTACTAGTTTGAGAGTATGGCGCCGACTGCCTTCTCTTTTATTCAAGGTGACAAATTGGTTCATATCTATTTTAATCAAGACCTTTCATAATTTTAAAATACTTCATTTATGTCATTTCTTTTCCTTCCGTAGGAAACGGTAGGAAGTTTCAATTCCCTAAGCTTTTGTTCATAGGGTAGGTCCTTTATAACTGCAACTAATTTTGTTGCACGCCTCTGAACATTTCGGTTGTCAATCTTAATCATAGCATGTCGCCCAGGATTGACCAATCATCTGCAGCAATGAGAATGTAGCCTCAGAGAAAGGCTGCGCGATGAGCTATAAAAGATGCACAACCTGTGATATTAAATAACTCGACATTGAGCTTACTGCAGATTTCAACGTTATCTCCGCCATATAATTCTGGTGTGATGCATAACAACACAGTTTGAAACTGATCCTTTATCTCAAGCAACAAAAAGCATCATAAGAGTAAAGATTCTCTCCTTCAACCACCGGATTCTCTGTAGCTACACATACATATTCAACGTGCCAGCACACATTCACATCACATATTGTACTGATCAGTGTTCGATCAGTTCGCAACAAATGATGAGTTGCTCTCATCGTTGCCACCGATGGACAACCAAGATTGACGTGATTATGTAAGGTACTAATGTCCCTAATATGTATAGACTTACAGGTGGGTAAATGGAACCTATCCACGGTAGTGAAAAAAGAGTTTAAACAAATAATACCAAGCAACTGGTATTACCTGGACCTTTGGAAGCGTTTGTGACACGAGCATAGACAGATTGATGATGATACAAGTTTTGGGGGGCAAACATCTTTTCCACAATGCCTCTTTGTTCTCAAGTTCTTGCATGAGCTCTCCTGAGTTCTGTAACTAAACGGTGCACCACAAGCAGGGCGGGGGGAGGGTGGGGGGGTCGCCGACCTCTGTGGACATCGCGACGAGTGAGACAACAGTTTAATAAGGCGCCGCTAGACAGAGAACGCAGCGGTGACGGATAGACAAGGTACACCTGGGCGATGCATCATCATAACGATGGATGCTATAAGCTGTTGGTGCGACCCGTGGCGACCCCTGGTGGAAGGTGATTCGTCATGGGTAGATGTGCCACTTGCAGGGTCACAGCTGGCTACAGAGCCGACGGACCCCCCCTTCGACACACCCACCCGCCTCCACCCCTCTCCCTATCCGCCCCTCCCTCTCCCTCCTACGCCCCCCCCCCCCTCCTCCACCGCCCCCTTCAACCCCCTCCCGCTCCCGCTCCCGCTCCCGCTCCCGCTCCCACCTCCTAGCTCCGCCCTGGGGTATTGAGAAATCGAAGGCATCCTTTATATTCCATTCCTATACCGTTCAACCCCCCACCCCCACCCCATACCCGAAGAAAAACGATAATGCATAAATAAATAAATACAAAAGTAAATAGAAAAGAGAAATATATAAATATATATATAACTCAATCAATACATTCTCCCAAACCCACGAAAAGGCACCCGTACATAACTCTTTACAATCAATTGTTTCAGAGGATGCCTGACTATTCTGGAAGTAATTCATGGGTTTATTATCTACATTTAAAACATCACGAATGTTAACGCCTTTCTTTGTCAGTCTTTTGTAAACAAAAAATGCCGATGGAATAAATGAACATCTACATTCTTTGTTAGTCCAGTGCAATGAGAACTGGCAAGTAGCCTCGATAGCTCAGTCAGTAGCTGAAGATCTAAAGGTTCCCGGTTCGATCCCGGCTTTGGGCAATTTCGCTAGTCCTGCTTTTGTGGTTAATTTAATGGGGATATTCAGGTCAACATTATGACCGCATCCGTTTAGCAGTCACATATTCTAGTAAATTTACTTCCTACTTCCTAATTCCTTCAATGCAGCTCAATAAATGTTGACATATCTAAGTTGGTATATATCGGATCAACTCGAGATACGTGATTTGGTTTCGAAAATGTCTTTCTTTCCCTGCTGTATGCAACTTTAACATGATTTATACCAACACAACCCACGTTTTATTCATGTATTAAACAGTGAAGGACCTCATTGTAAAATCGTTGTTCCTTGCCTATGTCAATCCAGGAATTCCTTTGCAAACTTTAACGCATGTATGTTGTTTTGCTAGTAAAGTGCTTTCTTCCCGGGAGAATGACTGAGTTAAAATTGACCGTAGAGTTGCGGGGACTCATTATATCTGTTTTTCTGTAATAGACGATGCGATACCCAATGGAAACATGGGTAGTAAAATAAATCGACGATATGAGTGATTGAAATCGCGCATTAGCCTTTGACGTGTGTCCATTTGCAACCATTTCCCCTCACCGATCTGTATAGTTTGCTGTGCATCCACCTATCCCATATCACGTGTGTTGATTATGCTGTCGCAACCCAGAAACTATGTCGAGACATACAGACACCAGGAAAGTAGGTTGGCAGAAGAAATATAACTTTATTCCCAGGCACAGGGGAATTCATTAGCATGCCAGCTTCTCATTGTTTGTGGGTGATGCGGTGGTTGGTTGGTTGTTGAAAGTGTATGTCCCAGCAACTTTCTACATCATATCAGGGTAGGTACCGACTTGTGACAGTGTGCACTCATGGCAACTTTATAGTGATGTCCCACTGCAAATCTGACCACCAGGACCATGACCCGATATCCCACCCAGTTACATTACCCTGACACTGAGCTAACCAGTCCTTGCCCTATCCTATTAATGCTCAGCGACAAGCTAGGCAACACAAATTATCAATGTTGTAAGTCATTACGTTTGACTCGACTGGGAATCCAACTCGCGATCTCCCGCACGGGAGACCTGCGCTCTACCGATTCGTCCACCGTGTCCCGTGTGATGCGTTGACCTGCAAGGGAGTAAATAACATAATATATTGATAGAAAAAGAAATAATACTAACCAATACTGACACGATAGATGTAAATAAGACTTTGTGTTGTTACTCTATTGGTATTACAGGTACATAGTTTGTTTTTATTTGGGGTCTTACTTAGACTAATGCAATGAAAATGTGGGTTGGCGGGCAGAGAAATGGTGTGGCGATGTATGGGTTCTGGGGTAGAATGATGAGAGTGGCTTTGTTTGTGAGGAGGAGTAATGGTCCTGTCACACTACAATGTAACAACGTCAAGGTAGGGAGAACGTGAAGAACGTTGAACTTCTCGGCGTAGTATGCACATTTGGGCACAAGTTGAACGTGGATGCAGCGTAATGGACGAGAGCATAACGTCGGTAAAGCGTAGTGATACCGTCATTCAACGAGAGAGGACAATGTCATTAAGCTAACGGAACGTTATAAATGTTATTCCATCGCCAGAAGAATGTTACGTGACGTTACATAAATCATGAGACATTGAACGTATGTTGAATGGACGTTCTCATGACGTTCTCCTGACGTTCTCCTGACTTTCTCCTGACGTTCCCATTACGCCGTGTGGGCATTTCCACCCGGTGTAATGTGGGTCAACGTAGTGGAACGTAGTTGAATGTAGTGAGCAGTGTTTGCCTAACGTCCGTTTAACATCATTGACATTCGCTGAACGTGAACAGAATGTATGTCGAAGCTAAACCCTTACATTCGAGCTACGTCAACATTTTTGAACATGTCCAAAACCTTGACGTACCTCGACGTAACACAACGTAATGTGACATCAGTCTAACGTCATTATGACGTCATCATAACGTAATCCAATGTACATCAACGCAAAGACGAAAAATCACCACGTTAGGCTCACGTTCGCGCATTACGTCGTAGTGTGACAGGGGTATAAGGGGCTGAAGTCGACGGCGATTACCAGAAGAAGCAGTGAATGGTCTGCCAATATGATTGGGCCGGTATGAGAGTTATGAGAAACTGTTATCTTGATGCTGAGTTGTAACTGGCTGTCATTTAGATTAAAGTTGCATAGTCCGATGAAATCATCAACTTTTCAAAACCAAAGCAATTATCTAGATTTGATTCTACATATCTAACTCAGTTACTGGTGCACTTATTCAACATGTATTGCCACACAGAAGGGAATGCTGAGGCATTTGGATAGAACATGTTACTGTAGAAGCCTATGGTGTCAGAGTTTTGGGATGCTTGCCAAAATTAATTGTGTATGGTTGTACTTCAAATATCTCCAAAGTTTGCCAATTAAAATAAAAGTTACCTCAAAGTAAAGTATGGTAGATTATAACGATCAACCTCATATCTTTATCTCAGCAAATGACAGAAACTTAAAACCATTGGACTACGCAACTTTAAGATAACGTGATTGTACAAGTCCAATGACCCCAGAAATGCCAGGGAGTGAGATCCGCCATCCTTCCCCAATGTAAGGTTAACTATTGTCTTATTTCACGGCGATGCTCATTTCACCTCCAAGGCGTTAACGATTGATTGATTGATTGGTGGTTGCTTATGGCCCTGTCACACTACGACGCTTCTCCCGGCGATCCGTCAGCGTTGAAAATAAAATCTTGCGCGTCGAGAAACGTCAAACTTTTCGGCGGTTTGGGGGAAAAGATCGGCGTCAGCGCGGCGCGTTATGCGCGCGCGGCCAACGTGTGTCGACGCGCTGGGGAAAAAAAAAAAAAGTTTGGTGCGACGTCTTCATTTAACCTTAAATGATGCTAGGGCGTAAAACAAAAACGGCCCAGTTTGCGCAACGCGTGAGCAACGACCCTCCCGCGCGCGCGCCGTCTTCCTACCGTTCCCATAACGTTATTCCGGCGCGTCCAACGCAGCGCGACGCGCGCCTAACCTCCTTACCCATATATTTGCGCGCGCTGGCGGTCGTTGGGTTGTTTTGGACATGTTCAAAACCTTGGGCGATAGGGAACGCGCGCCGGCGTTTCGCGCCGACCATCAACGTCAACGATAATGTACCGACGTGTACCGACGCGCGCATAACGCGCCCCCAGCGCGTCTCGATATTTCACTCATTATCGCCCAAAAACACCACACGTTGACGGGTCGCCGGCGAGAAGCGTCGTAGTGTGACAGGGCCATTTACGCCGTGTCGGCAGCATAGGCCATATTCACGGCGAGAAATGTTTGTTTTTTTGTTAGGACCAACAGGCGGTAAAGAGTGGAACAACCTGTTTTAGGTTGACTATCCCAATATTCTTTTATGGTTTAATTGTTGTTGCATTACATGACATTGTGACCAGTAGAACAAGTAATGTGCACAAGACACGGTACTCTCTGCAACGTCCTAAAAAGGGTCAACTCACTTGGACAACATGAGGCAAACTACCCAACACGTGACCATGGATTTACATTTTCAGTAAGATATTCTTTTCACATTACATGATAGTGTCACCAGTAAAACAAGGCATGTACACGAGAAACAGCACTACTATCTGCAAAATTCCAAGGAGGCCACTTGAATTAAACAGCATGATGCATCTCCCACGTCAGCATGAATTAGTTTTTTTTCAATTGTACATAATTATATATATTACAATATTTGTACATTACATGACAGTACCACCAGTAGAACAAGGAATGTACACCGGAAGCAGTACTATTTGAAACATTCCACAAAGGTAAATTCAATTTGATTTCATTATGCAACCACCCACACGTCACCATGGATAATTCTTTTTCAATTATATACTCTTTTTTCAATTACATACGCTGACAAATTTGGATTAACTATCCACTCAGCCAGACTGTTCTGCTAGCAGCATCCCCTGCAACTATGAACAGTGACAGAATAACCTCTCCGTATGTATTATAATACAATGGACAAACATATCCAATGGGAGCTTGGGAACAGATATAAAAGTAGGGCGCCATTTGTAATGTGTCTGTAATTTAGTAGCGGACTCATTCGTAGTGACTGCATGAATCCATATGTAAGCTGCAACATTGCCCGCCCCTCCCCCCCCCCCTCCCACACTCACAACCCCACGACCCCACTACCCAATCTCCCCAACCATTGCTATGAAACAAAAACAGCCTCTGGTAGTCAGAATAAATCAGCTATTTTCATTAACACCTGACGTGAAGACACAGCCAATCGATTGCAGTCGCTCATCCATCATGTCGCCAACATGTACGTAGGCCCTAAGAGACGGTACTGTCAGGACACACAGTTCCACCATGCATTAATGGGCTTTCAGTCAAATTGAAGCAAATGACATGAAAGGAAGGGGACATTTCCAAAGTCTGCTTTTAGCACATAATCCCTTTCACGGCTTAATTCCTTTTGCACTGTGGGATTTATTTCGGTAAGTTTACACAGTGTCAATTTAATATGAAGAGTAAAGTTGCCTTTGGTGACCAATGTATGAGTTTTATTCTATAGCTTATGTCTGCTTCCTTTATGTATAGGCATATGCCATTCTATCTCTGTACGCCGGAGATCCATGTAAAAATATATGCATACTGTGAGTTACTTAGCTGGATAAACTAAATATGAATGCTTGATACATGACATAGTTAACATTAGGTGATCATCTGATTTATGCAGATTTGTTAGTCATATTTCATCCATCAACCATGGGCCTAGCTTTACTGTTATTTGAGAATGAAAAGTATGGTTTAGAACATGATAATAATGGCAACAGTGTTAACAGTAATATCCTGACGTAAATGGTTCAAGGGAATAAAGATGCATCATCAATTTGTGTTGAACAATGAAATATTAAATAAGATTGATCAAGTAAATGCATTCAACATGTAGTCACTGCCTCTCCATATACACTGATGGTTCGAAACACCAAAGCCGGGTAGCTGCTGCGGCAGTCTGCCGATGGGAAAAATGTGGTGTATGTTTGCCCAATCAGAGCTCGATTTTCACTGCAGAAGTCCAAGCACTCGTTCTCGCGTTGGAGTGTATCGAGGTATCCAACCACACTAACTATGTTATATACAGTGATTCGGTCTCTTGCCTCCTGGCTGTTGCTGGACTGAAAACGAATCACCCTATTCTAGCAACGGTCATTTATAAAATGAACCAACTGACAACGGATGGGTATGACATCCACCTGTGCTGGGTGCCTGGCCATGCCGGCATACAAGGAAACGAACGAGCTGATCGGGCTGCGAAGAAGGCCCTGAACTGTGAACTGTCTGATCCCTCACTCTGATCTGAAACCACTATTAGCCACCCACATCCAAATGGCAACATGAGTGGGATGAAAACATTAATAAACTTAAAGAAATTGAACCATCCGTGGCAAAGCCACCACAGACTCATGCGGGAGGTCGGTCGGACCAAGTAGTCCTTAGCCGCTGCCATATTGGACACTCATGGCTTACACATGCTTTTCTGCTCAAGGGGGAACCTCCCCCGGAATGTTTTTTGGCCCTGCGCCAACAGTTCTACACTGCAGACAGTATGCATGACCTTTTTACTAAGGTAAAACAGGAAAACATTTTAGCCTTTTTGAGGGCAGCTGGACTGTACCACCTCATATAGTTGACTAAATAGATGCTATCAATTATTAATGAAACTTTTCTTTTTCTATGGGAATTTGTTTTCCTTGACCACAAATATATGATTGTGAGCTTTCTAATTTAATGAGTGTCTATTGGCACATAATTGATTGTCTGCTTTTACATGTAAAAGCGATGGTTTGAACAAAAAACAAATATTTCTCGCCGTGAATATGGCCTATGCTGCCGACACGGCGTAAAGCAACCACCAATCAATCAATCAAAGCCAACCTTAGGAATAAAGAAAGATATGGGAAGATTCATTTAGATCATATTCATGCATACAACGTTCTAGATAAATACTGGATTTGTGAAACTGATATATTCAAGGCATGCTGCACTTTACTGTAAGAATTATATCATGCTGGTCTCATAATCTGAATATTTAAGGAAAGTATGTGAGCTTTCACTAAGGTATTCAAATTGCTGTGGAATGAAAGGATCATGTGTAGTAGTAACTGTGTTATTGCAGACTCATGTCTCGTCTCAGGCAATTTGTTGTTCAGAAGATATGTCTGCAGCTGTAGAGTTTGCCCAGCAAAATCGAGCAAGGCACGACTATTACAATGCGGTATGAATATGAATATATTATGAAGTTGCTGCAGTTTCGTGAGTGCCCTCCTAAAATATTAAACATACATCTCGAATAGAACATCTTGCTTAATGAACATTAGCAGACACGGCACATCTATAGTCAAAATTTCCCATCAGAACATACTATTTTTACTTCTAATAACACATGAAACGTGACTGGCTTTAATATGGAGATGTAGTCAGAAGCTATCGCTATACCGTTGTCAGATTTCTTCTGCGTCGACTGAACTTCCTGTAAATGTTAAGGCAGACAAGGGCCTTCGAGCAACACTAGACAGTCAAAACCAGACGAGTCATGTCATCATCATCATCATCATGCTGTCGGTTGCGATGCGAGAAAGACTGCTTTCATTACTTGACTGCCGCTGTCCATTTAGCTCTCTGCTGTGAGAGTTGCATCTGTGAGTCGGTCTTTATGTCTCTCAGCATTTCATGAAAGCTGCCTGCAAAAGCATATACGATTCAAGTATATGCTAGTAAACTCATATATGTTGGAATCTGGTCATGGAATCTATTCCAGGTGTAATCTTAAAAGAAAAAATAAATAGATATACGAGGGGAGGGGGACGTAGCTCAGGAGGTAGCGTATCCACCTGTGAAGGTTTGGGTCATCGGCTCGATCATGCTCAGTGGGACATTTTCAGTCTGGGCTATTTTTCGGTCCAGCCAGTGGACCACAACTGGTTCATCAAAGGTTGTGTTATGTGCTATCCATTCTATGGAAAAGTGCATATAAAAGACCCCTTGCTGCTTATCGGAAAGTGTAGGCTATATGGAGGCAGTGGGTCTCCTCCAAAGAAATATGTCACAATGATCATATTTCTTACATCAAATAGCCGATGATAAAAATCAATGTGCTCTAGAGGCATGGTTAAAAACTTTTAAAACAATAGATATACGAAGAAACTTGGTATACTTGATTAATTTCTACTATGAACAGAATCAATAGAGATAGGGCAAGGGGCAGTGACATCAGGACAACATGGATATGTTCTTTGCTTAATTAACAAACGACTGTGCTACCAGTAATTCACAAAC
Organism: Branchipolynoe longqiensis; assembly: GCA_030323885.1. Taxonomy (NCBI): domain Eukaryota; kingdom Metazoa; phylum Annelida; class Polychaeta; order Phyllodocida; family Polynoidae; genus Branchipolynoe; species Branchipolynoe longqiensis. The sequence continues at coordinate 70,455,748 of CM059191.1, forward strand.
ATTTGGTGAGGATTCTGGATAATGGTTAGTTTATCTTCTCTTTTGTGGGACTTAACTCACCCAGTGTGAATAGAGTATTCAGTCAGCCCGATCCGGGTCTTAGATCTCAGACTTGCATGCTGGAGTCCATATCATCACGTTGTCATCAATCTTGCTGAACACTAGGTAACAAACAACTGGTGCACACCTATAAATCATTGCTCCATGATGAAGCGTGCGCCCAGCATCAATTGAATATCACTTAGGGGATGCTTCCCTTATAGGTCCACGCAGCGGCTCCATTGATGTTTCATTCTTGGTGTCAGAGGCCACCATTACTCCCAAAGAATACTTGTATTATTTCCCCGAATAGGAATACTTTAAGAATACTGGTTTATTTTGAGCACAGTTTGATAAAGAATGTTCCTTATAAATGTGTTATATGTGCATAGTTGTATTATTGTTCCGAATAGAAATTACTTAAGAATAATGTTTTATTTTAAGAGACAGTTTGATAGAAAGAAGTGTTCTATGTGCATATAATTTAGTTTTTAGAGGAATAGTGTCAGGGCTTTATGTACAGCCATGTATCTCGATTTGTTTTATCTGAAGAAAGTGGTGCATTATAGACATGGTGTAGAAAGCACCCACTAGTCGAGGTCACCAGTTTGTACAGTCTAATGCCTGGATGTGTGGCTGTGTACGTAGGCTATGAGGAAAACAATGCAGACAAAGAGAAAGGAAGAGAGTAATAATAATAATAATATATTTATTTCCACATGATCAATGTGTAAGAGAAGAGAGAGTCCAGCCCTCTGGTTTATTGCTTATATACTTACATGGGTTCATTGTAGAGTATCACACCACCTCCTCCCCCTAATGGGAATTGAGCATTCTTGGCCCAACGAATAGGGATCCAGCATTCCTGGTCTCCATGGATACCAGTGGTCTATCCACCACCAGTAGCTCTATGGCACCTCCACCACTAGCTGTATGGCCCCATGGCCACCAACAACCTTGACCTTATGAGTGTAGTGACCCTTACTCCAACAGAAGGGCTAGGCCCTGAGTGCAATCACACCCAGACCTGCCAGCACCATTATGTCTATTTACATCCCACTCAGGCAGCACCAACCATATATATATACATACATATACATACACCTGGTCACGTACACCGATCAATAATAGAACATTTGCATTCCCCCCTTGCCAAATATCGGAATATTTTACAATGGGATATATTCAGTGACTATGCATAAACAAACCATATACATGTTGATATATAAGGATATCTAGCAGGTATGCAGGTATTGCAGGTATAGCAACACCTCAGGGAGTTTAACGCCCCTGCCCTGCAGAGTTGTAAACCACTGCCTTGTTGTACAGGTTCTTGACAGAACCGAAGGCTAACGGAGCAAACCCTAAACAGAAAACCATGTCACTCTGGCAGCATTAAGGGTGGTTGATGTATGGAACTCCCAACATCTCCCAACCAGTCTTGACATGTTCTTGCCAGTGTGAAACCTCTATTTGCTCCCCGAGAGAGTGTCTCTGGTAACTTGCAAAAGCCAGCAGCACTTCAACACTTTTGCAGGCACCTTTCATGAAATGTAGTGCCAGTCAAGTAATGAAAGCAGTCTTTCTCGCATCACGACCGACAGCATGATGATGATGATGATGATGATGATAGGATAATACATAAAACAAAACATATACATGTTTATAGATCTGCATCAATAACATAATTAATTTTGGATTCGTTTCTGTTAATTTGATTTGTCCAAGTTTAAGTCCAAAATCATTCTCTGATGGCGATGCACTAGAGGAACATGCATAGAAAACTATAATTGTGTTGTAATTACGAACCACTAATGATACAAGATCTACAAAAATATACACGTACTGCAGTATCTGACATGACATAGAAGTTTCTGTCCACAGATATATGGGTACTTCTCTCTAAATTAAAGTTTCATAGACCAATGGTTTTCATTTGATGTAATAATTTTAGATAACTATTTTACGTTGATAACTACAACTACCCTCCCTTTGCGGGTAAGCACATTTTTAATTTAGAGGGTCATCTTTGAAATGAAAACATGCCAGGATTATTTTGATATGGAAATGGAAACTTTCGAAATAGCTTGTGTCCACCCATATCGAACGAAACCTGTCTAGCACATGTTCACTAGTGTGCATTAAATGTTTACTAAATCCACTACTAAGTTACACATTACGATCAAATCTGAACAATGGCTTGGGTTCATGTTTTCAATGAATGTTTGCGGCTTTATCATCTGGGCTTCATTTCAGGATCCACTCTCTGTACATCCCGACCCTATGCACTACTATTCATCATAACTCTCAGTTATTCATGGATCGTCATGCAATGAACTGTCATGTAACCAGAAATAATATATCTCTTATGAAGTAAAAGAGTTTGTGTATAGATATATATTTACTATTTATAAATAACCCTGGAAGTCCGGCCATGTGGTACTCCTTGACCTGCCAGCTTGCGCCTACCCACAGACTGTGTGTGATGGCACACCCCGTCTCCCAGCCCTGATGTTGGGTTGTAGGTAGACCAGCATGCATCCGGGTCAAGTCTAGGTCAGTAGGTCATTAGGAGGGGTATTCACTGGTCCACCGACGGATTCACTAGCCCTACTATAAGTGTGGACATGTTTAAATGATAAACTATGATTGGGGGTGCAAGCTTGGAGGATCAGAACACACAGTAAGTCTTATAACCATTTGAAAGTTCATGAAATAAGGATTCCAATTCTTATTGGATCCTGTATGTGGACCTAAAATTGACCTCAACATCGTGATTTTGCTACTGCAATGTTAGCAGTTATTTGTATTTGTTGGGTCAGGCTGTTTGTGTACCCCTCTGCACCTGCTCACCCCCGACCCAGTTGCCCAGGTTCTCCGATACAAGACACCATCTCGCCCCCCTCAACCTGCCTTACTCTAGCCTCACTGGCCTTACTTTACCTTCACTGGTCTTACTCTACCCTCACTGGCCTTACTCTACCCTCACTGGCCTTACTCACCCGACTGCAACTCACCCGACTCCGACTCACCCAACTCTGACTCACCCGACTCTGACTCACCCTGCTCTGACTCACTCTGATCCGGCTCACCCGGTTCTGACTCACCCAACTCCGACTCACCCGACTCCACCTAAACCGACCACGCCTCACCCGACTCCCCATCACCTGACTCCCCCTCACCCGACTCCCCATCACCTGACTCCCCCTCACCGGACTCCCCATCACCTGACTCTGACTCACCCCAGTCTGACTCACCCGACTCCGCCTCACCCAACTCTGACTCACTTGACTCTGACTAACCTGACTCTGCCTCACCCAACGCTGACTCACCCAACTCTGACTCATCCTACTCCGACTCCCCGACTCTGACTCACCCAACTCCAACTCACCTGACTCTGACTCGCCCGACTCTGACTCACCTGACTCTGACTCACCTGGCTCTGACTCACCCAGCTCTGAACCTCCCGGCTCTGATTCACCCGACTCCGACTCACCCGACTCCGACTCACCTGGCTCCGACTCACCTGGCTCTGACTCAGCTGACTCTGACTCACCTGACTCCGACTCACCTGGCTCTGCCTGACCCAGCTCTGAAGCTCCCGGCTCCAACTCACCCGACTCTGACTCACCCGACTCCAACTCACCTGGCTCTGACTCACCTGGCTCTGGACTCACCCGACTCTGACTCACCCCACTCCGACTCACCAGCATTCCACTTTTTACCAGGATTCTGCATCATGGACAATTTACAAGGGTGGACAATCTCACCATAGAGATCATGTTAACTCGGGCCCAGTGAGAGTAATAATATGTTTTCTGAATAATGAAAAAAGACCAATAATATCCAGAGCTATGTTACTTTGTTAGAAAATGTGATATTTGTCTGCATTAGATTTGGAGGAAAATAAGGACCTTCAGCCTATGTCTCAATAATAGGAAAAAATGGGTCTACAAGGACCCGGGATATCATGATTTCAGACCAAATACTGGAATATTTATGATTACGTAGCCAAATACACACATGATCAAACTGATTAAGGTTTCTGTTATCACAAAGATTATTTAAAAAAAATAAACAAACCAAGAACACCATCCTTTTATGGTATCAACAAAAATTAAATGGGATATTTGCTTGCTATGCTAATTACTATGCAAATTACCTAATTAATATTCACAAATAACCTAATCACACATAGGTTATTAGGTATACTATACCTGATAAAATAGATGCATTATACATGTCAATATTTGGAATATATTGCTATGCTTGTTATAATTACTGTGTCTAATTATCTTTAATTATGACATTTATTTAACTGATGGTCAACAAGTATTACTCTACTTAATATTATTCATGTGTGGAACATTTATTTAATATATTGCAAGAACTGAACAATATATCCTCTCGCAAACCTGCATACTAGATACTATCTTATCACCAATATCAAAATTAATATGCAAATTACCACATTGATATTTACAAAATGTCAAAATAAATAGCACCATCATTGTTATCATGTCGGGTAAAGACAGCCAGCCGAGACAGCTAGCAACGGCCAAGCAGGGGTAGACAACCCACTGGCAGAGACTGGGCAGCAGCTTGGAACAATTACTCTGCAGGTGAAAAACAGCTAGCAGAGCCCGGGCCGGAGGCCGGAAACGTCAGGCGAAGGCAGCTAGCAGAGACTGGGCAGCATTGAGACAACCTGCCGGGAGTGACGGGCATCGTTACGAGTCACTGCAACAGTCACTGTCACTGGGGTAAACAGAAGCGAGTACAGATTAAACACAGAAAAACTAATATAATGAACTTTGACTGCTTCATAACAAGTTCTGTTATTTATGACTATTCACAGTCAGCATCCTACTCTGTTAATTATGAGCAAGACTGTAGCTCCAATCCGCTGCACGGAGCTGCTTTGCAGTAGGTGTTACCTTTCAGGTCACCAAAAGGAGTGTTTTTAGCTACAACTTATCTCTTGGTTTCATGACATAGAGCACATATTTATCGACATCCTCATTTTATAATTGTTTCATTTGGACCAGTAATAGTTTCAAAAGTTGATGGTTGAAGTTAAAGTTTTACTTTCTCCAGAAAATCTTCATCAAATCACTCAAGGTGATTAAACTATCCTATCAAACTATTCAAATATTGTTCCTTTATTAGTTCTCTACATGTTGTGAAATTTTAACGATGCTTTATAGATTGGCAAAACAGTTATTTAATCTGCAGCACTTGCTTACAATGTCCCCTCTGTCTCACACAAATTGGCAGATGCCATTCACACCTCAGCCTTGCTCATGAAATGAATAATTTGGGTGACACCTTTTGGGTTGTTTATTATAGAACAAAGGGCCCATAATTAGGCATATTTGTCAAGTTCAAATTGAGGTAACTTTCTTGATAAGTACACTAGAAATATTATATGACTACCAAGTTTAAGGTCTCTTTGAGCTCTTTCCATTGGAATATGTTCCATTGAGATAAAATGCTTTTAAAATAAATACTCACATAGATATGTGATAGAGTTTGCCGGTACGTGCCAAGCAAACATCAATTTTATTCAAAATTAAGAGAAATGCAAAACCCTAACCTTATAACAATAGTACTATTCGTTGAATATGTTTTCTATATATGTTCCAAGCGGTTTGTGCCTAGGTGGTGTGGCTTTAGAGATATTTCACTTTTCCTGAATAAAGATTTCGCACAACCATTGAAACTGACACACAGGTGCCTAATTACTGTCACCGCGATACGGACAACGGATCAAAACGTTGTGTGATATTACTGGATGCCCGGCCACCTTTTGGACACCAGATGATATCAACAGACTCTCCCCTTCATATCACCTGTGATGCTATCATTCGAACCCAGATTACTAACACCTTAACCATACTAAGGAAGAAAGGAAGACAAGACAAGGATAGACAGTGAGGATGTTGTGCTTTATTGGCAACAACTCCTGCTCACCTATCAGTGACCTATCACCCTCACCCCTCCTGTTCTGTTCACACAGCAACTCATGGCTCTCTATAGTTAATCTCCAAAATCAGTGCCTACAGCCCATGGAACCAAAGGCCCAGGGTTGTTACACACTCTCAATTAGAATAGGTGAATTTTGCTAGCATCAGACAGAGTGTCTGGGGTCCTGCTCAAGAACCGGTCTGTCGCGTTCAAGAGTCAGGGATAGAGTGCCAATGTCCAGTGTGACTGGAGCATCGGTCAGTTTTTCATTAATAATTAATTTTATGCTGCTAGTGTGAACAAAGGCTTGGGGAGGAGAGAGCGACTGGCCGTCCCACAGCCCGCCAATCAAAACACCCCCCACAGCCTGGGAGGGTGGCACCACCCCGTCGGGGTGGTGGTGACTCATCCCAGCTGCAGGCAGTGCCTCATGCATATGTTGATTAGGCTGGTGTGTTGGGCCATTCGGTACCCTGGTGACAGATAGTTGCAAACAGTTACAAATATATATATATACTAAAATGTCCTTTTTCTCCAATTGCATTCTTTATGAATACATAGAGGAACATTTCTTCAACCTTAACTTCTTCTGATATAACACATCTCTTCATTAATCTCTAGGCACCATGCATGCACATATATTTCACATTGCCTATGTCATGTCATAATAGAGTGGAACATCCTATCTCACTAGATTACATAATCCCTTACCTATTCTTTCGCCCAAGAATAATCATGCTCTCTGCCAATATATAAACCAAACCGAAAATCCGTATATTTTTACAGTTGGTAAATTACAAAAAATACTTGGAGTACTTCAGTTGAAATTCTGCTATCTAGGAGAGGCAATACCGACCGGAACTCTGTAATTTGTGAGCATGACTTACTAAAATAGAGTTTGACAGATAACGACTTCCAGTGTAACTGTGCGTGGCCATGGGCAGAGGTAACTGACACTGTCATGACGGTACACATAGGCAAGGAACGATAACAGTGGGTACAAAATATTGCATGCTTCATAACACATTCTAAAAATACTAAAATTAGTCTAAGTTTATATTCAGTCAATTATTAACATGAGAAATACTTAACATGAGGAAACCAGCTGGCAAGTAGCAACGTTACTGTCAGTGTCACATCAGTAAACACGGTATGCGAGTGCACATGAAGTGACTGGCACGGTCGGGTGAAAGTGGGAAAGTGAAGAACCCAGACCGTCACACACCAAAAGTAGTGTAGGGTTGGTAAGTAGTCCATGAAAATAGTGCGAGTGTCCACGTTCGTAAATTATCTATGTTGACTAGTCAACATACGCCATGATATTCCTGGTCCAAGGAGACCCATTCTTTCCTATACTCAAGATATAGGTTGAATGTCCTCAATTCTAATGTAGAAAAATATCACATTTTCTAACATAGCTCTGGATATTATTGGTCTCTTTTCATAATTCAAAAAACATGTTATTACTCTCACTGGGCCCAAGCTAACAAATGATATTTGAACACAAGAAGACGAATCCTTCTTTTTCCATTCCTGTTGCTACTTCATGTAAGATTCATTAAGTCCATATAAACCGGGTTTCACTTACTAAAGGGTACATTCCTTACACGCGGTATGCGGTATGCGGTATGCAAATGCAAATGCGAGAACAAATCGAAACGCCTTGAAGCCTATGGGCTACATTCCTTACACATGGTATGCGATTGCGAATGCGAATGCGCCAACTCAATCGGTCCATGTAGCCATCGGTGTGGCATGCGGCATGCGGCATGCAGTATGCGAATAGAAGCCATCAGTCACATGTGTCCATTAGTTTTAGACGAGGAGAGGTGACTGATCATTACGGAACGGTCACACACAGGGGTGCGGAGGGGACACACAGGCATAGAGGGCTGCTGTGTACATAGTGATTAGTGTGTGCGGAGGGGAAACATACGGAAGTAGTAGTAGTAGGAGTGGTGGTGCTGGTGGTGGTGGTGGTGCCGTGTACATAGTGATTAGTCTCACATGGGGGTTCCTACCTTTATAATTGCCAAAGCAGAGCTAACTATTCCTATTTCTGTGGATAAAGGTAGGAACCCCCGTGTGAGACCTCGCCGCATGCCACATACTGCATGCCGCATAGCATGTAGATGGAATCATCCCATTTGCATACTGCATACCACATGTTGCATGCCGCATACCGCATACCGCGTGTAAGGAATGCATGCTTTAATCAACTCACTATTGGTCATCCGAGCTTCCTTTCAGAGGAAGCCCATATAGCTAAGAACACTGCCTGACTAATAAATTAATCAATTACAAATTAATATTCATCACTACCTAGCTTGTCATTCAGCATTAATATGAAAACACATGTTTTTTTATGGATCGGGATAATAGGACTTGACTGGGACTCCCACACAGGGTACCAGTCTTCAAATGGGGCAACACTATAACATCGCTCAGTGTGACAAGCAGGCTACGGTTCGGAAGTGACCATATCGGTTTCTAGGAAGATAACCCCCAACAAATAAAGACATCCACGCACCAAGGCCTGTGTTTAGATTGCAGCACATCTGGTGCCCTATCACTATCATGTTCTATGCAATTCTAATGTCCCCCCCCCACCCCCCGTCCGACCGCATTTAGGCTGCCACCCGGACATGCCCGTCACCAGCGCGTTCGGGGGAGCGGAATCTGACCACTTCCGCACACTGGACTGACCGTCCGGGGACCAGCGCGCGTGATTTGAAGCAATAGGCCGGCGAAACTGAGGAAGCCACCTGGGGATGCTTCCATCTCCTCCTCCTCCGGGGATGCTGGCCCGATAGCGGGCAGGATAGCCCAGAGTCTGGGGAGAGAATCCCTTACTGGCCGCCACGTCCCCGGGACTCCTCTTCCTCCCATTGACAGCCGGGGACGATAACCGAATCACTAGAGTGCAGGTCTAGTGTGTGGGAGCTCGGGAGTTTAGTTCCCGGTCGAGTCAAACCGATAACTTATTAAATGTACACCTGTCGCTTCCCAGCCTGACGCTCAGCATTGATAGGATAGCGCAAGGACTGGTTAGCATAGAGTCAGGATAATCTGATTGAGTGGGACATTGGGTCATGATGCTGGTCGCCTGATTTCCCACTGGGGCAGCACTATAAAGTTGGTGTGAGTGCATACTGTTACAAGTCAGTACCAGTCATGATATGATATAGATGTTGCCAGGACCGAAAACTCCAACAACCACCCAACCCTCAAACTGATCTTATCCCGCCATCCCAAGCTCAGCGATTTTCCCATCCCTGCATCTCTGACAGCCGGCAGACTGGAACAAATGTTGATAGTTCCAGTGTTGTGACGCATGGGAAATCTTGTGAGGACGGAGGAGCGAGGGGTTGGGGGGGTTGGGGGCACACAAAGCGGAGAAGCTTGTGGGATGGCGAGCCTTCCCAGCGGCCATAGTTCTCTTATTAACCACCAGGGAGCCGGGATGGGAATGGGCACTGAGCGTCTGTCGATGCATTCTCAAACACACACTAGGAACTGCGGATTCAGTTAGGTGACGTGGAAGTAATAGGCCGTGCGGTCCAGCCATCATTACCGAGGGGGGAATCAACAAGACGGTACGGCAGGAATAGGGTATAAGAAGAGACACATGGTTCATTCTTTTAGCAGGTTTTTTTTAACGAATGATATTGATATTGGCCTCACGACAGCATTGCTCAAATTATATATTATCTAAATGCTGTTATATATCTAGGTGGTTTGATATTGTGGTTAGTTTGGCTAGCATAGGGCAAGGACTGGTTAACTCACTATAATGATGATGTGACACAGTGTCAAACCGGCGACCTGGTATCCCAGTTGGGCAGCAATATGTAGTCACCATGAGCACGCCCTGTCACAATCGAGGACCCATCCTGATATGACCATACATGTTGTCAGGGTGGAAAACCCCACAAAGCAACCTAAGGAGAGAACTCTTCTCTACAGTGTTAGACTATTGATGTACTTCACATAATTTATTTGGGAGAATGTCACTTCAAATTTAACCGTTTAAAATACCAGTTACTTGAAGCTAAATCAATTATATTATGATGACCAATGTAATGTTTTTATCTCAGAAAATAACAGCGACTCAACACCATCAGACTATGCACCTTTAAGAACGCGTAGTCATGACAGTGCGCACACGCAGTTACAACACATACATATGTAATTCAAGGCTATTTCTCTGTTGCGGCCACTCACCCCCCCCCCCCACCCCCACCCCCACCCCCATCCCTTTTCCCTCCCCATCCCCCCCCCCTCCCAAGGCCCGCCCACTCCCCTATGGTGCGGTATAATGTATGCCTCACCAATTCTATTATTCATCCCACATTGTCAATTAAAGAAAATGTATCAGCTCGGATAGCACGGTTCTGAAAGTAATTGGCTGTGATGCGCGCGCATGTCGGCGTCTTAGGCTCCAATTATGCTCGCTAATGATTTCTGGACTTTAATCATAGCCACAGTGTCCGCATCTCACTCCGTGCGTGGTGTTGTCACGTGGTACGCAAAGTCACAGTGAAATACCTACCCACCCACACTCGGGACCGGACGTCGTAACATGAGCCGCCATCAACCACCACTACTAATTGCTGTTTTTTTTAAATATTTTGTTTAATTGAAGCTCCATAGTCCAATGGAAGCATCACCTTTTCAAAGCCAAAACACTTACCTACACTTGATTCTACATAACAGACTTAGATGTTGGTGTGTGTGTTAAGCAGTGGATGTTGCAAATAACGGAATACTGTGGAAACTACTACTGCTGAAGCATATCGTTTCTGAATGTTGATATGCTTGTCAAAATAAATTTCGAAAGTTTTTGACTTCAAATATTTCCAAAATTAACCATTTATAATTAAAGGTATTTAAAATTAAAATAATCTAAATAATATCGATCAATATACTGTATTTATCTCAGACAATTTTTAAATCTCAAGACTATCGGACTAGTCAACTTGCAAGTTGTGTATATTCATTGGAGCTCAGTGCTGGATTTCTTTCGTAGAGGACTTTTGTAATTGAAGCGGCAGAATATATGAGACAGTGCTTTAATTTGGAGAAACATGACTGGAAACCACTTGTTCAAATATGGTTCATTCTCTGAAACTGGGCACTAAAGTGTGAAATGGTAATCAAAAGAAAAACCTTACAAATAATGGTAAAGCTCATTCCAAATAATAGCATAATTAATGCTGATATGGAGGTTTGCATGTGGTGTATATGTCAGGGTCAAAAAAGAAATCCAAGTATACAAATTGAGCAATATATTACTATCACATCAACATCGAAGAAATATCCAGAATATCACTGTGACGTACACAAAGTCAAATAATATTTTATTGATTACAGTTAAGCAAACAAGATTATGTCTGACAAGAAAACAGTTTTTTTTAAGTGGGGCTAAATGCATGGTATCAATGTGTAAATTGTCTAATTTTCATGTTATCACAGAACCATACAAGTATAATCTTGATACTGATAGCTTTTCTGGGATAGATTAAATATACGTAGCAATAATTATTTAACTTGGTGTCAATAAAAGAGATAATTCGATCTCTGCCTCCAATCTGTACATGCCTTTCTGTTATGAATTGAGCTTGCTGTCTCCTAGCATTCATGGCCTTGTTCATGTCCTGCCTGTGTCTGGGTCCTTCCCCTCATTTCTACCCATCTCCATACCGTGCCTATGTCCTGTCGGAGCTAAGCTTACCAATCTCTTCACTCATAATTTGCCATTGCTCCTTTTGTTTATGTCACCCCCGGGTCTCGGTCCTGTTCAATAATATACTCACGAAGAAATATTGTACATATAGAGACCTCAATGTGTGCATGGTTTACCTACATTATCATCTTATCTAAAGATCTTTATTAAAAAATGAATGCCCATTTCACCACCAGTCTTTTTTGTAGTTTCCTAATAAGTATTATTATAACAGTGCATATATATGTCAGGGGTTCCAGCGTGGTCACCATTTATATATTATGCATTTGATGCAATAAGTTGAACAAGCTAAAATTAAAATTACTTAAGGTTTGGTCAAGGTGGCTGCACATGTTGTAGCTGGCATGGTTTCCATAAGAAGGCGGTTCAGCTATGCACTATATTATCGCCAAAAGATCTATTAGTAATAGGAACTGCTAGATGTAGTAATAGTATTACTACATCTAGCAGTTCCCAGGCTTCTGGCTAAATTATATCAGGGTACCCGTGATCTCATGGGATTTATCTAGGGTTATCTACTGTCAGTTTGGCCCCTGTACCGTTAGATATATATATATATATATATATTTATAAATATATATATATATATATATATATATATATATATATACACAGAGTTGAGACACGAGTTAGAATATCCATTTACTTATTTGATTCTGATGTTATTGGTAGATTTACTGGTATTTCCCAGTTGTGAGTTGTGTTCCAGAATACACAAATATATATGCTGGCGAATTAATGTCCGAAATTGCATGTAGGGATCATTATTTCAACGGTTTCTCTTACAACCCTAAGTCATCTTACGGAGTAAAACAATAATGGTAATCATTCCCTTACGTATATGTATACTGGCAGAACTCGTTATACATCATATATATATAGGAGGATTCAATCTTAATTTGCGCATGACAGGTGCCAAGATTTACAGCTCCATAGTCCGTTGTCAAACGAAGCATTCAATTTTCAAAACTAAATGAATTATCTACATATGATATTATATATATATATATATCTACCGGACATACTGCTGCACTTAGTAAGCATTATTATAATGAGTCAATGTAATAACACCTGTTACTGTGGAATCATATGGTTGAAGAGTTTTAGCAGGCTTGGCCAAATTAATTATACATGCTTGCCCTTCAAATATATCAATTACATGCTTAACAGTGTATATATGATGACATTATTAACATGCCTCTACACCCGATGGATGGCGAGTCTAATTACTTCCATCTCATTGTGTTCAGCTTACTGGACTGTACCTTTCTTGCTTTACAGATAGAGCAGCTTGGAATGAGAGAGTTGATCGGAGATGCTGTTGCCATAAACAACACATTAAGGTGCTGTTCAACTATTATGTAATGCTATTTTACTCAATATTAACCCACCCCCACCCCCATGTGACCCGGGTAACATAATACGCTACGTAGCCTTTGGTCCAACAGACCACTGCCTACTCTAAGCATTACATCATATTTAAATATCCGCCCTAAACATAGCGCAGTAGATTGACCCGCAGGTGGTTTGTTAGTCCAACACATCGTTGGCTATTTGGTCGTACAACGGTCCCGCTGGTGGGTAGCTGTCATGCGGTTCAGATGGCGAGTGCTGCGGTCGGCGATCGAGGCGCATGCGCAGTGAGATCGTCTGAGAGAGCGCACGCTTGCGTGGAAGGAAGGTGTGCTCTGGAGGATCGAGAGGTTGGCAGCTTGACGGATGACTGGGATAGTTGAGCGTTGCTGGGGTTGGCAAGGTGAAGCGGTGCTTAGATGCATGACTGCAGCTGTCTTGGGGCGGGGGGGGGGGTGACGGAGCGCCAGGGGGGTGTGGTAGTCGAGCGGAGAGGGGTCTGTCGTTTGTGCTGCAACTTGAGGAACAAGCGGTCGTGAAAAGGACCTATTCCACTGGGAGAAGCCGGCTGTGATCTGCGTTTATGTGAGCAGGTTGTGAGCTGGTTGGGAGTTGGTTGGGAGCTGGTTGTGCGCTGGTTTTGAGCTGATTGAGAGCCGGTTGTGAGCTGGGTGTGAGATGGTTGTGAAGTGGTTGGGAGCTGGTTGTGTGTTGGTTTGAGCTTTGTGGTGGTTGTGGTGGTTGTGGTGGTGTGGTGGTGTGCTGGTTGTGAAGTGGTTGTGAGCTCGTTTTAAGCCGGCAGTAAGCTGGGTGCGACATGCCTGCCTGCTGTTTGAGCTGATTGTGAGCTAGTTGTGAAATATAAGTCAGCTGGTTGTGATCAGGTTGCTGAGCTGGTTGTGAGCTGGTTGTGAGCTGGTTGTGATCTGATTACGAGCTGGTTATGAACTTGCTGTAAGCTGGTTGGGAGCTGGTTGTGATCTACTTTAAAGCTGGTTGTAAGCTGGGTGCGACATGGTTGCCTGTTGATTGAGCTTATTGTGAGTTAGTTGTTAAAGGGGTGTGAGTGAATCGCTCGAGTTCCCATCGTAGCAGTTTTTGACATAAACCACACACTTGTATAGTCCGATGTTTTGAATTTCTCTCATTATTTCAGATAAATATTATAAGTTTATTCTTATAATATACTATGCTTGTTGTGATCCGGTTGTGATCTGGTTGTGAGCTGGTTGTTAGCCGGTTGTGAGCTGGTTGTGGGCTGGTTGTGAGCTGGTTGTGAACCGGTTGTGAACTGGTTGTGAGCTGGTTGTGAGCCGGTTGTGAACTGGTTGTGAGCTCGATGTGAGCTTGTTGTGAGCTTGTTGTGAGCTGGTTTCGACCTGGTTGTGAGCTGGTGGTGAGCTGCTTGTGATATGGTTGCCTGCTGTTTGAGCTCATTGTGAGCTACTTGTGAAATGGGTGTGAACTGGTTCCACATCGTAAAACGAATACCAGGCCATTACATTTCAAAACATGAACCACAAACTTGCATAGTCCAATGTTTTGAGTTCGGTCATTCTTTCAGATAAATATCATAAGTTGATTCTTATAATATACTTTACTTTGAATGCAAACTTTCAAAATAAGTAATGTTGCCAAGCGGGCCAGAACTCACACACCACAGATTGTAGGTTCTATTAAATTGATGACGGATTTCCTTCTAGGCAGTACCACATGGTTAATATCTGGCCCAATATCTAAGTTAGATCGAATTTAGATTATCTTCTTCAGTTATTATTGCCTCACTTAATTCATACGACTGCAATAGTTAAACAAACAAGTTAAGTTAGATAGCGTCCAGGGATGCGTACCACATTAGATCTAAGTAGTATTCAAATGTGATATTTGATAGCATATGTTCTGTCCTATTATATGAAAGCTAGATAGTCCGATGAAAATATCAAATTTTCAGAATCAAAACAAATATCTACACATGTCGACTTAAGCCATGTTGACACGGGAAAAGTTTAAAGCGATTTAGACAAAGCGAATCATATGAATCGATTTAGTTTGAAAGTGTTTCGCGTTCACACAGGCAGTGCTTGGGCCGGAAATCGATATCAGCGCATGAGCAAGTCGATACTAACCAGCACCAGTTTGGGTACGTCAACGTCGCCACGAGAGAGTGTGGTTTCGACCTAGATATGTATGGACTGAATCGTATTGGTTTGGAAGGGTCAAAACTTCTGCTGGGCAGTGAAATCCTAAAAATAAATGATGAACAAATATCTGTGCACAGCTAGCGGTTTCATAGACTAAATTATATTATATGCGCTTTTGATCGAACGGAAAGTCAACAAACTAAGGTCTCGACTGCGCATGCGTGTGTCGTCCTTAATCCGCCTCAGTGCATTCACACGGGCAAAATAAATCGGTTCACAGAAATCGATTCACATACACTACCTCGACAAGTGGTTTACAGTATCCAGATCACACAAATCGATTCAGCCCTAATCCGACTCAGCCGCGTGTTCACATGCGAAATGTAACCCGAACTATACAAGTCAATTTCTACGAATCGATTTTCATTGCCCGGGTGAACACGGCTTTTGACATTGGTGCAGTTATTAAGTATTTGCCACGACACAGTTTGGGATACCGAGGCAATTCGTGTTTCTGCAGAAGTTTATGGGGTAATACTTCTTGCATGCTTGCCAAAATAATTTTGGCTGTTTGCACTTCAAATATCACAAACGTTTACTATTTAACATAAAAGTGACTTAAAACGATCAACCTAATAGTAATACGTTTATCTAAGAAAAGAACAGAAAATCAAGACCCTGCTACTATGTAACTTTAAAGTCAACATAGATGTAAATCCATCCGCGGAACGCTGTTACAATTGAGTTGTTTGTGTGTGTAGAGGGTAATTCCCATTAGGATGCCAACAACCAGGGTTACTTGTAGAGAGATGCTGCAGGGCGAACCGGGAACAGAACACAAACACTGACTGTCACCATGGATACTAGCTCTGTGCCACTGAAGAGGGATGTAGGGCGCGGGTGCATTCAAGGTCAGCAAATAGCCCCAGGCGGTAACTGCTAACCAATCAAGATGAAGCATTGAGAGACTGACCAATGAAATGACAGCGCTTAGAAGAGCCTTGAAGGATAGGCCTTGAAGGATAGGCGTTTCCTGCGCAGTTGACTGCCCACGTGACTATTTTGTCAGCAATTAGTAAGATTCAATTGCAAATTATGGTTCCCTGTGGTGTAATGGCTAAGTTGGGTACAATGTAGGTTGCAGTCTATACATCCCCTGATATATATCGGTAATGCATTTGATGAAATGCCGATTCGATTGCAGCGGCACTGACAGTAATTCAATTACTTACGCGACTTAATTCCGTCTAAGCTAGCGTAATATTTCAAACGCCGCCCCCCTGTCCCCAAGACCTCACCTCTATTAAATCACGCACATCTATACCCTAGCAGCAAAGTTGCGCTACCTCTCTCCGGTTAGACCATAATTTGTCTTCATGCAATTATTGGTGTGCTTCCTGAGTTAAGAGACACACAAGCCCTTCCTTGATTGGGTTTGAACCCTGGTCGAGTCAAACCAATGACTTAAAAATAGATACTTTTCTCTTCCTAGCCTGGCGCTTATCATTAATATGATAGGACAAGGACTGGTCGGCTCAGTGTCAGGATAATGTGACTGAGTGGGATATCAGGTCATGGTGTTGGTGGCCTGATCTTCCAGTGGGGCAACACTACGGGGGGGGTGCCTTTGCGAAGGGGCTGGATGAAGATAGGTATGGAGCTCTCCTCTGTTGGAGGCATTAACCTTCAGCAGGGGACAAGAGCGACTCTCTGCCTCCTTCCGATTGGCTCTGACTAGGTGCCGTCCTGTAGTAGTCAGCACTGATCTCTCAGGCAAGTAACCACATAGACAGGTAGGTGTGGGTAGTGTGGTGATATCAGGGAGCCTAGGTGGTGTAATGGTTAGCATACTAGCCCGGAATGCAAAGTGATGTGGGTTCGAGTCCTGCTCTAGGCACAATATTTCCCATTTTCATCACCCCCATGACACTGATGCTGTGACCAGGATCCTGTACAAGCTACACGCTGTACAGTTGTTGAACTTCCCTGTGTATGTATGTGTTAGTGCACTGCCTGTATGTATGTAAATTGTAAGCATTAAAAGATTTACAATTCCAGGGGAATGAGTGTAGTAGTAGTCAACACTGACCTCTCAGGCAAATAACCACATAGACAGGTAGGCGTGGGTAGTGTGGTGATATCAGGGAGCCCAGGTGGTGTAATGGTTAGCATACTGGCCCGGGATGCAAAGTGATTCCCAGCATTCTGACAATAATAAAGATAATGGCGTTGGACAGATGGTAATATTCGCAAAAAGGTAACCCTATCGGTAATCTGTCGTGGATCTTTGGATATATCTCACGCAGATATTCCTGACCTGTCGTAATCTAATCCGCGTCCAGCTTTAGTTTCTACTGAGGCCGCTAGGCTGGTTTTTTGGCAATTTTATATTGTTGGGAGTTTCAGATTTGAGCTCTCTGTGCCGCGATCCCTGGCTGTCGTTGATCATATACCCTATTACCAAGGGGTAGCTTTAGTCCATTCTGCAGGGAGCTTGGTAAGGTGCCGCTACACTCTCCCATCACTCTCCAACCCGGCACCGTTAATAAACACTCACTCACAATTGTTACTCTTCAATTCCAGTCACCTCTAATTTGCCGACGTGTGATACGATATGAACTAAAGTTGCTAGACTAGAGCAATTGAACCATAAAAGAGGAGTCGGCACTGATTGAATTGAAATAGATCTGTGGATTTGACACGCCCGATGTTATAACATCTCGGGCTGATTAACTGGAATGGAGGATGCTATTGTTTTGTTATGATAGCTAACCATGATAGTAACTTGTATACCGAATGGTGGGGTAAATGCTCTTTTACAGTTACAGCTTTATGCCTGGATCTTAAGCTAATAACCGAGAGTAATTACACACATATAATTAGTATCCAGCCATCCACTAGTCATTAACTTTAATCTGGTTTTGTTTAAGCGTTCCTTGAATATTAAGTGAGTTTTCCCACCGCGGTTTAAAATAATACTTTTAATCTATCAAGATGGATCCCACCTCCATTGATCCGTATCCGCTTGGAGAATTTCACTAACAGGATGGAGCATAATGTCCTGAATAATAATAGTCCACTTCTATATTCTTCCTGTGCCGTGTCAGTTTGGTGGTGCGTTTCATACACACACTCTGCTGGTAGTAGCCTAGATAAAAGATTCACCCAATACTTGTAGTGTAAATACGAGCAAGAATAGCTTTAGTATGGAATATGAAGTAGAAACTGTGGTCCCATGATCAAATTGCTACATATATTGGCACAGATTTGGTGAAATGGGAGAGAATGCAAAAAGCCAAGATGGCGGTCATAGAACGCCATTGATTTCAATTTTAAATCGTATTAAACTAGCTATTTTTTTTATATTTTTCAACTCAAAGGTTGCGCTTATATATGAAGACATCTACAAAGAATAACTGTTGCTTCTTAGATTGTGAAATTAGGCTCTCATTTCATTAGCCCGCTTTTTTTACCTTTTTTATATGGGGTTGGTATTCACCTGTGTACTGCGACTGTGAGTACCGGGTGAATCCTTTATCTAGTAGTAGCCAAGATACATATATCCCAATGGCGGCTGATTCATTCCGAGTTCTCGCAAATTGCATTGGTTGTTTGTACTCATTGCCCCCATAGCATGGCGATGATCCTTTCTGGAGCTGTGGGATTAACGTGAGGAGGTGATTAGTACTGATGGGGCGATAAACGGGGATTATCCGGGGACTAGGCGGGCTAAGTTTATGGACTATTCGTCATGTGTAATGAGCCTTGCACGCCCATACCGGGGGGCTACTAACACTAGGGCCGCATACTACACACAAAATAAACTAATGGAATGAAGTTAACAGCCTTTATAACATCAGGCGACAGGTTTATCTAACCAGTAACTAAGCAATTCACAGTGTGTCATTATGTACCCGTCCTGTAAATATTCATGAAGCTTTACTAAATGACTCGTCTCGTAATTGCCGGTACTTTACTTCTTTAAAAAAAAAGTAGTATTTCACTTTGTCTCGGGGAATTATGGATGACGAATTGTTTGCAAAACTAGCCGGCCACACGCCCAAGTCCTCCCGGCCAACAGAAACTTAAATAGCCGTAAGCCGGTCACGGTCTGTGTATGGGTCCGTTTACTGCGCATGGGCAGGGAGGAGAGGAGGGAGATGGTGGGGGTGTTTACACAAAATGCTTAATATTGCATTCGCTATTAGATTCTTGTCCCGGGAACAGGTGGCCCTAAAAAGCGGGCAAGGATGTTGTTGCGGACTCGTATAACAAAATTCCCAGATGCGGCTGGACTAGTGGGAGGACGGGTTGGTTGGTTGGTAGTTGTAGTTTTGGGTCCTTGCAACACCTGAGGTCATATCAGTACAGACATCGATTGGTGACAGTACACACTCATGGTGACTTTATAGTGATGCCCCACTGGGAAATCAGGCCACTGGCATCACACCCTGCTATCAAACTCAGTCACATTATCCTGATACTGAGTCAACCAGTGCTTGTCCTATGCTATTAATGCCGAGTGCCAGGCTAGGAAGTGACAAGCATCAATTTTATAAGTCATTGGTTAGACTCGACCGGGAACCCACGTCCCGATTCCCCGCACGCGAAACCGATTCGGCCACCGTGTCCGGTGGGAGGACGGGATATGGGGGAAGGTAAAACGGTGGTTGGATGCCTTGGACGGGGATCAGGTACAAAGCTTGGCCGGCTGATCGGGGATTGAAGGGTCGGGCTATTTTGAAGAAAAAAACAAAACAAAGGGCACAGGCTTAAACCCATTTAATGGGGATCACCTGAAAATGGGTTGTATAGCTAGAAAGTAAGTTTTTGGAGCTCACTTGGAGTAATGCAGGTGTTTCTGTACAGTACACATCTGAACTCACATCCAATCAATTCAAATGCCGCCCTGCGTATAGACAGCATGCACAGTAACCTGCCCTAGCCGCAACATCAGTTGATGGAAGTGATCACCTTTAACTCGGTGTTACTTCCCTAAAGTGGACCCGACTTTACATCGGTGAATGTCGGCCGCCGCAACCGGAGCTGCCGCGACTAAGTAGGTCAGGCCTGGTTCTCTCTTTGTCCGCAAGGGGGCAGTGCTGTCGCATAGTCCTCCTACAGCACCCACTCCAATGCGCGGGTAGTGACGTTCTGCCCTAGACCAGCCCATGGTCGAGTACCACTACCGTCTATCACAATCAGTATATTTGTTCGGCATATGCATTGCTCAAATAGAATACATTGGCCGACTCTCATTAACAGTTCGATCTGACAGTGGCAAATTGGACACGCAACATGTGTGAGACTGACCACTATACTATAGCCTCCTACTCAATCTTTGCACATGTCTGCACTGATAGGCCCTAATGCCGGAAAGTGGTGCTCATGTGCTGTGAAAATAAGCTTCCTGCTTTGCAACAACATCCCTCGCCCCTTTTTAGGGCCACCTGTTTGCGGTACAAGGATCTTACAGCGAATGCAATATTAAGTATTTTGTGTAAACACCCCCACCATCTCCCTCCTCTCCTCCCCCCCCCCATCCATCCCCACCCCATGTTTATAAGATCGAGTCGCATGGGAGCAGTTAACGCAGAGACAGCTGTCGGTAATTACCGCATTGTGTTCAATATGTGGTTTTTTTTTTCCAAGCACAGATCGGTGAATTGCTGGTAAAGGGTGGGAGTGGAATCAGAGCAGGGTCACGCAATGCGCTCTTCTACGCGTGGACCTCGCGCGCATGCGCACATCTGGCCACCTGGGTGAGATTCATCCTCTAGTTTGCGTGATCTAAACTGATGTAGTCTTCATTTGGAAACGATTGTGTGTAATTTGATGAAGCTCACCGAACATTAAGCTAATATCTTTGTACTATAATATCATTTAAGTTATTTATGTTATACCAGATTATCATTGTTTGTGAATTAATCTGTAAATTGGAGCAACTCTTTTATCCACATGGACGAATTTCGCTTCAGACCATTGTGATATAGATGTATATATGCAAATATATGTATATATATATGAATATATATGTATATATAGATATTGTATATATGGATATATATATATGTGTGTGTATACATAAGTGTATATGGGTGTGTATCTATGTGTGTGTATATATTTGTGTATGCAGGTATTGCAGGTATAGCAATACCTCAGGGAGTTTGACGGCCCTGCCTTGCAGAGTTGTAAACCACTGCCTTGTGGTACAGGTTCTTGACAGAACCGAAGGCTAAGAGAGCAAACTCTGAACAGAAAACGATGACACTGTGGCAGCATCAAGGGCGGTTGATGTATGGAACTCCCAACATCTCCCGACCGGTCACTGCAGGGACATATAGTTTTGCGCCTGTCTTGACATGTTCTTGCCAGTGTGAAACCTCTATTTGCTCCCCGAGAGAGTGCTGCTGGTAACTTGCAAAGCCAGCAGCACTTCAACACTTTTGCAGGCAGCTTTCATGATGATGATGATGATGATGTATATATGGATATATATATCAATATATATGTATATAATTAACATATGTATATATTCATGAATAAATATGTATATATTAGGTATTATTTATATGTATATATGGATATTTATATATAGGTGCATGCATGTATATATGGGTACATATATCATATATATATATATATATATATATATATAATTAACTGACTAATGTTCTCTGCCAGTTTTGACTCGGTCACAACACAAATCCAGGCTGGTTGGTTGTTGGTTGGTTGTTGGAGTTTGACGTCATAGCAACCTCTAAGGTTAGATTAGGACGGGTACCGACTGCGTACCCATGGCGAGTTTGTAATGCTGCCCCACTGGGAACTCAGGCCGTCAGCACCATGCCCCGATATCCCACTCAGTCCCATTATCCTGACACTGAGCTAACCAGTTCAGTCTGATTGTATTACCACCTTGCTTATATACATGTTGATACTGTCTCACTCTTTTGAGAGACACTATCAGACGTGTCAATCAAGCGACAAATGAGTGTCCTTCAATCATGTAGTAAATGAGGCACGACCCTTGACTCCCGTATTATTCTCTCCTATTGGCTAAAATGGGCACCAGAGTGGTTCATGGAGCAAACAATGTCTCTCAAACCGGTACGACAGTATGAACATGGGTAGTAGAAAGGTGGTCATCCAACCAAAGTTAAATCAATGTACTTTTATTATAAATGGAGTAAAACAACCACGCTGAAGTCAACACTAGTTTGACTCTCTCCCCCAGCCAGTCGCGCCAGTATTTATACTATAGGGCGCCACCTAGTGGGGAAAGGAGTTAGTCTTTTCCAGTTGAGCTAGATGATTTACGTGCCCATAGGTCTACAAATCATGTGCCAGCAGAGCCAACACCGACAATCCTCTAGCTTTTGCGCAGTCAAGCTCACTTCATATACACACATATATATATTTGAAAGTGAACAGAATGGCTATTGGCTCCAGTGTGGAGGATGTGGAACGGAGAGAATGACCATCCCACGGCAAATATCATTGAGGGTAACGTTACATGGTCCGATGGTATAAATATATTTCCAAAACTAAAACACTTACCTACTTTTCATTCTACATATCTAACTTAGATACTGGTGCCCACACTAATCAATTGGTGCCATATTTATGGAATAAATCCGATTTGACAAGAATGTACATTCACACCACTGCTAGAAGAAGCCATATGCCTCAGACCTGATTCAGGTCAAGATGCAGGTCAATCAGGTGACCTCTCTGAGGCTCGCGGTGGTCATGGCCTAGTTTAATCACGTTTCAGTACACCATGTGACCATGGCGAGATTGGGAATGGTGTCACAGCCAAAATTATGTCGAAAGCATTTACTTCAAATATCTTCAAAATGAGTTTGCAGTCATCAAAACCACTTTAGGGCAATGAATGTTAAGTAGATCATAACAATCAATTTAATATATTTATCTAAAAAGGTTTGGGAAAAGTCACAAGCCATCGGACCATGCAACTTTAAGATTGACAGAGACACATCATGGGGGCTGCCGTTTTATATATCAACAGGATAAATTACATAGTATACACACTGCTTTTGTTGTATCGTGACCGTTGCTAGTAACAGTAACGGGTAATGTTGTCTAAAGACATAGAACAGATGTATTTAATGAGTTGCTAAGGCCGGAAGGTGATTACCAGGGTTTATGGGTAGGTGGCACTTAGCTTTTAGTATGGATTGAGGCCAATCCTGATTGGTCCTGGTAATAACCGTAATGAGTGCAACAAGGGAACAGCTTTTTATCTAGATTTATTTGTATGCATCCAAACACCCGTGTAAATGTATGCATACAGATTAGCATGTGTGCTAGTGAAAAACCGACTGATATATGGACTTGTTGATAGGTTTACAAACCTAATCTGGAAAGGATACAATTAGATAGATACACACATTGTTCTCTCTCATGCTGTATCCCTCTCCCTCTCCCTCTGCAGCCCCCACACAGGTTGGGGGGGCATAACATGCTGGGAAATCCCAGACCCCAGAGGGGGGGGGGGAGACACTAGACTAGTGACCTTATAACATGCGATAAGAGGATTATCACTATCCTTATATGTATATATATATGTATATATATATATATGTGTGTCTATATACATGTAAGTATAAGATCGGTGGGCAGGTATTGCAATACCTCAGGGAGTGTGACACCCCTGACATGCAGAATTGTAAATCACTGCCTTGTGGTACAGGATCTTGACAGAACCGAAGGCTAAGGGAGCAAACCCTGAACAGAAAACCATACCACTGTGGCAGCATCAAGGGCAGTTGATGTATGGAATTCCCAAATCTCCCGACCAGCCAGTGCAGGGATAAATAGTTTTGCGCCTGTCTGGACATATTCTTGCCAGTGTGAGGCCTCTATTTGCTCCCCGAGAGACTGCCGCTGGCACCTTGCAAAACCCAGCAGCACTTCAATCCTTTTGCCGTCAGCTTTCACGAAATGTAAATGGAGAGCGCCAGTCAAGTAATGAAAGCAGTCTTTGTCGCATCGCGACCGACAGCATGATGATGATGATGATGATAATAATCAAATAAGGATGAATACTATATTGGACATTATTTACTTACAAATCTTGTCTGGAATTAACTGCCCTGCTTGGCCCCATTTACACCATGATATAAAAGTAAAATACAGGAGTTAATCGACACACATCCTCCGTCCTTGTACAGAACATAAGTGATTGCGGCATCATTGCAACTGCAGCCGCCAAATTAAAGCCCTGGTTTGCCTGACCCTTGACCCTCCTTCCGAAGATGCCAAACGCAAATAAATCTATATGCGGAATTATATGAATATAATAGCCCAAAACTCCCCCCCCTTATGGCTCCTCAGCTCCCCCCTCAGTCATTGGGTATTGCAGCCTGGACTGGTCATTTACTGCTCTACCCTTCTCACCCTCAGCTCTGACAGCAGTGCCCCCTCCCGCTCCTCGCTGTAATGGCTGCCTAACCTCATTCACTGTGCCCCTGAGATTGTGTTATTGTCTAGTCAAGGGGCATTTGTTTCTCTCTCCAGAGAAATACAACTCTAACCCACTACCATGTGATCCTCTTTGTCATTTATTTAGGACAAATATTATAGATAATATATATGCGGGGTGGTTGTCCTCCCCTGTCAACAGGTTTCACGATTAGCGTTTCAAATGCGCCGGCTGCACGGTAGTTCTGGCATTTACGCTAGTTGGCACCACTAGCGCTGGGCGGGTTCGATTAAGCAGTATGCGCTCGCTACTCGCTAGTCGGCGCCACCAGGAGCTATATAACCACGGCGCTCGACTGGCCCAGCGCCTTCATGATATGCTACCCGGCCTGCGCACCGAACTACCTCAATGTTCGGGCGAGAGGAAAACATTTGTTGTTGTTTTTTATTCGGCGGTTTGTGGCCAGCCAGGTACAGTACTATCTTGTGTCAATAAACTGTATTTCCCACAACTATGTCTTCCTTATGCCTTAGCAGGTCTACATACATATATACATGCCTATTTGATACATACACTGGGCTCGGTTTGCGAATCGAAGTGTGCAGGTTTCCCGTGCTGAAGATTGCGAGTTCAAATCCTGATTTATCAAATTGAGACCTGTTGCTATCTATTTTAGCTAACAGGTTATATCTTCTAGAGTAGTTTACTCTATGTTAAGGAAAGAACTGGTGTTGTGAGACTGAGGATATGCTGTTCCCTTAATTGGATTTGCAGAATGCAAGGGATATTCTATAGAGCATAGAGTGGAATGAACCACGAAGAATTTGTATTCCCTAGCTCGGGCTAGATTCATTGTCTTCGGAGGACACCCCTCAGCGCACATAATGGGCTTTCCCCCTACCTCACACCTAGACGATTGCATTGTCCTGTCGTCTCATTCCCATCGTTGTGAGTCTCAGACAACACATAGATTATGTCGCACTCCGCGAGCCAGACTCTGTGAAGTCGGCACAGTCTCACAACTGCCATCTTAAAACTAACTCAAAGCAACATGAATTCACGCTTTGTGGCACATCAGAATTGTAATTCTAATTAGACACATATGGCGCACCATCATACCCATTTATGTCACACCCCATCACAGCTTCGTGGAACGGCCACCTCGATGTGTGGCAAATAATATACAGTAACACCTCTCTGAATCGACTGACAATGGACCGACTTTTAGTGGTAGTCTGGTCTGTTAGGGGAAGAATTGTGCAGATTTGTCTACTAGCACAAAATTTGGCACACTTGTAGTTTGTGACCTGCTGAATTCAAATCTGCCGGGAGCCAAAGCGAATTCTCAATGGGGGTCGCCATATTGGACAATTAAAAATGGCCACCACAAAAAAAAGATTTTTACATTACATTACAAATCAAATCACTTTGCTAGGGTTTTAGACCTCAGGGATTCTAAATCTGATGTTTGTTTGACAGTAGCCTTGACAGGAAATGCCATATTGGAAAATCCAATATGGCCGCCTGTACAAATCAAATTTTGCATAACTTTGACACTTTTAGTCATAGAATCACAATCATGACCTCTATTTCGTAGGTTTTGTATATCAAGGATTTCAAATTCTTCTCTAACAGACCAGACTACATAGCATTCGTCATAAGCCGCTATATTGGAAAATCAGAAAAATGGAAACCTGTCAAATTTTAATTTTATTCTTTGATTTCAGGCACCTGTCGTTCTGCTGTGAGAAGTTCTAGCTGTTCTGGAAGGATGGATGCCATCAACTGGGAGCTTTGCTGTCTCTGCCAAGAAGAAAAGGATGAACGGTTGCAGACGCCAAAGGAAGAGGGCCTTGCTTCAATTGAGAAAGATCTGAATGGTTTTAGAGCCATTGGTGTCATGCATTCTTGTTTGAAAGTGTCATGGGCTCAGCTTGACGCTTCAGACACACAATGCCAAATATCACAAAGTTTGCAGAACCTACTGCAGTAACTCTCGCCTGAGAAGGTTCACTGAAGAAGAGGATTCTAGTGTCCAGAACTCACCTAAGAAACTACGGTCCAGTTTTGCAGTGTCTTCTGCTCCTCAGAAGTCTCCTTGTTGCATAATATGTGA
Organism: Branchipolynoe longqiensis; assembly: GCA_030323885.1. Lineage (NCBI taxonomy): Eukaryota > Metazoa > Annelida > Polychaeta > Phyllodocida > Polynoidae > Branchipolynoe > Branchipolynoe longqiensis. The sequence continues at coordinate 70,482,558 of CM059191.1, forward strand.
GGGACAGGACCAAAAGAATCTAGGTAAAGTTGAAACATATGATGTAGATACAAACTTAAAGACCTGGGCTCAGAGCACCAAGAATGTCCAGCTTCTGGGCAAACTGATTGCCCAGCCAGCTGATGCCCACGCTGGTGACACTTACTACCACCTACAGTGTTACTTGCACCTCAGAGACTCAGCTCATGTTGAGGATCGCAGAACATCTGCAGGTCCTCCTGCCCCTCACTTCAATTCAGTTGCCATTGTGCAAATTGTTGGTTTAGTCGAGGACTCTGAGTCAGTCTTCAAACTGTCTGCTTTGCGACAGTTCTATAGAACACTTGTGGAGGAACAGGGAATTACATGTTCTGCCACCAGGGAACCACATGCCACATGGTTCCAGGAGTATCTTCTGAAGCTGCTTCCTGAGTGGACAGAGTTCTCCCAGGGCAAGGAAGTCTGTATCTCTAGCAACCAGAAGGTTGGAGTTATACTAGCTGAAGCCCAAAAGTTACAGATAGGTCAGGATGATGCTTTGTTGTTGATGCGAGCAGCAGTAATACTTAGGAAATGCTGTCTCCAGAGGCAAGAACCATTTGCTGGTTCTTTTGCCTCTGATTCCCTGAGAACAGAGCACTGAGGATTTGCAGGCGCAGGTACAAGGCAGGGCAAGAGTTGCAAGTGCCATTGCTCAGCAGATTATTTATAATACCTGCAGTGGTTCACATCATCCCACAAAGTACAGCAACATCCGTCACAACAAAGAACATGAGACCCCTTTCCCTTTGTACTACGGCCTCAAGCAGCATGGTGAGGGTAGACAGAAGAAAGCGATCAATAATGCCAATACCTTTGGGGTTTCTGTGTCTTACAGTCGTGTTTTGGAGATGAGGCGATCCATGGCACAAGCAGTGGTCAAACAGGTTGTCCAGGATGGAGTTGTGCTGGCCACAAACATTCGTAGCGGGGTCTTCGTGACCTTTGATGTAGACAACTTCGATAGCAACAACCAAGGTAACTTCTCCCGGGATGAGTTCCATGGGACAGCAATCAGCGTGACAGGCCACCTGTCTTGGGACAACCAAGGAGTACAGCGACCCTCTATCCAGCTGTATCCTACAGACACTTCTGTACCACAACTTCCTGAATCCTACGCAGTGGTTCAGCCAGCTGAATTTTCAAGCAATGATTTGCATGTACCATGTACTCCAGGTATAAATTCTCAGCCATCTCATAATCTGCTACACGGAGCAAAAGTCAAGGATGAGTCCTGGATGGCCCAGATGTCCACAGTGCTTAAACAGGACACATTGCCAGAAGGTGAAGTCATCACCTGGTCAGTCTACAACTCCTGACTCATGAGTGATGACTCTGTGAAACCTAAGGCAGTGATAGGGGTTCTACCTCTGTTCCCTGACACAGCAGCCACACCTTCTATGATGAAACATGCAATGCATCTCACAATGCAAGGCACAGAGGCCCTCAACCCTGGTCAAACTCCTGTGCTAGGTGGTGACCAGCCTCTGTATGCCATCGCTAAGCAGCTGCAGTGGTCATTCCCTGACACAATGGGGGAAGATAAGCTGGTTCTGATGATGGGCGCTCTACACATAGAGGACAAAATGCACGTGATGATTGGTAAGTTGCTGCGAGACTGTGGGTGGAGCAACATTCTTACTCAGGCACAGGTCCTCACATCTGGCCATGCCCAGACTGTGCCTGATGAGCATCATATAAAGCGCACTCGATATGCTCACCAGGTCTCTGTCATGGGTCTGTATCTTCTCAGACAAAAGTCATACTCAAATTACTGCTCTGGTGTTGAGGGACCAGCTGAGTCTCTAGAGATGTGGGCTCAAAGGTCCAGAACTCACAATCCCATGTTCATGTTCTGGTCTACCATCGTGGACCTGGAGCTCCTAATGTGCTGATTCATCCATTCTCTCTGTGAGGGGGACTTCCTGCTGTATGTGCAGGTCTATGATGAGCTGTGCTCCTGGTTCCATGTGATGGGCCACACAAACTATGCTCGTTGGCTACCAGTGCATGTGCGGGATATGGTCCAGTTGCCTGAGAAGCAGCCACAGTTGTATGCTTAGTTTCTCAAGGGGAACTTTGTTGGCCAGAAGTCACCTCACAAGTTCAGCCTCATTGCCAAGGACCAATCGCATGAGCAGTCAAACAAGAACCTTCAGGCCCATGATGGTGCAGTTGGTCTGTACAAAAACCCTGAGGCACTCACTCTTTTCTTGCTAGCAGGTCCCGACTGTTCTCGATGTATCAAGGAGTTTGAGGCTGTGTTGGAAACTGCAAGCTCACGCACTGCCCATCACGAAGAAGCAAGGGCTTTGCAGACTAAGTACAAGGAAGATGTTCTGTCATTTGTGGAGATAGTTGAACAGCTAGGTAATCCCTTTGACAATGGCCATGAGCTTTTGGCTCTACACACACAGGAGGTCATGAAATATGAAGTTGTTGCATCGCTTGTCCAGCTTCATAACCTTGGAAAAGATCTGCATGCCAAGTTTGTAACACAGACTCTAGAGCAGGACACTTTGCCAATAACAATCACTATCAAACGACAAAATGTCCTCACATTTGCCAATCGCCCTGTTACCACAAAAAAAGGAGGCACATCAGGCAGTGCTCAGAGAAACTCTACCCTCATAACCAAGCTTTTCAAGTCCTTACAGTCTCGACCTGATGCAGACATGGAAGAGTTCTTTCGGTATGAGAATCAGAGAAAACCACCTAGTCTCTCCAACCAAGGATCACTCAGGTCTGGCAAAAAGTCTGACATTCTAGAGCACCTAAAGGCACCCACTGGTCGCTCAGCTGCAGCCAAAGGAGCCACAGTTGTGGTACTTGACATGGCAGCTGTTGTCCACATGGTGCGGCCGACCTCAGCACACACATTCACTGATTATGTGTCACAGCATTTGGTGCCATTTCTGGAGTCACAGGTAACTCCAACTGTCACACGGGTAGATGCTGTCTGGGACACCTATCCAGAGGACAACCTCAAAACCCTGACACAACATTGTCGTGGCTCAGGCCCACGTACCAGGATTGGGGATGGTCAGACCCGTATTCCAACGCCGGACTGGAACACTGAGTTCCTCAAGAATACTGACAACAAGAGGGAAGTGTTCCCCTTCCTGAGTGCACAGCTTGTGAAGCAGGATCTGGGTGGGAGGCTTCTCCTCAGCACCAACAATGAGAGTCTTCTCTCCAACAAACAACATGATGTGTCTGGTCTTCAGCCATTGAGGCTGATACCAGGATACTGCTCCATCTTGCCCATGCAGCACAGCAATGCCACCAGGTTGCATTGGTCCGCACAGTTGACAGTGATGTGGTCATCCTGGCCATTCACTTCTTTTCATCACTGGGGCTGTCTGAGTTGTGGGTCTGTCTCGGCAGTGGGAAGAAGATGCATGACATTCCTATCCACACTCTCTCTGCCCAGCTTGGACCATCAAGGAGCCTGCCACTGCCACTATTCCACGCGGTCACAGGCTGTGTAACTGTGTCACACTTCCTGGGATGTGGCAAGAAGTCAGCCCGGTCAGCCTGGCAGAGCACACCAGGACTGACAGACACCCTTGTTGCCCTCACCAGTGAACCCCAAGAGTTCAACCCACAGTCCCAGCACATGCACACTCTAGAACGCTTTGTTGTAGTCCTGTACAGCAAGGGCTGTGGTCTGGAAAGAGTCAATGAGGCTAGGCTTCGACTCTTCACAAGTGGGAAGAAGACACTGGAGGCCTTACCACCAACACAAGCGGCTCTGTATCAACACATCCACAGAGCAATGCTGCAGGCCAGCTTCTTCTGGAGTCAGGCAACGTCTGTGCACCAGGACATCCCTGACTTCCATGACTGGGGGTGGCACAAGGACAGCACTGGTGGGTGGTTGCCCTTCTGGACAACCTTTGAGGACAGCAGCAAGGCCTGTTGCATCCTTTTGCAGTGTGGCTGTGCGAAGTCATGCACAGGGAACTGCAAGTGCTGCAGAGCTGGCATTCGTTGCACAGGTTTGTGCAAATGCGAAGGAGGATGTGTGAACAATGAGGATTGATGAATCAGTGTCACACCAGTCAGAGCATGTGATATGATTGATACATTTATTGATTGATTGATTTACTGCCTTTTTCATTTGATAGTGTTTGCTTGATGGTTATTAGCCTGATTTTGTTGATCAATAAAGGATACCTATGAAAAGACGTTTTTTCTTATGATTCCATTACTTTAAGTGTCAAAGTTATGCAAAATTCATTATAATATTACGATTTATTTTGGCGAGTGTTAAGATTACTGTCAAACAGACATCAGATTTGGAATCCCAGAGGTTTCAAAACCCTAGCAAAGTGTTTTGATTTGTAACTGTATGACTTCTTCTTGGCAAGTAATGTAAAAATATTTTGTTTGGTGGCGGCCATTTTGAATTGTCCAATATGGCGACACCATTGAGAATTGGCTTTGGCTCCCGGCAGATTTGAATTCAGCAGGTCACAAACTACAAGTGTGCCAAATGTCATGCTTGTAGACAAATCTGCAAAATTCCTCCTTAAAATCCCCCTAACACACCAGACTATGGTCCAATTAGGGAGATGGTCGGTTTAGAGAGTTAGATGGTATTTTTGGGACCCAAATAAAGCGATCGATATAGGGGAGTGGTCGACGTGTGGAGGGGTCAGTATAGAGAGGTTTTACTGTATATTATTTAATTTAATACCGACCCACACATGGGGGACGCTTATGACTAACACGTGTACATATATACATAAACAGAGATGGAACATGAAATCACCAAAATCCACAAACGGAAACGGAAATAGCCCTATATGGCGGCCGCCATTGGTTATATTGGCCCGCTAACATGATTAATTCGCTAACAAGACACCGGGATCGTGGACGTCGGTGGTAGCTGCATTCGCTTCAAGCTCAGTTGTGGTCAGAGCTCAAGCCATCCAGTTCGCTCTCCCATCCTCCCACACCTACTGGGTTGAGCGCTGACCTTACACATAACTTGTATTCGCCTTGTTTTACATACTTGTATTCGATTGTATTGTTGTCCTCTTGTATCTATTACTGATCACATTATGTGTCTGCTACTCTGATTATGTTAGACCAATGTCGGTCTTTCAGACATTCATGACACTGCGTCCACTGTGCTAGATTAAGGAAGGCTCTGTCGCTGACTTGCCGTACACTTATCCAAGTATTGTTCACTTCCTCGAAGTACAGGCTTGTTTTTAACAGAAATAAACTTCTGGTTATTTTCAAACTCATATTACAGCCTCAAACTTGGTGTTTCATTAATGGCGTAATCGATTAATCGACTCTGGTCACCCGAGCCACTTTTTGGCGCATGCGCACATCCTACAGACTGGGGTCGAATAATCGAATACGCTTCTCCGCGCTCGGGTGGACACTTTTTTTTATTTTTTTTAATAATCGATAAAACTACAGCAAAATAGGATTTAAAGTATTTTATGATGGCCTAGTTTATCTATATATCCATTCCATTAATCTAAGTTATTCTTTAAAAAAAAACATGTATGACTGGTACTGGTGGCTGTTATCCTGCAGGACGGTACCAGCGCAAATGTGACGTCATCGCTCATAGCCAACCCCAGCTAGGAGGTGGGTTACTTGGGTCGGATCGTTTTGCACATGGCACGTGTATTTGTCGACTCTACTCGCAGTGTTCGATTTGAAATTCTGACGACTCGGGTGACCCGAGTCGCTCGGGTCGTGTTAATCGATTACGGCCTAAGTGAATCTGTATAGTCATGTTGAATAATCAAAATCAAGCAAACGGGAACGGAAATCGCTCATCCAGGTTCGCTACCCAGCACACAGGGTGTACAACAGGGATTGGCTAATAATATAGTTGAGAGCAAAAAAATGCCCGCTACCATTGAATTTCCAGATATGCGCAGTGCAAAACTTTGATTCTATTCAAAAGTAATAGAAATAAAGAACAATTTGGCATAAACATGAATGCACAAATGCAATATTAATAACGCGGAAATGACAACCGTATTCGATTATCACAACCGCAACTCGGGTAACCCGAGCCGCTAGAATTTCAAATTGAACACTGCGAGTGGAGTACAAAAATACTATCGAATATGGCCACCAAGCGGGGGGGGGGTCGGTCCAAAGCATTGCTTATTCATATTATTATGTGTATCTCTGTTGCAGCCATGTAATACTATAACCCCATCCAAAGCTTGTCAGGTGAAATCAATTCTAGTCGACACTACTGGATCCAATGGGAAAACAAATGGCGATGCAAAACTAAAATGTTTCTATTACTTACAAAGCAAAGCAGTGAGTGTGCAGCTCCATATTTTCTTACATATTTATTACGCATATATAAATGTATGTATATAGAAAGCATATATGTAAATGCATGTGGTCGATATGTCAGAATATAAATAGAATATATATTTATATATATTTAGAGATATAACATTATATACATAATTATGCATAGCATCATAATTATTTAACTCTGAATATTTAGTATATATCCTCATTTGAACTGTTGAGAGCAGACTCAACAACCGAGCGGACACTACCTACCCATCTCCAACTGTATCTCCCTCATGTAACTCCCCTAACCTAGGAAATTACACAGGGGAGGTGAGTGACAGCTTCAGAACAAAATGGTTTGGATGGCCTTTGTCACTTTTTTGCACCTGAACCCTTCATATACATATCATATATACCCACGTATATACAACGTATATGCGGATGTAACGGAATTGCATCGTGCTGCCACCCAGGGGCTCCTGGGGGGCTCATAGGGTAGTACGCTGCCAACCCACCAGGTGGGTCTGGGTCCTCCCTAGTGGTCGCCTCAGTGTGTGGTCGTCTCAGTGTGTGGTCGCCTGGTGGTCGCCTCAGTGTGTCACGACCACCCAGAGCAGCCACACTACCCTTTCGAAACTTTTCTTTATTCTTCATTCAATTTAGGTAGGGCATTTGAGGCCCAGCCAGGTGAATTACTCTTCTCATACTATTGTCATTTACTGTAATAAATGATGTACCCACCAACACTGTGTTGCCGTGCTATTTGTACACACATATATATATATGTCAATATATATAATTATATATCAAACTAGGATATGTATATGTATACATACCCATTCATGCTATATAATATTGTTGTTGTTGAAGATTTATACTGCCTATCATGGATAAGCCTGAATAGGCTTGTTTTCACCATTAGACAGTTTGTCGATAGAAAGCCCGAGCCTACACTTTTACCGACCCAAGGGATTTTTAACCTCCCACACCACATAGACATGGTATGAGAGCAACTGGCCTTTGATGACGCTGTAAGTTATACACAGCGGTGGAAATCCAAATTGGCAGAGATGGGGGCACGGGGAATCGAACCACAGACCTTCAGATTAGGAGTCTGACCTAGAAAAAAGTCAGACACTCTAACCACTCCGCCACAGAGAACACCACAAAATATATCATCTGATATGTCCTTGCATGTTGCCAGAACGTAACATGCCAACAACCACCCAACCAACATCTACATATATGTATATATATATATATATATATATGTATATATATATATATATATATATGTGATGTATGAAAGGTATGCGAGTACAAAGGCATGTAAAGGAAAATTCCCTATATTGGATAACCCATACGTTGTGTACTACTTTATGGGTGACCCTTTTTCATGGTGGGACAGGTGGTGCCACCACCCTCCACCGCTACCAGTGTTCGCGAATACTGTCACTCACGCACTGGAATTTATAACAAAAAATCCTCCTGTGCATGAGGCACGAGGGGGGGCCCACCCGAATACATTCACCCGGACACATAGAGGGGTGGGGGTGGGGGGGAGGTGGCTACTCCACCACAGTGCATATGGAGGAATAATAATGTAGTTGATGTCCCCTACAGTTTATACTCGAATAATGCGTTTGCATCATATATATAAATATATGCATATCTGAATACATACATATATACATATATATGTATATGTACATACATCCGCTGGTCTTATGGACAGACTTTCGGCGCGCTTATAATCTGACACATTTTGAACTATTCTCCTTCTCAGAATTGTAGCAGTAAATAGACACATACTATATATAGCGCACCACGAGTCCAATTGACGTCACACTCCATCGTAGCTCAATGGAAGCACCACCCATATGTGTTGAAGATCACCCTCATCCTTTATTTTCTTATCTTATTCATTTCCAAGTCAGTCATGTAGTAATGTATTCAAACCTCCTTACATGGATAATCCAACGCTGCTCTCTACTAATGGATTAAAATGAACAAAAGGATTAAAATTAATATGTTAAAATCTGGTATTATTTTCTAGTGAGGAAAGCAGGGCGTGTTGGTTGGGCAACTAACTACATCTTGGTTCGTTGTTGGGGTGTTACGTCCTGGCAACATTTTGAGGTCATATCAGGATGGGTAATGACTTGTAACAGTGGACAATCATGCCAACTTTATAGTGCTGCCCCACTTGGAAATCAGACCACTGACGGCATGAGCCAATATCCCACCCACTCAGTCACATTATCCAGACACTGAGCAAACCAGTCTGTGCCATATTCTATTAATTACCAGCGCCAGGTTAGGAAGTGACAAGTATCAATTTTATAAGTCATTGGTTTGACTCAACCGGGAACCAAATTCAAGGTCTCCCGCATGCTAGGCCTGGGCTTTACCGATTCGGCCACAGTGCCCGGTAGAGGGTGTAGAGATATTTGATGCATATATGTAATCGTTAGTATGAACATGAATCTCGTCTATAGTCATATATGAATTCATACATCTTTGTTGTAGAGCGGGGTGTGGGGGGAGAGGGGGGGGGGGTTATACTGTATGTCTAAAGGCGTCGTCCATTGTCCTGTCCTATTAAGCTGGATCGCCAGACTAGGTAGCAATATGTATCACTGTTTAAATCATTGGTTTGACTCAACTAGGGTTCAAACCCGTGGGTTTGGATCATATGATATCCCAATATACGAGACGGATGTTCAACTCATTCAGCCATCCCGTCTGGTGGGGGACATATTTGATGTATAGATGTAATCGTTAGTATGAACATGAATACCGTCTATAGTCATATATGAATTCATACATCTTTAGTGTAGAGCCGGGGGGGGGGGGAGGACGGGGGGGGGGTATCTACTGTATGTCTAAAGGCTGCGTCCATTTTAGATGCTGCTCCGCAGATTAGTGCCGCTTAATTGAATGAGTTCTTGAATTAACGCCCGAACCACGATTCATGGGGTATCTCCCCTGTCATTGCCGCCTGCAGAATTAACTCTCAGATAAAACGTTGTATCACACTCTGTCTTGTCCGCCCGCTAATACGATTGGCACATCATTAATTAAAACCGGAGCCAATCTACCGGGCCAGTGCTGGAAATAAGCAGACAATGGTTAGACTCAAAACTGAAAGTCCTTCATCAGGAAGGCGATTCAAGCCGATGACACACCTGGGCATGTATACACCTACTTGATGGATGGATACAATGGGTAGTATGAGCGTAGATATTGTCTATATTCTGAGATATGAATTCATGAATCTTTGTTACGGACATGTTTTGTTATGCAAAATGGTCATCTGAATGTTGTTGTTGGATGGAGTTTTACGGCCTGGAATCGACTTGTGTCAGTGGTTACTCATGACGAATTTATAGGTTGCTGGAATCAATAATAAGAGATTCTAGCATGGCTCATCTTGTCGAAAACAACCTCCTATCAACACAGCAGCATGGCTTTGTGCAAGGAAGATCTTGTATGACCCAACTACTGGCATGTATGGATGAGTGGACCCGCATTATTGATGACTTTGGAGATCTGGATGCTATTTATCTAGATTTCAAAAAAGCATTTGACACTGTTCCACACCAGCGACTGCTAAAAAAACTGCACGGCTATGGCATAAGAGGAGATGTCCTACACTGGATAAAGGATTTTCTGAGCAACAGAAGACAGCGAGTCATTGTAAATGGCAAACCATCAGGATGGTGCCCGGTGAAAAGCGGAATACCTCAGGGCAGCGTGCTTGGACCGGTCTTATTTGTGATATATATCAATGACTTACCAGAGGTTGTACATTCTATGGTCCAAATGTTTGCTGACGATACCAAAGTATTCCGCCGTATGGAGAAAGGTAGTGACTCACGGGACTTGCAGAAGGACCTCAACAACATGCAGAAGTGGTCAAGTGATTGGCAGCTGAAGTTTAATGCTTCAAAATGCAAAGTGATGCATTTAGGGGGCAAAAACAGCAAGCACATCTATGTAATGAACGATGGTGTGAATAATGTTCCGCTCTCCGAAACAATGATAGAAAAGGACTTGGGTGTCAAGGTGGACAACAAACTGACATTCAGCGACCACATCCAGGAAGCCGCCAACAGAGCTAATGGAATACTGGCTATCATTCGAAGATCATACACATACCTAGACGAGGATGTTGTACGCAGACTGTACACATCCCTTGCACGTCCACTTTTGGAATATGGAAATGTTGTATGGTCACCACTCTACAGGAAGGATGCTGAGTCAATTGAGAGGATCCAAAGAAGGGCAACGAAGCTTGTACATGGATTCGATGCAATACCCTATGAACAACGTATGCGTCGTTTGAAGATCCCAAGCATGTACTACAGACGGGCCCGGGGGGATATGATTGAAGTATTCAAATATCTCCATGGTATCTACAAGACAGGCGGCCCCCTTATCAGAGACTCCAACACCAGGACCAGAGGGCACTCCCTGAAGCTGAGGAAGCGGTACTCCAGACTGGACCTGCAACACAACTTTTCGGCTTTAGGGTGGTTGACCTGTGGAATGACCTGCCGGAGAGTGTCGTAGCAGCAGAGTCGGTGAACTGTTTCAAGTCCCGACTGGATGCATACTGGTCAAGCATTACATATATCTTGGAGCCAGTGACAGTTGCTACGATCGACCACATCTGAAGAACTGTCTCCATTTCTATTAATTAAGAGCGGCTAACAGGTCCAAGGCCTATTATAGCTGTATCCTATTGATTGATAGTGCTGTATAACTGGGAGGCTAGGCGTCTGGTACCACAACGTCATATCCCAGGCAGTCACATTTCCCTGACAGTGAGCTAGCTAGTCATTGTGCTGTCCTATTAATGCCGATCGCCAGACTAGGTAGCGATAGGTATTACTGTTTAAATCATTGGTTTGACTCGACTAGGGTTCGAACCCGTGGGTTCGGATCATATGATATCCCAATATGGCAGACGGATGCTCAACTCATTGAGCCATCCCGTATGGTGGGGCACATGTTTGATGTATAGTGGTGATAGTTAATATGAACATGAATATTGTCTATAGTCATATATGAATTCATACATCTTTAGTGAAGAGCGGGGGAGCGGTGGGGGGGGAGGAGATGGGGGGTGGGGGTGTCTATTGTATGTCTAAAGCCTACGTCCATTATAAATGACTATTTCGTCTATAGTAATATATATATATTCATACATCGCTGGTGTTTAGATGCGTTGTTATGCAAAATGGTCATGTGAATGATAGGTGATGTGTATCTAAGTACTGGCATCCATATGGCTGATGATACAATGAATACACAATTAATGTTTCCAATAACCCGGGCAGGGTTTGGTGGAACAAGGTGGGGTCATCCATTAATACCTCCTTTTATATATATGACCTTGACACTTTGATAGGACCAAACTCACTTGCCATACCTGCTAGTGAAGTGCATGAATTGTTACCTAATCGCAATTTACTGCCGAATAAATTGGCATATCCAAGGGGACATATCTGCATTGCAGATAAATGTACACATTCAAATGATATATATATATATATACATAATAGTATTACGTGCTAAGTAATAAATATTAGTATGGAGATCCTTTCAAACATCAAATGGTGCATGCTTATTCGATGAACGTCATGATGAAAACATGATAATGCAGGTAAATTCAAATGTGTATTTCTTAATAATGCGGACAATGGGCGAACCCGACCAACGCTCTGATGGCTATGTGGGAAAGAATAGGGAAGTTAGCTGTCGGATGGGTGGGAAAAAGGTTCATGCAGGTCACCAAACTAGACGCAGGGTTGGCCGATCAGCGTCAATGGTGGACGTGGTGTGAAAACCCCTAGACCAATCAGGATGAAGAAAAAGTCACCGGCTGGCCAGTTCGGTGGTGTAGCCATGGAGGATCTTATCGGCTCTTGCAGAATTACCCGCGATTGCTTCGATATTTTGTGTGGATCGGATAGTTAATGAAAAACAGTAATGTGGAATTATGTTTGCTGATTGGCTATCGATTTCCTAATAATTTTAGGGGGAGTAAAATTGCATCATTATTGTATATTACATGTATCCATATTTCATCCATTCATTGTTCTATAATGCACCATTGTCCATGTTAGCGCTAACATGGGTAATTCGCAGCGGGACGTGGGGTGGAAGACTTTCAACCGCTGCGACCGTACCCACCTGACGATTTACCGTCAACCACCCTCGCTCAGATCGCCCCAGTGCGACTCCACCGCCGGCCCGACCCTGGCAGCACCTATCGATTCGAAAGCGCATCTTACGAAACAACCCTACCCGCCAGTGCCCGACCAACCGGCAGTCAGCGCCTGGATACCAACCCGACCACTACACACCTTGATTCACCGCCGCCCACCCCTCAACTACAAAGGACAGTAGCTCGCGGCGGTTGAGGTGCGGTGGGGTTGAGATTGCCGAAGTTCTGTTTGTTCTAATGTTGTTCACCCTGTAACTGTTTCTCCTGATTAAATCCAGATTATGCCACTCCCGTCTCGTTGTGAATTATTTCCATCAGTAAGTAAAACATTTGTAACAAAACTAAGAAAAACACCACAACAACTAAAACAATGAATACACATGACAGCTGAACAGTAAAAAGAAATAAGTACTAAATATCATGACATGAAATGGATACAGTAAGTAAATATCGATAGTCATCTGGAGAAAGGGGCGTTTCTTGCTAGCTCACATACAATGTTGGAATTATGGTCTGAACTGAGGAATAATTCAATGTGCTGAATCTTGAATAAACCATATTCATGATATAATGTATACTATAAACCGTATAAACCTTGACATGCATTTGTTTTCGAAGCCCACATCGAAGGTGATGGTACAATCTGGAACGAGTCTGGCCCTAAAGTTGCATAGTCCGATGAAAGCCTCAACTTTTCGAAACCAAAATAGTTATCTATATTTGATTCTATATATTCAACTTAGATACTGGTGCAGTTATTAAGCATGTGTTGCCACATAGAAGGTTGTAATAAGTCAATTTAACAAAACCTGTTTGTACTGAAGTCTATGGTGTCAGAGTTTTGACGTGCTTGTCAAGATTAATTTGGCATGTTTTAATGTCAAATACCTCTAAAGTTAGCAATTTAAATTAAAAGTTACTTCAAACTAACATAACATAGATCATAATGATCAGCATAATGTATTTATCTCAGGAAATGGCAGAAATTCAAAAGCATCGGACTATGCAACTCTGAAATATATCCTATAAATTCCCCATCAATGTCTATGTATGTTTTCGGACAGAAAACTCAACAGCGCTATTAGGGGCAAAATATTCAATAATGATCCCAGACATAACATGCAAAATTAATCCGAGAACTCTGCTTCCATTTAATTAAATAGTTTGCCAGAGCATGCGTGGTTTTAAATAGGATCTCCAGTTTCAGTTGCTTCATGTATTTTTGTTATGATGAAGGGGAATCCTCTCTCTCCTAGAACTATTGGAGGTGGCTTGTAAATATGACTATGCCATGGTTAACTGTAAATCACTTTAGAATGGCTGGTGTTAGTGAGAACACTCTACTAATGGTAGCAACTAAGCTAACACGGTAGAATATTACAAAGGGAAGCCGAACCCAAAAGCTCATGAAGGCTGCGGTACATTTGTTGTTAGTTATATCTCAATCTATATCTATGTGTGGTATAAAAATATGGAATTCACTTGATGATAATATTAAATGTTCAAAAAACATCTATTTGTTTCAATGAATGTATAAAAAGAAAATCTGTAAGCTTTACCAGAGGGAACATACATTGCAGTCTAGTACAGACATATTGAGATGTAATTTACGGTATTGAGGGTAATGTTGATATGCTTTTTACTTTTATTTTTCTATTTAGTATTTCTATTTTATAAGCAATGTACATGTATTATGTTTAAATTGGGAAAGCACCTCATACATATTGTACCTCACCTTTCTCCTTGTTCATGTGAACAAATTAGTGCTATAAATATCAACTTGTTTATACATTCATCATGTGGAAATAAATATGTTATTATTATTATTTTTTGTTCATGTAATGTATGACAGGGGAAGATTGCATTCTCCGCCGACTCTCCTGCAGCTAAATAGTTACGCATGAGCGGGATATTTTTTTCTCTTTTTTCTTGAAGATTTATACTGCCTATTATGGATAAGCCTTAATAGTCTTTAATCAGGGAAAAAATGAGTAATGTTGGAACAAGACAGGTCAGACATTTCCGGTATCAATCTCTGCAGTCCATAATGGGCGGCCCCCGTGCCTCAACCCGACCCTAGCATAATAACCCGGTAAAAGGTGTGGGTGGGTGGGAGAAAGTGAATCAGTGTGATCAGTAGCTCGGGTCGGAGGGTTGTGGTAGCGGGCAGGCGGAGGGAGGTCACGTGATCAAAAAGGCGGGAATGGTCAGCTGGTGGGGTCGGGTCGGATGCCCCTAGGGTTACTCGAGTGGCGCCACCTGTCGGTTCGTTATGCATTTCTCCACCCGTAAATTAGTCATGTTACCTATAACATGCGCAATTAAATATCCCATCCCGGTATGACCTTAGATGTTGCCAGGAGGTAATACTCCAACCAACCATAAGAAAATACTCTCCAACCAGACAATGAACATCAAACCCGCTAAGCATCAAATGTCTTCCTCTTATATCATCGCTCATTCACAGAGGGAGACGCCTCCGATGCAATGGATAGCATGCGAGTCGCTACTGAAGCATGCCCGATGTGGCAGATGTCTCCGTGGTCCTGGCCTCCATATTATCTTATCTATTGGTTGGCAGATCATGGGAGGCGCCCGCACTGCTCCGGCAATGAGCAACTGACTGATCGAATAGGATATATATATCCCAGACTATATATGCCCTGCCCATAAAGCATTGTATATCTGGGACAATGGAGTAATGGTAATGGATACGCGTTGATGAATGTCCGATATATATATATATATATACATATTGTATTATACATATATATCGATAAGTAAATAGTCAGATATGCATATATATATATATAAACATATGTATCTATTATATATCATTATATAACTATGCATATAATGTATGCTTTGATGTATGGACTCACATACCTATATATGGTGTACTAATTATACGGGTATAATAACCCAGAATGCTATACTATCCTAACACCCACCCACCAGTAATCGGGTGGTTGAGCCTCAGAATATTCATCTACTGCTCAGGTTTTAACTCAGACAGTGGCACCACTGCTCACCTGCTCACTGTCCTACTCACTTAACGCCGAGAACTATCATGTTTTCCTCTTGTTCATTATGTAGGTCAACTATTATATATATATATATATATATATATATATATATATATATATATACACAGTACAGTATATGATAAATGGTAGTATTTTGCAAGGCCGCGGAAAAAAGTTTGTATTAACCGATCATTTGGTTTAACCGAGCTTGGTTTAGCAGGGTTATTCTGTATATGCATAAAAAACAATAGTCAAAGTGTCCACACACATTGTATATTACATTCATAATGCACCCACGTTTTTACCAAAGCCAAGTCAAAGTCGAAGCCGAAGCTTGGTTAAACCAATGATCGATTAATCCAAACAAATTTCTAGGGTCCCTTCAAGTTTGGTATAACGGGGTTATACTGTATGTATATATAATTATATATACATAGTTATAGTTATATATATTACTATGATGACATTATCGGTTCTAGTGTAGCTATTCTCAAGGATATTAATGGCCCATTTTGGGCTGAAGATGCATGACCATCAAGCCGCTTAATGGCCCTCCTCAAAGAATGCATTGACATAGCCAGAAGACACTAGATAGACATTGATGGGGAATTTATAGGATATAGTTCAGAAGCAAAACTAGGCCTCGTTATATCGAGGAATTGTATGCCTGCATTCCACTGCAATTGAGAAATATACTGAAAGCGCAACCGGAAAATATCACCATTCTCCTTGTAAAGTTGCATATTGCAAGGTTTATGAGTTTCTGGCTTCTTTAGAGCTAAATATGAAAGGTCGGTCATCATACTCTAGCTTTTTTATTTTGAAGGAAGTGTCAATACATATAACTAATATTGCAGATAGTTTAAAACAGCATTGTCCGATGAAAATATAAAAATGTCAAAAGCAAAGCAATTATCGAAATCTGATTCTACAGAATATCTAACTAAGAATCTGGAACACTTATTAATCATGTGTCACCACACAAGAGAGAATACTGAGGCATTTGGATATAATCTATACTGCAGAATGCTATGGTGTCAGCATGTTGCCATGCTTGCCCAAAGTAATCTTTTATGGTTGCATTTCCAATATCTCACAAGTTAGCCATTTAAAATAAAAGTGACTTCAAGCTAAAGTAATACCCATGTCACACCACAACGCAACAGGGCAGCAAGTGGGCAACGTAAAAATCACTTTTTTATGTCGAGATACATCAAAATTCTTGGTGTTTCAGGGCCAAATTGGACGTCAGTGCAACATAATGGACATAGGCGAAACATCGATCCAATGTAATTGTAACGTGTCTGAACAAGTTAGAAGGTAAAAAAAAAAAGGCCCAATGTAAGGCTAACAAGCCTCCAGTGTGGGCAGCATCAGCCTAGTGAAATCCTCATACTGGCTTAGCGTAAGACTCACATAATTACGCCCGCCATAATGTAGCTATGTGTGACTCTGACATAAATTGTAATGTTAGTTGACGTCAAGCCTGCCATTGAGCCACATCAGTCTAACGACAGTCCAGCATGCTCAGCGTAAGGACAGTGAGTGCTGAACATGCTCGACATGAGCGTAACAGATGCCTTTATATGCTCGAAGGCAAAACGTTCACGCCACATTCACACAATGTTTACAGCACATTCGCTTAGGTTTGAAGAACATTGGCGCATGTTACATATGTTACTCACATACCAGCTGTTTGTCAACTACATCAAATACGTCAAGACAAGTTGGACTTACATTATACTAACGTTAGACACATGTCAGAGACACGTTATACCTACATCGAGAAATGTTAACACCACTTTATCAGCGCGCGGGCTGCACGTTGCTCCTGGCTCTCTGACAGTCTACCATTACTCAACACAGCTCAATATAGACCACCGTAGCTCGAACGAACGTGTGCCGTATCTCAACGCAAGCCTAACATCAGCGCAACGTAAGCCCAACATAACCCAATGACCTTACCTCGAGCTACATCAAAAGTTGTGTGTATGTTCAAAAACTTGACGCATGTCACCGTATCTCCATGTAACTTGATGTAACTCTACGTATCTTGACATATCTCACCATAGGCTTAATGAACGAGTAACATATCTCTACATATTTCAACATAATAGCCAAATTTCACCTACGTCAGTTTATGCTACCGCATTACGTCATAGTGTGACAGGGGTATTAGGTACGTAATACCGCACAACCTAATATATTTATCTCAGAAAATGCTGGAACCTCAAAAGCATAAGGCTATGCACATTTAAGTTATAGTGCTGCAAATCTGGTGAGTAGGCCTACACTATCCAGAGATCAGCATATGTTGTGATAACAACTTGAACAAGTCACTTCTACTGAAATAATATTGGTTTTACAAGTTAAATGAGATATTATTTAAAGTATGCATGGTCCGATGGTTTTGAGTTTCTGTCATTTTCTGAGATAAATATATTGAATTGGTTGTTGTAATCTACCTTACTTTACTTTGAAGTACCTTTTATTTTAAATCGTTAGCTTTTGAGATATTTGAAGTTCAACCATGGCAAATTAATTTTGGCAAGCATGCAAATACTCTTCCACCATAGGTTTCTACAGTAACAGGTTCTTTTACATTGACTCAGTGTTTCCTTCTATGTGGCAACACATGCTAAATAAGTGCATCGGTATCTACGTTAGATATGTAGAGTCAAATCTAGATTATTATTTTGGTTTTGGAAATTTGATTCTTCATCGGACTATGCAGCTTAAACATTAGAGGTAATAGGTTATGTTAAGTTGAATTAAAATACGCTTCTATGGAATAATGGCAGCATCTCTGATTAGGAAATTCAAGATCAAATTCATGGAATTGTTTTTGTTTAGACAATGCGTTGCTCTCATAGAACTATGCATTTATAAATGACAATAAATTTGAAGTCACTTACGAGGACTTTCTGTGCACTCTGCTTCTGCATATTTTTACCAAGAATTCATATCACGAAATAGCTATATCTGAGTTATGGAACATTAATGCATTGATGCTTCTAGTAAAATGAGTCAAAGTATCCATTGCACTGGCAATGTAACTTATACAATATGAATATTTCATTAACCACGGATGCTTGCTCACCGGGAATCCTGTTTCAAGCTTTCTAATCGGGATTAACGATTACAAGTTACTAATGGCGAATCCTTGTATTCAATGATTCAGCTTACCTATTGAGTGGTGGAGTCAGAATATCTACATATAATTACATATTTATATATATAATATAGATTCAGTTTTGTAAGGGTATCCTGCTTTTTCCAGCAGATGCTGGTGACAAATAAGGAAATACTCAAACAGACGGGGCTGCCCTCTATGGAAGATCTTCTGATCAAAAAGAATCTCCGGTGGACTGGACACCTCATGAGGATGTCATCAGACAGGCTACCAAAGTAGATCCTCTATTCTCAACTGTCTTCTGGTTACAGAAAGAGGGGGTGCCCTCATCTCCGGTTCAAGGATACCATTAAGAGAAACCTGAAGCTGAGAGACATTAAGACCGGCTCATGGACGCAACTCTCACAGCAGAGAGCTAAATGGAGAGCGGCAGTCAAGTAATGAAAGCAGTCTTTGTCGAATCATGACCGACAGCATGATGATGATGATGATATATTCCTGCATACCAATTACGGTTCTTCAATACACATGCCTACGCTTACGTTTCTGATTCAAAAGGTGCAGTTGTTTGCTACTTTCTGTATGTCAGGATATCTTAATCTCACCCAAATTTCATATCCCATTTGGGTATGTAGTCTTTTTACAATTATTTTTCTTATAAGTTTATTTCCCCTACCTTTAATGGGTAAGTGTATTAGCTCTGAAGCGCTAGTTAAATTTGATTCAAATCTTTTGAATTGTGTCTTAGTAATCATTTGTTATGTCTTGGTTAAAGGGTGTAACTATTTGTACATTACGTATGTTGCCGTGTCAACAGAGTTAATTTATGATTGTGGACATACATACTCTTTTCTCGCACTACTTTATCTCCTTTGTGCACTACTTTTTGTTCTCAGATGACACTCCTATTTACCTCACTTTCCCGTTCTCACCTGACCGCGCGAGTTGATTCACCCACCCACTCACCCGATTCTAATGGGGTTGAGGGCTGATGGTTGTCTCGATAAGTCTCCTCTCTAACACTACTCCCACACTAAAAACATTTAACCTTTCTCATCACTATTACTCCTTCACTAGATTTCTCATTACACTGATTTGATGTTTACCATGACACTGATATGACACCCTCTTCATGATACCTGATAACTACTCTGTTTAGTTCCCTCACGATACGATAAACGATCACGATAATGTGCTCCAGACACAAGATGCCTCGCCCTGCCTGCAGGTAATATACTCCATTAAACATTTTAAAATCAATTCTTCTCTTTCTCTCTTTTGTCCGGATGAGTATATTGCAAAGAATCCAAACTTCATCTTGTCCTATTATTTGTATTAGTCCATTTACTTATATGTTTTCTTTTCTTGTTAAACTTCTAGAAAACATTGCGATCAAACTATACACGTCTTCTTAATATCACCCCATTTCGATCTCAGAAGTTTACATTGAGATGCCCAGAGATTGATACGCAAAGAGAATTTCTTTATTCGTGTTTGCTATAATCTCTCATATGATTACATATTATTTGCGCTTATATTCGTAAACATAGCCCATATTTCTGTTTTCCGATATGGTAGGATACTTTGTACAATAACTGTGATTCATCACAGTGGCATACATTCTTAAGCCAAGGGATTCCATTGATTACGATCACAAAGAATGGCACCATTAAGAAACGTGCTTCCAGGATCAATTGACCGGTGATGTGATATCAACTTAGCACATTTATTCAGGCCACTCCGTTCCCATGGCAACTGTGGCACTGGCTAGTCAAGCCGGGGGCTAAATACACGTCATCCATTCCTGTGGCGGGAAATGTCCTTTCGGTCCCATTAAATTGAGTCAGATTTCGAGAAGGGTTCACAGTGATGAAAGGAGCAAAAACGGCTGACCAATGGGTCATATCGAGCATACCCTTGCAGGATGAGTTTCCCATTCAGTAAGTAGTGATATTTTGTTATTTAAACAGAAATCAATGTAGATAAATTTCAAATATACTTCAAACAATTTAATCTGTACAAAAGATACATAAATATGTGATAATATGAAGAGGAAAGTGTACTTCCGGCAAGTTCAAACAGGCTCAAATGCATAAGTGTATTCAGCCGTGGCTGGTTGGGTCACCCAGTATAGCGCTGAATATGCTTATGGAGTTTTCACCTATTATCGCTCAGTTTCCAACTTGTCAACCAGAACAATGTCGTAGAAATTGACATGGCCATGGAGCTTCAGGATGCCAGATACAAGATTTGTTTATTGTCAAGTATTTCTGTTCTATAATATATCAATAACGCAGATTACTAATCTACTTCACTGAGTTCTCGCGAACACGAGGAAAGTCTATTTCCGGCAAGTTCAAACGGGCTCAAATGAGTTCAACCGTGGCTGGGTGGGTCGCTCCGTAAAGCGCTGAATATGCTTATGCAGATTTCCCGGTTTAGAGCAGAATCGGCGAACACCCGGTTTAGATCAGAATCGGCGAACACTTAGTGTTTGAGAGGTGGGGAATTTAATTGTATTTAATGGCAATGAGTGAGCGGGGCATCCTTGGTGGACTGGTGCAAGGGGGCGGTGGGCAGGAGTGTGTGGAGGGGGGGGGGAGTCGGGAAACCAATATTCTCTTGCAGCGCCTAAGCCGATCCACTGCTATAATATTAATAAAGAGTGTTTTACTAATAGAAAATGGTCGCAATTTTAAGAGAAAATTGACTAGGAACAAGTCACATGTTTATGTTTATCGTAAGGGATTGTGCCTTATTATCTATATCCGTGCATATGTCATGCTCTACTTATTTGGGTATTCTTAGTGAGAAGTGGATATTGACTCAATTAAATGTAATTACTGGCACAATGCATGTTTTAGGTTGAAGATACTAATTATGCCCAAGGCTGTTTCTATTAGTGAAAATGCAATATCCACTGAATATTCACTCTTTGAGAGATTTACTCTCGAATGCTACTCTTAATCACAAATGCACCCTATTTGTATCGATGTCCGAATTGAGATGTTGCATAGAGAGCACTTGCCATCGGGTCAGAGGCTATTTAGGAACAATATAATGGCAGAATATTCTTCTTTCTATAATATATTTATATTTGGCGATAGATACATGGGGTGAATTAAAAAAACATTTGGGTATATTACGCATAATTAAAGTTTGCTTCGAGAATAGAAAATTAGATGCTGTATGTTGGTCTTTACATCAACAAAAAAGAAACAGTATATTGAGTCTACATGAATTATATATATTTATCTCTATGTATATATATATATATATATAGGCATTCAATAATTCTTGACTCTCAATGAGTCAGAATACGAACACAAAGGCTGAAACAAATATCTCTGCCAGATAAATGTTGTAGCGAAATTACATTACAACATTATATTATCCCAATCCTTACCTTCGTCATGGTTGATTCTTACTTACTTCAACTTTCAGGTAAGTTTATTCTAACTGCAATATTACTTCCAGGAAATGAACTCCACTGAAAATGAAATGAATGCATCTCGAATGTCACTGCTTCTGAATCTTCATTTACTTACAACTAGTGACCTTGAACCATAGATATATTCAGTACTTTATGTATATTCATATATCTGGAGATCTGACGCATAGACCTGCAGACAGTTTTTTTCCCAACAGGATTGATGAGAAGGGAGGGACAATGTGCGACCAGGACAGGGAAGTCTTGTTGGACGCCGGGAGTACATAAGGGACGCGAGCACTGAGTATCCAAGAGCACTGAGTGCCTGTTTCTCACCTCCTTTCCCTGCCAAACATCCACAGACTTCGCCCCCTGCCTTGCGGGTACTTCACCAAATCTAATAGGCCTGTCACACTACGACGTAACGAGCCAATGTAAGCCGACGTAAGGTGACATTTGGTCATTACATTGAGGAACGTTGATTTATGTCATGCTTCCGGTAGACTGACGTCGAGTTACATCGAGTTACGTTGAGTTACATCAGCGCGCATCGAGGTTTTGGAAATGTCCAAAACTTTCAACGTACAACAACGTTGGACAATGTGAGGGTTTTACGTTCACCTTACATGATGAATGGTTAGGCTTACATCGATGTACGTTAGATGTACATTAGTCAAACTCTGCTCACTATGTTGCACTACGTTGACCTACTTCAAAGGCAGTGGGAATGCACATTCTGCGTAATGACAACATATGGATAACATATGCCTAACGTATGTCCACCGTACATTTAGCATTTCTCCAGCATGTCATGATGTATGCACCATATGATACATAGTTCTGGTGATCGAATAACGTATATAATGTACCGTGAGCATAATTTGTTTGTCATCTCTCGTTGAACCACATTATCACTACTCTTTACCGACATTACACTCACGTCAACTATGCGGCACTGACGTCCATCTTGGGTCCATATTTAGATATTACGCCAAGATTTTCGACGTGTCAAATTTATTTTCACGTTGTCCCTATGCTGGTGCGTTATGTCGTAGTGTGACAGGGCCATTAGATCTGGTGATGAAACTATTCATCGAAAATGCGCAAGAGTGGGATTAAATAATTAAATACCATTGACATGCTGCACATATTTTTTTTAAACGATGAGGAATAAAAACAAAAAGAAGTGTTCATTTATCATAAGTGAACTGTATGATAAGAAATTGTGAATTCGCACTTGGATACCTATGACAGATGATGTCTTCTTGAACAAGTATTTACTACTAATTACGATTGCATTGTCATAGATCATTGGCCACAAGAATCTTAGTATTTCGTTTCCCAATTAAAGAATATTAGCAGGTGATTGGCCAAGAGAACAGTAGTAGAGAGCTTAAATTGATAGTCAATTACTAACGTAGAGAAAATGAACGAAAATCGAAAACAGAAGATGTTGATTGCTTCGTCTCAAAATTGAACTAGTTTAGTAAAATCGTATATATCAAGAATCCTATGAATCAGGGGCACTAGACGTGTGAATATCAAGAGTGAATAATTCAGTGGGCAGGACAAGGCAGTGAATAAGGAGGGGATAAGTGACAGAGCTCAGGAAACTTCAGTGAATGGCAGCGTTTTAACTGAGTCATTGTGTACTGACTGAAGCATTTTGTCTGGTAAGCCTCTCTTACAGATGCTTAGTCGATGAATCCTCAACATTAAAAAAAACTAAATAATTATCTAGACTGATTCTACACCAATACTAGGTGAAGGCAGTCATTGAAAGTAACTATTGCTAAGCAAAGAATAAATCAATTTAGAACTGACAAACTCACATAGGGTTGGGGGATGTGTGAGAATGATTATAGGTAGAGAAAGAATACATGCAGGAGAATGCTAGCTCCACAACAATCGAAAGTGGCAAAACAAGGGGAATCACAATACTACTACTGCCTACCGGTGAAAACAAGTCATTAGACTTAACCATTATGGGCAGCATAAATGCCGGCATCACAACAAAAGTTAGCCATTTAACAGAAACCTTACTTCAAACTAGGTAAAAGTAAATTATAATGATCGATCTAATATATTTACCTTGGAATCATAGCAGAAACTCAAATCCATCTAACTATGCAACTTTAAATTCACAGATCTATATAAACCATCTCTGTGTTCGGTTAGATGCATATTTGATGACACTCATTAGCTGCGCATTCCTTACCTGTATGGTCATACCTACATTCAAGTGCAATTCTTTAGAAGACATTTTAAACTATAATATGGACAGCTGGTTAGTCGCCGTGACCAGTTACAATGCATATTCATAGAACGATCCTCGACACGCCTATAGCTTATGGTAGCTTAGTAAATCATAGCACAGTTATTTCCAGTCAGTTTGAATCAGGACAATATTCTATTAGAGCAGTGCCCTCTAGTAATATTGAATTTGAAAATAAACTCCTCACTAATTTTCAAAAAGATTGCCATTATGAACAACGCAAATTTATATCTCAATATGAAATACAGCAACATCTCATATGTTGTTGTTGTTTTGGGGAGTTTTCAGTCGCATTGGTGCGCTGAAGGCTGCAAATCTGCAGCACTGAATGGGCACCACTGAAAGCAGTCCCATGTGGTCGGGTGTTGGCTTCCGGTGTGTAGTGATCAGAGGAATTGAGAGGTAGGGGGGAGGGGGGAGGAAGGAAAAAGGCAGCCTAAGAGTCCAACCACAGTCCTCTGAGAGGGCCGGGGGAGGCTGGGTGGTTGGTGTAGTTTTGCACCCCAGTAAGCCCCTAGGCCATACCAGGATGTGCACCGACTTGTAACAGTGCACACTCATGGCAACTATATAGTGCTGCCCCACTGGGAAATCAGTCGGCCGGTGCCATGACCTGATGTCCCACACAGTCACATTATCCTGACACTGTGCACCCAGTCCCTATCCTGATTTCATAACGCCAAGCGACCAGGATCCAAACTTCAGTCCTTCCAGATTCACCAGTATGCACCGTAAGTCTGGCCAAGGCCAGAGGAAGAAGTGAAGTGAGGATGGGATTAGTTACATATCATATGAAATACAGCAATATATAATATGCATACTGTGGGGAATTGTATCTGTGAAACTACTTTGAGTATTAATTTTGCAATGCAACTTTCTCCAGGCAACTGAACCATCTTCTCAATTGTGCAATCCTATTGAGATTCCGCCATCCATTTCAAAGGCTGATATCTGATCACCGTATCTGATGGGTCCTGCCACTTCTACCTCCCAGCCATGATATATCCGAACATAATGCATATGAGACTGTCTCAAAAGGTGCTAAGCTACATGGGACAAAACATTGTCCATTGTAACGATCAACATACTATCTGCTGATGCATTTGCTCAGGATAAACTGATTTGTTTTTTACATGGTGTTTCATAATCCCAATAGAATACATATTGATTTGAAGCAAATGTCCTTGTGTTTTCAGTGTAACTGTTTCTATGCTGGTTTGGGTCAATTGTTACAATGGACAAAAAAACAAGAGTTATCACCTTTGGAGACAGGCTCATATATTGACAGATGGATGACACTTTTTGGCTGAGTGGTGTAGCTGACACCTCTGACACGTGTACCGCCAGATGATTGCCCAACTCAAATGCGATCTGATATATATATATTTATATATATATATATATTCATATATGTGTAGGCTTATATATGTATATATCTATGTATGTATGTATATATATATATATATATATAGCCATGCCCTACTAAAAACCATGTCACATATGACCACACATATTCTACTTCAGAATCCTGTTGTAACCTAACCATACCATATATTTAAAAATGTCATTATGTTTTGGATTTCAACGATTATTTAGATTAGTCCAGATGGCTTTTTGTGTCAGGATTGGCGCAAAATTTTGAATTCTGCTTGATATGGCGTGGGGGGGGGGGACGCACAACCCTGGTGGAGGCGTTTGGAACTGCTAACATCTCAGTTCAACACGCAGCCTATATATGGGCACTCGCCGGAGCACCTTGGGACAACGTGTAGCGAAAGTTAGCGCGCACACCCACCCTCTTAAAGACTCTCTGGTTCAGCTTGGGGTTCCTCTTCTGCCGACTCCTTGGTCCCTCGAGAGCCGACGTCCTTGGAAGTTGATGCAATATATTGAGAAGTTTAAGAAACGGTTAAATAATCATATTACTAAAAATAATATCGTTCTCAAAACCAATACTGTGTCTGGCTCCCTCTATCTGCATCACCTAGTAGCGTTCAGCATTGCTCCGGTGAGTTGTTCGCTGGTTGGTTTGTTGTTGGAACTTTACGTCCTGGAAACATCGAAGGTCATATCAGGAAGGGTACCTACTTGTGAGAGTTTGCAATCAGGGTAACTTTATAGTGATGCCACACTAGGAAATGAAGCCACTGGCACCCTGGCCCAATATCCCACTCAGTCACATTATCCTCACACTGGGAAAGGCAGTGACAAGTATCAATTTAAAATGTATTATTTTGACTCGACAGGGAACCAAACTCCTGACCTTCCACACGCAAGGCCCTCGCTCTACCGAATAGGCCACCGCGTCCGGAGAGGTGATCGATGCTCCGGTTGGTCACTCGCTGTTTGCGGACGGCCCGGGTTTCGATTGCGCATGTGGCGAGCTGCTGGAGGCCTCCAGCTGTCATAGCTGACGGGCAGCGGGCCGCAGGAGGGGGATCACTGGAGGTACCGAGCTGTCATGGGGTGAGAGCAGGATACACAGGACCCTAGATACCCGACCGTGTGACCCGATTGGTACGCGTGTATGGGAATGTGGGGATTGAAGCAGTGTGCCATGGTGAGGATGGGTCTGGAGGGGGGGGGGGGGTAGAGTGTGGGGGCAGACCAGGTGGCATTGAATGCAGCATATACTTAATATCTCTGTGTGATGAATGCGAGTGTAAAGGCTCCAAAGGGCATTATTTGATACATATTATATTGCACCGATTAGGGTGTACATATATATATATATATATGATGCATATCGCACTATGTGAGTGCAAAGGCTCGGAAGGCCATTATTTGATATGTAGTATATTGCACCGATTATTGTGTACATATATATATATGATGCATACCGCATTATGCAAGTGTAAAGGCTCGGAAGGGCATTATTTGATATGTATTATGTTGCAACAATTATTCTGTACACATATATATGATGCATATCGTATTATGCGAATGTCAAGTCTCTGAATGGCATTATTTGATACATATTATATTGCACCGATTATTGTGTACATATATATATGATGCATAGTGCATTATGCAAGTATAAAGGCTCGGAAGGGCATTATTTGATATGTAGTATATTGCACCGATTATTGTGTACATATATATATGATGCATAGCGCATTATGCAATGGTAAAGGCTCGGGAGGTAATTATTTGATATATATATATTATATTGTGCCAATTATTGTGTATTAATAGTTATTAGTCATTTTATATATATACACATATAAATGTAAACATTATACATGTACATATTTACATATGAAGACATATGTGCATATCTGTACATATTTATACACATATACATTATGCATATTCATAAAACATTCGATGCAATTTCAAATATATATGTATATATAAAAAACTCTAGTTATAGAAATATATATATATATATGGATGTAATTAATTATATTTGGAGGTGGATATGTATATATATATATATATTTGTAGCGATGCATAGATTGCGAAAATATATGCTATATATTTCTATATAATTTGTATATATATATATATATATATATATATATATATATATATATATATATGGACTGGCATAGAAAACGAAAATGAATGCTTAAGCATGTTTTCTTTACTCCGCCGACGAACCATCGTTTGAAGTGATGAAAGTGTCAGACTGCTGTTACCCACACGATCTGCTACATAGTAAACATGCCTAGACGAGGGTATTGACCTGGCGTATACCATCGTCTATTCGGGGCTCCGCCATATAGGCCTACACTGTGCAGACTGAGGATGCCACAGCGCTTCAGAAGTCAGTGTCGATGCCATCAAAGCAGGCAATTTGTGTGCTGTTGACAGGGTTGCTGACAGTGTGACAGTGGAATATGCCAGTGGTGCGCCCTTGCAGAGCAGCGTGACATGGTGCTATGACTCCGTTGATGGTTTGACCGTCCATTGTGTGACAGTGGGAGATGTGAAAGTACAACGTCTGAACACTTTGACTTCTGGATACTGAATGGTTTATCCCGTCCAGGGCTTACTGAACCGCCGGCTAAACTTTCCATGAAGTCATATCATTTACATACTCCTTTGTCTCACTCACTGTCTAGAACATCATGCATCTCATTGGCATATATTACTCAAGTGTCCGGACGTCTATTACGCATATATCACAGTAGATGACACTGGTATGTGATTCACATTACCTAGTGTGACAGTCGGATGTCTCACTGGTGCCCGCTTGATAGTGTGTAATGTGACAGCTGTAGATGTCACAATTGGAAATAGTAGATAGGACTTCACCTAGTTTGTATATCTTTAAAAAAACGCACACAAATGCTATCTATCATTCTTCTCTGAAAATGATTTAGGGTTGAATCAAGACTGATGCATCTGTGCAGTTAAGCCGTGGGATGTTCCAGTCTCAGTGACGCTCGTCCGCTGTAGTGTCGACACGGACGAGAACATTCATATTCATTTGAGTTGCCTTTCTCTATGGAAGGGGATTGAAATATGTTCAACCTTATGCTTCAGTTATCAGAGAAAAGGGCCATAAAGAAAGAGTTCTCCAAGAAAGCTCAGAGAATACTTACCTTGAATGATAGGGAATATGATGCACTTTGCCTGATAACCAATGTAATGCCATCAGATCAATCCCATCAGACATCAGGGAATATTTTATTTGAGATCGAATCCAATGGCTAGTTACTGATCCAGGAGCTCACAGCATGTACCCACGTCTAACCTGTATACTTCTCAATGAAATACAGTTGATGTTTCTAAATTTGTTGTTGTTGTTAATACAAAGTGAATATTTGTTTGAATAGCACATGCTGAGATCAGTTGACTTGAAATTAATATTAATCTAGTTATAATTCTCAGATGTTTAATAATGAAGCAGATACTGCCTAAGGTACAGTCCCCCTTCTCTACTTCCATACATACAATACAACATTGTGTATATTATATATCTGGGTCACTCTCCTGAAAACTAGTAAGCATGGAAAGGGATTTTAAAACATCAATAAAAAAACGTCCTACTTATGTTTTTCCTTATACTTTTCATATTCATGTTCAGATTTAGGGTACAAAAGAAGGGAAATAAAATAAACCACATCCAACGTTGGTCTTTGTAGCTATGAAGTGTTTTTGTACAAAAAAAAACATTTTAGAGTCAGCCATTTGTAACATGACATATGGGACATGGTTGGATCCTTACTAACATCTTGTATTGCATTGATGTTCAGGCAGTTCCGCGTCTGTGTCAAGACTACCTATTCCAGCCTACAGTCACAGGAACTAGGAGTACCTCAAGGCAGCATACTGGCCGTGACCCTTTTTGGGGTCAAGGTCAATGGTATTGCTTCTGCGTAAAGCAGGGGGTCTCCTGTAGTCTTTTCGTGGACGACTTTGTTTTAAATTACAGCGGTGCTAACATGAATGTCATAGAGAGACAGCTACAACGAAGCATAAATAGGATCCATCGATGGTCAGTTCTGAATGGTTTCAAATTTTCCAAGACCAAAACTGTCTGCATGCCCTTCTGCCTGCTGCGTAGAATGCATGCGGAATCGGAGCTGACCCTGGATCCGGAGCTGACACTGCAGACAGTATGCATGATGACCTTTTTACTAAGGTAAAACAGGAAAACATTTTAGCCTTTTTGACGGCAGCTGGACTGTACCACCTCATATAGTTTACTAAATAGATTCTATCAATTATTAATAAAACTTTTCTTTTTCTATGGGACTTTGTTTCCCTTGACCACAAATATATGATTGTGAGCTTTTTAATTTAATGAGTGTCTATTGGCACATAATTGATTGTCTGCCTTTTACATGTAAAAGCGATGGTTTGAACAAAAAACAAACATTTCTCGCGCTGAGTATGGCCTATGCTGCCGACACGGCGTAAAGCAACCACCAATCAATCAATCAATGTATTGCATTGATATATCAAACAAAACTGTTGCCAAATCAAAAGGAAGTATTTATTAACAAGTATGCTTGCTTAAATTAAAAAAACGATTTATTTGATCTCTTTAGAAATAACATTACAATTTTCTGTCACTGATGTAACTAGTGGTGTCTGGATGCCACACACATATTTTACACAAATTATTCAGTGAATAAAGCATGGCTGGGAATTACTTTTTTAATCAATATAAGCACTACATATTTTTGTATATTATGCCATGATTATTATGCTTCTCAGAATGAAATTATTTAATTATGCTTAGATTTTTATTAAGCAGACTGTGTGGTGTCCTAGACATGTGTTATGGCTGAGCAACACATGTGTTACTGCCATATGATGTAGGTTAATCATGGACTACACCATTATTTTGTATCTCATCAATTTATATTTTACATCACTTTAAAGCGGAGATTTCCAGCTTTCATTTGCAACCAAGAAAATGTTTAAAATTCAAATATTAGATTTTAACTCTCCATGTGAGACTTCTGGCCAGCTTTCAGGAGAGTGAGCAATCCCACTCTCCCTGTGTGCGATATGACAGCCACTTAAGATACATCAATACATTACGGAGCATAGACGATCATATTATGAGCCATATCCTCCTCCACTTGGGGAATGAAATGAGAAAACATTGAGATAGGTTCAAGCCTTAGGGCAGTCCCTGGTTTATTCCCCCAAGGTCAGAATAGAAATGTGACATGTCACTGCTCAGCAAGGTATCACTTAGGCTCACTCCAAGCAAATACTCTATAATACTAAGACTGCTCACTCAGCCTGTACAGTGTAATCAAAATGTTCAAACCCACCACTCGATGCGCTGGCTGTTCTCTTGGTTAAACAGATGCTATATTATATGTATAAATGTATATATGATGAATGGGAAAGATGTGTGATGATGGTGATGATGATGATGATGATGCTCATGATGATGTGTGCTTGTTCATAGTAATTTAATAATTGTATTCATAATTACCTATCTCATGTATAATATAATTGTATATGTTTACATGTGAAACACCAACCAGCAGCTGAGTTGATCAAACCCACCACAAGGTGGTACTCCAAAATTTACATTACCATGGGAGAGATAGGGAGTGAGCTGTCTTAGTAGTATATGGTCTTTGCTCCAGGGTGGCCGCTAGCGAAAGGCGAAACAGTCCTCCCTAGGGAATGTTACCACTAGCATGCTGCCTACTTCTAAGCAAATATGGGTCCACATAGTCAGAACTGCCACCGTGTGGTACTGGGGGTCATTACGGACCACTACATATTACTCTCAATAAATCACACTACAATGTTTTCTTCCAAATTTCTTCTTCGATCTCTTGATTGGTCTGCATACAATATGTCGCATATGGACATATGAGAAATCATGAATTACTGTTTCCTAATAAATGCTACAATGGCGTAGGTAAGGAGATCATTCTGCATTTACAATAAATGGGTATATTAGTTGGCAGCGGATGGAACATACGCATGCATCCCGTTATCTTATCTACTATCCAAAGACTGGGCTAACAACGATCTGGTGGGGATAGAACATTGGGTGGGTATCCAATTCGGATGCATGTCTTGATATTTGCAATATTGTTCTCATCTTAGGCTCACTCTTAGTATTTCACTCGGGATATAGCCATACGCTACATTTTCTGATATTTTATCACGTTTTTATTTAGTTTTTTTGTTGGTACATTAGTTGTTTAAGCAGGGGAAATTTCAGTCGCAGATGACTGGTCTTCCTCATTCCAATGCTCCTTGCCCTATCCTAGTAATGCCGAGCGTCTGGCTAGGGAGCAACAAGTACCAATTTTTAAGTCTGTTGTTCCTCACTTCGAATCGTCATATATCCTTAATACATTGCATCTTGACGGATATGGATGAGCAATAGGGGTACATATGCACGAGTTGCTCATCGAGCAGCTGCCGGAGCACTTCGCATTATTAAAATAGGGAAATTAAAAGGAATTGCTGGACTTCATGGATTTAATATTCTATATTTTAGTTGATTAATAACCCCATCTTCGGTATAAGATTGCACTGCCAGTCCTGGCTAAATTCAAGAGATATGAACTGTTGCAATATGGATTATCCTGTCAGATGGAAGTGAATTGATCGATGTTTATTGATAGCACTACCTGAAATGTAGCAGAGGAATATATATATATATTATATATTGAACCTTAGCTCAGTAATGGTAGTCCGGTTTTCCAGCATGTCAATTCAGACAATACAAAATGTGAATCTAGCCAGCCAGAATCAGGTCGCTGGCCGTAATAGCATAGGTGGTAAAACAGATTGCACCAAGACACGTGGCTACCTACATCAACATTTCATATTTCCTTTAATTTAGATATTTTGCTATCAATTGTACCCATTCAATCTACCTGAAACCGCAAAACAGACGGAGGTCGGGAAACAATCATAGTCGGGACTCTGTGTGTGTGGCTTCAAAATGAGATTATTGCAGTGGGGTGATAAGGATATATATGTATTGTAAGGATACCTAGGCGACTTGTAAGTTGTAGGTGCGTAACCACATCTGGTCCCAGCTCCAGTATTTCAGTAGATTCACTAGGATACAGGTTATGTGTTCTCTGTGGCAGAATGGTTAGAGTGTCAACCCTTTTTCTAGGCCGGATTTCTAATCTGAAGGTTGGTGGTTTGATTCCCTGTGCTCCGACATCTGCTAATTAGGATTTCCACCACTGTGTATAAATTGTCAACAAATTGTCTAATGATGAAAATAAGTCTATTCAGACTTACCCATGTTAGGCAGTATACATCTTCAAGAAAAGAAAAAGTCCCCCTGTTTATTCAATGACTATAAACAAACTGCTTCATGATGTTCTGTATAGCTGAGTAGGATAAGCTTAGAGGAAATCCCGAGAATGGGACCCAGGCAAAATGTGTTAAGTTTGCGGGTGAGTTCTGAGGTAGTGCCTGGAGTAATACCCCATTCGTAACGCGCACACGGCTAGAACCAATGCACCCCCTCCCCGACCCATCCCCCACCCCCACCACCACACTTCACACATACATTCATACATGCACACTGCCGGACTGCGGGTACTTCCTATCAATTTATTAATATACCCCATTCACTTCTCGGACACCCATTCAGCGACGAATCCATCATGGCGGACCGTCTCCCAGCAGAACCTTCCACCGCTCGCTTACTCGCCTTGGTCCAGCCACTACCCCACACACACCACTTCCACCCGCCCGCCTTCTCCTACCAGCCGGCTCTGCCCAACCCCCACCCCCCACTCCCCTATCCCACCTTGTCCTCCCTCCCACCGTCCCCCTCCCCCACATTGTCATCCCTCCTCCCGCCCCTTCCACCATCGTGTCCTCCCTCTCCCCCGGCCCCTTTCCTCACATTGTCTTCCCTCACCCCCCCCCCCCCCCTGCTCCCTATCCCCGCCCACCAGCAGTGTAGGGGCTAGCGCGTGAAGATGTTCCCCGCCCCTCTCCTCCAGGGCGCCCATCAGACATTCCTCCAGGTCCTTGCAAGCCGATCCCCAGATTCCCCCGTACCTGACATGTGTGCCGCTAATAAGGGCAGCACTCACTACCAACTCGCCGTCGACCATCGCCGCAGCTAAGACGGTGGAGGAGGAGCGAGCGGAAGGGGAGGAGGGACATTGGCTAGGAAATAGTGTTTATACTGAAACACAACAGTTGACTATGCAATGCAGATTAAATTACCGGCTATGAAATAGTGTTTCTACTGAAACACAACACTTGCCTATGCAATGGAGATTACATTACCTGATTCATATAATCGGGCACTGAGCAACGCTAGATTCTACTAGATATGTATTAGTCGAACTTGCTTAAAAGTGTCAGTATATATTTAGTACCATCAGTGACCTTCGCATGTGACCTAATTATTCATACCAGGTAGCCGCTAAACCCAGTTTTGCCCTGAGTGTCCCGCAAGAGTACTTGCCAGCGTGAATACCTCTCATCATGCCGATAACATTGTCCGAATATTAAGGCTGCGACCCATTCACCCCAATTTCTTTCTCGATGTCGTTTATTCCCATTCGTAGGTACAATGGGTCATGATCACACGTAGGAAACTGCGGTAAAATGTCCCCAACCAGAAAACACCATGCATCCCCAGTCTACTCCCTACCCCTACCACACATCCGTGCATCATTCCTGTACACTGACCTCCTCCTAGGGGGCGCCTCAGGAATCTGCTCACCCAATTTCCAACATGTACTATTTATAAGAATATTCAATGCATAGTAACCAAATATTTACATTCTAGACATTAAAGTTGCATAGACCGATGGCTTTGAATTTCTGTATTTTTTCTGAGATAAATATATTAGATCGATCACTAGTATCTACTTTACATTAGTTCAAAGTTACTTTTATGTTAAATGGTAAACTTTTGAGATATTTTGAGGGCAACCATGGACAATTAGTTTTGGCAAGCTTGCCAAAAGTCTGACACCATAGACTTCTGCAGTAACAGGTTCTGATAAATTGACTCAGTATTGCCTTATATGCAGAAACAAATGCTGAATAAGTGCATCAGTATCTAAGTTAGATATGTAAAATCAAATCTAGATAATTGGATTGGTTTTGAAAATTTGATATTGTCCTTGCACTATACCTCATGAGGTATAGTGCAAGGACTATAATGTGTTGCACTTAGATGAACTAATACTAGCCATCGGATTATTTTTGTGTATATGTTGGGCAGATTAAACTCTAACTTGGAGCCTTTAGTCACATATCCGGTGATATAATCCAGGGACTTGATATATAGACATACAAAAGATATAACGGATTCAGATTTACTATTAGTCTAAGTAGCCTTGTGAAGTTTTCGTTGAGGAACTGCATTACAACCAACAAGGTCACTATACCCTTCTCAACAATGACCCACTTTTCTAAGCTTGTCTCAGTTACCTTTCAAAGGGCATGTCTATCCGTAGCTGTAAATTATCCCTGGTCTATGTCACCATACGAGCTGATGAGGCCCATACTGGTGCGAATACTCCTAATAGTGACCACAGGCCATCAGCCTTGAATAAACCCTATGCCACTAGCAGAGAAGAGTTTTTAAAAAAAAGTGTTTAATGACTGGTCATAGGCAACTATGATAGCTGTGAACAGGTTATGTCTGTCCTAATACCCGCCAATTTAACTGGTTCACTATACAGATCAAATCCACATTCCTCCCCAGTCCCTCTCACCGTGGCTTTGATTGTTGAATGTGTTAAAGGTGCATAGTCCGATGGTTTTGAGGTTCTGTCATTTCCTGAGATATATATATATATATTTTGATCGTTATGATCTACCTTACTTTAGTTTGACGTAACCTTTATTTTAAATGGCTAACTTTTGAGATATTGTGGCAAGACATGTTTAATAAGTGCACCAGTGTCAGACGTAGATGTACAATCGAATATAGATTATTGTTTTGGTTTTGAAAATGTGATATTTTCAATGGACTATGCAAGTGTAATATTACCACGAATATAGCCTTGCTGCCGGGTAGTTCCAGGAGTACTCCCTGACCAGGGACATAACCGATTCTTGCTTGCACTACGACATAGTTTATGCCCACAACCTGGCGCATACCGCCTGCATACGTATGTATACGCACAGGCTGAGGACTTCCGGTCGGCATTCATGCATGAATCCGTCACCAGTCGGTGCTGGTGAATGGGAGGCCGCATAAGAAGTGGTCGGGAATTGGGGGTGGATAATGGGAGGGGCTGAAGGGATAGGAGTGGGGGTGTGATGAAGGAGGGTGGATAGGGCTGGTGGTGGGGTGAGGTGTGAGGGATTGTCATCTATTGGCAGCTGATATCTGGAAGGGGTGGGAAGATGTGAGATAGTGGGTTGGGTGTTGGTGTTTTACGCCATGGCAACATCTAAACTCATATCAGGACGAGGAGAGCGGTCGGGTGGAAGCGGAGGAAGGTGTGGGAGATAAGGGGTGAATGAGACTGAGAGAGCGTGTCGTAGCTTCATAAATGAAACGTGTAGATGTGAGTGGGTGTGGTGTGGGTCAAATGTGTGGGTGAGTGACCGGGGAGAGGGAAGGAGGCAAACACCCCATGGTGTAGGACACGTGCATTGGTGTGAGTGACTGGAAGGTGGGAGGTGGGACCGGTAGGTTTGCGTATTACAAGACCGTCCCCATGGGTGCCTTAGTGGACCGATTTGTATTCAGACTGGTTGGCGGTCTCCACCTCGGAAGACGTCGGGGACGGGCCGGAGGAAGGACACCCTCCCGCCCTCCCGCCCTCCCACCCCCAGGCGGGCGGCAGGTGGGGCCCCTGAGCCCGGCACGCGGCACCTGTCGGCCCCGGGGCGCCGCGGGCGCGTCCGGTAGGCGTGTTTATCGGCGTGGTAACAGGGCGGGCGGCGCGGCCCGCCGTCTTTACTGCTTCATAACCGCCGTGCGAGATCTACTGCATATATACGCCCCTCCTCCCCCCTCCCCTCGCTTCTCCTCCTCCACCGTCGAGCCCTAACTCAGCCTAGACTCTAGCTACCCACGGGCCCAAAGCCAACCCACCAACGAACCTATGGCCTGGGCACTCCCTCGCCCCATCACTCCGGCGCTCCTCCACCCCAACCCGACCCATACCCAACCGCAACCCCGCTCCGGTCGCGACTATATAACTCCGTCCCAGTCCCCCCTATATGCCGCCCTAACTCCGCCACAGTCCCGTCTATATCCCACCCTAACCCCGGTCAAATACCGCCGGTATCGGCTTCAACCTCGCTCCAAAGCTGTCTCCACCCCAACCCAAACCGTGTCTAATCCCCGCCCCAACCACACCCAACTCCCAGCCCTAACCTAGCTGAACTAGGTGGCTGACGGGGTGGCTGAGAGAATTGAGCGTCCGTCTCCCACTTTGCTAGATCATTGGATTCGAATTGATACTTGTTGCTTCCTACTCCGGCGCTCAGCATTAATAAAATAGGCCAAGTACTGTTTAGCTCAGTGTCAGGAAAAATGTGACTGATTTGGATTATTAGGTCATGGTGCTGGCAGCCTGATCTCCCAGTGGGACAGCACCAACAAGTCACCATAAGTGTGCACTGTCACACGTCGGTACACATCCTGATATGACCTTCGATGTCGTCAGGAGGTAAAACTCCAATAACCAACTAACCAACCTTGCTTTTACTCCCGCAACTTCCTGCTCTTCTCACACACCCTCCTCCCCCCTCCCCATATCTACCAGCCAACTCCAGGCCCGACACTCCTCACCCCAGTGGCCACCCATGGAGGAAGCAACCAGTCCAGTCTCTGCACCCCGCCCTTACCGGTATCTGTCATCGGGTACAAAAACAGCGGGTGACTCCTCGAAAGTTCCTCCCGCCCGCTTGGTGGCAGCACCCTCTGCCGACTGGGTCCCGGCCAGTAGTTGCCTGGTCCCTTGAAGCTGCATAGTCCGATGAAGCATCACATTTTCAAAATCTAAGCAAGTATCTAGATTTGATTCAACATATCTAACTTAGATACTTAGGGTCCTGCGCCGTGGAAAGCAGTTTGCCTCAGGATGGTAAATGGGTATCTATTAAAACTCACTGTGTAATAGCCAACGACATACCAATCATACTGTCACCTTCTCTCGTCATGACCCTCTTTGCAGAAATCATAATAACCCAACTCAACGACTCAACATCACTGCATTATGTAGTGTACGTTATGTGTATTTGCTGAATGCAAATTATCATTTACAACGTAATACTGATGCTTATTTCAGACTTATTTGTTTGTTCACTGAGTAAGCAGCAACAATATCAAGCAGGGTCGATTAGTCTTTCCAATCCTACCATTCCTTAGCCAATCCTGGTTATACATTCTACCAGGCTAAATAGCAGCATGCATACATTTTGGATCATTACTTTGCCTTCGGTCGGGTTCAATTTGACTCAACTCATATGCAAACCACGAAGCGGGCGCTTATAAAATTTATCATCCAGTTTTCCTACCTCTCATGCCTTTCTTAAATTTTCCAAAATCACCATAGACCTATATATATAATATTGCTAGAATCAGACTTTTAATATATACTGATCATGGTGATAGCAACTCCAAAAAGCTGTGCAGCGAGGGTGGGAGGTAATTACCATAAAACATATAGTGTGCCAACATGGTGGTGATTTACACTAGGGGCGCAGTCGGTGCTAAGCCCTGAAGTTCTAAACTGATAGCGGGCCCATCCTCTATCGAAAACTGTCAGCGTTCTTCTTGGAAAATTACACCTATATAGTATCTGAGTTAGCTGCAATGTCGTCATGGACCATTGCTGAATGGTGAGTCTAAGCTAGGTTTATATAAGGGAAACTCATCTGGTACCGTTTTAAATTCATCAGCAGAACGCATAGACTGCCATGTATAAGTTATATGCGAGGCATGTGCAATGATGTGAATATCAATGCTGAAAGGTTCTTGGGTGTCTTCTCTTCATTAAGGGTACATATGAAACTGTGACTACCCTATGTTGTTTATCTGTAATGACATTATCCTGCCAGAGACTAGTCTCACTATATATATATATATATATATATACATATATATATATATATATATATATATATATATCTAGTGGTATTTGGTACATGAGATGTATCTGGATATCGGTGAGCATTCGTTATTTATATCCACATAACACATTATATGGTACGTATAGTAAGCATCCAGTAAAGACTCCAGATCTGATGCATTGAGAGGCAGCCAAAGCCACGGATCCCACCATCCAAGACTAGTAACATAAATTACAAATAGAAGATATGATAGGACATTTTGAAATGACCGAGTGGTCCATATGGTGCTTGCAGAATAAATCGATGAGCTTATTCCAATTTTCTCTTAGCGTAGTTGTAGAAATACATTTATTTGGAAGGACCCACACGTAGAATGTCAGCGGATTGCACATGATCCAAGAGAAATGTACACAAGGGATTTGTCGGCTGAGTTGAGGCCATGGTTTTGTTTAAATCCATTATCTTCCTGCTGGTTGCTCATGTCACTGCTATGTCTGGGCTATATTAGATTCCCTGTAGGGCGCGGATTTCGTGCAGGCTACCTATAACTTGCGGGACGATAGAGCAATGACGAGAAACTATAGGACACGCGATGAACGCTGTGCAAAGGGCAGGGTATGTTTGCATTGATATCTGATCAAGGTGACAGAGGAGTGATCAGTCTTGTATTGAAGAGCAGGTATATCAGATATAGCAGTGACAGCTTGTGACCGATACTATCTAAGGCTGTGTATCCATAGGCTGTTCCCTTGTGGTGCATTTCCTTGGTCCTTGTTCGCTTATGACCTTGTGCCACGCCACACAGACAATGACCATGTTCATTCTCTATGTTCCCAGTCAGTTTATCACATGCCCCGTGCACAAGGCCATAAGGTCCCTGTGTCCAACATATGGACACCGCCACTAAGCAAAACACAAGTCTATGCATACACAGCCTAACAGGGGCAGCGACTGCTATAGAAACAATAGCAATGACACCACTGACAACACTGAGCATACGTACGCTACTGCCATGAATATCAGCCAGTGGATGCTAGATATTAGCTGATATTCCTCACGTTCATACAATATTGGCCCTAGTTGTATTCTATTTGTATTGCCATATTACATCCATGAGTCCTAATGGTGTGATACTCTGATGCGCGAAAAGGAAGAGAGGAGGCGGGGGTGGAAATAAAGCGTGTTTATTTTCGCCTCAGACAGAGCATACAGACAGAGTAATAAGAGGACAGGTAGAGGTAAATAGTGAATAATCTGATAAAAATAAGGAATCTCATGAGGAGCGGAGTAAATAGAAACAGAGATCAAGTGTCAGTGGAGTGAGGGGGTGCCGAGGAGCCCTCCACCGCTGGAAGAGAAGGTAGGAGGACTGTAGGGTGGGTGGGTGGTGAAAAAGGAGGGAGCTGGGAGACGGCAGGAGGGCGAGTGCCTGAGGGAGGCCGGGGGGCGACCTTATAAGGGGAGGAGGGAGGGGCGACAGCAGGTGAGTGTGAAAGCTGCCGGCCCGGGGGAGGGCGAGAGGTGGCGAGCAGCGGCGTCGGGTGAGGCATGAGCGCTGCGCGACGCGGAGGGCAGGGAAGGGGGCTGCGTGCCGCGCCGTCTGCCGAG
Organism: Branchipolynoe longqiensis; assembly: GCA_030323885.1. Taxonomy (NCBI): domain Eukaryota; kingdom Metazoa; phylum Annelida; class Polychaeta; order Phyllodocida; family Polynoidae; genus Branchipolynoe; species Branchipolynoe longqiensis. Next base: position 70,523,043 of record CM059191.1, read on the forward strand.
GTGAGAATGCAGCGCAACAGCGCGGGGCGGGGGGAGGGTCTCTTCCTCTCCTCGCATCAAACGTAATGCTTCGCATTACGACCAACCCATAAAATTCTCCTCGATGTCCAAGTGGCTAATTACTCAGTACTTGCCACGGTCAATGATTTGTACACCGTAACCTCTTAGTATTACAACGGCGCCTGCTATGCATCATACCAAGGTTATACATCTCAATGCGACCCCGTGATTTGCACTGATCGCTGAGCCAACCCTGGAAGCCACCCAACCTAACTGTTTGCCAGACACTACCAAGTGCGAACCCATCTTGTGACCACTTCCTTTTTTAATGTGAAATTGCATAGTCCCATGGCTTTAAGTCATGTCTAACTTAGATTTGTAGAATTAAACATACATAATTGTTTTGGCTTTGAGAATTAGATGCTTCATCAGACTATGCAGCTTTAATTGCAATGCTCTAATGGGGAATGCGAATGAAAATCCCGGCCATGAGCACACATATATATATGATGAGTTCAGGCGCAAGACCAATAAACAGCAATCCAAATATTGTGATACATATGGGAGTTAAACATTTAAAAAGTTATTTTGTTATATCCATGTTTTTGTTGGTGTGTTGGTCCATAGCCATTTGATGACAAAAAAAGTGGAATAAGTGAGAATGAAAATTATAGTCATGTAAAAGTCTAGTATTTTAATTAACTTTTTGGATTGGCGTTTATAAGGTTTTGCGCCTGAACTCTTCATTTATATATATAAATATATATATATAAATGATAAAATCTCGTAGGGAATCGCGATTTGGTGGGCTATTGGGACCGGAAGTGACAGCGGCGGCAATAGGCCAGGAGCAAATCGCATATGTAAGGTGTGGAATAATAATAAATAAATAAATGCGCAATAAAAAATAAGGCAGCGCCGCCAATTTATATATATATAATTCTTATATCTCACATATAAATATATATATATAAATATATATAAATATATATAAATATATATAAATATATATAAATATATATAAATATATATAAATATATATAAATATATATACATATATATAAATATATATAAATATATATAAATATATATAAATATATATAAATTTATATAAATATATATACATATATATAAATATATATAAATATATATAAATATATATAAATATATATAAATATATATAAATATATATAAATATATATATATACATATTGTTGTTGATGACAGACTTGTTCAATTCGCTTGTTTGAATTTTGCCTCGTGGAAAGTGTCAGTGAATTGCTTGTCAAACTGCTGATGCCGCCAATCAGGTATTCCTGGCGCAATGAGCCACCTCCCAAACATCCATCACTCAAACAGCAGCTACTAACGTGAGGTACATTCCGGCGCGCGCAGGTCTTGCAGCGTAAGGGTGCCGCTTACTTGCACAATCCATGTAGCCTGAAGAACATGGGCAATCCCAAAGTCCCCATTCTGTTTTCTTTAAAGTTGCATAGTTCGATGGTTTTGAGTTTCTGTCATTTCAAGGAGATAAATATATCAAATTGATCGTTATAATCTCTCCTCCCTTAGTTTGAAGTACATTTTATTTTTAATTCCCAAGTCTTGCGATATTTAAAGTGCCACTGTCTAAAATTAGTTTTGGCAAGCACACCAAATCTCTGACACTATAGACTTCAGCGATACCATGTTCTATTGAAGTAGCTTCGGTATTCCCTTCTATTTTACAACACATGCTTAGTAAAGGGGCTGTCACATTAGGGTTTTTTGCGGGAGCGTATGGCGGCGTAAGCGCGTTACGTCATATACGTCGGCATACGCCGTATACGCTACTCATACGCTACACATACGCTACTCATACGCTACTCATACGCTGCCAGATGCCGCCAGATGCCGGCGTATGTGAAGCGTATGAGGCATACGCCGCCATACGCTTTCATAAATCCGTCCATCCAAATTTTGTTGTGCATGCTAAAAAAAAACCGACCTATGAGGGCGTATGGCCCATACTGTCAAAAAATGTCACAGCACGCTCCCATACGCTCCCATACGCTCCTCATACGCTCCTCGTACGCTCCTCGTAGGTTCCACATACGCTCAAAACCACCCGAAAGGTCACCAAATGTCATCATAGGCCGGCACGCGCAGGACCTACGTAGGTTTTCAATACGCTCCCGCCATACGCCGTAATGTGACAGGGCCTTGAGCTGCAGTGGTATCTAAGCTAGATATGTAGAATATATTCTTGATGAATTTGTTGGTTTCGGAAATGTGGTGCTTCTTTGAATAATAGGTACACAAAATATAGTCGCCCCATGGATAATATATATATGATGTATAAGCAAGCATGCAAGTATAAATGCGTGGAATGGAATTTCTATTATTATTCATTATTACATGCTATCCAGCCCAAAACGTTGTGTCTGGCCCCTCCACCCATACAGCCGGTGGCGCCGCCACCGGATCTAATCCAAACCTGGTTCGCACACCTCTGTTACTCGGGCCCGGAGTGTTGTGTCTATGGGCCAGGGCATCGCATTCCCTCTACCGGAGAATATATCCATCTCAACCCCAACCCACTCTATTGTCCTATCTCTTATGTGTACTCCAGTCGGCCTTCATATGGATTATATGTGTTCTGTTCTTGGTGAAAGTAATAATGGCTCATTGGGGAAGTGTCGGACAGTTCATCTCCCTCCTACCTATTCACCCCCGCGCCCCACCCCCGCTCACCCTCCCACACACATGATGTGAGCTGACCACGTGACTTCCTCCCAGCTTTTCTATAGACAAACATGTTTGGTTTCCAGCATGCCTCACATATATATCATATATGTATATCACCCGCCTGAGAAAATTAGAAGTCTCGCTCTTTGATGGATCGGAAAGGAATTCTTGTGGAACAGTGATCTTGATAGGAGGGTGCAATAGCTTCAATATGGGCATCTGTACAGCGGTCATCTTGAAATGGAAAAGTATGTAGGTGGACAATTTAAATGTTATCTGCATAGCACGTGATGTATTGAATAAATATAATTTATGTGTAGGAAAAACAAACATGAAGCTTGCCGAAAACAATACACTCTTTCCAAGTGGCTTGTTACAGGAGTGCTTGATAACACCATAACCAACAATGTCACCTGCTTCATTCTGGTTTAACGCCTAACTAGGTCCTTGTCAAGCGACGTGAATATCCATGGCAGTCTCTAATATCCGTTTGAAACGGATCATGTTTGTTTGTTTGTTGTTGTTTTATGTCCTTAAGGTCATATTCGAATGTTGAACAGGTCATATGCAGGATTCTCAAGAAGACAGTAATTTGATGTAACCTGCCAAGGGTTTCTGAAGTACTATTTGGAATAATTTACCGAGTCGCTCACTATGAGCTAGTTAATCGAGTAGAAAGGAACTGTGCTCGAGCTTTCATTAGAAGCCACGTCTTGAAACCAAGCTGAACAAACTGAGTGAATGTCAACTAAATAAAAGATTCACATAAAAGGGAAATGCGACAGACAGAAGATTATCCCCCACAATTTACTTTTCGCTGGATTGCCTTGTCATGTTCGGTTTCATGTTTGCGGATGCCAGTGAAATCAATAGGTTCTGTGATCTAGCTTCTTTGTTTATTTAAGTTGGTGTTCTACTTCAGTGTATTCACTGTCCTCTGTTGCAAATCACATCCGATAGGGTAGTGGCCAACATTTCGGAAAAAGTGAATTGGGCAAAGGTTCATATTCCTTAAGTGTTTGGGATCCATTTTGATTCAACTCTCATCTGTCATCTGTGTATAATTTGTTTATGAGTAAGGGATCACCATTTATGGTCCAATTTTGTAATACTAATAAGTTCTTAGACATACATTTCTACTATCAATAATAGGACTTAAGACATAATACAGGATACATGTGACTGGATTAATGGTATTAAAGGTAAGGTCTGGACTTCAGCACAAATCTCCAATATGGACCATCAGGCATATATAACTTAATTGCTTAACATTGAATTGTCCCAAAGGATCCTTAATTGAAATCCCACAATAGAAACAACTTAGGGACATATGCGCACACTATTATGGAATAAAACAATTTAAGATAATGTGGGTCTATGGATATAGGGGGGGGGGGGGTCTACACCTCAGTGTTGTTGGGGACATCGAATAACCAGAGTTGTGACATTCATGTTGCTTCTCTTATCATGTCTGATATGTGTACTTTGCAGTGTGTTGATTGCAGCATATTTTGCGCGAGTTTTGGCAAGACTGGTTCCTCTGATTGGAGTTGGTGAAGTATGTATTGTATGGTCTTACTTGAATACAGAAGATAACTTCTGCTTACATTCTAAATACTATGTAAATATTCAGATTGATCTGACTAATATTGATCTAGTTATATGACACTACTGTACCATATTGTTATGGAACTTTTGGGTTTCAGAATTTCATTGTGTTACATGGTGCAGATTGTCTATTCAACAGGTATTGTACACCTTATTCTATATACCTTTTCTGTAAATAACACTGAATTGAAAAATGGCTGGAAGACCAGTGTTTCGGTACTGACAAAAGACTTATTCAGCAGAATAAACATATTTACCAACAACAAAAAGTAAGAGTCAACACACTAAATGACAGGAGCAAAGCACATCTCAAAATAGCAGCATTCAGGGAGACAAGGAAGCCTCGGAGGGTGCAGGTAACAACAAAGGTAACAAGAGATAATGATGGCCCCAGACTGATAAGAAATAGAGCCAAAAGCAGATCATATGAGAGGAGTACCAAGTACATGAAGTCAAGGGAATGGAATACACTGGGAGTAGATGAAAGAAGTACAGGGACAATAGAAACATATAAAGCTAAATGCACTGCTATACTAATGACAACAACACATAAAATGAATTAAAAAAGAAAAAGAAAGATAGATAAATAAATAGATAGAAAATACACTGATAATTCAAGCAAAGTTTCACATACAAAAGGTCAACTTTAAACTTAAAATCAAACCTAATGACCACTAACACAGCAAGGTGAAGACATTCAGAGAAATTAGCTATTGGTACCCAAACAATTATCCGATTGTAGAACGAAAAAACTCACATAGGTTTGGGGGATGTGGGAGAATGCCTACAAACAGAGAAAAAATGCATGCAGTAGTTAGCTACACAACAACTGAAAGTGATAACAAGAAGGGGAGTCACAAGACTATTACTGCCTAGCGGTGAAAACAAGTCATTAGACTTAACCGTTATGGGCAGCATAAATACCCGCATCACAAAGAAAAAGGGAACTTTGCGCCATGAGTGGAGTTCGAACCCACGTTTATGTGACTCTGAGGCTGCCGTCCTATCCACTGGGCTAGCTATGCTCCCTCGTGCAAAGCACCTAACCACACTTACTTATGTGTGTGTCATTTCACCCTGGGCATGTGAGTGTACCTCACTCTGCTTGTCCCCCTCCAATTGCAAGTATCACTCTTAAAAGCATATATATCCAAATCATGCAATTGGGGTACATACCATCTGGAAGGCTCAACACTATTCAATATGCAGCATTTACATTATCCTGGTAACAGCACCAAATCGTGAGGGTTGTTTTGACAAGTTAATGAAACACGGCATGTAGAAGAACAGCACTGGAACTCACACTACTTCTATTCCAAAGCTAGCATTGTAACCTTTAAACTATCTAGGGTACCTAATGCAATCAGGTTTCGTACGTCTATCTGTACTTGTGGTATTTCACCTGCAAAGGTCACTGCACCTCCTCTGTACAGTATAACCCCGTTAAACCAATTTTGAAGGGACCCTAGAAATTTGTTTGGATTAACTGATCATTGGTTTAACCGAGCTTGGGCTTTGACTATGACTTGGCCTTGGCAAAAACGATGGTGCATTATGAATGTAATATACAATGTATGTGGAAACTTTGTTTATTGTTTATACAGTATAACCCCTTTAAACCAAGGTCGGTTAAACCAAACGATCGGTTAATCCAAACGTTTTCTGGTGGCCTGGCAAAATACTACGCTTATCATATAAAAAAGTCACAGATGAGCGTATAACCACATGAAAGTTTGGTTTAGACATACCGGAAGTGGCCTGGGCCTGACAATTTTGTTTGGATTAAGTAATACTTTGGATTAACTAAATTTGTTGTAACCAACTTTTTTATATGATAAATGGTAGTATTTTGCCTGGCCGCCGAAAAAAGTTTGGATTAACCGATCGTTTGGTTTAAACAAGCTTGGTTTAATGGGGTTGTACTGTATAAGTATTGATTCATTGGCGTTTGCCAGGCAATGGCCAATACTGGCTTCAACTGATAGGTGAATAGCCTGGTGTATTTTATTTCTGCTTAGCAGTGATGGTGATAGTAGTTCCTCCTATTTGGGGTAGACATACTAGTAGCTGCATTTCTTCTTGACATTTGGAAGCTTTTCTCCCAGGCTGCAAGATATGTACACACTCTGTTGAAAATGCATAGTGCCTTAAAGTCGCCCAGTATAGGTCATTGGGGCAACGGTTGTACTCCGAGTTTTTCTAGTGTGTGTCTCAGGTGGTGTAGAATTAGTTTATTATCTGATTGTATCAATATATATATATATATATATATATATATATATATATTCTCCACCACCCCTTGGCCTCTGATGGCAATGGACGAATCTAATTCTTTACCTACTTACTTTGACCCAATTTCCGTGTTATGGAGCTCATTAGCCGAGTGACCTCTAAATAAGTAACAACCTGCACTGATACGATTTTAGACATTGATTGGAATTAAAACCCAAGCAAACAAACAAACTGAATCATCACATTTTCAACAAAAGATGCTGACCGAGATTTGATTTTATATATCTAATGTAGATACTACTGATACTTATACATATATCAGGAATGAAAGTGGTCTCTGGGAAAAAAAAGCGGAAATGCTGATATTATCCCATTGGCTTAGCATTGTCAGGGACTCGCTGAAAATTCCCGGAAGTCAGATTTCATACGTATTGGTATACGCTGATAGTGCTGTGCCATTTGAAGCATCTATTGGTAGTATATGATGCTAGTGCTGTGGTATTTGCACCACATATCCGTATACGCTGATAGTACTGCTGCGTTAGAAGCACATATTAGTAGTATACGCTGCTAGTGCTGCAGCGTTTGCACCACATATCGGTATACGCTGACCATGCTGTGGCATTTGAAGGCATCAGTAGTATACGCTGCTAGTGCTGCGCCGTTTGTACCACATATTAGTATACGCTGATGGTGCTACAGCGTGAAATAACATATTAGTTGGTTGGTTGTTGGAGTTTTACGTCCTGGCAACATCTAAGGTCATATCAGGATGGCCACAACGTATTAGTATACACTTATAGCTACAGGAAAAATCCTGGAAATCCGCGAAATCGTGGAGATCTTTCATCCCTGATATATCACAGATGCCTTACCATATCCTAGTTCTACTAGTCATCAGACCCATATTTTGTGTAATCATATTTATTAGCAAATATATTTGCCATGATGAACTCCAGAAAATAACATTGGGAAAATGGTCTGAATCAAGTACTTCCTAATACAACACCATACCACTCGGTTCTGTAGTTTACTGGGTATCATATTTCTTTTGGAATTTGTAGGTTTGAAGTTCAAATCCCCTTGGTGCTTTCCTTTGTTATTGCTTATTCTGTCATGGTTCTCCCTTCTATATGTTTTTCTGAAGAAAATTATGCAATCCAGCAATCCAGCAATCCAGCAAATAATGCTGTCCAATTGTAGAACTAATTATTTGCATTTGATTAAATATATGTTTTGTATGTACTATTCTAATACATTGAACGACCTTCTACTCTCCCTCATCTCTACTCTCTACCATCCACTTAGGCAGTCGGGCAGTAAGTAATATGTGTACTAGTGTCAGTTCTACACTAATGACACCACCACTGACACCACCACAGGGCACTAGTATGGATTGTGCAAGTGTCACACTGTTGGTAACTTAGCTGGGCGGTGATATATAGAATGTCGATAGAATACTACTGGCACCAGCACAAACCAGTGTTGGGTGTAGTATCGGTATCATATTGCTGGTCACAGAACATGCACATAGTGTCAATGGTGAACCACTGGTTACGCGGCAGGGCAGTGTTAGAACATCGCTGATACCAGCTCAAATATGTAGAATAGGTGGCACACAGGTGGTCACAGAGGGATATGCATAATGTCAGCGATACACCAATGGTTACATAGCCAGGCAGTAATATAAGGTATCAATAGAATATTGCTTGTACCAGCACACACCAGGTTTAGGTGTAGTGTCACGGCCACATGGCTGGTCACAGAGGTCAATGGTACATACACCATTGATTATTCGCCGGGAAGTGGCATTCAGTGCATCAATACAATCCTACTGGTACCAGAACAAATCAGTGTTGCGTGTAGTATCAGTGGAACACTGCCGGTCACAGGGGGATACACCTAGTGTCAGTTGTACACCGCTGGTTAAATAGCCGGGCAGTGACATCCAGAGCATCAATAGTGTGTTTGTTTGTTATTGTTTTACGTCCTAGCAACATCTAAGGTCATATCAGGACGGGTACCGACTTGTGACAGTGCGCACTCATGGCGACTTTATAGTGCAGTCCCACTGGGAAACCAGGCCACCGGCACCATGACCTGGTATCCCACTCAGTCACATTATCCTGGCACTGAGCACACCAGTCCTTGCCCTATCCTAATAATGCCGAGCGCCTGGCTAGGAAGCGACAAGTATCAATTTTAAAGTCATTGGTTTTACTCGACCGGGACTCGAACCCACGACCCCACGATCTACCTGCACGGGAGACGGACGCTCTAACTCATTCGGCCATCCCGTCTGGTCAGAGCATCAATAGAATCCTGCTGGTATCAGCACCAATCAATGTTGGGTGTAGTATCAGTGACACACTACTGGTCACAGAGGGATATACATAGTATCAGTGGTACACTGCTGGTTACTTGGCCGCCCAGTGATATGCAGAGTGTCACTGTCAGTGGAACACCGCCGCTACCAGCGTGAGCCAATGATAAGTGGCGTACTGCTGGTGATAGCGGCGAAAGGTCATGACCCGACGTGACGGCGGTCCAGACTCGGTGTTGAGTCATGCCAGGCCGACACCAGTCTGTCTGTGTGCAAGAATTATGGCTGCCCATGCGCGAGAAATAAGGTAGGGATTGGATATGAGGCCAGTGGAGAAAACAAAATACTGTTGGCTATATGTTTGAAGAACACTTGGCACAACTAGAGAGATGTGCACTCCGTCCAAGAGGTGCAGTATATCGACGGTCCAAGACCTTCATAAGAATGCATGTGTCCCTCTTATTTAACGGACGTGTAATTGAAGAGCTTTTTTCCAAAACGTGGTACACGTAGATGCAATAAATGAGCTTGCAATGACAATGCGAAGCTGCTACCTCGTACATATATATACATATATGAAGAGCTCCTCTCCAAATACGATCCAACCCAGCACTCAATTGCATTGCAAAGCCATTTTTTTTACCGGCACTTATCACGGTTTGGGAAAGATCTCTTCAATTATGCATAACACCGCATACTATACAGCTTTACGAGTTTGCACAAACCCAATGATATTAATATGAGAGTCTGCATTATATTTAAAGCTGCATAGACGAATGGACACCTAATGACTTCTTTAGATTTGATTCTACATATCTAACTTAGATACTGATCCATTCATCAAACATGTAAAATATTCCAATATTCGGCATGGGGGGAATGCAAATGTCCTATTACTGATTGGGGTATGTGACCAGGTGCATGTATATATATATATATATATATATATGTATATATATATATATATGTATATATATATATATATGGGTTAGTGGTGCCTGAGTGGGATGTAAATAGACATAGTGGTGCTGGCAGGTCTGGGTATGATTGCCCTCAGGGCCTAGCCCTTCTGCTGGGGTAGGTGTCACCACACTCAAAAGGTTGGTGGAGGCCATGAGGGTCATACAGCTACTGGTGGTGGCCAGCCCACTGGTATCCATGGAGACCAGGAATGCTGGATCTCTATTGGTAGGGCCAAGAATGTTCAATTCCCATTGGGGGAAGGACATGGTGTGATACTCTACAATGAACCCATGTAACTATCTAAGCAATAAACCAGAGGTCTGAACTCTCTTCGCTTACACTTTACTCTCTTCTTTTCTCTTTGTCTGTATTGTTTTCGTCACAGCCTATGTACACAGCCACAGATCCGAGCATTAGACTCTACAAACTGGTGACCATGATGATTTTTAACACACAGTGTTGATTTGACTAGTAAAAACTTGCTGGGCTGATGCTTGTTTGGTGCGCCATGTAGCTAGTGTTTGTTGTTCTATTTTTTAACTCTGTGGTGTACCTCTCCATGAGGACGAATCCTATGCCCACCATATGTCACCAAGTGACACATGGATGGAATTAAACATTACATTTTCAACGGTAAAATATTGGCTTCTGACCCCGTATCTAATTTAAATTGTATATCTTGGCCACTGACACCAAAACGTGGTGTACCACAAATCTTTGTTATTAATGTCACTAGTACACAATGTGCCCACAAACAGGTCACCATTTAAATCCTCCTCGGGCATGTTTACTTCCTGGCGAGGAATGACATCATCAGCCACATCAATTTCGTAAACAGCCGCATTCCTCCCTGGAGGCTGTTGCATACAGCACACCTTTACGAAATGTCCAATTTTTCGACATCCTAAGCACTCTTTCCCCCTCGCTGGACACGTCCCTTTCACGTGAGTGTAGCCACATTGACCACACTTGTTAACAGCTCCACGACTTGTTTGTTGTTGTTGACCTCGACCTGTTGATTGCCGTAACCAAGGAGACGTTCCTACAGCCGACCGTTGCCCTCTTGCGTATGCCGTTTTCACAGCATCGACTTGATGTACGTCCCTCTGCTTTACTTGTGCAGACTTGATCTCGCTTAATCGACATAGTTGTATACACTCCTCCAACTTGAGATCCGGCAACTGTAACAACTTGTTTCTCAATGTATCATCATTAACACCGCATACAAGTCTATCGCACAGTAAAGACGACTCCAACTGTTCATAACAGCAGTACTGTACTCTGTGCTTCAGTTCTCTAATATATGAATCCATATTCTGTCCAGATTGATTAAACGAATTGAATTCATATCGAATGACCGTTATATTTGTTTTTCCTTCACAATATTTTGCAAACGCGTCGATTAATGGACCAATTTTGTCCTTGTCCGGACCGTCCAATGTAAACGTACGATGAATCTTTTGTGCTTCCACACCCGCCACATGCAAAAAAAGACAGCACTGAATTTGTTCTGTCATAAATTTCATACGCCTGTAGCCAGCATCGCCAATTTATCACCATCTTCTCGTCCAGGTTCAGATTCCCTGGTGGTTTCAATCCGTGAAGCGCCACAGTTCCTCCTTAACATCTGATACCATGTAATGATGTATCGACACCATGAGTTCTGTCATGTAACTGACTTTATTTGTACTCGATCCTCATGACGTCACGCCGTGTTGTGGTGGGGGGGGGCGTTCGGATACTTACATATCTTACATGTGGGGGTTTGAAATTCTTCTGAATTTGGGGTGTCAACGATTTTCTTCGACAATACCACTATTTTGGTATGTCTGTAATGTGCTGTGATTGAAGCCTCGCGTCACCACGTTGGTCAGAAATAAGGGATAGGACAGAATTACAGGAGGATAGAGAAGAATGCAGGGAGGCACGGGAACTTTTACAGGTTGAACACAAGCAGAGAGAGGTACGGTGTAGATTTTTAAAAGCATATGGCAAGTCTGTTCCCTATTAGACATGTCAGACAGAGCGACGTTAAGCATTTGGATTGACTTGATCAAACGTATAGGTACTCTTGCTGACATTTCGGACCTGGACATTATTCGCTTTACTTTGTCCAATGCAACGGGAATGCTCCATGAGGTTCTTTTTACCGCTTTTCAGGATGAAAATGCTAGGTCCTGGAGAGAAATTATTGTCATGAAAGGTTGGTTCATTTGAAATTCATGGACATAAAAATGTGTTGAATATTGCCATTTATTGTCATGAAAGGTTGGTTCATTTGAAATTCATGGACATAAAACTGTGTTGAATATTGCCATTTATTGTCATGATAGGTTGGTTCATTTGAAATTCATGGACATAAAAAGGTGTTGAATATTGTCAGTTCTTGTGATGATAGGTTGGTTCATTTGAAAGTCATGGTCATAAAAATGTGTTGAATATTGCCCTTAGATGTTCATGAAATGTTGGTTCATTCGAAATTCATGGACATAAAAATGTGTCAAATATTGCCGTTATTTGTCATGAAATGTTGGTTCATTTGAAATTCATGGACATAAAAATGTGTTGAAAATTGTTATTTATTGTCATAGAATTGATTAACTTCATGCTGTCATTGGTATTTTTTATATTAATCTATGGATCTGATTAATTGTCTTTGAGCTGGAAAATGCAAATTGTTATGCTATAATCTATGTGGATAGATTTAAGAGTTGAATGAAAATACTTGACTGGAAATGTATTATTCAAATAGACTTTACTGAATAAAACTCAGATATATGTCAGATGCGAAGAAAGGTGAAACTTTGTGCGAATATGATGACCAAGATCAATAGTGACCCTACAAGACTGGCTTGATATCGTCAATATCGCAATGCTAACACAGTAGTTCATAGGATAACACTGGCATATATAATTAAATCAAATAAATAATCACCATTACACCGAAGGAGGCAATTAACATGAAGAAACGATGGCAACTGCTGAAGAAAGGAAGAAAGTGTATGGAAACCGCGACAGGATGTAAAACTGCAGCTAAAAGATAGAAATCTATTATTATTTAATAATATAGATGTAGCCATTGTAATTTCAAAGTTTGAAGCAAACCGCTGTCATTGCTTTGTTTACCTTTTGACGCTGACTATATGCTGTTGGTATACAGCTTTCTGTTGTTCATGCTATTTTTGTTAAAAATGATAGTTGATGCTAGATACGTGTACACAACGTGCAACACAACATTTTGAAGCTATTTCTTCCACTCAAAACAACTTATTTTTGGTGAAATCGGAGTATTTGGTTGGGTTCTACAAGAAAATATATGTTTGTTCGCTTGGGTGCTAGTGATTTACGTCCTAGCAACATCTATGGTCATATCAGGAAAGGGTATTTTGTTAGCCGTACAAAGAATTCTATGCCAGTATTAAAGCACCATTCGCGGGGCTGGTACAGCTTTCGACACACTGCAGGGATAATCACACCCTGCCACAATGGTCCTCTGTTGACACGGACGTGAAGGCCTCTTATACCCCTGTCACACAACGACATAACGAGCCAACGTGAGCCTAACGTGGTCATTTTTCGTCATTACGTTGGGTTACGTCATGATGACGTCAGAATGACATTAGAATGACGTCGAGCTACGTCACATTACATCATGTTAGGTCGAGTTACGTCGAGGTTTTGGACATGTTCAAAAATGTCGACATAGCTCGAACGTAAGGGTTTACGTTCGCCGTACGTTCTGTTCACGTTCAGTGAACATCAATGATGTTAGACGGACGTTTTTCCAACGCTGCTCACTACGTTCAACTATGTTCCACTACGTTGACCCACATGAAACTGAGTGCAAATGCCCACGTGCCGTAATGGGAACATCAGGAGAACGTCAGGAGAACGTAAGGAGAACGTCAGGAGAACGTCAGGAGAACGTCAGGAGAACATCAGGAGAACGTCAGGAGAACGTGCATTCAACGTAAGTTCAACGTCTCATGACGTAGGTAACGTCACGTAGCGTTCTTCTGGCGATGGAATAACGTTCATAACGTTCCGTGAGCGTAATGACATTGTCCTCTCTCGTTGAATGACGCAATCACTACGCTTTACCGCCATTACTCTCTCATCCACTATGCTGCATCCACGTTCAACTTGTGCCCAAATTTGCATACTATGCCGAGAAGTTCAACGTTCTTCACGTTCTCCCTTCGCCGACGTCGTTACGTCGTAGTGTGACAGGGCCATTACACCAGTCACCACACTGCACTGGCAACTAGTGACCGCCCACCCCCATCCGCTTAGCCATTCCTCCAGTGCAGGTTGAGCCAGAATATTGGTTGCTTGTTGGAGTGTTAAATCCTGGCAACATCTAAGGTCATATCAGGTCGGGCAGTAAAAATATTACGGGCGAGTTCCACACCCTTAATAAGCCCAGGAATAAATATTTCGTGGGCAGAAACACAAGCAGAACATGATTCAATAGTGAGATTCAGAAGCAATTTGTTCTCCCCATTAGTGTTGATACTGGCTAGGATGTGTTGGCCTCTCTTTGGTTTAAAATGCTATCTGTACAGCCCGCCCCGGGTGATCCATCTTTCTTTTGCCGGGAGCAGCTCACGGTGAGACCGTCCCCGCCCCCCAGTCACCCCCACCCCTCCCACCGCCCACCGCCCACCTCACATACGAGCCCGCTCTTTACACCTGGGGTAACGAGTGGGTTAGGGACACCTAGCGGGTGCCATGGGAACTAGCGGCCGATTTGCATATGAATGAGCCGGCTGCGCGCGGTTAGGATCAGCGAGTCCGGGCGGTGGGGCTGAGGTAATACCGCCGACACATGAGCTGACGGTGTTAGCCTGATGGTGGTCTGATGGATCAGGCCTAACTGAGGGTTAATCTAAACCACCGTCCTCACAGCCACCTACAACACCCCAATCACTCCAAGTCCCTGTCCACCATTTACCGGCATGCAAGCATTGCAGGGAACAAAAAACATGCTCGGTTGCAACTTGCTTTCCAACTTGGACCAACTTCGCTTTTGTTTTGTTTTATAGTGCAGACATTATGTCGGTTATTTTCGGTTGCCATGACTATGGTGTTATATATACCATTCTATATATGTTGATACACACACATATATATATATATATATATATATATATATATATGTAACAATATATATATGTATCAATATATATATATGTATATATAGTCACATATATATATATAGATATATATATATATATATATATGTATATTAACATGAAGAAACCATGACAACTGCTGAAGAAAGTGAATATATATATATATATATATATATGCATAGATATATATATATATATCGATTTGCCTTGTTTATTAGTGTTTTTCTCCGCGCGCTAATTTATGTTATTGACGCTCGGCGTGTGGTTAGTAAAACAGCGTATTGTTAATGCAAATTCCGACTGTCGCCGTTGAAGCCATGTCCCGTGGTACCTATGGGTAGGGGGCGGGGGAGCAGGGGGCCGGCCCGGCCTGTACCCGGGCGGTGCGCCGATTGTCAGGCCGGTCGGGAATAGATCGCGTTAGATCGAGCCGCAAAAGTCGCCAACACACATTAGAACTCGAACCGTGCATAAAACATGGTCTCTGGGATTGAAGGCAGGGGACCCGGTCCCGCAGATATGTAGGCGGCGTACACAAGGGGAAAGTCGGTGTTATATATACATATATTTACATATATATAGACAATTATATGCATACACTTTCGATGTACACTTAAACATACGATGTACACATGCACATACTATACGATGTGCACATATATATATATATATATATATATATATATATATAATATGCATCTGCATACATATATATGCATGCATACATATATATGTACATATGAATACATGTGCATACATATACATATATACAAATACATGGGTCGTTTCATGGTAATTGGGCCAAAGTGTTACATGAGGGTCAACAATGAATATTGTCTATTTCCCAATTTTTTTCGCTGAGTAGCCAACTGTTGTTCATATATATACTGGTAACATGAAGGCGAAGATAGTTGAGGATACAATTTGTTTTTAAGCAAGAACTAATTGAGTAGCTGGCCCCAAGGGTGGACTTACTAATCAGCATGTGTGGATTTATTAATCAAAACAATTATTTCAGAAAATGTATTGCATGAAAAATTAATTGTGATGGGGTTATCCCATAAGTATTGAAATGCACTGTAAATAACCCTGGATATGATGATTATCTTCTTCCCAATTTTCAGTTGTGGATGTAACAGAAGTTAAGGGGACACAAACAATAATATGTGAATTCATACTAGTCTTGGTGCTCCAAAATATGTTTGCACATGCATCAGTACGAAGGGTTGTTTTGTTGAACCTCTGATATTCACAGAATAGCATATTCCCTGACTAAAGAACCAGGAAAACAAGCAGGGGCCACGATAGTTACGTCTATAACCAGTTTAATTACCATGGAATATTATATACAATACAAATATATATGCATGCAAAATGAACATATATTTCAAGTAAGAGTCTCCTTTTATTATTTCATTGATTATAAGGTAATACTCTGTACAAAATAATGGTCTACCAGGCCATCAAAAGTTCACATTCTCCATATAACAAATTTATGCCTTTAAAACACGATATTGTTGGAATGAAAATGCTGGGTTTTTTTTACTATGTCATATTAGACCTTACTTTTTTTCATAGCTATCCCTCCAAAGTGTAAGAATATCAATTCCATAAAGAAAATACATCCTCTACTGATTCCATAATTGATTTTGACTATTACATACTGAAAAATACATATGCGGGGCTGTCACACTCTGAGCAAGCGGCTTGCGAAAGCCCAGAACATGAGGACCCAGCAGGGGGGCGGGGGGGGGGGTGTGTAGGAGCAGGACACTACACAGAGTATCACCAGCAATAACAGTCTCATCACTATCTGTATATCCATATATGCATACACATATATGTATATACCCATACCAGAAAATATCCCCTGATGCGACTGACACTTCTCAACATCCGGTGGAGGTGAGTAGCACCACAGGTGGGACCACCGATAGAGAGATGAGTCTTTTTGGAGTATAACAATATTAATAATAATTCCCTTGCATATATTTATACTTGCATAATGCATTATACATTACACATACTCACATGTGCATTCCGATACATTATGTATGCATATGCACATATATACACCTCAATACATGTGTACGGTCACACACATATATATATATATATATATATATATGTATTTACATATACATGAATCCAGACAACACGGACGACAGAAACTGAAAAGCAAATACAGTTATTTATTGATGAATTAATTAACACAACAGGTAACATAGCAATGCAACTGTATCTGGCTAGTTAAATATTCCCTACCGTTATCTAACTTTTTTGTTTAAGAAGCAGATGAGGAGGGATGTGATCAGAGCGCCGATGATCATAGAAGTGGGGTCTTGTCAGGGACGCCAGTCGCGAGGAAGGGGCTGGCTGACGCGGCACCTAGCCGGATTGAACCTGGTAATACAATGGTTAACCTTAGTAACACCGGCGAGGTATCGGAGGTCTGCCTACACCGTTACCATGTAAATAATGTTTGTATATATATATGAATCATAGAAAGTTGTGTACCGGGTAAAACCTGTTATGACAGGAAATAAGGTACGAAGTAGCCGATGGCTCTACCTTCATCCACTCTGCAGGCTTAACGTGCATGGATAGTACTGACCGCTTTTGATCCAGAGTGTGGTGGGGGGGGGGGGGCGGCACTCGCCTTACGCAATCATCCTAGGAACACTCAGAAACACCCTTTTACCGTGTTGTAGTGTACCCACTTGCACTGCATGACTTGTTTTAAAAACGGGATTCTCAAATATATGTTTATAATGAACAGAAAAAATTCACCACTCCAATTAAATATCTCAAATTTAAGCTCCCCTTACACAATCACCCTAGGAACACTCAGGCGCTCGGAAATATGGTTTCAATATATATTCAGCAATGCCTGACAAGTTCGAGAGGGTGACTTTGTAGAGAGTGTTGTTGTTTAACGTCATAGCAACATTTAAGGTCACATGAGGACAGTTTGTAGACTAAACTGATTCATGTGGCACCATTGGCTCTTTCGAGAGGAGCAGGACAACAATCAAAATAGGTGAATGACAGCGCGTATACAATATACAATACGACAAAGTGTATGCGTTTGTTATTTCTACACCACCAGAAACAAGGCAAATTACATTTTAACCACATCATTATTCTTTTAACTTATTATTTCTAGCACAAATTCTAATATCAATTTTGTTCAGACCTTGAAAATAAATATTTGTTGAGCAATTTTACATCAAACATGGCAAATCATTTGATTTTCACTAACTGTCCATGAGCAAATCTTTAGAAAATTAATATATCTGGTTCTATTTTAGATATTGACTTGTGATTACATTGTCTTTAAGTTATATCCACATTTAAAAAATCTAAAAAAATGTGATTGCTCCAATTAGCATACCCATTCTATGGTTAAGTCCAAACTGCTGACAGTGATTGTTACATGGTGGTTAACAATCTACACAGATTTGTAGAGAAATAATTTGTCCATGTAATATTATATTTCCCATGAAAAATATTTCAATTGTTCCAAATTTGTCAAACCTCAGTTTTTCAAATTTGTCCATCCTGAAGTCGGCCGTAATGGAAAGAAAACTAAAGGTAGTGATCTCTACGTTACTGTGAAAGTAGTTATTTTTAGCTCTGATGCACTCACTCATAGCAGACACTGTTCAAAGAGGGGTAGTGTGCTGAGAGCAAGTTTCCTATGTGTTCCAATGGCCAGTCAGAATCAGCAACCAATGCTATGTTTGGAGTACCTACATGTAGTCCTTAGTAGGGGAGATTTGGGAAAACAAAATTGGGTTAAATGAGCACGGATGTGGTCATTTGCTGACATTACTGGGGGCGGGGAAGGAGCTAGTGAAGCAATCACACCCACCTGTTAATCACACATACCTCCTCCCAGGAGGCCCACTCACTACCAGCCAATCAGCTCCCTCTCCCACACTCTTCCTCCATCCGCTGCTTCCCCCTACCTGTCCACTCGTCCACTGACACTCGTCAGCTGCACATCTCTTCTAAAAACCCACCCACCCACTATGTGCGCTTGAAAACAAAAAAACATTTAACATTCAACAAACTTGTAACTAAAAATATGATTATATGTGTATATCTTCATTTATGATTTACAACTGTTATATAAGGTGATCCAATAATCTCGACCAACTCAATCACTACTCATAAGTTGAGTAATGACACTACTCACCCTAATTTATTGACAATTTAATTATCACAAACCACTGTTTGATTTATGTCACTACTGTATTATCTTTCCCATTAATAAAAAAGACTAGATATGTTGATGATCAATTTTACATTATTGCATGACTTCACCTGCAAGCCTGCTCAACCGTGAGTAATCTAAAATGAATGCACCAATGGCGACGATTGTCTTGAGATAAAGTTGTATTATTGCCACTCCTGTTTCCTTGTTCCTCCCTGCCCAGGCCAGTAATGAAATATATATGATATTGTAGTAGTCCGATATGCACTCCACTACCACTGGGTGGTGATCTTGACCACACTGACCCTTGAACAGTGACGTTATATATTATATATTATAATTTATATATCGGAAAGTTCTGTCACAGGCATACCTAAGTAGGGACATATTCATGGAATCTTCCTTGCCAGCCTCACCAGATTCCCGAACTTCCGCAGCTTCTTCAGCCTAACCCGCCTCCCCAGCTTCTATAGCTCTCCCAGCCTCCAAAGCTTCCCCTACTTATCCAGGTTCCCCAACCTCCATAGCTTTGTCAGGTTGTCCTGCATCCCCAGCTTCCATAGCTTTCCCAGCCTCCGCACCGTCCCCAGTTATCCCGGGTGCCCCAGAAATATTGGCAGGTGACAGCACAGTAGCAATGGCAGTCACTATAATTGAAAGACACAAGACTGATATATTATATATTTGACTTTATTACTGTTGTTTCTTAATGTTACATATCAGGGTTCAAGAGATGATTGAGTATTTGAAGCTAATTTGAGGCTTACAGAACTTGACCCATCAGCTATCTTACACCTTGGGTGGGTGGGATGGTAAACAAAGGATCCCGTAATATAGGTGTTGATGGAACCGCAGCCGAGGTCAAAGTGAGCTGAAAGGCGGGCTAGTCCAGTATTTAAATACTATGCCAAGAATCACTCCGTCTAGACAGTGGAGAAACAATCTATCAATAGAATTGCTTCTTTGTATCGAAAGGAAGACATTGTTTGTGCATATTCAATTATCCATTTTCTCGTAACATGTACAATTGAAAGACACAAGACCGATATATTATATATTTGACTTTATGACCATAGTTTCTGAATGTTACATATCAGGTTTCAAGAGATGATTGAGTCTTTGAAGGTAATTTGAGGCTTACAGAACTTGACCAAAATCTAAAAGCTAAAGTTCTGGTAGCCTAGGATATAGAATCTTGTGCCACGTATGCGTGTACCACCTCAGAGATCCAGTGACCAAGTTCTTTAATATGATCAATCATGGAGCCCAGTAGAGCGCAGGCTTGGGCCTCACCCCGGCGAAGACTGTGTAGAGTGATGGCACCTGGTGCCCGGTGGCCCTTCATGGCTAGTGATGAAAGCTGGGCCATCGATGTAGGATATAGTGGCATTTATTCTTGTTGTCAGAGTTACACATTGTAGATTAGAGTCAGTTTGATGTATGAGGCTCCCAGACACTTAACCAAGGATTGATGCCACCGTTCTGGGAGCTGAGGTGGCAGCCTTGGTATATAGGCGGATGCCACATCTGAAGTCTGTTGCCAAGGTGTTTTTATGTTGTCAAGGATGACCCGAGTTTGGCATGGGTTTGTGCACCACCCCTTCGAAGGCTTTGCAGAGTGATGGCACGTGGTGCCGGGTGGCCCTCCACAGACAGGGCAAGTCATAGTGTATCGAGCAGGGCTCGGGGTTGGAGGGAAAGCCATCCATCGTTATGAAGGCTGATACATCAAGATCATCTGTGTCCTAGACATGTATGAACCCATGCCTCAATGTTAAGGCCCAGTTTTATGAGAGTTATGTCCTTAGCCATGAGTGTGTCAATAGGTTAAGTTGATCCACCGCATGAGAGAACCCAGGTTTGGATTACGATTATGTATTTCATGACCATGGATGGGGATTTGTGGTCATGGAGATGTAAGATACAAGGCATCAGATGGTATTGTGTAGTTATGGCGGGATCAGCTTGATGTGTCTTAAAGTATCAAAAGTATTCACTTGCCTGTGTTGTTTTATTCCTCCAGATACAGGGGATAGTCTTGTTGTGATTATTTTAGTAGTCGCTTGTGGTGTTGGTGGAGTAACCTGGGATGAGAGGCAAGGTATTACTACAACTTGCAGGTTAGTCACAGAATCACCATAACTCCAGTGATTATTGGGTCACGGCCTGCACCCATGCTGAAGATGTATTGTGCGGTAGAATTGTGTTATTTATGTAGATGGTATAGTTATGGTGATTCTGTGGTGCCAAGTTATTTTTAGGGCTGTGGCTAGATTTATAGTTTTGAGTTGTGCCATGCTGTGTTCCCTGTTGCCGAGAGTGTGGGTGTATCTGGCACTGTAGAAGTGTGGATGAGAATGAGCCGCTCCAGCCTGTAGCGAGGAGTTACATTCGATCGTCCAACTGACAGGTTCAGCAGGCATAAGCTGGATGATTAATTTGAGTTGGTGCATATAGAGTTTCTCACTATATGCGAGATGTTTTATC
This sequence comes from Branchipolynoe longqiensis, assembly GCA_030323885.1. Taxonomy (NCBI): domain Eukaryota; kingdom Metazoa; phylum Annelida; class Polychaeta; order Phyllodocida; family Polynoidae; genus Branchipolynoe; species Branchipolynoe longqiensis. The sequence goes on from CM059191.1 coordinate 70,544,737, forward strand.
ACCATGCCTTAATATTCAATCCAGATGGGATTGATATCCTTTTGTCCGATTTAGTTACATGTTCTGGTAACATGTGCAATGGAATGTTCCTGCAAATCCTACTAGCTGCTCCCTCTTAGAGGATATCTATGACCCAGCTGGACAGCTACCAGCCAGTGTTCTTCGGACAAGGGTGGAATAAACCAATGGCCGACCCCTTGTTAAATGTAAATTGGGAATCACCTTGTTAGACCTCGGACCAAGTAGTATGTGCTCCATCACACTATCTCACAAGATACATTCTCCATATAAGAGCCATCCACTTCCAACAAGCTGATATAACGCTAATGTACTCAATAAAGTGGACCCTGATATATTACGCTACTTAGTGGCAGTTATTCCATTGTTATTCGTCATAGACATGACTATTGTTTATGACCTCCCCTAAACATATTCTTTATATATGTTCAGGCAATGACACTAGACATGACATTCATGTGTCAAATGCTTTGACATGCTGAGTGGTCCATGAGGAAGCGCAGTAAAGCAACATAGGACACAAAATAGCTTGCACGGAATGAGTGTTATATGCATTAAAAATACAGTTCACCAATTTGATGAGTGATGCCGCAAGCTACATGGACCTTTCCCCACACCCAACTATTTATTTAGATCGGACAATATTCTTATTCGAATAGGGCAAGGACTGGTTTGCTCAGTTTCAGGGTAATGTGACTATGTGTCATCACAGTTCATAGTGCTGGCAGCATGGTCTCCCAGTGGGGCAGCAGGATATAGTTGTCATGAGTGTGCACTGTCACAAGTCGATAGCAGTCCTGATATTACTTTAGATGTTGTAAGCACGTAAAACTCCAACAACCAACCGACCAAAAATGATCCCCCAAGTCGCTACTTCGAGTATTAGTACTCGTCCTGACATTTATATGATGCTAGAACTCAAAACCTCCAAACACAAATAAAGCCCTCGCCGGGTTGCATCCATATATAACAATAATAAAAGTGACATAAACTAAAGTATAACAAATAAAACCAAAAAGGAAAATAAAAATAAAATCTCGATGATGATGACCTTGACCTGTAAGTTTACCTCTGCGGATGGCCTTTAGCTTGGCTGCGCTTGCGCTTGCTGTTTTGCACACTATATCCACCAATATCGGCCTCTCTATTCCTCCAGAGTGGCGAGCTGATCGATCCCATAACGGGCGCTGTCATGTCCAGCCGGAGGCCGGCACATCCTCTCCATCCATCCCAATTGTTGACCCTGTCGCCGGCCGCTGCCCGGACCCCAAGCCGGGACCACCCGCATCCACTCCCGTGGCTCACATTGCTCATCGTCTTCCCTCCCCCCCCCCCGAACTTGTCTAAAGCTAACACAGCACACAGTGTTCGCGTGTCTGCAGTTCACGCTTTACAATCTACCAGACCTGTTTCCCCTCGAGTGCGGAAAGCCGATAGTTCGGTTCCTGGTCGAGTCAAACCAATGCCTTATACAATTTATACTTGTCGCTTCCTAGCTTGGCACTCAGCATTAATAGGATAGAGCAAGGACTGGTTCGCTCAATCTCAGGATAATGTGACTGAGTGGGACAGTGGGCCATGGTGCCGGTGGCCTTTATTTCCCAGTGGATCTGCACTATACAGTTGCCATGATTATGCCCTGTCACATGTTGGGCCCTGTCCTGATATGACCATAGATGTTTCCAGGACATAACGCTCCAACAACCGAGGTGTTGTTTCCCCAGCCACACCCAATCCGTTATTCTAAATATAGTGAGTACATTAATAGACGTGTTGACCGAAGTGCAGCTATTGCATATGTAGGTGTGATATTGGGCATGTAACTGTTGACTTACACTAAGGACTCTTTTGTAAACTCCGTGCATAGTAGATTGGTTTCTGTGGAGTTTCTTATGTTGGTGTTTGAGGGGATGACTGTATTAGTCCTATTTCACGGACAGTGAACTGCTCCTCCGCCCGCAGATTGCATCAGAAAAGAACTATACGTAATTTTGTTTGCATTTTACTGACGTGTGGATATGACATATTCTTAGCCTATTCGAATATACAAAAGATAAGTCATAGGTGAACAGTAGGGGCAGCATGCTCCGCATAACACTGGTTCATGCCAGTGTTTGTTTGTGTGTTGTTGTTTTACGTCCTAGCAACATCATCAGGTAATATCAGGACAGGTCCTGACTTGTGACAGTCTGCGCCCATGTCGACTTTATACTGCTGCACCACTGGTAGACCAGGCCGCCAGCACCATGACCTCATATCCCACTCACTCACATTATCCTGACACTGAGCCAACCAGTCCTTACCCTATCCTAAAAATGTCGAAATGTCTGGCTAGGAAGTGACAGGTATCACTTTTTAAGTCAGTGCTTTGACTCAATCAGGTTTCGAACCCACAAACCCATGGGTTCGGATCCCCCATGCTCCCAAAACAGGAAACGGACGCTGAACTCATTCTGCCATCCCGTCTGGTTCATGCCAGTGTCCTCTGCGCCCAGGTTGGTGGCGGGCTAGGCATGGGGGGTGGGGGGTCATAATAAGGCCTTTCCCATGGAATGGGCTGGACACTGACCGTTGAACCGGAACACTGGGATTTTCTACTGCCATCAGCGAGCAGGGTGGTTGTCGGAAATATTGTATAAGACTTGTCCACATTATATGCAGAACACGGTACTTCTAAGTAAAGAATTAGATTCATTAATGACCATCAGACGTCCGGGGATGGTGGAGATATATATATATATATATATATATATATATATATGATGTATAATGCATTATGCGAGTATAAATGCAAGGGTAACATGATCATCCTGTATTTCCTTGTGTGCTTTGGTGGAGCACCCCCCCCCCCCTCCCAGCTGTCGGGTATTGCCGGGCGGGCACCCGCTCGCGTCACACTCTGGAGGAAAATATTTTCCTTTTTTTTGTTTAGGGCTAGGGCTATTAATCCCTGAGCCAGTTATTAAAGACAAACCAAACTTACTCTCTCTCATATGTTCCTTCGTGTACCGGAAATGTATATACATATATATATATATATATACTCAGATAATACCCTCTAGTGCATAGATGTCCACATTCAAATAGTATAAATCAGAAATGCCATGTCATAGAACCACCGTTTGAAAGAATGCTCGGGGCCCGAATGTCAATATGCGCGCCTGTAATTAGGGTTTGAGCCGGTGGTGGCGCCATCAGCCCCATGATGGAAGGAACGGTGTACATACATTGTGACTAGCAATTGATTATGAATGGATAATAACTGGATAATCATAATATATTCCAACACACCCTTTCATCCTCGCATAATGCTTATACTATATCCGAGCAGGAACTTGATACATTTCTCATTAGAGATACGTGTTTAAACATTACTGACACGATGGTTGACGCCATTGTGGTGGCCCCCTGTCAAATAGTTTCTCATGTCTGTCAGACGACTGCATGACTGCGCGAATTGCACGCACGTGTACCTGACATTTGAGCTGCCAACTTCTTAATAAAAACACCGAATTTCCTTCGAAACAAAGTTGGGCAGCTACTACATCTGCAAATCCAAAGATATTTACTGTTGAGTTAGAATTGTATTTACTATTTGTCATATGGAGTTGTATTTATAATTCCTCATAGAGTATCTCTCATCCCATGTGGCAAATAACAAGCTGTCCCTGGTGCAACCTGTATATATATAAATCGTGAAATAATCACGTGTATTAAGCATCTGCTATCTCTTAACATAGTGTTGCGTTGTCAGGTATGGATAAAGTCTCAGTCGGGCCTTCTTTTTTAACTGGAGGAATCGTGAGGATTCGATTACAGATTTGTTCTACGAATGTAGTTTGCATAAGGATGAACTTTAATGTAATATAACATTGGTTGCTCTGCTGAAAGATGAGCCCTTGGGGAGTATTTGCAATTTGTGGTTAAATAAAGCTCATCTCCACTCAACTTCATATATATGTACATATATAGACAAATAGTTCATATATATATATACATATGTAGACAAGTACATAGGATTTGGTGAGGAAGGACAAACAGAGGTAGTTCACATACAACCAGTTTTATTGATGACTAGAAGAAGCAATGCCCAGGCACAACCCTAAAGACTCTGTCACAAATCACTGGATTGGGGAAACGGAAAGAAACCAAACAAAGCCCGTTGATATCTGGCAAAGTCGAGGTTGTGTCCGTTGCATCTCCGTTGCATATCCGTTGATATCCATTGATATCCATTGATATCCGTTGATATCTGGCCCGATCCGTTACAACTGTTGAGCATGCACAAAACTTGCAACAGATTGCGCCAGACTGACCTATGCGGTTATTATCCGTTACCATCCGTTCCCCGGCAGTTGCCCTCCATTCCCATTCGTTCCTGTCCGTTACATATCCATTGCACGTCCGTTGACATTCGTTATAGTTATTTTTGTATTCTGAATGATCATTAGATACGTTCTCAACCGTTACCGTCCGTTACCCATCCTTTACCCGTCTGTGACCCATCAGTTACATATTCAATACATTTCAAGTCTGAATAACACTGGACTAAAACATTCTTTGTCTGGTTCTGTCCATTGTGTGACAGGCACTTTAAGAAGAATCACACATAGTTGTAGTAGGGTCATTGGACGGCAAAAGTGGGTGCATCTCCAACTCACTTATACTGTGATAGTGAGGAGACAGCGGTGTGACAGGGCTGGTGGGAAACAAGGGGTGGAAGGGGAGCACATCTAGGCATCGACCCAATTCACAGAGGATGTGGGTAGCAGCATGTCATTCCTGTTTCCTCAAATACTATGAAAACATTGAGTCGGCCGCTTCAATGGCATTCACTCATAGAAATTCTTTCCCATGATATTATCAAGCGCGGTGGCCGAAACTGTAGAGTGTGGGCCTCGCATACGGGAGATTGGGAGTTGGGTTTCCCCCGGTCGAGTCAAACCAATGACTTAAAACATTGTTAGTCGGTATATCTATATACGTGTATAAATCTTCGGCTGGAGATATTTTTTATTATTATGTATTACCATGCATTGTACGCATTATGTACCAATGCGATATCGTCTATGCTTTTGCTCGAGCCCGCTGGCGATGGTGGCGCCGCCACCGGCAAATCCAGGTTCTTATGTGCCAACTGCGGCGGATTCACTCGCTTACTAGCCTGTTGTGCGGCGTTAATAGGATAGTGCAGGGACTGGTGATCTCAGTGTCAGGATAATATGCCTCAATGGGATATCAGGAATTGATGCCTTATTTCCCAGTGGGATAGCACTATAAAATCCCACTTGACTGCCGCTCTCCATTTAGCTCTCTGCTGTGAGAGTTGCGTCCATGAGTCGGTCTTAATGTCTCTCACCTTTAGATTTCTCTTGATGTACTGGAACCAAATCGCATATGACATACCCCAGTTTGAAAGACCACCATGGGTGGGAATTTCACTGATGTCCAGTCTTTCTCTTGTGGATATATTTGTCTCTGTTGGACCAGCATAAAATATGCCTACTCTCTTCTATTCTGCAAAGCAGTTGCCTTATTGCTTACAAATTGAAATTGTAATTAAATTATTTTACTTATTAACAGCGACTAGATTTCCTCTCTGATCGCCTGATTTCAACGGATATTCTTTAAATGTATTTTCGGCAGATCATAACAAATTAATCAAATTACAGAAAGATCAATGGAATAGCACAAATTAATATTAAAGAATAAGCATATGATACTTGGTGTAATTTTCACGATTTCTCGCCTGGTTGGGTGCAGCTCAACGAATCGATTCCCGGCATCATATCGTCACTCAAAGAAGGGATAGGTTTAATTAAATAGTTCATGGTTTCAAATCCATGATTAGTCAAAGGGTTTCAAATTCATGATTAGTCAAAGTGGGCACGAGGATACCTTCCATGTGGAACTCTTCCTTTTTATTATTAAATTTGCTTATTAAATCCGCATCGTTTGATGAACCATCAACTTTTCAAAACCAAATCAATTATCTAGAATCGATGGTACATTTTGAACTGGTGCTGATGCACTTATCAAGCATTTGTTGCAAAGTAAAGGAAATACAGAGGAAATTAACATGTATTTTCGGCAGATCGTAACAAATTATTCGAATTATAGAAAGATCAACTAACCTGTTAGTACTACAAAAAAGCCTGTGGTCTCAAACTTGTTGCATGCTTGCCAAAACTAATTTTTAGAGATCTGCACTTAAAATATCTCAAAACTTAGCGATTCAAAATAAAAGTCACCTGAAGCTAAGGTGATGTAAATTATGGAAATCGAATATATTATATTTCTCTAAAAAAAAGAATGACAGAAACTCAAGATTATCGGACTATGCACTTGTCAGCGAGGAAAATTTTATCTAGGGCGATTAGTCATCCTCATTCGACTGCACGTTGTCCTATATTCCTAATGGTCGTTTCCAGGATAAAACTGGCTAGGGAGCAACAAGTAGGGGCCTACCAATTTCTGACTTAGTCTTTTGAAATGACTGGATTTAAACCTTGTTGATTAATGGTGCTATCACATTGTCAATGTTGATTTCAACATGGGTAATTTAACCCGCAAGTAAAAGTACATACTTAATATGGAGGCGACTACTGGCGCCATCTATAAAGTCTTCTGATTAATAATGCTCTGACTGTGGCGCCATCTGCTGTAAATTGGCATAACAAGATGCGACTCAGTTTCATTATAGACACTTCGACCAGAGCATTTCGATCGACAGGACGTGCTCTCTCCTTTGGATTTGAAAAGATTCGACAAAGATGCCGTTCGGAAAGGACACACGATTTAAAGATCGAGAGAAAAGACTTCGGAATAACAAGCCGTAGTTCCTGACAAACAGCATCAAGTTGGGACAGGTTAGTGGCAGTAATCAATGAATTTATGACAACAAAACAAAAATAATGCTGGTCTTGGTCAAACAAAGGATCGCTCCCAGCCACGGAGGGACGACAACGACACCAATGCACGGACATGAGGCATATCGCTATGGACGTCGGATTAACCGTGGCCTGGCTACTTTGCAGAAACTGGACGATAACAATCACGGGATCAATCCTCGGATCGATAAGGTTAAAAAACGAGCTGTACTACGCCGCGGAAAAGGACTCGTGATGTCACGCCACGTGGAGGCGGCCATGACAGCAAATCAACACACGGACAAAGGAAAAACGAGATACGGAGGTCGATTAACTGTGGCCTGGCCACCTGCAAAACGGATGGACAATATCGGTGACGGGATTGGCGTTTGGATCGATCAGGTTCAAGAGCGCCGAGTGTCATGGTCGGGGTTTACTACGCCGCGAAAAACGAGTTGTGACATCACGCCACATGGAGGCGGCCATGACAGCATGCTCAAGGTTTCACGACCAAGATGGTCAGATGCCCTGACATTATACCGTTCCCGTATACAACCTGCTGCCATTCCTGTGAATGTATATATAACATCTCCTTCACACACATACAGACGTTTCAATTCTACCATTGACGGTGGGTTTGGATCTTATTCGTTCACAACGTGCTGACTGCTGACCTACTCCAGAAGTAGGCCACGAGGACGTTCTGGAACAAGTTGGTGCTCCTCCAGGAACAGGTCATTTCATCTACCATCCTAAGTAGCATATCGACACCTATTTGACGTAATATCGCCTTGCCATTTCATAACAACTTGACAATCTATCACTTGCACGCATGCCCATCAATGCACGTATACAGCTTCGACGCTACGGATATCCGATTAAGGTGGCCTGGCTAAGTTGCGGTAAGACACTGGTATTAATAACTGTGCCGATAATTACACTGATCTGTTCATAAGTACCATCAGTCAGACGGTGACCCAGATTTCTACTCGCCAGACAAAAGTTATCAGTATGCAGAGTACATGTGAACTATGTCCAGATCTTGTCTGGCGGCTGATAGCGACCGTCTAGACATCGTCTAGACGCAAAGTCTCACAGAGTGCTTACGAGGTCGGGCAGTGCATAGGATTTGTTTAATGACATGAAGCCGCGGAGCAGTCTTCATCTGTCTTAAAATATTACCTCAAATGCTGATATCAGAAAATATCCATGACAACCGCCAGTGCACAATGCAAGAATCTAACAACTATTGCAACATACATGCCCAGAGACTCTTTTCCCGCTGTTGGATATACTCGTAGAACAAAGTGATACAGGCTTAAGTATACATAGCCACACTGAGTCACGGGTATAACAACCTCCTGAACGAAAGGTGATTTCATCGACCAACTACGTGGCATGCTCACAACCGTCACCATCATACCTAGTCGTAGTCATAATAATGCTACTCATACAAGGGTACCTTATGACCGTCACCCAGACAGTTTCATATGGCTATTACATCCATACGGACAATGTGTCACTATGGAACATTAGGTAATGATGTTACCATATAAGGCCCGCATATCGAGAGCTTGTGCCTCGGATGTTCCACAACTATTCTCACAACAAGTGACACATCGTTATTACAGCCATACGGACGATGTTCACATGCTTATTAGGCTATAAGCCTTATCATCATGGCGCTCCTCTAACAAACGTAACTCCACTCATATTAAGGTGCACACCAAGAGCGTGTGCCTGGGTTGGTCCTATTTAGTCACAGATGACAAGTGGCCATAGCCCAAGTTAAACATCTTGACATTATCTAAATACTTGCTTGTCAAGACATGGTGGCCATGCCTTCAAACAACTATTACGTATAGCTTGTGCTTGTGATGGTCCTACTAAGTCACCAAATGAACAAGTGTCCACAGCCACAAGTTAATTACTTCATAAAGCTAAATAGGTCACGAAGCCTTATCACCATGGTGCTCCCCTAACAAGTAAGGTGCACCCACACTAAGCAGTCATAGATAGGCCCCAGCATGGGAAAGATACGTAGTCGTAGTCGTAAACAATGCTACTCATACAGGGGTACCTTATGACCATCAGCCAGACATTTTCATATGGCCATTACATCCATAGACAAGGGTACGTTATGACTTTCAACAATAGGCTCACTCTTCCTTGGTGCCATGCTCGGGCCATCTGAGGTGCAGTCTCCGGTGGGCATGCACTGTAGCCTCATTCGCAGTGACAATACTATCTTAACTCCAACATATCATCGAGGAGTTGTAACTCAAAGCACACATCATCCACCACAGCAGGACCTCGCCAAAGGTCGGGTGGCTCCCATACATTGCAAGGTGTATGGGCCCAACCACAAACCACCATCACTCACAACCACACATTATAACCTGGGATTCGACTGCTTATTTTTGCCTCTCTTCCCAGGTTATCCAAATACCACACCAGTGCCTCCGACACCCCATAGCGGCCGGCCTCCCGGCTGTACATGGACAATAAGGTACTGCAGAGCAATCTGTTCACGACATCCGGTGGCCTTCCTGGTCACTTAGTCGCGCGAGGATCTGAGGCTAACACTCCTGGGCATCAATGTCCGTGTCGTCATCCAGACACCAATCATCTCACCGTCTCCTAGAGACATCGCATTCCAGCAATTCTGGTTGCCTTCTGCGCAGCACCTGCGTGGGGGCGATTACGTGTCCGGGACACCACCTTGGCACGACGGCCGGTCTCCTTGACTCATGTGGCTACCACTCACATGTTCGTGGATTAAGTTCAATCATGACATTGCCCCTGTCCGTGGCGGGCCTCCCAGCACATGGTGCTTTCGATCATAAGACTAGCCCTGTCCGTGGCGGGCCACCTAGCACCCGGTGCTTTCAATCATAAGACTAGCCCTGTCCATGGTGGGCCACTTAGCACCCAGTGCTTTCAATCATAAGACTAGCCCTGTCCGTGGCGGGCCACTTAGCACCCGGTGCTTAACGCTATTCACTAGGCGTTCAACTCTCCATGGTTATGCCTACAAGGGTCATCGAGGCAGGACATAAGACAATGGTCACTGGACCTCTGCTGATGTCTCAACATACAACATCCAGTCTCAGCTTCCAGGCACTTGAGCTATATGTTTGGCTACGTGCCTGAAATCCTCGAAATCTTAATAAATCAAACATCTCATGGCTTAAATGTAACAACGAAATAGCAAGAATAAATGCCACTTTATACTGTACTTGTCTTGCATTGGTTGAATTGTCAATGTTGATTTCAACATGGGTAATTTAACCCGCAAGTAAAAGTACATACTTAATATGGAGGCGACTACTGGCGCCATCTATAAAGTCTTTCTGATTAATAATGCTCTGACTGTGGCGCCATCTGCTGTAAATTGGCATAGCGAGATGCGACCCAGTTTCATTGTAGACACTTCGACCAGAGCATTTCGATCGACAGGACGTGTTCTCTCCTTTGGATTTGCCGTCCCTCCCACCCAAACTACAAGTGACATTCATAGGGCTACGTGCCTGAAATCCTCGAAATCTTAATAAATCAAACATCTCATGGCTTAAATGTAACAACGAAATAGTAAGAATAAATGCCACTTTATACTGTACTTGCCTTGCGTTGGTTGAATTACGATGCTTCTTGCCAACGCCCGTCGATGTATGTCATTTTTTGACGCTATGTCGGGAAACGTCAGGAAGCGTTACGTGTGTGTTAGGCACGCATTGGTATTCGTTGATCTATGGCGACGGTCGGCGACGGTCGGCGGCACGCATTAGGGGGTCGGCAACATTTTGTGCTTGCACAAAACTTTTGACGTGCGACAATGTGCGGGTGGCAACGTTATGGCAACATTAGGGGCACGTCGAGATACGTTAGACGCACTGGAATAATGTTATGCGACCGCCAGGCACACAACCCACATGTGTGAGGCTCGTTCCCACACGTTGCGCCAAACCTTTTTAGTTTTTGTTCTCTCACGTCGATATACATTACCACCACATCGGCCGCATGCTACCAATACATTGCGCTGACGCCAACAAGTTTGACATGTCTCGACGTTAAAAGGTGATTTTGCGCATTGGCAGCACGAGAAGCTTCGTAATGTGAGAGCACCATAAGACAAATTGACTGCCACAGCGGATCTGGGTGTTCAACTCATTTGCTAATCCACTCTCTTGCAGTGAACCGCTTCTTTCTAGCTCTTTTCTATAATAAATGACCTAGTACTAGTAGTAATAGTAATACTACTAGTAGCAGTAGGAGGAGTCTAAATTAGTTTGAGTGTTAGTCTACACTGAAAGCCTGTTCAATTCTCTCAGTATTCCTTGTCCAACATCCATACCAACTAAGAAAGGTCGAGTCCCCGAGAGAATTGTCCTCGAGACAAAGACCGTCAGCCCAAGTAAATATTTTGTAGCATTCCTGCTTAATTTGCTAGTTAGTTATTGGGGGATATGTGGCCTAGCGGTCACTGCCTGCAGAACTGATAAACGGCGCCGTTAAAACGTCCCGTTTTTGGTGGTTTGTCCATAATTTTCTACTTTGTATTATCGTATTTATACTAGCGCATCATGACAACACCAAAACGCCGCCGAGATGGTGATCCGGAAGTGCCTCATTAAGGTCGCACTACACTCAATGCACGAAATATCTGTAAAGTTGTATTGATCATGGGCCCTGCTTCTTTGTAATTGATTAAATAACCCTATTATGAAGGGATTTTGTTTATTTATTGATAAGACGATTTCTCTTTTTGGGGATGCAACCCTTATTATCCCACAATTTGGTAGGATTATTTGAGAATTACAAGTCAGTAAACCTGGAATAACTATGAAGAAAATACAAAAAGAGTAACCCAATTCTCTCTTGTTTTAAGGCTATCACAGCGAGCTAGTGTTGTGACAGCAATATCCACAAATAGACACTGGGGGGATCCAATAACTTGGACGGAGGGAAACCATGAATGCATCGTGTGACATCGCAGTGCAGAATTAAATAGGGGCATCCTGCCTGACATGTCCTGCTCATCCTGTCTGATTCAGCCATGACACCGCCTCGTTATGGAGACGAACCATAAAACCGCCACGGACCAAGGATCCACGCTAATGAATTGCGATTGGCCAACGTGGATAGTACGTGGGAAACATTGCTTTGGTTGCTATAAATATGCATCGGCAAGACGCTGTTTTCCAGTAATACCTCGTCGCGTCGGATGCCTTTTTAGCACACTGGAACCTAAGGTGTAATATAATAGAGACTTCTATATATATATATATATATTTTTTTTTTTTTAAATAATTCTACCCTTCAAATAATGTACAAGTGCTCAGATGGGGGAAAAAAGCTTCCGAAGGCAGGCCCAAGAAGAGTGTTTGGGGGGTGGGGGGGGGTGATTTGCATGTTGGTCACCCCCCCGCCACTACAGAGGTTATTACATGCCAGAAAGGGTTTACCCATACATATATGTATTTATGTAGTAACACTGTTTATATATGAATTCATGAATTTACGAACTTCTGCATTTATTTATGTGGTAGTAATGTATATATATATGAATTCATAAATTTATGAATTTATGCATATATGCCTTCAGCATTGATCCCCTGCATTCATGCAACATCTAAATATGCATTTAGTCATTCATACATATATATATGAAATGATGCTTTCATGTCTATAATAGCTTGGTACTTCTCTGCAAATTGAACATCCATTCTTCCATGCGTTCACGAAAAATGTAATTGAATATTGATATATGTATTTATTTCTAGAGGTTTATACATACATATTCATGTATATGAAGAGTTCATGCGCAAAGCCCTATAAACGCCAATCCAAAAATGTAGTTGAAATATAAGATTTCTACCTGCAAATAATTTAAATTCTCACTAATTCCACTTTTCTTATGATCGCATGATTATGGAGCAGGGACCAAAGAAGTAGGAATAAAAAGAAAGAAGATTGTGAAGGTTTGATTCCAATGTTTAGCTCAGTTTTTGGATTGCCGTTTCCGGGGTTTTGCGCATCAACTCTTCATATACACTTACGTTCCTGTATGCATCTATATATATGAGTCAGCCTCATGAAAATGGGCCAATTGGTGGTTTATTTAAGATGTCGGCATCACAATTCTTAAAGTGTAGTGCATTTCTTTGTTTTATATTAAATTATCCTAGAAACAAATAAGGGTGTTGTGTGTCCTCTACGTTTACATTCAGGTTAAATTTAAGGACTTTCCAATACCTCTGTCAATGCTAAACTATAATTATACTGTTCGATGCCGACATCCAATATTCAACACCGACAACTTCCCCCAATTGACCTCTTTTTGTGATCCTGACTCATATACGTTTTAGATATATTTAGATAACTTTTTTCTAACTCTTCATAAGTAAGAGCCTAGGACTATTCAGGATTGTGGGCCACTTTGATCAGTGAGTATTATTATGAAGTAGCCTTTCCCTCTTAGAGTACCTTTCAAGGATAATCCTCATTTTGACTGAGATTATTAATCGATATCGCGAGTGAGATATATCAGTATTATTCCATATTCAAGCATTTCAGATCCAAACCTCAAATAAGCACGACGTTAGCAATACAAGATCCTCAAAGGGTCCACCAGTAATAGTAAATTGTCTATTCTTTGTCTGAGGTCCTCAAAATGAGGCTATTTGACCTCCATATGAGACCTCCATTCAGCTGCAGCTGCACACATTCCACTCGAAAACTTTACCTCTTCTGCTGAAGCGCCAAGTCATTGTTTGTGTTATGTTCCTGAATATTTCTGTTATTAAATATTATGCATAAAACATGATTCCCTTGTTAACCCCTAGAAACTATGCATACAAAGAGATGACGTATATATTTCTGGTAGGTAATTGCTGACTACCATACCTGCTGCTTCTTCAGATTCTTATTTGTGGATTTCTTCTTGTTCGCCGTGGAGGGAAAGGTTGGTTGGTTGTTGGAGTTTTACGTCATGGCACCATCTAAGGTTACATCTGGATGAGCACCAATTTGTGACAGTGCACGCTAATGACAATGTTATAGTGCTGCCCAATCTCAGAAATCAGGGCACCTGCACCATGATCCTATATCCCACTCAGTCACATTATCCTGAGACTAATCTATCCTATTAATGGTGAGCATGAATCGAGGAAGTGACAATTAAGTATCAATATTATAAGTGATTGCTTTAACTCAACCGGGAACCAAATTCGAGATCTCCCTCCCGCACATGAGGCCCAGGTTCGACCGATTTTTCCACCGAGCCGCATGGAAAATTGGTCGCCGAAGACTTCTACAGCTTTCTCGTCGTAGCAGTCTAGCTCCGGCATGACGATTCCCAGATTCAGGCAGATGCCAGCATCTATTTGAAAATATGCGGCCATAAAATTGGAGGAGTGGGGTCGCTCTGTCTCCAGCTAATCAATTGCCAGCGCAGAACGAAAGCGATGCTGACCGTCCCGGAAGTGAGGTGGCTGGGGGGGGGGGGAGGCGGCACGGAATGGAGCCATCGTTCGACTTGACCTTAATCTGCAGCCACTTGACCTTTTGACCTCCAGGCTTAGAAGGGATAGTAGTAGCAGCATCGGAGACGGGGAGAAGAGCCTGGTCGCGCGTAAGGTGTGTGGGTGGGTGGGTGGTTGGGTATGTGGTTGTGTAGGTGGGTGCGAGCTGGGCAATGTCAGTGTGAGTAGGAGGAGGTAAAACTGAGAGGGTCAGTATTGATGTTGGCGGACATTCTGGGGAGGCGCGCGGGGTTTAGTGGGGGATTAGATGGCATTAGCACACATCGACTACAAACCGTCGAGGTGTACGGGCGACACGACGGGCCAATGACAGTCTGCAGTCTCCGATATTGGCAGCTATATCCCACATCAGAAAGCCGAGTGATATATTGATAATGTGTATGCTTTGAGTAAATAGCTCAAGAGTCTGAAGGACACAGTTGGATTTCTAGATGACATAGTTCCGTTATTCAGCGATCAGGATGCCGGTTTTGTGAAAACAATTAGTGTTGTGAGGCAATAGGTTTAACACATCAATCAATCAAGGACTTAGATACAGTTTGGTCAGCATGCGATTGAGTACCGTGATTTATCCAAAATATAGGTCATACCTAAGAGGGTGATATTTGTTACTGTTGTAAGCGATATTATGTTAGTAATTTGGCTATGATCTTTGGTGGTGTGACAATGCTGTTGTGAGTGTTTTATGGAGTTGTACGTCCTTGCAAATTCACAGTGACAGTGATCACTCATGACGACTTTATAATGCTGCCCCACTTGGAGACCAAGCGGCTGGCACCATGCCCCGATTTCCGACTCAGTCACAGGCTATGTACTGATAATTGAGTCATTGGTTTGACTGGACTGGGAAGTAAACTCCCGCCCTACCACACGGGAACCCTCTACTTCTGGTTAGGCAGTGATTACAATAATCTGCCTAATTGATATGCCTGCAACTTCAACAAATGAATTGTGTGATGACTGTAATTTGCTTAATACAATGAATGTAGTATATACAAGTCAATTCCAGAGCCTTGATGGTATATTTTTCTTACTTTTTATGATATGGGTCCCTGAAAATGGTTTTTGTACTATTTTGTACAAGTCTGAAATTAACCCCAATTTATTCAATCTTTTAATGTCTCTCAAAACTAAACCGTTTGAGATATCTTAATGAAATAAGAACTAATCAATTTCATAATTGACCCTCTTTAATTTGGATGCAAAAGTGTAACACTATTTTGCATTTTAAAAAGTCATCTGTGATACCTACTACTATCCCGATTCGACCACCGTATCCGGTATGTGACAATGGAGTAATTTACAATATATGGATCTGATTTTGCCACCGACTGCTAGTAAACGTCCACTGAAATGACTATGCTCACAATTTCAACATTTATACATGGTAGAATTTTACAAGTTACATATGATATAGTAATACATGTAATATATAGTGTACTATCTACTAACAGTAATCTGAAATTGGGTATGTTCGAAGTGTCCAATAAGACAGAATGCGCTATGGGCCTGCATGAATGTGTAATCTGATGTTGATCATGTTGTGGCGGGTTGTGGGAAGTGTTATCGGTGAGTTAAAAGATCGTGCAAACAATTATTGCTGTTAGGCATTGGGTTTAATTCTAACACATTTATTCCTCAGCACCAAGACTAAAGGGTGTGGATTTGGAAATGGGAAAACCATCCAGTAGTGTTGGCGATCATAGTGAAGTGAGCATGAAATTAAACTAGCGTATCCAGTAAAACAACATAAGGCACTAAATAATTAAAGTGGCATAGTCTGACGCCTTTGAATTTCTGCGATTTTGTCAGATAAATACATTATACATGCTAATGAGTATAGCCTATTTCAGTTTAGTTTGAAGTACCGTTTATCTTAAATGGCTAACTTTGGAGATATTTGATGTCAAAACATGCCAAATTAATGTTGGCAAGCACACCCAAACTCTCACGCCAGAGACTTCAGTAGTAACATGTTCTATCAATTTGACTAATTACAGCCTTCTAGGTAGGACAAAAGAACTTAATATATGCACCAGTAGCTAAGGTAAATATGTAGATATACGTCTAGATGACGTTTTTGTTGTGCCTCTGAAATAAAGTGGGATTGTCTTATTTTATATGCATTCAGTCTGAACATGTTTGTAAATTTGTGTGTACTTTCAATCTTGAAATGGGGGATGTGCTTCTATTGGGTAGTGTGCATATATGGTATATGTAGTCTCATCCTGCCATCACCCACTTCTAGCTGCAATGGCGAGTGCCTCACCGTTTATCCGCATTGGACCCACACCTGTATGTTCAGGGTATGCAGGTATTGCAGGTATAGCAATATCTCAGGGAGTTTGACGCCCCTGCCTTGCAGAGTTGTAAACCACTGCCTTGTGGTACAGGTTATTGACAGAACCGAAGGCTAAGGGAGCAAACCCTAAACAGAAACCGATGTCACTGTGCCAGCATTAAGGGCGGTTGATGTATAGAACTCCGAACATCTCCCGACCACCCACTGCAGGGACAAATAGTTTTGCACCTGTCTTGACATGTTTTTGCCGGTGTGAACGCTCTATTTGCTCCCTGAGAGAGTGCCGCTGGTAACTTGCAAAAGCCAGCAGCACTTCACCACCTTTGCAGGCAGCTATCATGAAATAAATGGAGAGCGCCAGTCAACTAATGAAAGCAGTCTTTGTCGCATCGCGACCAACAGCATGATGATGATGATAGGTCTAGAACAGTGTTTTGGTGATGTAAATTTGATGTTATACATCATAAATACTATATCATTGTCCGCACTATGAATTATATAACATGCTGCTAGCATACAATGGAGAAGAATAGACACATATGAGATACAACTTTTGCATGATGCTTCCTAATATTATGAAACGTGACTGATCTTCACAGCCAACATGATATAGTTGCAAGCACATTTTATATATGTTTGCCATTATTTTCTTGAAGGTACTCAAGATACAATAGACAACTGTGACTTCAGCTTGGCGCATTGCTTCTCGGACCTATCACAATAAACTGAGTATCACTATCCGCATCATTCCTTCATTAGCATAGCATTATGGAGATTTAAGTAGACCCAACTCACGCTGCGTTCACTCCGATTACCCTCACTGACTCCGTGTGTGGCTAAAAATGCAACTTCAATGTTCGCCTTAGAGCATTGCTTCTCTCTCCCTGCTCAGGTTATTTCCTGCAGACCCGTTCTGAAATAAGATCCTAATTAACGAGACCATTCCACGAAGTGACAGGCCTTGTCGGTTTGTGTGTGTGTGTGTGTGTGTGGGTGGGTGGGGGTTGAATAGGTGGGGAAGGGGGAAGGTGTATTTTTGGCAGGATGATGCCAATGACACTTCAAAGTTGGAAGTGCTCTAGGATGGGGAGTTTCAAACTGAAAAGGGCCGAACATCCTTTGCAGACATGTCAATGATTTGATAGTGGCACAGAATAATTAGTTTGAGTGCCACAGGATACTGGTAAATGGTGATTGCTTCGAACTGCGTTACTCTCACTTATTTGCTTTAAAATATTGAGTTGGCACTGGTGGGTGATTCATGTGTCCCGTTAAAAAAAAATAATTGTGAGCATGTTTTACTCAATTCAACTTACGTAATACACAGATAACTCATTATTTATACATATTTCTTTCTATAAACATAGTTTATTCTTTGAAATCTTGTCTCAGCCCTGTTAACATATTATTCTACATAATTTCTCCCATTAGGTTATGGCGTTATTGGAATTGAGATTAGCGAAATAACTTATCTGACCACGTGTCATGCAGGTTCTAGTAGGATAGATATTGTTCATGAAGCAAGGAGGTATCTTTACTTCTACATGTAACAATGCACAAAAGTATGTATACCATATATGTCCCAATAGATGCGCACTCCGCAAGTGCAGACACATGGATGCATGTTTATTCAATGTTAAATAATGTCATCGATTTGTTTTTGTTGTGCCTCTGAAATAAGTGGGATTGTCTTATTTTATGTGCATTCAGTCTGAATATGTTTGTAAATGTGTGTGTGCTTTCAATCTTGAAATGGGTGGTGTGCTTCTATTGGGTAGTGTGCATATATGGTATATGTAGTCTCTTCCTGCCATCACCCACTTCTACCTGCAATGGCGAGTGCCTCACCGTTTATCCGCCTTGGACCCACACCTGCGCGTTCAGTTCAATACCGCCTGGAAAATTCTGCCCCTCACTCTCCCCACATGCTAACTAATCGCATAAGGGTCAAGGGCTACATAGTACATTAACCCACAATAGTTGTGAACCATATTCACATCGGTTGCAGAGGATTGCAAGAGATAAGCCAAGTACAGTGAGTGGTAGTTACAGTCTTGAGGGGGGTGGCGCCACCATCGGAGCTGGGGTTGGGGAGGCTGGAGTAGTAGATAATGAGGACATCCTCCATCAGTACATATAGCTGAGTGAGTGCTCAGGGAAAGGAGGGATGTTCCAGGTTATTATACTCATATAATTCGTATACTGCATATATACTATGTCATTGTCTGCACTATGAATTATATAACATGCTGCTAGTGTACAATGGAGAAGGATAGAAAAGCTCACACATATGCAATAAAGCTTGTGCATAATGCTTCCTCATAACATAAAAAGTGACTGATCTTCATTATATAGCTGATCTTCATAGCCTACATTATATAGTTGCAAGCACATTTTCCTGCATAGTAAGTAATTCAGAAGATATCTCTGAAGTACATTTTACAAACCAGAATGACTATACACTCCCAAATGGAGATGAGATTTGCTGATGGTGTGGATAGTGAAAAGCAGCGCAAGATTGCACATACAGCGACATGGTAGGATCAAAGCTTTAAATTAATTACCGGTTCATGATCCGCCTAATATCTCACGGAGCTAATTAGGTCTGTTATCACAGTCGGTGTACAGTGTGGTTCCCCTGAGCATTAGAAAGCTCGAGTTAGTATGATGTACCAGTAGTTAGTCATCGTTAACTGTGAACAAGTGACACATCTAGGTCACCCTTATTTCCGGAAGTTCAGGCTCTACCCTTCCCATCACCGACATCCAGCTCCCTTTGCTGCTACAGTGTAGGGACGCGGTGGTAGGGAGGCATCAATGCCCCTTAAGCTAAGATTCCATATACGCGTTATGCGGCATGCAAATGCAAATGTGGTATATGCGACATAGATATATGCCAACCCCAAATAGCCGATGTTTACTGTTTGTGCTTAGACGAACATACACACCAAAAACGTTACTCATAACATTGTTGGGGGTTTTTCCTCCAAATTTGTGAAGGAAGATCAAAGTTACTATTGGTTTCTATGGCAAACGCAGCAGTATTCGCATTCACATTCGCACCAATCGGGCCATGGGTCGATCCATTTGCCGCATTCGCATTCGCGTTCGTATTCGCATTCGGACGTAGGGAAGCACCACTATTCATGTACATGCTTTTCACTGTTTTGCCGCATTCGCATTCGCATTCGCATTCGCATGCAGCATACCGTGTATAAGGAATCTTAGCTTTAATCAACTAGCCTCTCCAAAACAAGAACAGCCCCCTGCCCCCGTTCGTTGCCCATCTACAATCCCCAAGACTAATTAAAGTCGTAAAGGTACGCTTTGTTGGGGGGGTTTGTATTTTTTTCGTCTCTGGAAAATACTAGCAAAAGAGCATTCGCATTGTCTTCAAAATAAAAGAGCCAAATCGCATTATGGTGGGTGGTGTTTTTCTCTCCTTCAGGGAGAAGTGAATGTGTTGTTTGGGCAGAGGGCGTGGTGGATTGTGGTGGGGAAAGGCGGGTTTTTTTTTGGGTGCGATTTAAATGCTTTGAAGTCATTGTCTGGTTTGGGATCGAAGGAACTTGGAAACCCGTTAATGGAACTGTCCGAGGGGGTGTTCCGAGCGAGTAGAGGGTGGCGGTGAGGATCGGGGATGAGGGGCCGAGGCGGGAGGTGGGAAGGGGGAGGTTGGCGGGAGTGGGGGCCCGGGATGCCGGAGCTGGGGTGCTGATCAAAGGGTGGCACATGCCATTTCAGCATAGACCTTGCGCCCCGCCCAGGCAATGGTTTACGGCTGCTACTTGGTCGGATGACGAGCTTCGGATGAGAAAGAAATCAAGGATGAAACACGGACAGCCATGTGGCGGCCGGTAGCGGCCGGAGGGGGAGGGGGCGGGGTGTTTCGGGGGGGGGGGGGGGTTGAATGATGCCGGCGGTTTAAACAATGGTTATTTACTAACCTTATAACTAACCTTCCGCCGATCAATTGACAGTTGCATAGTCCGATGAAAGCATTAAATTGTCAAATATCTAACTTTGATTCTACATATATAATACAGATACTCCTGCATTTATTAAAGTGTCGTCGGCAGCCAGAAGGGAATATTGGGATAATTTCAAGCTGCATAGTCCGATGAAAAGATATAATCTTCAAAACCAAAACAATGATGTACATAGTGGTGCACTTATTAAGCATTTGATGCCACATGGGAGGGGAAACTGAGGCAATTTCATAGAATATGTTATTGCATAATGCTATAGTATCAGACTTTTGGCCTGGTTGCCAACATTAATTGTTTGTGTTTGCTCTTTAAATATCTCTGAAGTTAGGCATTACAAAATAAAATATTATTTAACCTAAAGTAAGGTAGATTATAACGATCAGCCTAATATATTAGTCTCAGAAAACGACAGAAACACACACAGTTTCAGATTATTCTACTTTAAGCAATCAATGAGATAATTTTCTCTCACCGACTGCCATTTCAAAATTATTTCGCTCAGCGTCCTGATGGCGCTCTTGGGAATTAACAGATTATTTTATCTACATTTCCCCCTATCAGGTTATGGCGTTATCGAAATTGAGATTAGCGAAATAACTTATCTGACCACATCTCATACATGTTCTAGTAGAATAGATATTGTTTATGAAGCAAGCAGGCATCTTTAGTGCCTACTCTTTATTTATATTGCTTCTGGTTTATCACTAATAATTTAGAATTTCTTTTCTATTTTTCAGCTGTTTATTGAAATCGTGTTTACCAATATCGTCTAGGTTTACTCGTGGATTTCCTCATTTCGTTGGCTACCCAGTAGATTAGAGGTCACATTCCCACCAATGTGATTTAGAGTAACCTATGGTATGTTTTACCGTCAATATACATGTAAATATATCGGTACAATGTCAGCGGCATTCGGATAACATAATGCAATTCGGTGGCTTTTGAATTGAACTTAAAAAAAAATGGGTATTGTATTAACTTCTCCTACCCTTCCAAGGTCTAGGCACCAAACGACGCCCCATTGAGTGCACCAGCACCTAACTTGCATAGGTAACAGCAAATCTAGGTTTTTGAATTTATAATCTGATACGCCTGTGTTATTGATGGTAAGCTGAAACAAATCGATTCATACATATAAGAAACTCACCAGAAGGTAAGTTTAGCTGTCTTCCACGTCTGCATCCATCCCGATCCCACACCCTGGTATGACAATGTCATTCGCAACAGTCCAGCAAACCTGCTCAAGTACTACTATATCGTACATCATGACAAGGGGGTATTCGATTTAACGACAGGTTATCTATTCAGCACTACCAAGTATTTATTTCCCTGCTCAGTTGGACGAAACAAGATAACAGCCGCCAGATGACAGTTTCCAGCGGCAGGAGGCCGACATAAACTACGACAATAGGCACTAACCGGGCCCTAGTGCCACGCCCTGCCCACCGCCCCCATCCCGCCCTGCCCGCCCTGCCCGCCCTGCCGCCCTGCCCGGCCTGTCCGGCCTGGCCCGCGCGCCCTCCCCCAGCCGCTCCTAGACCTTGGCCCGTGTCGCGACTCTCTCGCCGTGATCCTGAGGGTGGCCTGCGCTTCCAACGATACGGGGGTGGCGCCGGCTACCGTCACAACGCACGGGGTTTCTCTATACTCTATGTAGCGTTTGCCCACCCCTTTTCCCATGGCGTCGCCGAGGTCACGTGACATCCAGTAACCCGGATGAAGATAAATGCCATGGTGGAATCAAAGCGAGGTTTGTCTGGCTGGGGGTTGGGGTGACCCCCCACACGCCCACCCACCAACCTTCCCCACAAACACACCAAGCGCCACCACCCCTGCCCCCGCCCCCGCCCCCACCCCCTTGTGTGCGATTGCTTATTTAATCTATTGCAATATGTTTGCAGCTTGCCGGTCCCCCGGCACCTCACCTACCGGGCCGCCGACCATAAGTTATCGGGGGCTGCCGGTGGTTTTGAATGGTATCAGCGGTCCGCTGGTCCCATCAGAAAGCAAGATGGCGGCCCTGATGGATGCCGCCGTCCGAGCTCCCCGCAGTGTGCCTGCCTTACTATTTCATAGCGCAATTACTCTGTGAGTAGTACGGGGTGCAAAGACCTGACGCCTGGCTCAATCAAGCTGGGCGACGCTTGGGAGGCTTAGGGAAACTGTGGAGGATCTGGATTTTCTGGAAGCTGTGAAATTTGTGGAAACGCTGGAAGCTGTGGGAAAGCTGCAGACCCTGGGAGGCTGGGGAGCATGGAGAAGCCGGGCACATTGGGTACGCCGGCAAGCTCAGGAAGCTAAGGGGCCTGGGAAAACTGGGGACGCTGTAGAAACTAGGGAAGCTGGGGAAGCTGGGATGCCGGATAAGTTAGGGAATCCAGGGAAGCCGGGGGAACAGGGGAAGCTGGAGAAACTGCAGAAGCTGCAGACGCTGGGATGCCGGGTAAGGCAGGGAATCCGGGGAAATCGGGATAACTGGGGAAGCTGGGGGAGCTGGAACTTTGGAGAAACTCCTAAAGCTTTGGAAACTATTTCAATAGTCACATGTCTTTACATATCTTGGGCTTAATAACTATTCATAAAACAGTAGACCAGTGCTAGTCTGAATATATGTTGAAAGCGTCGCTATATGTGTCTTTACATCAACATTTTACATAATATACCAAATTGACTATTTATTATTCTCTAATCGCCTATTCCTTAGCAAAAATTGGCCTAGTTGACCTCACCCCCATCGGAATATTCATGGTGTTATTATATGTCAATAAATTACATATTTCAAACTGTACTACACCGTACATGTGAGGTTGCGTTCCCCCGCCCTAGCTCCTACCATTGCCAGTATATCTGTGTTAGAGGAGCTTATAATAGGGGCATGGCCCTTTAGACCCTGACAAATGTGGCTGGTTACTGAGGCGGCCGCAGCCGGAGGGTTTTTTGTGTGTATGTTTATACCTTCTATGAATACAGTATAGGTTAAGGTCCAAGGGAGAGTTTCCCCGGCCTGTCGCTGGCCGTGCTCGGTCAGTTCTGTCACCAGACGCGGAGCCGGGACGCCTGGGGTGCGGAGCGTAGTGACGTAGGCTGTCCATCTAATAGGGTCTACTAATTTTGTTTTTGTTGTTGGTGCATTAGTTGTTTAAGCAGGGGAAATTTCAGTCGCAGGCGATTGGTCTTCATCATTCCACTGCTCCTTGCCCTATCCTAATAATGCCGAGCACCTGGCTAGGAGGCGACAATTATCAATTTTTAAGTTATTGGTTTGACTCGACCAGGATTCGAACCCACGAACTACCACACGGGAGACGGACGCTCTAACTCATTTGGCCATCCGTCTGGCTTAAATTAAATGGCTGGATTCCTGGTCTGTCTTTATCCAGGTGCATTGCGTGAGGACTAAAATAGGGACATGTTTATTGAGAGAACTGGTTCATAGTTCAATATGTCTAATCGGGATTTATGTGGTTTGCCGAGCAGGGTTTGTATGCATGGCAATGTGGATTAATCTATGGCGTCATTTATGAATAGCTATATAGCACTTAGTAATGATTTTTGATTTGGACTCTGCATTATCCTTATTTTTGTTTCTAAAGATGTCCTTCATATCGGTACATTCTTTCATCTCTCCTCCGAGTAGGATTCTGACTTCAGAGGTTTGAGTTAGCAGTGTGTATTATTCCCTGTGGTTATGTGGTATTATGTACATCTTGAAGAATAGGTTTGCAATATAGCAGGCCAGCGTATGGATTGTGTTACATGGGTTTGTATAAACAGGGGGTCGGCAACCACCACTACCAACTCGCCCTTTAGCATCAGTTTAACATGTCATATTGTTGGGTTAATGCCAAAACCCAAATACTTATGATATTTTGCACCCCTTGGCTTTTACTCAGCCAGAGATCGCACCAACGACCTCAGCTTAATGCTTAAACAAGGTGTGTCCACCAGCAGGGCCTGCTCTGGTGGCAGTGAGACGAACTACAGTTGTTAGATAGGATTCTTAACAACAATATTTGTTCTCGTGACAGTGACAATATTTGTTCTCGTGTGTACCACTAGACAGACATATTCTCTGGAACATGTCTTATAACCGATTTCTACCACCAAGCCCCCGTCCTGATATGACCTTAGATGTTGCTAGGACGTAAAACAACAACAAACAAACAAACATATACCACCAAAGTTCGCTCTTGTGGCAGGGTGAGGAAGCCTCATTATCAGTAGGAGCTCATTGTGTGGAATTCTATGTCTATGGTATCAGGTCTTTTAGCACCCTATTGCGAAACACTATATACATTGAGTGTCTCAGGTCGGACTTCCACAAGCAATTTTAGCTCTGGTGGCAGTAAGAAGTGCCAGTATTGTGTCACTATCTCATTGCGCCGGATACTCTGTAGACAAGGTTTTATAGACAATCTCCACCGCAAAGCTACCCTCTGGTGGTACTAAAAAGAACTAATGTCGTTGATAGCAAGTCACTGCTCCTGCTGCGCGGAAAAAGGTATTTTGCAATTCATCGGACTGGTCGCGGCTTCCAAATTCCAACAGACGCTGATACCTCAGTCACCGTGATGACCCTGGCTACGACTCCAGTCTGTGCAGAAAAGATGGGTGAAATTGTCGCTCGATCTTGTCGCAGTCCGGATCGCTCACATCGCAGATCAGCTTTTACAGGTGGCCACCAGACCGACGCTCATCAATCTGCACGATTGCATATATATGCAGTGGTTGGGGCTGGGACAGACGGATGGGTGTTGGAGTGGGAGTGGTTATGGCGGAGGGAGTGGGAGTGGGTGTGGGAGTGGGAGTGGGAGTTCGAGTGGGTGTGGGAGTGGGAGCCGGTGTGGGAGCGGGTGTGGGAATGGGAGTAGAAATGGGAATGGGAGTGGGAGGTAGAGCTGGAGGGGGAGGATGAGATGGTGGAGGGGGAGGCTGAGTGGGAGGTGGTGGAGGGAGAGGTGGAGGGGGTGGGGAAGGTGGATGGGGAGAGCGATAAGTTGGAGGGGGAGGGGCTTCCTCAGGCCGACACGCTAATGGTGACCTGGCCGGAAGGGGACGCCGGGGCCGCCCGACAGGGGGCGCGTCACCCGGGGGCCTCTGTACCAGCCTCAGTACCGGTCTCTCCACCATGACACGACTCGGCCTCATTCCCTCTCCGGGGACATGGCCAAGCGCGCTGTTCCCCATCTCACCCCATTCCAAGCTCAGACCACTCACCCGCGCATCTACTCACTCACCCATCCACCCACACACCCACCAGTCCACCACACACTTTCTTTTCCTCCTTCCATCCCCTCCAACACGCACTCGCTCATGCTACGTATCCACACTTCACAGCCTGACATTCCACAACCAGCAGCATCAGGACAAGCGACGCACAAAACACACGAGCTTCATACTCGCCGTGGCACACCTGCTACAGAACTTAAGCTATTTCAAAACGGTACCAAAATCCTTTGCGCCATATTCAATAAAGGTGTCCAGTCCCACGGTTTTCAGTTTCTAACATTATCTCAGTTAAATACATTAGGTTCATCGTTATACTTATAACGTATCTTACTTTAGCTTGAAGTAATTTGTATTTTAAGTGGCGAACTGTTGATATATTTGAAGGCCAACCATGCCAACTTAATGTTGACATGCAATGATGCATGTGAAAATGATGCCACAATAGCCTACTGCAGTACCATGTTCTATGCGATTGCCTCACTATTCCCTTATGTTTGTTTGGAAACAAATGTTGAATAAGTGCACCAGTGCCTAAGTTAGATATGTATAAGCAAATTTAGATAATTATTTTCGATTTGAAAATGGGATAGTTTCATCGGACACTGCAGTTTTACTAAACCTGTCTGGTATTTCTTTTCTTAGCAGGATGGACTTTCTTGAGACTTTGAAGTACAGTAATATAATGGATCGAATTCAAAGACTATGTGTGGGATCACCCATAGAGTTGCACTATATCTATATCTATAATATATACAAGTATACATTCTCAATTTCCTCTGTTCAGTGAACACCTGAACACTAAGCAATACTGCAAAATAATTTAATCAGCAACTTAGCTCTTTTCCGTTATCGCTGCCTATACTAGGAATTTGATTGTCTGAATAGAAATCATGAACCAAGTGTGACTGGGGATTAATACCGAGAAACCCATTCGCAAATTATCAACATGTGCAGTTTTTTTTTTTAAACAATTAATTAAAACCGCACCAAGTTGTATCCTCTTACCTGAAACGTCATGTGCCTAGGCCGATTACCGTCTAGAAAAAAATTAAATAAAACTAGCTCAAACGGGAAGGAATAAACTTGCATGAAAATCAACATGTCATCACCGATTCTATCTCCATTGCCCGCCCCTCCCGCCAACAATTCTCAGTCACACTGCTCCACGGTCACCAGCGCCAACACACTCCACTCCTCACCCACATATCACCATATACAATTGCAAAGGCTATATATGTTGTCTAGATATACTGCGTCATAGATAAGAGGGTTTGTTGTTGGTTTAGGTCCAAGCAACATCTAAGGTCATATCAAGACAGGTGCCAACTTGTGAGAGTGCACACTCATGGTGACTTTATAGTGCTGACCCACTGGGAGACCAGGTCGTCAGAGCACCATGACCTGATATCCCAGTCAGTCACATTATCCTGACACTGAGCCAACCACTTGTTGCCCTATCCTAATACTGCTGAGTGCCTGGCTAGGAAGTGACAAGTATCAATTTATAAGTCATTTGTTTGACTCGACCAGGGTTCGAACCCAAGATCCCCTGGTCTAGGAGCACGGAGACGGACGCACTAACTCATTGGGTATTCCCATCTTGGCATATAGACAGGAGGGACAGCTACCATCATGTGTCGCCTGCTCTAGGCATTTTTGCCTGCCGACTGCCTACCATTCTACTCTCGTCAGAATCCTGCCGATGTGAGCATGTTGAAAAAATATATATATATATATATATATATGGATTATATCATTTATTATGTTTATATAAATAGCGGCAGCCCCTTAATGTTTCTCTCTAACCACCTTAACATCCGTGTTATTTACTGCGGAGCGTGCATTCTCTCCTCCCCCACCTCCTATACACCGTGAGCCAACTGTCACTCTACTCACTTTCAAATATATATATATATATATATATATATATATATATGTATATATATATACATATGCACTAAACTTCGACAGATGGCCGAATGAGTTGAGAGTCCATCTCCTGTTTTTGTAGATCGTGGGATTCGAATCCACAGGTGCTAAACCTGGTCGAGTCGAACCAACAACTTAAAAGTGTAGACTCCCCCTTCCTAGTGACACGCTTGACATCAGTATTAGGATAGGGCAAGGACTTCTTGGCTCAGTGGAAGGATAATGTGACTCAGTGGGATATCCTGCCATGGTGTGTTTGTGGACTGGTCTCCCAGAGGGGCAGCACTATACAAATGCCATGAATGCGCACTGTCATGAATAGGTGCCTGTCCTGACATGAGCCTGGATGTTGCCAGGATGTAAAACACCAACAACCAACCAAACGTCGTCACTCGATGCCAGTGATTCACTTTTACCGCCAACAAGTATTTCTTATTTTCGGCTTATCCATCAGTGACCACTTCCGCCGCTGTGCCCGGTATAGTATAATGAACCGCCATAACAATGCAGTGACCTATATGCCAAACATGATCTATGGAGTATTACAATATAGGTTTGATGCTAAGTGCTGTTATGAACGGTGTCGGGTATGGGAGGGGTTGGGGTCCGGTGTTGTGAATAGGTTGGTGGGTGTGGTGTGCGGCTCTTTGGGAGGTGTACTGGAGTAGGACTAGGCGGGTAGAGTTATGACGGGCACTGCCCCCTAGTGGTGGTATCAGAATGACTGATGTTGGCCCCCTTGTCGCCGGACCAGCCCTGGCAGACCTATCTTTGGGGTCATTGATCCTTGAAGACAGTGTCCACCCCCTGGCCAGTGTCAATCGCGCGTATTACTAATAGTTTACCGAGGATTCCTTTCCATAGATTCTCTCCTTACACCTGTTAAGCTTTTGTCATACTATAAAGTGTCAATTTGCCTTAAACTTTAGGCCCTCAAGTTTTGATCAGAAACTTAGTATGAAGGATAGCGTCAAGTGCCTTCCACAATGCTCTTTCTACGATCGGGTGTCCAATGTTGTATCTGCTATGTTTGGGAAGGTAGCAACTATTGGATATCACCTATATATGAGGAAACAATATTAGAACATCCCTTTGACCGACTTTAACTATGTAACTTTGCAACTTTCACAGTGGGGCAGCAATATAAGGTCACCATGACTGGGCACTTTCACAGGTCGGTACCTGTCCTGACATGAACTTAGATGTTGCCAGCACGTGAAACTCCAACAACCAATCAATCAGTTGTAGAAATATTACAATCATTGGCGACCCCCCTACCCCCACCCAGTACCCTCCCTTCCACGAACCTCCAGGAGACGGTCAGTCCGTGGGGCAGTGCTGGTTTTCGCGCCTACCCAGATGTCAAAGGTCGCAGCGGTCAAAGAGGTCAACTAGTTCAGAAGTCACAGTCCCTCGGCTATATTCAAGGAAGCAGAGGAGGATTGTGACCTTGACCTTGGTTGAGCGCACGGGGACGGTCCACTTGCGGCAGGATTGGGGGGGGTGGGGGGGGTCGGTGCTTGGTCTCACGGAGGAGGGAGGGTGGGAGGGAGCGATTGTGGCGCAGTCCATTGGGCGACGAGAAAGATTGAAAGACACCCGATTCATCACTCCGACTCAAAGGTGAGAGGTCACGGTGTGGAACCTACCGTAATGCCTCGATTAAGGTTATTGAGTTGCTGCAGTTGTGTATTTCTGCATGCTTCCCTGTAGTCAAGCATGGACACATTGTACTTCATAGTCTGGATACATAACGTCGTGCTGGACAGTCTGGAGACATGGTTGGATATGTGGCTGTGTAGGCATGCTATGGTGAAATCAATACATAGAAAGAGAAAGGAGGAGTATAAAGTGTAAAGAAGAAGAGAGAGTCCAGCCCTCGGGTTTATTATTGATATGGTTGCATGAGTTCATTGTAGAGTATCACCCCTCCCCTTTCCCCCAATTGGAAACAAGAATTCTTTGGCCCTATCAAGAGGGATCCAGTATTCCTGGTGCCCATGGATACCAGTGGTCTGGCCACGACCACAAGTTGTATGGCCCCATGGCCATGCCCAACCTTGACCTTTGAGTGTGCTGATCCCTATCCCAGCAGAGGGGGTAGACCCTGAATGCAATCACACCCATACCTGCCAGCACCACTATGTCTATTTTCATCCCACTCTGGTACCACCAACCCATGCATATATATATACATACATCTGCCTGGTCATGTACACTGATCAGTAATAGAACATTTGCATTCCCCCTATGATGAATATTATAATATTTTAAAAGGTGATGCCTATTCTGATGAAAGCTCCACATTGTCAACACCAAGATGGTTGCTTGGATTCCAATATTTATGTGGTATTTGTATGTGCCTATCAGGAATCTATGTTGCTACATGCTGCAAATTCTGTTTGTAAGAGCTCTTGTTAGCTCGCATTAATACATCTATATTTACCATTTGTTTTGTATATATTCCTGAATTGAAAACAAATGACTGAAAATGCAGGACTTCGGTTGTGACAAAAGAATATATTCAGCATGATAAACATAGTTACCTATACAGGGATGAAAGTGGTCTCCAGGAAAACGGAAATACTGATTTCTCCCATAGGTTTAGCATTGTCAGGGAATCACGGACAATTCCCAGAAGTCGGGTTTCATACATATACGTTTGAAGCATGTGTTAGTAGTATACGCTCATAGTGCTGGGTCGTTTGAAGCATCTATACACATTTATTAGTAGTGTACATTGATTGTGATGTGGCATTTGAACAAAGTATTATTATACACTTATAGCTACAGGAAAAATCCCGGAAATCAGCGAAATCGCAGATCTTTCATCCCTGAATTTTACCAAGAAGATTCGCACTGCTTATTTGGGGGGGAAAAGCCCTGATGTCATTTAACATGAGGTACATTTGTAATCTATCCAGAAAATAGCTATCATCACGCCCTAATCCATTCACATATACAGAGGAATAAAACCTCGCTCATCATTCTTCATTGCATTAAGCGTTATTAGCTTTAACTAGGTCAAATCACCACAATAAATCCAATTATACACGCCCAAACTCAAAATACACGCCCATAGTGACTCCCACTGCGGGATATAATGGTTTTGCATGGTATGTACACACAGTTTTTGTGTGTACACACCGATGGTGTTTTTGAAAGGTGCCGTCTGATCGAGCCTTTACATATGTGTTTTTGAAGACACCATGCATGACCATGACGGGCATGAACCACTGGGAATAATTAGAGCGTTTGATCTATGCGTTATTGAGGGCTGCCCGTCTCCCCCACATGGGCATCCCGAGAAATGTATCACCTATACGCTAACACATTCACAAACAGGATCTAGGTATGTATATTCTTGTTATCTCATTCGCCGGTGTCAAGGTATAGCTGCCAGGGGCATAACTGGGCATACGCGCATATGCTAAAACGTCCACATCGTTTTGTCCAAAAAAAATTTTATTACAAAATAATAAAGAGAGAGAGAGAGAGAGGAGGCATGTAGTAGTCCGGAGTGTCGAAAACCCAAGTCTAAAATGTGTCAAATCCGCCAGCTTATGCTTAAGCGGCCTCCTAAACCCCCTGCCGAAATTAGGAGAACACATCGTTAACGGTCTAGCTACGCCCCTGGCTTCTGCCTCTCCCTGTGGATTTCTAAATTCAAATGTGTTTACCATTATCAGTTTTTAGTGTACCTGGTGGTTATTTGGTACTATTCTGCACTATTTTCTGCTGAATTACACTGTCACTATGGTGTGAGGTATATTCACCTCAACATGGAAAATGGTGCTAAAAAGGTAGGCAGCGTGTGTTCATGACAGAAAGGAACGGAGATGGGCTACTTATTCGGTTGTTTCGTTGTTTGTTGGCACTTTATATCTGGTCCATACATAAGGTCATATCAGAACGGTAAGCGACTTGTGACCGCGCGCACTCATGGAAACTTTATAGTGCTGCCCCACTGGGAATATATAGGCTAGCAGCATCATGCTTCGATAGCCCACTCAGGTATATTATAACAAGACGGGATGGCCAAATGAGTTAGAGCATCCTTCTCCCGTGTTGGTAGATCGTGCGGTCGTGGGTTTGAACCGGGTTGAGTCAAACCAATGACTTAATAATTGATACTTGTCACTTCCTAGCCTGGCACTCGGCATTATTCGGATAGGGCAAGGACTGGTTGGCTCAGTGTCAGGATAATGTGACTTAGTGGGATATCAGGTCATTGTGCTGGCAGCCTGGTCTTCCAGTGGGGCAGCACTATAAAGTTGTCATGAGTGTTGCTAGGACGTAATACAACAACAAACAAACAGATATATTATTCTTCCAGTGGCCTAGCCAGTCCTTGCACTCTCCTTTTAATGCCAAGTGCCAAGGTAGGAAACTCCACCTCTCAATTTGGTATGTCATTACTTTAACTCGACTGGGGCCCGAACCCCCGATCTCCCACACCGCGTGCGGTCGGCTACTCATTATGACACTAGCCGTTGAACACACAGGATTTGAGTTCCAGTTCTGGTCCGTCTTCCACCCAATACACTTATGACCCATATATGTAAAATAAGTTAATACACCTGAACCGGCACTAAAATATAACGATCAAACCTAATGTCTGCACAATCAATTTTAGCGTGAACTTATTCTCTTATGTTATAATATATTACGTTGTTGCCTTTAGCAAAAGTAAATGTATCAGGACTTAATCGATAGCTCAGTTGGATATGTCAGTTCAAGCCTAGCCAGATGGATATTATAAAGTGCATTGCTCGGATCTTTGGTTGTGCAGGCAGGCTATGGTGAAATCAATACAGGCAAAAAGAGAAAGGAAGAGTATAAAGAGTGAAGGAAGAGAGAGAGCCAAGCCCTCAGGATTATTCTTATATGGTACATGGATCCAGTATGGCATATCACCTGATTACATTCTCCCAATGAGAGTCAAGCATCTACAGCTCTACCAATGAGAAACAAGCATTTCCGGTCCCCATGGTTACAGTGATCTTCCACCCACCAGCAAGCAGTGTGGCTTCCTTGGTCACCACCTGCCCTGAGGTGAGTGTGTGGTGATCCATGACTAGCAGAGGGGGGAGGGGGTAACGGGTAGAGCTCCAAGTGCCCCTTACACACTTTCTTACTAGCATCACAATGTCTATTTACCAATGAGTCAAGTACCACCAGCAACTACAAAAACACATCTATGCACCTGGCCTTATATACCATTTTCATGAATAGAACATTTGCATTCCTCCACCAATGCATCATTATCGGAATATTTTACAATATGTTGGTTATGAAAAGTGTACACTTACATGGGACTATGCCTCTTTAAGGATTTTGTCATTGATATGCATCCCGCCTTATTGACGTCTACAATTTTTGAAACTACTTGGTCCTAAGAGAATCGTTAATGAAGTGCAATTATATGCCTTGCTGTGTGTTCATATCTTAAGCTATTTTACCCAGCTTACATTCTATTGTTTTCCATGCAAAGTATAAACAACAATTTATATCCAGTATTGTTCATTACCTACATACACATACTATACAAGCCTAAATGTGACCACTATGTGAAGTGCAGCGAATATATGCAAAATCCCTCTTCTATTGTTAAAATACAATTCAAATTGAAAAACGAGCGATCGTCGCGAAGCAATGGACTAAGAAAATACCCACAAAAGTGTATGCTTTATGCTTTCTGTAGAGAATATATTCTTTGGCGGTGTGACTAATGGTGTGAATTTGAGATACCGAGGGGAGCATTTATTCTTCCCAGTGTCCGGATCTATGTGGATGTTGCATTAGGAATGATATCGCATGACCCACTTTCGGAGCCTTGCTGCTTGGAATCTATCTTTAGATACTTTCAGCCTGAATATTGGAACAACTTAATTGGGGTGGAGACAACACAGTGAGTTCGCACTGAACGCAGCCTACGTTGATCGTCCGAGCAGCCGGGACAAGCTCCGGTGAGAATCGACCTCCTGCGCTGCCACCTAGGAGCGAGGAGCTGAACCAATTGCAATGGTAGAAGAGCGATGCAGTTTGTGACGGTTATTGCAGTGTCCACCAGCCACATGGCGGCGGGCAGGAAGGTTTGTTGTTGTGTTGTTGTTTTACGTCCTAGCAACATCTAAGGTCATATCAGGACAGGTACCGACTTGTGACAGTATGCACTCATGGCGACTTTATAGTGCTCTCCCACTGGGAAACCAGGCCACTGGTACCATGACCTGATATACCACTCAGTCACATTATCCTGACACTGAGCCAACCAGTCCTTGCCCTATCCTATTAATGCAGAGTGCCTGGATAGAAAGTGACAAGTATCAATTTTTAAGTCATTGGTTCGAACCCACGACCAGGAAGGAGGTTTCACCATGTGAGGCGGAAAACTGAAGTTGACAAAACGGGAGGAGTCGGGAATAAGTGAGTATGTCGACATATGCGATAATAGGTGAGTTACCCCATAAACCTCCGCCCGGCCAGATATGTTGTACCTACTACCGGTAGTGTTGGACGACGACTAGGATGTGAGGTAGGAAGGAAATAATGTGTGAATTTCCCATATATTCACACTTCTGACAGTTAATTCAAGAAATAAAAAGGAAAATCCCTGCCAGTTCATGGATCAGGATTTATTCCCCCTTGGTGATGGTGAACTTTGTCACGACCTTTTACTCTTTCCGCATCCTCCCTCATCTCCACACCCGCCCCTCAGCCACCTTATCACGGTCATTATGGGTCTGACAGCCCGCAAGGCCACTGCCCATCGTGCTGCAATAGCTGCCGAGGCTATGGCTGGGAAAGGGTCCGCTCTCCAGTGTATTGACGCCGCGTTAGATACTGGACATCGTTGGTTATCCACAGCATGACACCTCAAAATAAAAACAACAATACATAAAAGAGACTATGTGTTTTACAATATGCAATATGTCACTACATGTGTTCTATATATTCATTGGGAGCGATTATCTGAGTGATCGATGACAGCAATAGTTGTGGGCGTAATTGCGATGTGCTAAATTCGCTGGAGTAAATGGGGTTAATTGTTGGTAGTACAGTGATGCACAAAAAGGAAGAAAGCAAGGCGGGGGTGGGAAAAAAGGCGCTTTATTTAACGCCTCAGAACAACAAGGAACATAAGCAGCTATAGAGAGAACAAGGAAAATAAGCAGCTATACAGAGAGCAAGGAAAATAAGCAGCTAAATACAAGAGTCAATGCGGTGAAGGCAAGGCAGTAAGAAAGCTCATAAGGAGCGGTCAAGGTATCTTATAGTAGTGAGCTCGGGAGAGCTTGAAATGTTCGGGTGAGGGGCGCTGAAGAGCCCTCCACTAGCATGTGAGCAGAGTTGGGTGGGTGGGTGGAGAAAAAAGAGGGCTTGTGCAGGGAGGACGGCGGGAGGGCGAATGGCTGAAGGAGGCCGGCAGGCGGCCTTATAAGGGAAGGAGCGGGGAGGCGAGAATGCGGGGAAGGTGAGAAAGCCGGCGGGCAGGGAGAAAGGGTGAGGTGGGAGAAAGCTGAGGGAGGGATGACAGGGAAGGTGAGAAAGCTGGGCGGCGGCAGGAGGCGGGGGGAGGGTCTCTTCCTTCCCTCGCATCAAACCCAATGCGAGCATTACGACCAATGTGCTAAAAGTATGGGATTGCATGTGTTGAATTGTTGGTAGCGCAGCAATGAGCTAAACCCTCGGGACAACAAGTGGTGAAATGTTGGTAGTGTGGTCACATGCATGCATTTGTGGAACTGTGCGCGGTGAATTGTTGGTAGTGGAGTGATGTGCTGGTCTGCATGTGCTGAATTGTTGGTAGCGCAGTGATGTGTTACATTTGCTGGATAACACGGGGTGAACTTTTGGTAGCCCAGCGATGTGATCCATTTTCTGGACAATGTGGGGTGAATTTTTGGGAGCTCAAGGATATGCTACATTTGCTGGACAACATGGGGTGACTCAGTGATGTGCTCCATTTGTTGGACTACATGGGGTGAATTGTTGGTATCGCAGCGATGTGCTCCATTTGCTGGACTACATGGGTGGAATGGTTGGTAGCGCAGCAATGCGCTAAACTGGTAGGGCTACCTGAGGTGAATTGTTTGTAGCGCAACCCCCATGGGACCGCGCCAGTAGACGGCGTCTCGGGGAGAGTCACTCAGTCGTCTCCCGGGAGTGTCACTCAGTCAGGCCACCACGTCGTTTTGTGCGCGCCCGTTGACGATATGATCAATACCTCTGCCTGTGGGCGTGGATACGGAGGGCTGTGGTGGACTCACTAGGAGTGGTCTGATGGTTGTGTAAGCAGCTTCCGAGCAGGCCCTGATCTGTTCCCGGACGCGTACACTTCCAGCGGTCAGCCGTGGATGTGAAGCTGTCAGGCCTGTCTGCCGGCCAGAAAGTGATGCAGTTAGCCAGCCCCATTGGTCAGCTCCAAGAAGAGGCCGAAATTACACGCCAACGAGGTTTCTATTTGTTGATGTTTTGCTCGCCAGCTACTGAGCTAGAACATGGATATTATTTCTTGGGAAGTTGTAGATTATAGTTTTTAGGTGGATGTTCATTGAATGCATTCAGTATGGTGTAGTTAGTTCGAAACATAATGGCATCAAAGATGAGGGATTTCAGTGTGGACTGCATTTAGTTATGTGCTGTCTAAGGAATTACACGATTATAATTGTCAGAAATATATTGTCCTCCCTCTTATAAACTACCAAGCAATACAGCGGGCGGCATCACAAAATGGTCTTGCTAGGAAATGAATTCGTATATCTGATGTTTTAGGAATTATGCGAGTATAAGTGTGCCAAATATATTGTCATCCTTTTAAGAATACCGGGTGCCCCACCACCCGACGATCTCACCAAGCGCTGTATTTTTATAGTGTCCGTTACAGACCTATTCCAAAGAAGATTATACAATGGACAAGATATTTATCATAAAAAAGATTCACTTATTCCGGTCAGTTTCAACTCAGGATACCGATATACATCTCAGCATGAAATTCCTTTGAATATGTGCATATATATACGGTGTTTATATATAATGCAGGCAATATGCATACATACTCAAAAATTGAGACGAGGACAAAGGCGTGTGTTATTGCTGGTCTATTTATGGCCGCTGTTGTGAGTTCTTATTCATAATGTGCGCCTTAGGCTTGAGCTTCTCCGCTGCGCCGAAGAAACTGTTCATTTGACATCAGTCAGATTCCAAATCTGTGTTTATTCAATAAACGACGTGTTCTGCCACTGACTACAAAGTATTCAATGTCAGTCTAATGACTCCGGTATGTAGATGGCAAAATATATAAATACGTATGGTGATAAGGATATTAACCTGTCCCATCCTCACAAAGAAAGTAAAGTATGAAGCTGGATCGTCTGAGTAAACCATCACATTTCTAAATCAGACCATTTAGCCAAGATAACCTTAAATGTGATGCTGGGGCACTTAGTCAGACTTCGGTGGTGCAGAGAAGGAAATACTAAGTTAATGGAATAGAACTTCTGACAGTGCAATCCTATGCTTTTTGAATTTGGATTTGCACACCAATCATATTTGTTGCATGTTTGCACTTCAAATATTTTCAAAGGAAATTGGAAGGAAAGGTTCCTCTCCAATTGAACTAATGTAGATTATAGTGAAGCATGCAACATCTTTATATGAAATGAATGTCAAACACGCAACACCATCGGACGATTCAACTTCAAGTGACCGGTGACAAGAGATAATCCATTTTTTGGTCACTCCAAGAGCATTACATCTTATGAAGTAATCATTCCATAATAGCGGGTTGGGATGTGATCATGATACTATTTGCCTTTGGCTTCTCTCATATCGACTCATGTAATTAAAGTTGCCTGGTACGATCGAAGTGTAGTCTTTTCGCAACCCAAAGCATCTACAAAGATTCCATTCTATACATCTGACTTGTATTCATTCATCATTTCATTGGTATTTTCTCCCTTTTGCACCATAAATATTGCAGGTTTCAACATGAGCTAGGTAAAATAGGAATGTCATACCCTGCTCGGCTTCAACTGCTGGACATATCTAAATGATTGTATGTGGTTGTACTAGAAACAGTAAGAAACATATTCTTAGTTGTCATTGAAGGTTAATCTGCATTAAATCAGAATGGTCCTATTGTCAACTTAATTTGGTTAAAGGGTGAAACTAATATAATCTTAAATCAAATGGATTACGTAATATTAAATACTTGGTAAATTAATTAATTCCCATCACCTGAGAATATTGTTCACAAACGCCTAATTCACAACACGAGACAGCAGTTGGTACAATAGACTTTATTTTATCGGTTATGTAATTGGTACAGGTATGAGTTGTTGGACGCGGAACCACCATCATTCTGCTTCTTCGGGTCCACTGCTGGTGAATGGATTGGGCGGGACTCAAACTCTCAACCCTATAGAGTCAAGTTTTATCTAGCTGTGTGGGTGGGTGGGCAAAGAAACCTGGATGGTGCAAAGATGGCTGCGGCTGCGACAGTTGTGCGTGGAGTTTAAACCACTCTTGGGTCACGTGCCCGAAATGGTGGGAAATGTTATATTGTTTCGCCACCTATCGAGCATATGGGTAACAACCCTGGTTCCTCAAGATGGCACCACCGGAGTATTGGTGGACGCTGGGATGGTTAGTTTGGGCAGGAGCCACAAGGTGGTGGCACAGTATCATATCGTGAATGGTGTCGGCTGTCCAGTCTTTGCGCGCGAATTACCCATGTTAATAATAACATATACAATGTTAGGAAAGGGTGATAACTCATGGTCATAGCGACGCTATAAAGAAGTTTGTTTGTTCATTTTAAACAATTCCAATTGACTAGTTCCCCCTCTTTCAAGCAGCGTGCACTTCAGTGTCTAGACGAAGCCCCGATGGTTCTCTTTGGTTTCCTTCCCACGGCACTTAGTTGACATGACATCAGAAAGATCTTATTCACGGGCGCGGAATGCACTTTTGGATCGATGTGAATTCTAAAACGCACGAGCAACTCGGACGGAATGAAAGGAGCGCATTGATTGGCCACGCGCACTTGAAGGTCTCAATCGCCCGATCAGGAGCGAGGCTCGGCACACTGGCGGCGATATGAGGACTCACTGCCCGCAAGGGTCACACCAGGAAGGGTATAGGGGTGTGTGTGGGGGGGGGGGGGGTTGTATGGATCGGTGGATGTGGAGGGGTCTGGGAAGGAGGGTGTATGGGGGCGTGGGTGGAAGTATGGGTAGGGTTATGGGTGGATTTTTAGGTGAGTTTATGGGTGAGTGTGTGGGTATATGTATGGGTGTGTGGATGTGGGTGTTCAGGTATGTGGGCATGTGGGTATATGGGTGTGCGCGTAGGTACATGTGGGTATGTGAGTGTGTGAGGTAGTGTGTAGGCGTTCGGGTAGGTGCATGCATGGGTGTAGGAGTGTGTGAGTTTGTCATTATATGGGAGGTGGGTAGTTATAAATTAGGGTGGGTGAGTGTGTAGTCGTACGGGTGAGTGTGTACCGCGTGGGTGTAGGAGTGTGCGAGTGTGTACTTTTCTGTCTGGGTGGGAATGTGTGAGTGTGTGGGCGTGTGGACGTGTGGGCATATGTGTATATGGGTGTGTAGAAGTGGAGATGTGTGTGCGCAGGTGGGAATGTGGGCGTGTGGGCGTGTGTGTGTGGGTGTCGGTGTGTGTGGACGTGTGGGCATATGTTTATATGGGTGTGTAGAAGTGTAGTTGTGTTTGTATGCATGTGGGAATGGGGGAGAGTGGGTGTGGGGGTGTGTGGGGGTGTGGGCGTGTGGGCACATATTTATATGGGTGTGTAGAAGTGTAGATGTGTGGGCAGGTGGGAATGTGGACGTGTGCGTGTGTGGGCGTGTGGGTGTGTCGGCGTGTCGGCATATGGTGATATGGGTGTGTGGAAGTGTAGCTGTGTGTGCAGGTGGGAATGTGGGAGTGTGGGTGTGTGACTGTGTGGGCGTGTCGGCGTGTCGGCGTGTCGGCGTGTCGGCATATGGTGATATTTGTGTGTAGAAGTGTAGTTGTGTGTGCGTGCAGATATATAAGTGTAGGGCCTGATGGTGTGGATGTGTGGAATTGGGTAGAAAAGAAGTGTGGGTACATGATTATGTCCTTCTGTGACTGTGTGGGAGGGTGGGAGTGTGGGGGTGGGGGAGTGCGGGAGTGCGGGAGTGTGGGTATGTAAGAGTGTGGGAGTGTGGGAGTGTGGGTAGGCGAGAGTGTGGGAGTGTGGGGTGTCGGTGAGAGTGTGGGAGTGTGGAAGTGTGGGTAGGTGAGAGTGTGAGAGTGTGGGAGTGTGGGTAGGTGAGAGTGTGGGAGTGTGGGAGTGTGGGGAGGTGAGAGTGTGGGAGTGTGGGAGTGTAGGTAGCTGAGAGTGTGGGAGTGTGGAAGTGTGGGTAGGTGATAGTGTGGGAGTGTGGGAGTGTGGGTAGGTGAGAGTGTGGGAGTATGGGAGTGTGGGTAGGTGAGAGTGTGGGAGTGTGGAGTGTGGGAGTGTGGGAGTGTGGTAGGTGAGAGTGTGGGAGTGTGGGAGTGTAGGTAGCTGAGAGTGTGGGAGTGTGGAAGTGTGGGTAGGTGATAGTGTGGGAGTGTGGGAGTGTGGGTAGGTGAGAGTGTGAGAGTGTGGAAGTGTGGGTAGGTGAGAGTGTGGGAGTGTGGGAGTGTGGGAGTGTGGGTAGGTGAGCATGTGAGAGTGTGGAAGTGTGGGTAGGTGAGAGTGTGGGAGTGTGGGAGTGTGGGTAGGTGGGAGTGTGGGAGTGTGGGAGTGTGGGTAGGTGAGAGTGTGACAGTGTGGATTGTGGGAGTGTGGGTAGGTAAGAGTGTGGGATGGGAGTGTGGGAGTGTGGGTAGGCGAGAGTGTGGGAGTGTTGGGGTGTCAGTAGGTGAGAATGTGGGAGTGTGGGTGTGTGGGTTGGTGGGAGTGTGGGAGTGTGGGAGTGAGGGAGCTTGGGAGTGTGGTTGGTAAGAGTGTGGGAGTGTGGGAGTGTGGGTAGGTGAGAGTGTGGCAGTGTGGCAGTGTGGGTAGGTGAGAGTGAGGGAGTGTGGAAGTGTGAGTAGGTGATAGTGTGAGAGTGTGGGAGTGTGGGTAGGTGAGAGTGTGGGAGTGTGGGAGTGTGGGTAGGTGAGAGTGTGGGAGTGTGGGAGTGTGGGTAGGTGAGAGTGTGGGAGTGTGGAAGTGTGGGTAGGTGAGAGTGTGGGAGTGTGGGAGTGTGGGTAGGTGAGAGTGTGGGAGTGTGGGAGTGTGGGTAGCTGAGAGTGTGGGAGTGTGGAAGTGTGCGTAGGTGAGTGTGGGAGTGTGGGAGTGTGGGTAGGTGAGAGTGTGGGTATTTGAGAGTGTGGGGGTGTGGAAGCGTCGGTAGGTGAGAATGTGGGAGTGTGGGAGTGTGGGTAGGTGAGAGGGTGGCAGTGTGGAGTGTGGGAGTGTGGGTAGGTGAGAGTGTGGGAGTGTGGAAGTGTGCGTAGGTGAGTGTGGGAGTGTGGGAGTGTGGGTAGTGAGTGTGTTAGGTGAGAGTGGTGGGTGTGGGTATGTGAGAGTGTGGGGTGCAAGTGTGGGTATGTGAGAGTTTGGGAGTTTGGGAGTGTGGGTAGGTGAGAGTGTTGGAGTGTGGGAGTGTGGGTAGGTGAGAGTGTGGGAGTGTAGGTAGGTGAGAGTGTGGGAGTGTGCAAGTGTGGGTAGGTGAGAGTGTGGGAGTTTGGGAGTGTGGGTATGTGAGAGTGTTGGAGTGTGGGAGTGTGGGTAGGTGAGAGTGTGGGAGTGTGGAAGTGTGGGAGTGTGG
Source organism: Branchipolynoe longqiensis (assembly GCA_030323885.1). Classification (NCBI taxonomy): domain Eukaryota; kingdom Metazoa; phylum Annelida; class Polychaeta; order Phyllodocida; family Polynoidae; genus Branchipolynoe; species Branchipolynoe longqiensis. Next base: position 70,586,407 of record CM059191.1, read on the forward strand.
GTAGGTGGGAATGTGGGAGTGTGGGTAGGTGAGAGTGTGGGAGTGTGGAAGTGTGGGTAGGTGAGAGTGTGGGAGTGTGGAAGTGTGGGCATGTGAGGGTGTGGGAGTGTGGGAGTGTGGGGGTGTGGGTACGTGGGAGTGTGGGAGTGTGGGTAGGTGAGAGTGTGGGAGTGTGGAAGTGTGGGTAGGTGAGAGTGTGGGAGTGTGGTAGTGTGGGAGTGTGGGTAGTTGAAGGTGTATGTTTGCGGATGCATAGGTGATAAAATAGCAAGCATACCTTACCCTACAGCAGATAAATCGATGCTAATTATTCACAGAGACATGCGCACTGGCCCATGCGGCGCCTAATTCCTGTGGAGCTCATGCATGCACTTCCGGCCAGGGGAAGATGCAAGCCGAGATCATAAACCTACTCGATGGCGAAATGCTGAAAGGGCGTGGAAGGGTGATGGGGGGGCGGTGAGTGTGAGAAGTTCAGAAGGAGCTTTATCGGCTGTATGTGAGTGTGACTTAAAAGGTGATTGAATCGCTGAGGTGTAGATTCTGACTGGTTAAATGGTCCGTGAGAGGGAGGGATGTGAGTGCCTTTTGGGAATTAACTAGCATGGCTGAATGAATCATTCTGAAGGAGCCCTGATGGGTAGATGGGTCATAGACATAGTCACGTACAGGAGTGATGCATAACAATCTGGGAGGCTATGACCCTCAACAGGGATATAGTGATGACATAGTGATCTTAAAACTGGGATTATTTATTGTTCTTCCATTTGTTTCTTCGTCATGCTATATCGTATAGGATGTCAACGGGCGTAAGTAGTTAACACGCGCATGTGATTTTAACTGGAAAATCATGATCAACAGATATCATATCTAGTCATGTGGATATTGCTGGTGCCAACTTGAACCATTTTTTGTTTCTCGCGTCAGATATTTTCCAGTTGGGGAACTGGATCTCCTTCTTTTGCGCGAAGAAGCCTGTGTAAAGAAGTGTGGACCCGTTCAAGTCTCCTTAGCGAATGTTTATTTACTGGATCTGGTGACGTCATCAATCACGTGACCTGTCAATCATCCGTGAGCTTATTACATATGCACATACATTACGGCCTGCATTCCACATTCTATGAACCAGACGGGATGGCCGAATCCGTCTCCTGTGTTGGTAGACCAAGGGATCGTGGGTTCGATCCCTGGTCGAGTCAAACCGATGACTTGAAAATGTATACTTGTTGCTTCCTAGTCAGGTGCTCGGCATAATTAGGATAGGGCAAGGACTGGTTGGCTCAGTGTCATGATAATGTGACTGAGTGGGATATCAGCTCATGGTGTTGGTGGTCTGGTATCGCACTGGGGCAGCACTATAATGTTGCCATGAGTGCGAACTGTCACAAGTCGGTACCCGTCGTGATATGACCTTAGATGTTTCTAGGACATAAAACAACAACAAACAAACAAACAACAAACAATTCTATGTATTACACATTCTACTCACTGCCCCATATCTACATCATAAGCCCGATGCACAGCAGGTTTAAGAATAACAATCATATCGTCCACTACCTATCGATCGCACCGATGGAGACAAAATGTCAGTGGCATCAATTACATTCATTTGTTTAAACATAAGCGTGGTATATGGTATGTATATAACATGTTTGAAATAAGTAAGATTGCAGGAACACACGTGGGGTATGCCTCACTGATCTCAAAGCCAAGTAGAGTGTGCCCGTCTGCGCATGGCTGTATGTGTGCATATGTGTACATGGGAATGTGCACATGTGCGCATGTGGGCATATATCTGTATGTGTGTACGTATATGAACATATGTGTGGGAGTGTGCAGGTGTACATATTTGTGTGTGTGTGCATAAGAACATTTGTTTGGGAGTGTGAATGTGTGCATATATGTATGGGTTGTACATCCTGCCTGCATCGAAGGTCACATCAGGGTGGCCCCGGACTTATGACAATGTAGACTCATGGTGACTTTATAGTGCTGCCCCATTGAGAGATCCAGCCGGCAGCACTGTGACTTGATATCCTCCTCAGTCATTTTTTCCTGACACTGAACTAAACAGTCCTTTCCCTATCCTAGTAATGCCAAAGCGCCTGGCCAGGAAGCGACAAGTATCAATTTGGTATGTAATTGATTTGACTCGACCGAGAATAGAACTACCAATCTTCCGCATCCGAGGGAGGCCTCTGCTGTGCCACCGCGTCCGGTAAAGTAGTAATGAACCTAGTTTGAGTGTCCCCAGTTTTGGTGAGATTCTTAAGGTGGCATTCCTTACACGCGTTATGCGTAATGCGTTATGCATCATGCGTTATGCGGTATGCGAATGCCATCATTCCTTACACACATTATGCGTAATGCGTTATGCGGCACACGACTGGCTATATTTAAAAAATAAAAATAAACAATTATTCTCCATTCTGCTCTGAATATGACCAAATATTGCATTTATATCTATGTAACGTTGTGTATGTCAGATGGGGTTTCCTACCTTTATTATAACCAAATTATAGATAAGTATTCATATTTTTGTGGCTCTGGTAGCATTTTTACCAACCCGAACCCCCACCACCACCACTACCATATGTTTCCACTCAGAAGCCTTGTGCGTGACTGTTCCATAATGCTCAGTCGCCTCTCCTAGTGTTAAACTAATGGACACATCAGACTCAGGTTTCTATTCACACCCAGCTTGACGCATAACGCATTACGCACTGATCGCTACATGGACCGATCAGATAATGCATTCGCATTCGCATTTGCATTTGCATTCGCATTACGCGTGTAAGGAATGTAGCTCATAGGTTTCAAGGTGTTTTGATTTTTTGTCACATTCGCATTCGCATTCGCAGTACGCATTATGCATGTAAGGAATGCACCCTTAAGGCTAGGGGGGACTCAGGGCGTAATCGATTAACATGACCCGGGCGACTCAGGTGACTCAAGTCGTCAGAATTTAAAATAGAACACCCCGAGGGGAGTCGACAAATACACGTGCCATGTGCAAAACGACCCGACCCCAGTAACCCACCTCTTGTCTGGGGTGGCTAGGAGCAAAGTCGCATTTGCTCTGGTACCGTCCTGCAGGATAACAGCCACCGGTACCAGTCATACATGATTTTTTTTGGGTAATAACATAGATTAATGAAATGGAAATATAGCTAAACTATCCCATCATGAAACAATTTAAATCCGGTTTTGCTGTAGTTATATCGGTTATTAAAAAAAAGAAAAAGGTTTTGGATTAAGCCACCATTTGTTCAACCCTGAGCGTGGAGAAGTGTATTTGAGTATTTGATCCAAGTCTGTAGGATGTGCGCATGCGCCAAAAAGTGGCTCGGGTGACCCAAGTTGATTAATCGATTACACCCTCAGTGTTGACTACTAGGACAGTCATGTCGGGGCCTCCATCCACTGGTTCAATTCGGTTAGTGTTGAGGGGAGAGGGAGGGCAGGAAGGGTGAGGGGCGGGGGGAGTCGAGCGAGAGGAAAGGGAGAAGGGGATGACCCACGGTCGGGGAGTGGTGGGAAGAGGGTCGGAGGGAGGGTTTAGAAGGCGGGGTACAGGGGACGGCTAGAAGGGATGAACACGCGGGGGGTAGGGGGTAGGGACGGGGAGGAAGGGGTTGAGGGGAGGTGGGGGAGTGGGAGGAGAGGGACGGATATGAAGGGGTTGATGGGGAGGTGGGGGAGTGGGGGGAAGAGGGACGGAGGAGGAGGGGGTAAGGGGCGCTGGTGGAGTCGGGGGATAGTGCCGCGGAGGAAGGGTTAGGGGCGGTGGTGGAGTGGGCAGAGGGACGGGGAGGAAGGGGTGAACGGCGGCCGGGGAGTGGCGGGGTAGGGGCGGGGAGGGAAGGGTTGAGGGAAGCCGGGGGAGTGGGGGTGAGAGGGACGGGGAGGGGGCTAGCTGAGTCCTGGGTGGCAGTGAATGGCTGCGACCGTCAGCTAGTAGCGAAGTGGCCCGAGGGCTGACAGTGACACGAGTAGTGATAAGAGTCGAACACTGATAACCGTCAAATAGTACCCGTAAATAGCGCCCGATCAATACACCGCTGGGACCAAATCAAAGATGGCCGACACCACGGTTCACCTCCGGTGGGCCGGTGTGTTGAAGGGGCTGGGGAGTGGGAGGTGGGGGGCTCACGTGACCGCCGTAGGGGAGAGGGTGCGTGCGCAACCTGCAACCGGAAGTATCATAGCGCCACCTTGTGTTTCAAGGTGCGGGTGGTGTGCGCGCGGTGGCTGGGTGTTGGAGTAATTGGCCGTGGCGTGGTGTGGTGGGGTGAGGGGGGCGGGGGGGGGGGTCCCTCCTCTGATGTCGAGGGGCGCGGCACTTCTGAAGGTGAAAACAGACTCATGCCGGGTACAGGGTCAAGAATCACGAATGCCCCAAAATTGCTTCCAAGTTCTAGTAAAGAATACAGAATGACTCAGTCCCTCAGAGTAATATATCTTATTTGCAGGTTGATTGTAGATCCGAGAAAATATTTCCCTTTTCTTTATTTGAGTTGAATTTGTATTGGCCACAGATATTGAAGGGGGTCCCGTACGGGATTGGTCATCCCCCTCGAGTGGTGCTCTTCCTGTTCGTGTTATTAAGGGTTGATGAATCAATATGGAACAGCGGGACCATGTGTTGAATCAGAAGATGAATGGAATAAAGAAACTAATATAACAATCCATTCAGTATGTAATAGTTTCCTCCTTACCATCACATGGTGACTTGTGCATACATACATTCACAATACTGGTTTCTTCTGTCAACATATATTTCTCATTATAGTAAGGCAATGTTGTTCAACATGATTAATATATGAATAAAAACGCACAATATCCCTTTTAGAGTCAGATATAAAGAATCGGATATATATCTGTAGTCGAGGGCGTCGACATAGATTGAAATCCGTGTTGTACCATTCCTGGTCAGGGAAAGGGAATATTTCAATGGGTAATGCGTAGTGTGGCAATTAGTGGAAGCAAAATCGATCGGATACTATCTAGCAACAGTTGCTAGGACGCAAAACATCAAACGAACCAACACAATCTAATAATAAGCTGACTGGAAATGGGGTCGAATATCATCAAAGTTTTGAGCAATACATATTTTTGGCCAAGGTCTGGAAATCTTCATTTCTTAGCCATGTCTATTACGATCTGGCAAATTATATCCAAACAAAGAACCCAGCTTTTACCCTATAAATCGCCCTACAATTTATTATTCATGATTTGCCCTATAATATTTCCTTCCTATATATGATATAATTTGCCCTATCATATTCGGATATGTCAGTCTTTAGATGTTACCTTCCTTGTGGCACACATAGCTAGTTGTTTGCCGAAATCGAGTGCAACATGTTACCGGGGCTTCTGTTGTACTGAGAAGCATTCAACTCATGTGTGGGATCGTTTAATATCCATCTGGGGTGCGTCTTCCTACACATTCACCGATCGTTTCTCTCTATGATGATTGGGGGTGTTCGTAACCTTACGACGGTTACCGGTTGCAGAACTGCAACATTGGGTAGAGAGGCTCCGATAAATTGGCCCAATCTTTGGTTGAAGACTTGTCTTCGTAGAGGGAGTGTTCTGAAAGCTGGGGACATCTTCTACGACGTAGTGACGGCGGGGCGTCGGTGGCAGCGAATCTCTCTGTGCCGGTGTGTAGTTGGAGGTGTGTGTAGTGTAGTGTAGCACTTGAATCCGGTCAGCAGGGGTTTGAGGAAGGCGGGCAAAGGTGGGAGCAGCGGTCGTTCCAGCAACAAGAACCAGACAGAGAAATCGTAATAGGTCAAGGGCCCCACCCAAGAACACAACAACCCTGGTCAGGGGAAGAAGTGTGCCTGGGAGAAATCGAATGGGCAGATCTAGGAAAGAGAAATGAGGAGAGTTGAGTCAAAGGACCGTGTCTATTTGCCCTACGTTGACCATCCAGCGAGCCATAGACACGGACAGAGTAAGAATAGAAAGTGAAAATGCCGGCGGGCACCCCCTCCTGGAACTCTTTTCAGACATATCAAGGAGGTGCTGGGCCGGCAGAGAGGTGATAGAGAGAGGTGTGGACGAAGTGCGGTCCGGATAGCAAGTGTTTTTGTTTCTCTCTAATTGTATTGATGCTGTCCTGAGAGTACTCCGCTCTCTAGTAGGATACTATGTGAGAGCGTATTTATAATTGCAGCCATTGCCTGTACAGTTGTAAGAGTGCCTTCCTTGGTGACTGGTCGGTGAAATGTTATCTGATGTCTCCCCTGGTACTGGGCGCCACCTACCGTCCAACATGCCCGTTAAATCAGATTACATCTCGTGTTGGCAATCACCCAACTCTTTGGAGTCCTATTATCCTATTGCAATATGTTCACTTCACTATTACAGACTCATTCGGATACTTTCAGACCACTTACATTTGCATAATCAAATGCTGTTGAGCATCTGTCCTTTCTTTTGGTAAACATATAAGAGTGATCCGTAAAATCCACTCTATTTTACTTTGAAGTAGCTTTTAAGTAACTGTTGATGTGATCAAATTGGTTGTTGTTGTTTGTTGTTGTTGTTTTACCTCATAGCAACATCTAACATCACATCAGGACAGATACCGAGTTGTGACAGTGCACACTCATGGCGATTTTATAGTGTTGCCCTACTGGGAGACCAGGCCACCAGCACCATGACCTGATATCCCACTCAGTCACATTATCCTGACACTGAGCCAACCAGTCCTTGCCCTATCCTAATAATGCCGAGCACCTGGCTAGGATGCAACAAGTAGCAATGTCTAAGTCATCGGCTTTACTCAACTAGGGTTAGAACCCACGATCCCATAGTCTACCAACACGGGATACGGACGCTCTAATTCATTCGGTCTTTACATCTGGTTCATAACATTGGATATATTTGAAGTGAAATGGTGTTCTCTGTGGCGGAGTGGTTAGAGTGTCTGAATTTTTCTAGGTCGGACTCCTAATCATAAGGTCGGTGCCCCATCTCTGCCAATTTGGATTTGCACCGCTGTGTATAACTTACAGCGTCATCAAAGGCCAGTTGCTCTCATACCATGTCTATGTGGTGTGGGAGGTTAAAAATCCCTTGGGTTGGTAAAAGTGTAGGTTTGTGCTTTCGATTGACAAACTGGCTAATGGTGAAAACAAGTCTATTCAGACTTGTTCATAATGCTCAGCAACACAGGTAATTTGGCATTCGATTGCCACCATAGCATCGTAGCGTTAAGGTCTGATACTCGTGCTGCCAACTATCTACTTACGGCGGTACTTCTTTCTGACTTCTGCGTCAGCGCCGTCTGGTTATTCGTATTTTGATACGTAAATACTTCGAGATGCTAACTCTGTCTTACTGACCTGCCATCTGCGGTTGACAGCTCAAACTAACGGCCAAAGCGCCTATATAAGGCCCGTCTCAGCAGCAGAGAGCTCACTTCGACACAGCCACAGGAGGACACTAGCTGGCTTTGAACTGGAGAGGAGGCACACCACTATGCCATCGGCTAAGAAACCATCGAAGTGGGCGGCCACCGCACACCCCAAAACCCCGGACCCGGCTAAGAAGAAAACCCGGTCTAAAGCCAAAAAACAACCCGGTGGAGCCGATGTGGCCGGCTCACCGGCTACACAGACCTGTTCAAGCTACCCCGTGGTGCGGCGCGAGTCCCCCGACAACAGAGATGCCATGGCCGGGGCCAGTCCCCAGTCGGACAAACCGTGTGACGTTGCGAACCTTATCGAAGGCCTGCAACTCAAGATTATGCAGATGGTAGACGGCGTAAACAAGCGTATTGACGGCATCGTCGCGGACACGCGCGACGCAAGGAGCCAACGGTCTGCGACACCTTGGTCCCCTCGCCGGGATGATTCACCATGCCCCCGCGGCGCAGCCGACAGCCCGCGCGGAAGCGAACGATCGCGGCATCATGGCTCCCTGCGCCGCCGCTCTCTGTCATCGGACGACTCACAGAGACGTACTAGCCTCTGCCGCCATGAACGACGAAGGGATGACCGTATCACAAGGGACACCATGGTGCATAGGGATGGCACGCCCCGCCGCCATGACAGGCTAAGCTACAGCTGCGACATGGTCGACCGACACCACCGACGACGCTCAAGCTACGACGGCCCCATCCTCCTCGATGGCCGGGACGACCACAGGACGGATGCCGTCAACGAACTCCTCGAGGCGGCAGGATCGGCAATCTCTAAGAAAAAAGGTAACTCGATTCTTGCACCTCACCATTATGTAATCTGTGGAAACAAAAATGAAAAAATATCCATGGAGGAGGCCACTTGGGCGGAATATTTCGCGGCGCTATGTCATATGCAAAAGGACAAAAAACTGCCGGCAGCCTGGATCGGACACGGGCGTGAACATTTGCATCAACTGGCCACTATGGCGTGTACCTGGGATTGGTACACTTGTAGACAGTGGTCTGAGACAGTCTTCACGATGATATCAGATGGGCGCTTGCCAGTAGGGTGGGCGGATCAGTTCGCTATTAAAGATGTGCAGAGGGACGTTTGCTCGGTAGGGACTAGTCTCGAGAAGGTGAAGCAAGCGCTGCGTGCTGGCAAGCGGCTGGAGGCGGCAAGTGCTACTACTATACTACAGGAAAGTAAGACGACTGATTACGTAAAAACAGAATATAACCGCGAAACGGACAGTAAGCCGTGCCAGGATTTCAACTGGGGGGAGTGCACGTTCTCAACGTCACACGGTCTTCAACCAGACAGAAAATGCCAGCTCTGCGCTTGGTGCGCGCAGAAAAACAGGCGAGCAAAGGTACATCCTGAGAAAGCGTGTATCAATAAGAAACGCATACAGGATCGGGCTAGTGCTAACAAAGAAACTAGCAAGGATTTTTGAGGGGCGACCGCGCCGAAGATATACCCGCGGAACGCGTTAGTGTTGCCCACATAGATGCGGTACCCACCGGCCCAGACCGTGGGACAGCCCCTGATATTATCACAGAGACTGATAACGACGATAGCAGCACCGATGGTGCACTTGATACAGGTTCAAATACTGATAGCGAGCTTGAGAACGGCTCGCCCCATTGCGGCCCCGCTGGAGGTGCTAATGAGTGGACAGCCGACCCACAAACTGATCGTGGGAAAGGATTCAAAACACCCGAAGAAGGGCGTTATGATGACGTCGTGGCAACCCACACTGATAAAGAAACTGACGATCCAGCTATCGTTAACATACAAGGAGACAATAACGAGTCCACGGGACAAAATGGTAAGGGGACGGCCCTGCTAACGGATCCACTCGACACACATCAGCCTGGAGCTGCAAGTGAACACCACATCCCATCTAAAATCCCCAAACCTGCGCACGCTACAGGAGAACACGGTGAGCATGCTAACAAGAAAATACTAAGTCATAACGGACACATGGGAGGCCAGGCGAAGGACGACCCTATATACTTAAGTAAAGGTATCTCGTAATAGGCGATATGGAAGACACTACGACAGTCAATGCCGTGAGTGCTCGAGTTGATAAGACAACATGTGCTGTAGGGAGAAATGACGATGGTATGATACAACAAGGTGACAGCGGGGTTGGCGTCATTGCAACTGGCCAATTTAGCATGCCAAAGGCTGGTGGTGCGGTCGGTATATGTAAAAGGAAAGCCACCTGCCACACCTATAAATATGACAAACGACGCATATTATATGCTCCTGAAACTAGCAACACCCTCATAGTGAATGACAGTCTCGAGGATGAAGGCTTCGGTATACCGGTTGACGGCACATGTCTGATGACTACGGAACACCACAACCTTGATGATGTCAAACAAATAGTCGATGCAATCGACGAACCGGAGGTCATGACATATATGCCACCTAGAACCCCCCACAGCTACCACTCTCTACTGGACGGGATATGGCCGCACACGGACCATTACGCATGGAAGGATGATCACTCTTACATGAAAATATACGACCTCGTAAGGGCGTCGGCCATTCCAAACTTTATGTGCATGAGGCTCCGTGTTCCATCAGGTCTAAATATGGCAGCGTGGAATCGAATGCTGGAGGGTTATCATGACGTTCAAATCATAGACTTTCTTGAATACGGTTGGCCAATAGACTTTACGGGGGACCGCCCGCCGGTCACAGCAAAGGAGAACCATAACAATGATACTGTTAGTGCTGGCTATATAAACAGTTATATCAAAAAGGAGATAACCTACGGAGCGATGCTAGGCCCCTTTGACAAACCTCCTTTTGTCCCATGGACGCAGCTCAGTCCCCTCATGACTCGCCCCAAGAAGCGCTGAGACGAGAGGAGAGTGATAGTTGATCTTAGCTTTCCGCCGGGGGCGAGCGTTAATGCTGGGATAAGGAAGGGACAGTACATTGGCAAGCCAGCTACTTACACGCTGCCTGGTATTATAGACTTGGCGGATGAGGTAGTGCGAGTAGGGAGAGGCTCTCTTATATGGTGTGCAGACTTGGCACCCGCATACCACCAGCTTAGGGCTTGCCCACTCTCAGTGCCCCTGCTCGGCATAAAGATGAAGGGATGGATATATATGGACATAGCACCGCCATTTGGCTGCCGTACCTCCTCAATGGCCTGCGCGCGTACTACGAATGCAGTGGTCTACCTAATGCGAAAGAGGGGTCACCATGCGCTTTGCTACCTCGATGGCTTTCTCGGCACCATCTACAGAAGTTGAATGGCTTGGAATCTGCGTCTCCACCTCGGCCATGACGATTACCATTCCGGAAGAAAAAATGGAAGGTCTTGTGGACGAATGCAGGATGTGGCTGACTAAGAGAACGGCATCCCGCAAGGAAATCCAGAGACTGGTTGGGAGGCTACAACACATAGCTAAGTGTGTTAGGCCAGCTCGCAGGTTCATGGCTCGCATCCTGGCGGCCCTCCGTGAGACTACCATGAGGGGAAAGCACCCAGTGTCAGCCAAACTCTGTATGGATGTGGAATGGTTCATCGGCTTTGCCCAAACATGGAACGGGATAGTGCTCCTGCCGGACAGTGAGAAAGTGGCGTGGACAATTGAGTGTGACTCGTCTCTACGAGGGGGTGTGGCACACTCTCCAACACACTACTTTGCATCATGCTACTCAAGGGAGGTCATCGGTCGGAAATACAACATCGCACAGCTTGAGGCCATAAACCTGGTGGCAGCGGTCAAAAGTTGTGGTCAAACATAAACACGGGAGCGACATCCCTTTCGCTGATGCACTCAGCAGGATGTCGTTTGATACGGGGGCAAGGGAGACCGCGCTCAGACACATAGCACATTGCGGGCTCAGCCCTATAGTAGGATCCCATGATGATGTCCTCACACAGAATCTATAACCTGGCCGATTACTTTCTCTTTGCTCTCTTGCCAGGTTATAATCTTCACCAACACCAACATATCACGGCCCTGATCGATGCGGGAGTGGCAGCAAGCACATGGAGGAACAAAATAAATCAGGCTGTGAACTATCTACGATACATGAAACACTGTGGAATGAATGTCTTAGCCCCGACCGAATATGATGTGCTCCTATATCTTCTATATCTGTCGGATACCATCCCATCCCCCGGTGCCATCATGAACTATGTCAGTGGAGCGAGAACCCTTGTTCTCATGATTGGAGGACATGTTAACGGTTTTGACTCTTATCTGGTGTCGCTGGCCAAGAAGGGTATTCGGAAATCTTCCCAGCACATCTCGGTTCAGGCTATGCCTCTGGTGCCACAGGATGTGATCAACATAGTGGACTTCTTTAGATACTCTGGCCCAAATGGCCCTGTACTAATAGCTTCTCTACTACTGGGATATTTTACTCTAATATGACCGAGTAATCTTCTAACAACAGGTGCAACTAGGGATCATACTATATGTGCTAAAGACATAACTATAACTCACGACGGACTGATCGTAATGATTCGATCATCGAAAACTAAGTCATCATCTACCGCGCCACTGGGCATCCTTGTCCCAGTTTTTCCTCACTCCAAGTACTGCCCAGTTCGGGCCTGGACTAAATACTACGGAGACACATGCCCGGCTCTGAGTGGTCCAGCGTTCATCACTACGGACGGGTCCCCCCTTCGCACGAAGGCCCTCCTCGACACGATGAGACTTGCCCTGTCAGTGGCGGGCCATAAGGTGCCCGGCGCCATCACGCTACATAGCCTCAGGAGAGGCATGTGCCCGACTAGGGGTGCCGCTTGAGGACATAAAGCAGCTTGGCTCATGGTCGTCCTCGGCCGTGCATACATATGTGCCTAAAACATTGATAGCTTCAGCGTCCAAAAAGCTTTCCTCATTATTTGGTTAAGGCTTATTGACCTCTTTGTGCATTACTCATTGGCTTATCTCACTGTGCTTATTCTGTTGAACTTAATATGTGCTTACTAAAATTGACATGTGCTTACTACTGGCTCATTATCAAATAAGAAAATAAATCCAACTTTAAACTCATATGCGGCGTCGGTGTCAAATTGTTCGTGATGATCAGCAACACAGGTAATTTGGCATTCGATCGCCGCCATAGCATCGTAGCCTTAAGGTGCTGCCACCTATCTACTTACGGCGGTACTTCTTTCTGACTTCTGCGTCAGCGCAGTCTGGTTATTCGTATTTTGATATGTAAATACTTCGAGATGCTAACTCTGTCTTACTGACCTGCCTTCTGCGGTCAACAGCTCGAACTGGCTTTGAACTGCCATCCCAGCCACCCCTGCTAAAAGACTATATAGGGCATAGGGTTAAAGCTTATTGACCTCTTTGTGCATAACTTATTGGCTTATCTCACTGTGCTTATTCTGTTGAACTTAATATGTGCTCACGAAAATTGATATGTGCTTACTACTGACTCATTATCGAATAAGAAAATAAATCCAACCTTAAACTCATATGCGGTGGCGGTGTCAAAGTATCCATGGTAGGCAGTATAAATCTTCAAGAGATTATGCAGTTTTAATTGTGTATGCACACACTGAAGTGGTGGACACAGGGGGGTAGGGTACCCATTTTTAATTGTAGCAAGTCTAGTACAGGAGCACCAACCTGCAATAAATGTTTAATGATTGTGCCAGTGTCTAAGGTAGAAACTATAACGGCTTCAGCTTCGCAAAGTTAGAACTATTATATGATTATGCAGATTTAAGCAAATTTTCTAATATTGTAAATAATCCAAAGTGAGCTCTACGCCAAATAAGGGAGAAATTTTAATGGCAATCCCGTTCATTTGTTTATTGGGTTACCAGATAAAGGGATCGGGTTTTCTGATTTCAAGGAATGTACTGATCGACACTCATATATACACAGGAAGTTGTAATCTATTGGACAGTATATCATTATAATGGTTACAGGATGCTTATAAGTTCATATACGATGTGATGTATGCTACAGCAGTGCTATTATTTAGAACTGCTATTTATTTACACCAGTATACTTCCCACTGCAAATTCTCTCAATGTAGCTTACTTTCTGCATACCTACAGTGCTGCACTAGTAAATTGTTGTTTACAGTAAATAAGCTACATCTAATTTGTGGTGTAATTTCTCGTCGTCTGGCACACCTCTCAACGGAAAATAAACGAACTCACAAAATATATTGTATTTAAAGAAACAAACAGGAGACAACATGGGAGTGAACACTGACAATGGATATGATATTTAAATCGTGACATCAATGGCCTCAGGTAATATAATCTGAACCGGAAAGGGCATTTCATAAAGTATGGCATTCGAAGTTATGGTGTGAATAACACTGAAATATAAGCCAAATTGTGGGATGAAAAGATGTGAATTATTTAAGTGACTGATTCGATACAAGCAATTTCCCAGTAAAAGTACCTCACATCAGAAATGCCCGTTTATATCTCGATTTGACGGCATGGTGATACTGATACTTACTTATATATTAGAGTATTCTGAACCCGACAAGATCCAACAGGTCCCTTGATGGTTGGTGTTTTCTAGGAGTTCAACAAATGTGATGTCATGAAGTTACACAACCTGATCGGTTTGAATTCATAGCATATGTCTAAGATGAATTAGTATGATGGTAAATATAACCTAGATTACATTAGTTTGAAGTAACTTTATTTTATTAGATTAATCTTGAAGGGGTTTGATATGAAAATATGCTAACTTAATTTTATTGTGCTTGTTCTAAATGGTGGAGAGGACGATCATCAGCAGGGCATGATATTAGAGAGGGCACTTAATATACATTTGATGCAGCAATATCTCTTTAATTGGTGGAGTGATATCTAAACTGTAAATTTAGAATCAAGCTGGGAACTTGCGACCGTACTATAAAAAGGTTCTATCTGACAAAGTGACTGAATTGGTGTTATCGATGTACAAAGATTATATCTAGAAAAGGTTATCATGCAGTTACACAATGTTTCGTAACTGTTATTTTTCACTGAGATATAGTACAAATCATATTGTTCTATCTGCTTTGCTATCATGCAGTTAAACAGCTTCAGTCCTCATTATCTCGAAATCACCGTTTTGTAATATAGAACCTTTTTATAGTAACGTCACAAACTGTTACGCTTTCCTCAGAATCTACAACTTAACCTGAATAGCCGTTGTCAACGTACACATCATGTGTGAACATGGTCGGATATTTTGCATAGCTTTTCAGAAAAATCCAATATATCATTGCGAGCCTTTCCAGTTTAACACAAAAATACCCAACCTTATCCCAAATCAAAAAGTATTATCTCCTACCATCAACATTTCTTCAACCTTCACTATCTGTATCCGGCAACTTACATGAACCTTCACTGATATAGGCGCTCTATAAATGCAAACTGTCTCTCTTCAGGAACTGATAGCAGAGTCCCATAATCTCACACAACTTCACTTGTCCTTTGAGATCCACACAAAAAGGTGCATGGCCACCAGTAGCAGGAACTAATTAATACTAGCGGATATAAAACACCCCTATTCATGAATTGCCTCCAATCTACCTCCGGCGATCTGGCATTAATCCCTTGTTTCCCATTGGCTTGACCTGAATTGCACGCAGCCATCGTGTCCGGGTGGAATATACATTTTCTTGAAGAAGATTTATACTGACTATCATGGATAAGCCTGAATAGACTTGTTTTCACCATTAGAGAGTTTGTCGATAGAAAGCCCAAGCCTACACTTTGACTGACCCAAGGGATTTTTAACCTCCCACACCACATAGACATGGTATGAGAGCAACTGGCCTTTGATGACGCTGTAAGTTATACACAGCGGTGGAAATCCAAATTGGCAGAGGTAGGGGCACAGGCCGACCTTCAGATTAGGAGTCTGACCTAGAAAAAAGTCAGACACTCTAACCACTCCACCACAGAGAACACCACACATACAGTCTTTGGTTGGGTGGTATTTTGTCTATACCTTGCTTTGGTTTCAGTTGCCCAATGGCATGCCAATCTTTATTCCATTTACTCAATCTGCCTGTACATGTACTATGAAATATATGAAGAGCTCGTTTTCAAACCGCCTATTTGATGAGAACAGATTGAAGAAACTCACATTGAACCATAACATACCAGATCAGTAATATAATATATGTAAATGACTCAAGTTACATAACGTGCCTTGGTGCTGACAAGAAGATGGTATTCAGATAAATTCAAATGCCTACCAATATATGGATATATATATATATATATCTATATATATAAAAGTATACATATATATATATATATGGGGATATGATCTATAACGATTTCTCCAATGATAAATAGCGTAATATTCAGTAGCCTTAATCCTCATTTCTGATTATTCACGAAATTGAATGTAGGAATACACTCCGTATTCATGTATAGATATATTTGTATTCATCAGAATATACATTTTGTTCAACGCTGAGGCACTGCTCTTCCGGCCGTTTACATTACATTGTAAAAACGTAGATGCTAGTAGATTGTCAAGGGGGTTACTGTGTTACTGGGTTAACTATAATAAGTTCAGTGTGATGGGCTAAAATAAGATGTGCTGCTATTAAAGTATAGCTGAAGTATAAAGTCGATATGTATATATAAATATGAAGTAAGTAAATATACATCATATATTTATACATAGGCCCTACCTGACATTCAGTGACGATATACTCATTGCCAAATAACCTCTCTTCTTTATGAACACACATATTTAGCAACGCAACAAGGAGGGTAACGTTGGTGAAAGAGACCACGCATAAAACACCACAAGGGACGCAATGGAATGAAAAAAAAGAAAACAACCTCAGAGCGATCCATTACCATACATCTAAGTCACCGGCTGTGAAAGCTAACACCATTCGTGTGGTTAGCCGTAAACGCGGTGGCAGGTGAATAGAGGTCTTCCATTTCACATCCGGTAGCAGACACGCGATTCAAAATGGCGGCATCCAGGGGGACTCTAGCCTCCACATGTTATATTGCCTACGCTAAGCATATTTCCTGCATCTCCTCTAAAGCAAATGCAGCCAGGCATGGAGGGGATGGTGGACATACGTTTGGATTTGATTTTTGGAGGTTTACTTCCTGGGAACATATAAGGTCATATCTTCTCTGCGAATGGTTGCTAAAGCAAATGCAGCCAGGCCGGTGTATGGAGGTGATAGTGTACACAAGTTTAGATTTGTTTTTTGGAGTTTTACTTTCTGGGAGCATATAAGGTCATATCATCACGGGTCCCTCATCTTCTCTGCGAATCGTTGCTAAAGCAAATGCAGCCAGGCATGTGTATGGAGGTGATGGTGGACATAATTTTGGGTTTTATTCTTGGAACTTTACTTCCTGGGAACATATATGGTCATATCTAGACGGGTCCCTCATCTTCTCTGCGTATGGTTTGCTAATACGATGAATACACAAATGCAAGCAGGCCGGTGTATGGAGGTGATAGTGGACATAAGTTTGGATTTGGTTTTTGGAGTTTTTACTTTCTGGGAGCATTTAAGGTCATATCTAGACGGGTCCCTCATCTTCTCTGTGTATGGTTGCTAAAGCAAATGCAACCAAGCCGGTGTATGGACGTGATGGTGGACATAAGTTTAGATTTGGTTGTTGGAGTTTTACTTTCTGGGAGCATTTAAGGTCATATCCTGATGGGTCCCTCATCTTCTCTGCGAATGGTTGCTAAAGCAAATGCAGCCAGGCCGGTAGATGGAGGTGCCGGTGGACATAACTTTGGATTTGCTTGTTGGAGGTTTACTTCCTGGGAACATATAAGGTCATATCTAGATGGGCCCCCTCATCTTCTCTGCGAATTGTTGCCAGGCCCGTGTATGAAGGTAATGGTGGACGTAAGTTTGAATTTGGTTGGTGGAGATTAGATTTGTATGTCCTGACAACATCTGAGGTCATACCAGTATGGCTACCGACTTGTGAGAGAGTGCACTCATGGCGACGTTATAGTGCTGCCTCACTGGGAGGTCAGCCCACCAGCACCATGACCTGACATGCCACCCAGTCAGATTATCCTGACACTGAGCCAACCAGGCCTTGCCTTATCCAAATAATGTCGAGCGCCTGGCTAGGAAGTGAGTAGTATCAATTTTGTAAGCGGTTTGACGCAACCGGGAATTGAACTGCCGACCTTCCACACGGGAAGCCTGCGCTCTACCGATTCGCCCACCACATCTGGCAATATGGTTTCTGTGCATGGGTTCTAGGTATGGCTTGGGCTTTTATATTGTTTGTGTGCCTTGTTGCTAGGTATGGCTTGGGCTTTTATATTGTTTGTGTGCATTGTCGCTAGGTATGGCTTGGGCTTTTATATTGTTTGTGTGCAGTGTCGCTAGGTATGGCTTGAGCTTTTATATTGGTTGGGCGTTGTGGATTTGTGAACCAAGGGTCTGGTGAATAGAGCTGTAAAGGTGAAGGTTGGTTTGATGTTAGTTATTTATTGTGTAATGGTAATTAGAGGCATCGCATTATAAATACTAATGTTCGGAGGGAATAGGCAGATCTAGGAGTAGGCTGCTTCATATATACTGCCTCCCGGGCACAGCCAATGAACTATTATAACAAATGACAGCCAGCAGAATCTCCTGACAGTCTTCGCAGGAGGTTCAAATACCTTATTAGCAGCTACTGTGTGATAAGATAACACCAATACTACAACTGGCCAGCATTGAAAACAAGCCTGAATCCCCAGGCTTATATGCAATAGACAGTATAAATACAGCATCCCTACAAACAAATTGTTTCAATGTCAATACACTACAGCAATTCTGATGTAACTAAAGAAAATAAAACCTAATTTGTGCGAAATATGCATCCGCGTCCTGAATTATCTTGACTCATATAACATGCCTTACTCCATTTTGATGTCGCTTTTATAATAAATGGCTAACTTTCGCGATATCTGAAGGGAACATATGGAAATTAGAATGTACTTGAACTTTCAGTTGCTGGACACCATAGAAGTAGTAGTAACAGTTTCATTTGAAGTCATGGCAGCAAATCCGTGCACAAGTGTCTAAGTTCGATATATATATAGGAATTGTTGGATTTGGGAAAATTGATGCATTCATCGAATTATATTCTTCTAAGGTTATAGGTTTGTGAAGATAATTTACCAGACATAAGTAATTGGAATGTTATTGAATATAACCACGTTTCAATGTGTTCCCAGTACAACAAGTTCGCAAAATTTCCTTATCTGGCCACCTGCTTTAGTAGGCTCATCCACTTCGCATGTCGCACATGCCACGTATGAATAAATGATGTTGGAATTCCAGCACTAGATAAAGAAGATCCTACACATACATATCAGTATATGAAAGGGCATTCCCAGAAATACGCAACAGCTCCAAAGAAGAACGCCATATGCGTGCCATACTGTTGTGTCTCCCGTCGTTATTTTCACAAGAGCTCACATCAGAGAGGGCTTGAATAGTGAAAGTGTATATGAGCCTGTCTCAAAAGGTGATAACTCTTCTTTTTTGTTGTCCATTGTAACGATTGACACAAAATAGTACAGAAACGGTTACACTGAAAACACAAGGACATTTGCTTCAAATAAATATGTATTCTATTGGGATTATGAAACACCATCTAAAAAACTAATCAGTTTATCCTGAGCAAATGCATAAGCAGATAGTATGTTGATCATTACAATGGACGAAGCTTTGTTCCATATTGCTTAGCACCTTTTGAGACAGTCTCATTATATGTCAATGCAGAAACCAGGATGATATTTTTTAATGAAAGAATTCCTGAGGAGTAGTGCCTGTTGTTTTATCAATATGCGGGACTTTGCTGAAGGGAGTGTGGAGGTGGGGTGACGGGGTGGGTGTGAGGGGTGCGGATAGCTCACGGGGCCATAAGCCGCTTTGTTTCTATATAACCCCCGCCTAGAATAGGATTGTTTGTCTAGAAGGACAAACGAAACTTCCATTGTAGCAATGCACAATGCGAGAGTCACCCGCCCCTCCACCCCTACAGAAAGATATACATATAAATAACAGACGACTCCCGGTGTTTCTTAACAAGTGTGACAGCAACAGCACAATGTCCCGATAACGCATGTACACCTATGTGTGATGTGATGACAGTTTTTAGAACAATAATGTGTGCATTCCACATGAATAATACACATGCTGTTTTGAGGTCTGCGGCCGTCATTTGCCGTCATCATATTCCATCAAAAGACAGGAGTCTCCTAGATAAAAGATTCACCCTGTACTTGTAGTACACGGGTGAATGACAACGTTGTGTAAATACGGGCAAAAATAGCTTTAGTATGGAACAGGACGTAGAATGCCTGCCTCCAGTATCTAATGGGTACTTATATCGGCACAGAGTTGGTGATATGGGAGAGAATGCAAAAAGACAAGATGGCAGCATTGGAATTCTGTCGATATCACCTTTAAATTCTATTAAACTATATGTTTTATTATATTGTTCCACTCATAGGGAGCGGGGAAATATGAATATATATATATATAAAGAATAAGTGTTGCTTCTTAGATTGTGAAATTAGGCTCTCAATTCATTTCCCTGTATTTTTGACCGTTTTTATATAGGTCTGGAATTCACCCGTGTACTGCGAGTACAGGGTGAATTCTTTATCTAGGAGTCTCCATGTACACCATCAGGCGAAATACATTATTGTGAATGTTTGTAGATATACAAGTGAATGGTGTGCTACCGAATAGACATCGGCCTTGAGCTACCTACCATTCATGCGCTATCATGCTGTCCATCAACGCCTCTTTAAAGTTGCATAGGGCTATACTTTTTAGTTTCATTAATTTTATGAGATAAATATATTAGGTTGGTGGTTATAATCGACCTTACTTTAGTTTTAAGAGACTTCTATTTTAAATGGCTAACTTTGGAGATACTTGTAGTGCAAACATGCACAATTAATGTTGGCAGGCACTCCAAAGCTCTAATATGGTATACTTCCGTCCCGTATTCATGTAGTGGTGCCAGGTGTAGCCGGTGCTACATGCTAGCTCTGGGGTAGCTATCCGCGGCTAGCGGTGGGTTGGAGAAATAGGTCAAGTCGTATTCACCAATGTCCAAGCCGCCGCAGATAGCTAACCATGAGTTTATTTATAGATTTGGGAATTCCCTCGATTTGACAATATGAATAATGCCGCCAATGCGGCGGGAGTGTTAATAACGGGTCGATTTTAGGGTTAATTTGATTAAATTTCACTTATTGCGTATGTAAATCTGTCAAATATGATCACATTGAATAGATCTGGCTGTAATATATTGCCGGCGATACGGCGGCGGTGGTGGCGGCCATGTTTAGTTGACGTTCGACAGTATGGATATCAACGTCGATGCGGCGGTGGCGATTTGTTTACTTTACATTCGTCGATTCGAAAATATTAATATTACTGCTGATGCATTAATATCGCTTCGAATTTAGGGTTAATTTGATGAAATGTCAATTATTGCGTATTTAATTCTGTCAAATAGATTTGGGTCTAATATATCAGTGGGCGGCACACTAACCGATGCGGCTTGCAGTTAAACGTGTTTTGAAAGTGGGGTAGCTTAGCCTAGGCTACGGTCGGCGGTTAGCGCTGGCACCGGCACATGAATGCGGTTTTTCCACCATGTGGGGCTACTGTAGTCACGATTAAGGCACTGGCATCAGCACATGAATACGGGCCCAGGCCTAACAATTTCTAATAAGTCAACTCAGCATTCCCTTTTATGTGCCACCAAATTAGTGATAAGCGCATCAGTATCTAAGGTAGAGATGTAGGATCAAATCTAGGGAATTTCTCTGGTTTAGATAAATTTATGGTTTTAGCGGACTAGGCAGCTGGAAACATGTATAGTTTGCAAGAATTGCTAGAAATCGCTGTCTATGACCGCCTTTTAAATAAACTGAAGTAGGATCTCTACGCTTTCCATCTAGCATTAAGAGTAGACGCGGTGGACCAATCGCTAAGAGCCCACGCTTCATGTGCCGAAGATCAGGATTTTGTAATCCTGACCGAGTCAACCAAATAACCTACACAATTAATACTTGGTTTGTCGTTCGGAATTAACTCACCAGGATCTGCTGGGGATAGGGCAATGATCGGTTATCTCAGTATCACCGTAATGTGAGTCTGTCGGAAATCGGTCATGGTGGCTGTGGCCTGGTCTCCCAGTGGGACAACATTATAAAGTCGCCATGTGCTTACCTTGTCATAAGTCTGTGCCGTCCCGAGGTGACCTTACAGGTTGCCTCGAGAGGGAACCTCAGGATTAACTGTCTCTGTCAACAAAACATTCCTGAAAAGACAACAACATATACACATATTGTTAATCGTTCATTAAGTCCATATTCGGCAACAACGCAAGACGTACATGCATTACATGAATATACATATACATATCATATATGCCGTATAATCCATTATACAAGTATAATAAGCCATAATATAATATCTACTCCTCAGACTCATGAGTGATCAGCTGGTTGACTCTATACCTTAGCTCATCTATTGATACAACCTCAGCTCTCCACTTGGCGCCACATACTCGCCCACGCCTCAGTTATCGTTCCGCTCACTCATTGTAGGCTTACTGCTGACAAATCTTTTTGTCTTAGGCTAGAGGCATAGGATTATACTTGTATCCACTATCAAGTCTTATTGTTCCTTATTTATGTAGGTAACTAGTATGTTGCTAGCTGGTTCTACAGTGGTTTACTATAGATCATATAGCCAGGCATGTCATTACTATATTAGTGAATACCATGGCTGAAGACAGCAATAGGAAGGACCTATTTCCAAATAGCCTGCCTGTGGGCATTTCCTTTTGTCGTCTTATTTACTGGTGCTGGATTACATCTGACCTTTCCACTTTCCACGAAGCATAAGTACAGTCTGCGCTGCTTGTAGGTCGGGGCTTAGCCAGTCGAAAACCTTTTGTTGTGGGTGTGCATTTGAACAAATCTGAATGATATAGGTGTTTGCCAGTGAGAGTTGCAATTACAGTGACATTGTTTCCCAGCGCGATGGCTGAAGCGAATGGGTGGCGGGCTCCCGTGCGTCAGATCGGGATTTCAATTCCCGGTCGAGTCAATCCACTCTTACAAAAGTGATACTTGTCACTTGGCGCTCGGCATTATTAGGATAGGACAAGGACTGGTTGGCTCACTGTCAGGATAATGTGACTGAGGGGGATCTTGGGTCATGGTGCTGGTGGCCTGATTTCCCAGTGGGCCCACACTATAAATGTTGCCATGAGTGCACACTTTCACAAGTCAGTACCTATCGTGATATGACCTTAGATGTTTTCAGGACATAAAGCTGCAACAACCAACCCACCCAAGCCAACCATTGACTTTGTATTCCTTCTCTGTAGCAATGAATGCTTGATACGAACAGCAGTATCTGAGTTCGGCTTGGAGGGTTATATAAACTTAACACTTTTGGTTTGGAAAATGTTGTCTTTCTATGATAGAGATATCATGGCAATGTAGGAATGACATTACCGCACATTGGGGATGACAGCATAAGTTTCACAGTGGAGGTCTTCTCTGTGCTGGAGTGGTTAGAGTGTCTGACTGTTTTATAGGTCAGAGTCCTAATCTGAAGGTTGGTGGTTTGATTCCCCATGCCCCCACCTCTGCCAATTTGGATTTCCACCATTGTGGATAACTGACAGCGTCATCAAAGGCCAGTTGCTCTCATACCATGTCTATGTGGTGTGGGAGCTTAAAAATACCTTGGGTCGGTAAAAGTGTAGGCTTGGGCTTTCTATCAACAAACTGTCTAATGGAGAAAACAAGTCTATTCAGGCTTATCCATAATAGCCAGTATAAATCTTCAAGAAACTGATGCCGGTGGCGGACTTCAGAATAAGGCGCTTTTCGGAATTCCCTCTTCAGCTAACTTCAAATTTAGCAATTTATGCAAAAGAGTTGCTCTAACCTACAGGACAGAAACATGTAGGCTCAGCTATTTAATTTCTTTAAAATAAAAAAATGCAAGCCATCCGAATATGAACATTTTGGTATAACCTAACTGCAATATCTCCTGGTTATGTATTCCTCTAATTGTTACTGTTCCAGTAGAGTAATAGATGCATCGTTACTTATTGTGCGGGGGTTGGGTGTCATAGCATATCATCGCGTTTTACCTACTAGTAATAAGATTCAAGTATATATATATGTATAAATATGCCAAACTAATGAGAGAGAGAAAAAAAGTATCAGATGGAGCCTCGTGTCTCAGACTGAGCAGACCGGAGATAACTAGTTTATTCAGGAGATAACATGTCTTAATTATGGATGTTGAGATGTGTACCAGAATGGTGTAATCCCTACCACCCCCTCCCCCATCCCCCATTCCACAGATAACTCTGATTATTTTACCTCCCACCATATCAGTCATTGGCTACGCCAGCTCTGCGACTCTGAAGTATTAGTTCTGGATTTCCCCACATGCTGTAGCATATAGCATGTGCGTCAAGGAGATGCGCAGCAGAAGCCTGCTGGGTAGGGGGTTGGATCGAAACCCGCCCATTAAAAAATGGGCCGAAAGAGACAATATATATATTACCGATATAATCCATCCTGTACATTTAAATTCCTAATATTCTCATACATCAAATATATCTATTTTTGTTGGTTATCGACCGCTGCAACAGCGTTAAAATTGTATAATCGAATGGCTTTCAAAATTTACTTTGGTTGGGGATTGAAATGGTGGAAATGAGCTTTGAACTTTGTGTACCTATTTTCAAATGGATTGGATACGAAATTAATTTAGGTCTGCGCACCGAAAGGCTTCAGCTAGGCTTTGTTTTCGTTTCATTTTGTCCAATGTACAGCAGAGTAAAGTAACTTTAGTATCCATACCAAAATGCTCCACCTAGTCTTTATTAGCTGCCTTTTTTTATGTCTTTTTTGTTGTACATTAGTTGTTTAAGCAGGGGAAATTTCAGCCACAGTCGAGTGGTCTTCCTCATTCCACCGCTCCTTGCCCTATCCTAATAATGCTGAGCACCTGGCTAGAAAGTGACAAGTATCAATGTTGAAGTCATTGGTTTGACTCAACCAGGATTTCAAACCACGATCCCATGATCTACCAACAAGGAAGACGGACACTCTAACTCATTCGGCCATCCCGTCTGGACGTGACCTTGAGGTTATTGATAACTTCAAGGCCACAGCTGATATTCAGATTTTATCTTCGACATCACACTCACTGATAATGCTACACTTCCTACAAATTTACTCCATCGTGAAAGAAATCCCAATATCTATTGGTATTACTTTGTCTTCAACTATATAACATCGCACACACACGAACACCAACCTACAAACAAACTCCAATGACTGGATCAGTTGTGTATGGAGGACGGAATCTAGGTAAGTGTTTCCGCTTCGATTTCGAACGGCTGAGCCTCTCAGCAGATTATTCACCTTTAATAAATGCTTTTCAATTCGTCGATCGATGCAAATCTAGGCTTCCCTTGTGTTGCCATCAGCGGCAACGGGCCTCAGGCCTCGGGCCTCGGGCCGGGCCGGGAGCCCCTTGGGCCAGCCCGCCAGCCCGCCAGTGATTACGGTGCAGTTGAGACGTGAGACATTGCGGTAAATAAGATCCACATGCAACTTAATTACGCATGACTGATGAGAATTATCCTGGCGCCTTAGCCGCATTCTCTATCTCCACTTGACGTCATTTGCGACTGCCAGTCTCCATCCACTGCGCTTCGCTATTGCCGATTGTAGGTCAATTTGTTGCAGCGAGTCCCCCTCCCCCCTCCCCCCATGCCCCACACCCCACACCCCACACCCATCCAAGTGGGAAGTTCATTATTCACAGAGACGCGCCATTGGTGATTGCAATGTGAGTAATGATGGTTCTCACTTTCAGTTTCACTATATATCATGTGATCTATAACATTGTAAAATATTCTGATAAAATGCATTGGTGGGGAATGTGAAATGGTCTATAAAGGAGTACAAATGGTCTATAAATGTAAATGATGTATATGGCCATGTGCATGAATGTATTTGTGTAGTTGCTGGTGACTCTTTACCTGTAGTCAATATTCATTTTGTATTAAATAGATAGTGTGACACAAGAATGCTTACTGTTCATTGGTGGAACTAGAAATGCTTGTTGCTGATTGGAGATCATAGTCAGGTGGTATGCCATATCAGATCCATGTACTAATATATAATAATAAACCTGAGGGTACAAGCTCTCACACTACTTTCACTCTCAATACTCTTCCTTTCTCTCCTTGCCTGTATTGATTTCCTATTGCCTGCCTACACAAACCACAGCTGCCAGACAAAGAATTTACATGCAAGTGGGAAGATATGCAAGGGAATATTATCGTATCGTTATATTCTGAAAGACCCATCACTTTACCGGTGGTGCCATGTGTGGCACTCCTCACCTACACTGGATGTTGACAAGTGGCAGTCGCATCCGAGGATTCATGTAGTATATCTGTGTATATATATAATTATATATATAATTATATATGTATAGCTATATATATGTGTGTGTCATGTCTCAGAAATATGCGAGTATAAATTATTGGATGTTGCTAAGATCCATCTACTACCTCTGGTTATGCCCGTGGGCGCCCTCTGTCGGGACTCTTCGGTGTGTATTGCTTAACAATGTGTGCAAGTATAAGTGAATAGAATATGATTTCGGTAAATTCCATCATCAATGCCGGTGGTGCCACCACATAGTCACCTCAGCAACTGCGGAAATTGACCTATTATAGAGTCATTTTAATGTATATTGGTTTGGGTTGGTGGTGGCTAGCTTCTGTGATTAGCCATTGTATTCTCTTGTTATGGTGTCATGTCCCGATTTAGGCATATGGACACTGGCTTGCAATTGAATACTGTCTGGTAAGAGCTAACTCCTCTCGGGTGATCAGCTGCTGCGCGCTTACTTATTTTGTTCCAGTTGTTAGAAATTATATAGGGATATATATTTATATATACAGTAAGACCTCTCTAAATCGACCGAGGTTGGGACCGACTTTAAGTGATCGATTTAGAGAGGGGGTCGGTTTACGGAGTTTGCATATGGCTACAATGGTATTTTTGGGACCCAAATGAAGCGATCGATATAGGGGAGTGGTCGATATGTGGAGGTGGTCGGTTAGGGATGTTTTACTGTAGGTCTATTTAGATATATATATATATTTACATATATATACATATATATGTATATTTACATAGCTATGTATATATACATATTTATATATAATTATACATATATATGTGATGTAAAAGTAGTATGTGAGTATAAATGCGCGGAAGGGAATTATTTCATTATATTATTGTTCTTATATATTTGGTGCTGGTACCTTTAGCTTACCACACCGGTGGGACCGGTTGCGCCACCACGACTCCTCTTTATCCCTAGCGGCGGGCCCATACGTTCCTTCGCGCTGGGGTCTACGAAGATATATATATATAATATATATATATGTGCTTGCATGTGTATGTATATTTTTCTGGCTGGTAGAACGCATGATGGAAACTGTGGCTTGATAACTTCAAGGTCACAGCTAATATTCAGATTTCATCTTCGACATCACACTTACTGATAATGGTTACACTTCCTAAATATTTACTCCATTGTGAAAGAAATCCCAAGTCAATTGGATAGAGCCACTACCTTTTTACCTCCTATTAAAATAAAATGTCCATTTAATTCAAACTAAAGTCAACGGTATTATTCTTGTCAGCCTTCAACATGTATATAAATAGTGTGCTAGACACACAACATCATCGGGTGATGCATCTATCACTTATCCCATTATCAGGATAGTTTGGAAATTGACTCTGTGTCCCAAGGGTCCGAATTTGTTAGTTCACTGACGGCACAGAAGATCAGTACTGATAGCTGGGTTCGTTGTCGGCGTCACCAGTTAATTTAACTAAGACTAACTCCTCTGTCACACACAATTTTTGGACACGTGACAGCGACTCGTTGCGCTAATTATGCCGCATTTCTTTCGTCAAGAAGTTTGGTAATCCATCACGACTGGAGTCGACGACAGAATGTCAATTCTGGACGTGGTCTGTGTCCGCTGAAGAGACATGCATGCAGCCAAGTGGATGCCTGTAGTTACAGAGACACCTAGCGAGTGGCACAGTCAGTCAGTTGTGACTATCGGGTGCTGAGCAGTTTCCTTATATCCCAGTCACTACTGCTTGCGACCACACTGCGACAATAAAAAAGAAGTAGTCGCAAGTGGTCAGTCTCATGATATGCCATTCATTAATGTTTGCGATCACTTTCATCATCATCATGCTGTCGGTCACAATGTGACAAAGACCGCTTTCATTACTTGACTGCCCTCTCCATTTAGCTCTCTGCTGTGAGAGTTGCATCCATGAGTCGGTCATAATGTCTCTCAGCTTCAGGTTTCTCTTGATGGTATCCTTGAACTGGAGACCAGGGCGCCCTCTCTTTCTGTAACCAGAAGACAGTTGAGAATCGAGGATCTGCTTTGGTAGCCTGTCTGATGACATCCTTATGAGGTGTCCAGTCCACCGGAGATTCTTTTTGATCATTTCATGAAAGCTGCCTGCAAAAGTGTTGAAGTGCTGCTGGCTTTTGCAAGTTACCAGCGACACTCTCTCGGGGAGCAAATAGAGGTTTCAAACCGGCAAGAACATGTCAAGACAGGCGCAAAACAATCTTTACGAGCCCAGTAAAGAAGTGGTAGCTGGTGGTTGCAAGATTGTTGCAAGTGGTCACATCTGGGTCGCAAAGTGGTCGCTAGTGGTTGCCGACTCCCTTGTGACCATTATGATCGCAAGGAAGTTGTAGTCACTGCACTAAAAATGTCCTTGCGACGAAAATGGTCGCCAAGATGTCAGTGACCATTGGTTGGGCTGCAAGTGGGTTGCAGGGAATTTGGTTCTTTGCAATGGTCCGCGGGTTTGCACAGGATAGGGACAACTATATAAAGCTTTCATGTAGGCATGCATTAAGGCACACAGTGCATGGAACACTCAGCCAAGCTTCTTATTCATGGTTCAACTATTTCAAGGCTACTCTAAATATGTGGTCAGGTACCTTATCGTTTCTCAGTAAGATGTATGTGACAATTCCAGACAATGCAATACACTTCTGAGACTCGAGCTTCAGATGTTATTTAATCTACAACACAACACCACTTTGTAAGATTAGCTAATATATTTTGCGGGAACATTAATATGACCATACCATAGCAAATTCCCATTTCAGTATTGAGAACTACCTGTGATATAAACATGGATATATGCTGTATAAGGCATTATACAAGAATAGTAAGCCAGAAGATCCATCTACTCCCCAGCCACTAAGTAATCGGCTGGTCACCTACTCATTATGTCATCTATTGGTACCTCATGACCTCCCCACGTGGCGCTACCTGCTCCCTAATGCCTCAGCGGCCGTTATCCATATAGTATATTACCACCATTTTATCATGATTATAGACCACAACCTATGGCATCAGTCCATTTGAATCTATATAATTGTGGAATTAATGAAAACTATTAGTATTACTTGCAGTACTGCTTTGTGCAGAATAGGACTTTATGCTAGAAGTACTTCCACGAATTCTTAGCGCGGTGTTCCAGTTCATGCAGATTGGAGTCTAATTAACAACCGCACCTTCAGAGTCACATGAGTGGAGGATAATACCATCACACACCAAATAAAAAGATGATTAATTAGCAGATAAGGTTGATCATTTCTTACCACACCACCAGAGTGGCTTACCATTATAACACATACATCTTGCTCTTCAAAATTTCAATAAATGTTGGATATTTTATTTTGTTTTCTCTTGAAGATTTATACTGCCTATTATGGATAAGTCTGAATAGACTTGTTTTCACCATTAGACAGTTTGTCGATAGAAAGCCCGATCCTACACTTTTACTGACCCAAGGGATTTTTAACCTTCCACACCACATAGACATGGAATGAGAGCAACTGGCTTCTGATGACACTGTAAGTTATACACAGCAGTGGAAATCCAAATTGGCATAGGTGAGGGCACAGGGAATCGAACCACCTTCAGATTAGGAGTCTGACCTAGAAAAAAAAGTCAGACACTCTAACCAATCCGCCACAGAGAACACCACCACTTCCTTGTGCTCCGTTTAGTTTGAAGTAACCTTTCTTATTAGTGGACAAAGGGGGATATATTTGAAGTGAAAATATCAATTAATTTTGATATGCATTGGCAACTTGTGATAGCACAGGCTTTACCAGTGAGATGTCCTATTGGTCGACGTGGTAGGTTTATACAGCAGTGAATACTTAGTAGGAGCATTAATATTTCTATCGGATATTGCGGATCAATTTTGGTTGAAAATATAATATTTTCATTGGACTATACAAATTTAAATTCAAATAACAAACAACTTTCCATCATTGCATATGCACTGCTATGGTAATTGCTCATAAGGAAATCGAGATTTGTTGATGTTATTATTAATATTAACGATAGCAATATGCATATATTGATAGAAACTATGTTTGTCACACAGTTAATATATGCTTCGTTAATTGTAGGAATAACAAGAGCAATAAGAATATATATTATAAAAAGTAACTACATTGAAGGTTGTGTAAATATTGTTCATCAGAGATATAAGAACACGAATTGTGAAAAGTTTGATTTGTATTCATCTAGAAAATAACACATTACACAACTGTGCATTTTGAGATCTTACGCAAAATATTTCCTTGGCGATGCTAGCCACGCTAAAAATACTAAGATCGTACACAATATTATCCAAAGCGGGGCTTTTTAGTTCCTATAGTAGCGTGGATATATATATATATATATATATATATATATATATCATGATATATTGTCTATTTGCTCAGGATTATAAAGCACGAATTGCACATCCGTTGTCTTTGACGAATCCACCAATTTACTCAGTCTATATCATACAGAAAGAGAGGGCGCCCCCGTCTCCGGTTCAAAGATACCATCAAGAGAAACCTGAAGCTGAGAGACATTAAGACCGACTCATGGACGCAACTCTCACAGCAGAGAGCTAAATGGGAGCGGCAGTCAAGTAATGAAAGCAGTCTTTGTCGCATCGCGACCAACAGCATGATGATGATGATGATGATGATGATATCATTCAGTCCCATTGCCAACAATCAATCCAACTTTCAAAATAACACACATCCCTCAGTTTACTGAAAGCATTATTCATTAAACATTTAATTTCCATTTAATTAGTCAAAGGCACATCTATTATTATGCGAAGAAATATATTTCACTAATTAGTGTGATCAGTGTCACTCACCATCGTTTTCACGAAGTTCTAGTTCTATTCATAAGTACCACAGAGGAAGGCCTCTCATTATACGCATTCAGCCTATTTTCACACCCCAGCTATTGCAACCTTAGGTTCCTACATTTGATGGCCCTTTTGGAAGTTGGAATAATGCAAGGCGCCATGCTATCTAGTCCAGAACAAATACTGCAAAGACAAGGCAGAAGAAATAGGTTTCCTTAGATCTAGTTCTAGTACCATACTTATAATAATGACTTCCTACTTTTCCTACCATTTTCCCCTCTTCACTAATTATAAAGGAGGTGTGGATGACAGGCACAAAACCAATCAATCCACCACAGATAACAGGTGTAGTAGCCCTTATTGTGGGTATCGCTGGTTTAGAAGAAAACAAAACAATCTCCATCTGGTTATAGATACTAACCCATCGTTTCCACATTTGTAGCAGCAACATTATGAACTGTGGCACGGGTAATGATTACAGCTGCTGCTAGGGGTACCTCTAAGTGAGGACGTGTGTAGTGGCAGTCTGTGATGGGGAAGTTGACGGCTGGCATCCTGAAGTGGACAGCTGTGGGATCGATGGCGGCTGAAGACTCGGCTGCTAACAACTGTTGCTACGTGCCTTTATAGACTGTGTGCCCCTTTCTATGTGCAGTTTAGAAAGGGCGAAGCTAAGCTATGAAGGGAAAAGAGTATGCTATTCTCTAATCACGGAACATTTGTTGTTTTTTTGTACATTAGTTGATTGAGCAGAGGAAATTTCCACCGTGGAGGATTCGTCTTCCTCATTTCAGTGTTCCTTGTCCTATCCTAAGAATGTCGAGTGTCAGAGCAGGAAGCCAGAGGTATTAATTTTTTAACTCATTGGTATGAAGCGACCAGGGTTCACACCCACGATCCTATGATTTACCAAAGCGGGAGAGGGATGCTCAACTAATTCGGTCATCCAGTCTAGTAGTGGCAGTGTTAAGCAAATGATGGAGATCAATAACATCACATTCGAGCCGAATTTGTCAACTTAATATAGGTAACAGGCATTCTCAGCTATTGTCGTAGCAGCATTGATCAAATTACCCCACTCAAACTATGTAATTCCTAAATTTAATATTTCCAGGGTAGATTTCTCCATCGTGGATATATACCTGGACCTGTTGTTGCAATATTGTATCATTGATGTATCTCAATGGGCTGGACTGAAGAGTTCTAGTAATCACCGTTACATTACTCCTCTACCTCCAACTTCCAGTATGCTGGTGTTGTGTTGGTGAGTCACTCTGAGTAGGTCCATCCACGTTTACGCTGGTCTTGTGTTGGTGAGTCACTGTGAGTAGGCGCATCCACATTTACGCTGGTCTTGTGTTGGTGAGTCACTGTGAGTAGGTGCATCCACCTTTACACTGGTTCTGTGTTGGTGAGACACGGTGAGTAGGTGCATCCACCTTTACGTTGGTCCTGTCTTGGTGAGTCACTGTGAGTAGGTGCATCCACCTTTACGCTGGTTCTGTGTTGATGAGACACTGTGAGTAGGTGCATCCACCTTTACGCTGGTTCTGTGTTGGTGAGACACTGTTAGTAGGTGCATCCACCTTTATGCAGGTCTTGTTTTGGTTAGTCACTGTGAGTAGGTGCATCCACCATTACGCTGGTTCTGTGTTGATGAGACACTGTGAATAGGTGCATCCACCCTTACACTGGTTCTGTGTCGTGAGACACTGTGAGTAGGTGCATCCACCTTTACGCTGGTCCTGTGTTGGTGAGTCACTGTGAGTAGGTGCATCCACCGTTATGCTGGTCGTGTGTTGGTAACTCACTGTGAGTAGGTTCATCCACCTTTACGTTGGTGTTGTGTTGGTGAGTCACTGCGAGTGCATTCATATTTAAAACAGAACTCACCATTTATTATTTGGTGTGTTTAATCCCAATTTCAAAATGGGCGGGTGACGATTATGATTAAATGGAATCGGATAGAATGGCTCAAAATCACGCTAGTCAGCAAATCTCCACAGCACCCCTTATATGGACAGTGTTTCTTGCCTGGACACAGCAGGGACCCACAGTTATTAGTGGACACGCGAGCACAGACAGCTGTCCCCAGGCTTCCATCTATTTGTACTTATGTATGGGATCTGCAATATTAGCCCTGCCAGAGTAGAGCACAGCCCCACTGACAGGCATAGTGCACATATAGGACAAACAATGGGAGATCTACTTTGAGGTGTTTGTCTTCAAGTATATCTTGTACAATAGACGCAGCTGATGAATCTGTCTGGGGCTAATGGCAAGTGTGTGATGTAGAAATTCACTCGAGTGATTACCCAGGGGGACTTTTGTCAAGTCCAGACATTGGGTGTCGGCGACGGCTGATTGCCAGGGTGTAGGAGATTAGGAAGTGAGGTAGATACCAGATGCAATAGAATACATCACGGTTCCGACTGTGCATGCGCTGAAAACGGCATTGGGAGCAAAGCAAAGGCATACGACCATTGAGTTTGCTGATACGTGTAGGGCAAAACTTAAATTTTATTCAAAATAAATAGAAATACATAACAATTTGGCACAAATATGGACGGAAGGATGCAATATAATACTATAATGAATATATTTGAGTGCCTAGATTTGTCTAAATCTAAATGCACATGGCATAATATGTGCTGATTTTATTAATGTAAATGCAATGCTGGATAACAGATTAATATCTTAATTTATTATATATATTTTTTTAGTTGGGCTGAGATGGGCTGAAACTAGCAGATTTCATAACTGCACCCATTGTCTTAGCATGTGCCATGTGCTTCTCGTGGCTTTGTTTTGCTCTGACGCATCCGACAATGCACTGTGCTGCTGGAACCGTAATGTAGTCTATACTACCCGAAGTAGCAGTGAGTGGCAAGCATACCTAAATCCGAGCAAAAACTGCTGAAGTATGAATTAACCGTGGATGGGGTGGTTTGAATCCACAGTGTTTATCCAAGATGAAGAGAGCAACCGGTGGTGGGGCAGCTCCTAAATGCCCCACCACCGGTTGCTCTCAAGGACCAGGTTGCAGTTAGCCTACCTGCCCGCATATCAATCAATCAATCAATCAATAGGATACAGATATAATAGGCCTTGGACCTGTTAACCGCTCTTAATTAATTTAAATGGAGACAGTTCTTCAGATGTGGTCAATCGTAGCAACTGTCACTGGCTCCAAGATATATGTAATGCTTGACCAGTATGCATCCAGTCGGGACTTGAAGCAGTTCACCGACTCCGCTGCTATGACACTCTCCGGCAGGTCATTCCACAGGTCAACCACCCTAAAGCCGAAAAAGTTGTGTCGCAGGTCCAGTCTGGAGTACCGCTTCCTCAGCTTCAGGGAGTGCCCTCTGGTCCTGGTGTTGGAGTCTCTGATAAGGGGGCCGCCTGTCTTGTAGATACCATGGAGATATTTGAATACTTCAATCATATCCCCCCGGGCCCGTCTGTAGTACATGCTTGGGATCTTCAAATGATGCATACGTTGTTCATAGGGTATTGCATCGAATCCATGTACAAGCTTCGTTGCCCTTCTTTGGATCCTCTCAATTGACTCAGCATATACAACTGAGCTCCATGTTGCTCCAACTGCACAGTAAAACATACCAGAATAATATGAAGAGTTCAGGCGCAAAACCCCGTAAATGGCAATCGAAAAATTGGGAGAAACATTGGAATCAAAGCCACACAAATTTAATGTGTTTACATTCCCATTTTGTTGGTCATTGCTCCATTATTGGAGGTGGGGGGAATTTCTTAGGTCGGCCGCGGGACTCTAAGACAAGCATATATATTTTGTATTTGGCCTAAAGCTAGCTGTTACTTCACATACCTTGGCACTGGTCCTTTCCATCCCACGGTATGAGAAGACGCCAACGTAATATCATCACAAGCAAGACGGATAGGCGAGGCGGCATACTAACACAGTTGGAGATTGTGTTTACAGAGATCTGCTCGTGATCCCACGTGCCAAGTCCAGCAGCATGGGGAGCCCCCGGAACGAGGCTCACAGTCGGATTAAGGTGAGGCCGGATTAGGAGGGATCTCCCCGAAACCCTGGCGCTCTTGCGGGGATGGGTTGGAGTGGGGGTAGGTGGCCGTGGGCGGCAAGGGAGAGGTGTGGTTGTGGGTGTGTTGAGGGTAGTATTGGTGGGTGGTAGGATTATGGTGGTGGGGTGCTTGTTGCGGTGGTGTTATCGCTGGTAATGGCAGTCGTTTGTGAGGTGGTGGTAGTTGTAGTGATCTGATCTGATGGTGGTGGTGATGGCAGTGAAGCTTGTGGGGTGGTCATGATGCTGCTCTGGTAGGGGAGGGTTATTGTGGGTGGTTGTGTGCTGTGATTGCTAGTGGTGCTGATGGTGTTCTGGTGTTAGTGGTTGTAGGGGTGAGGTGCTGGTGATGGGGTTGATGGTCGGGGTGTGGTGGTCATGGTGGTGGTAGTTGAGGTAGCGGTCGCATGGCGGCTGAGGTCATTGGCTGGTGAATCGAATGACGGTGGTGATTGTCTGATTGTAGAGGGGGTGGTTGTGGTTATGTACTTGTGGTGCTGGTTGAGGTAGTGGCCAATGTGGATGGGTGGTGTTGGTGGAGATGCTAATAGTAGTACGGCTTATGGGGTAGATGCATTGTCATGCCTGTAGGGAGTACTCTCGTTAATGGTCAAAGCAGCACCGTCGACACTGAGCCAGGATTTGCAGCTGGTAATTGTTGGTGTCCTTCTGATGGTGGGTGGTAGTTGCCACAAATTTATATAAGCAGCTTGGCTAGCATAGATGACGACGATTTTGGGCCTCTTTCGGGTAGGTTGTTGGAGTTTTATGGCCTGGCAACAGCTATGGTTATATCAGGTCTCTCTCATTCTTATCGAAATATGCGCATTGTCTAGGTATTGAGGCCCCGTTCTCCCGGCATACATCGTGTTTGTTTGGTGTGGTTTCACATGCTAGCAACATCTAATGTCATATCAGGTAATTACAAAAGTAGTAAGCTCAAAATAAAATACGTATATATATAGATTTAGCCTGGACAAAATATGACCCGGAGAGAAATTGTTTGTATGTGCTTATAGTTCGATAATGTAACTAGCTATGACAGAGATAACAGATTCACCCCAGACTGACATCACAGGAGTGAAAACCAAGCCATTAGAAAAGCTGGCGAAGAATTTCGACATGGTGGGGAAATTAACGAGTGATTAATGTCTTAATTTAAGAAGCAATATTTATTCTTTATGTATGTCTTCATATTTACCCGCCAGTTTTGAGTTGGAAAATATAACAAAACATATACTCTAATGCAATTTAAAAGTGAAATCACCAGCGTTTTATCGCCGCCATCTTGTCTTTTTGCATTCTTTCTGATTTCACCAACTATGCGCCAATATATGTAGCCATTTAATGCTGGAACGAGAGTTTCTACTTCCTGTTCCATACTAAAGCTATTTTCGCCCGTATTTACACTATGTTGTTATTCACCTGTGTACTACAAGTACATGGTGAATCTTTTATCTAGCTATGACACTGCTCGTGATATTTTGCAATGGGAGTAAAACCGGAGATTGCTATTCCCATCGCATGGGATATCCATAGTGCGAGTACCAACCACGTCCACACAGTTCCGCACCCACCTGCCGATCACACAACTAATAGTTCAATATCCTGAACACGGCTTTAGGACTGCATAATTTAGGACTGCATAATCCTAGTCTCCTCACTGAGCCTCAACTCACCAGACGAGCACAGCGACACCACCGGCAGCGCGGGTTATCACACACACACGCAACCTGAACCACTATCGTGCAATACCCTGGTACCCGAGCCTCCGCTGACCGATGACCGCCTCTAGCCATGTGGCGTGACGCGCCCTTGACCTAATTAATTGCACTCTCGATGCGACGTCGCGGGTGCTGCCCGAACGAGGCTTGCTTCCGGCCCGCTGACATTCCATCCGGGATTTGGCTGATCGATCAATTTTCCAGTCATCCGCTGGGGATGAAATGTGGCAGATACCCGACCGTGTTGGGGCCTAAGGATCAATTTGGGGATGGTGAGGAGAACGAAAGAAAATATAAGAAGAATGAAAATTGCTACCGGAAGTATTGTCTTTTTCCCTTGTCTGGGGGTAGTTGTCTGTCGCTTCCACGTTTTTTTGTGTGTAATTTTGTTTTCTTTCTGCCTACGATAGATCTTACGTCGACTTTCATCAAAATATCAGCAGAGTGACTTGACAAGTAATGGAACATAAACAAGAGACAGCGGTGGCAACGGGGCAACTAACTACATTGCTTCTCATCATTGAATACCTGTGATGAGTAGATCTGATTTTATAAAGATACCATACGAATTCGCTAAATACATTATTAAAACCCATATGAAATCCACTTATTTGTGTTGCTTTCGTAAACATTTGCTAAAATTATTTATAAGTGATATTATTATTATTTTTGAAAATATACCTCCTCAATTTACCGTTGGGAGGCCTACCTTCGAAACCAAATATAGGGAATTTGGAACGCTGATTGCCTGTTGTTATTAGGGTCTTACAACATGTTTGACAATTATCAATTATCGCGGCTGATCACTAAAATGCTTAACCGATTCTGGTCAGAACAAGAATATTTATATAATCTCGAGAGACAATCTTGACTATCTTAGTGAAGCTCAGTAGTAAACACATGGTTGTTTGAAGAAAGATAGCCCCATCGAACACATTGCAAGGCTGGCTGGCAGCCAACAGATACTACATAGGATTGGCAGGGAACCAATATTTAATCGAAGATAAACACCTCCATAGGGATAACACTGCTGGCGACTCAATATTCCTAAACTTAGCACGAGCATATACTTCTATAGCTCCAGACTCTTTCCAAGGCGATAGCATGCACCCACGATATAGATTCACGCCCAACGATAATTCACGTTGCTATCTAAGTTATTCAGGAGGGCAATATGTTAACGGCGCTTGTAATTTCCGTACAGTTACTGCCTTCGGAGAAATCATGTTGTTAGAGAGATTACAATTCTAGTTTAACCGTCAACAATGGGAGTCTGGTTCTTATTCTGGTCCTGGTCTTCCTACATGTACACATGGATATCGGCTAACTGTGTCCAGCTTTCGGGAAATGCTGATATAACTAACGAATGTAGGCCGACCTATAAATGACCCTCATGAATTGATCAGTCATGATGGACTAGAAGTTAGAAAATGAAGTAGATATGGCATGTACTTTAATTATTTCTACAGCAAATTACGTTGGTGGATAGTACAAGTGTTCTATAACATATACGAAGTTAGATATTTGTAAAGCTACCTATGAGTATACAATATAATAGACTACATCACGGTTCCGACTGCGCATGCGCTGAAAACGGCCGTGGGAGCAAAGCCAAGGCGTACAGCCATTGACTTTGCCTATACGAGCATTGAAAAATGTCAGTTTTATTCAAAATTAATAGAAATCCAAAACCCTAAGCTTATAAATTTAATATAATCTTTTTGTTAAACATGTTTTCTATAT
Organism: Branchipolynoe longqiensis; assembly: GCA_030323885.1. NCBI lineage: Eukaryota > Metazoa > Annelida > Polychaeta > Phyllodocida > Polynoidae > Branchipolynoe > Branchipolynoe longqiensis. Next base: position 70,624,701 of record CM059191.1, read on the forward strand.
GTGTTCCAAGCGGTTTGTCTCTAGGTGGTGTGGTTTTATCAATATTTGTCTGTATGGAGCTTGCTCACTGCCATTGACAATGCATTGAGTACCCTGGCTATGGCTCTAACACTAGTCTGAGTGCCTGGATCTTTCTAAATCTAAATGCACATGGCATAAGATGTGCTGATTATATTGATGTAAATGCAATGCTGGATACAAGATTAATATCTTAATTTATTATATATATTTTTTTAGTTAGTATTCTAAGTTTCAAACAAGAGCTGAGATGAGCTGAAACTATCACATTTCATAGCTGCACCCAGTGTATTAGGATGTGCCATGTGCTTTTGGGGGGGTTGTTTTGCTCTGATGCATCCCACAATGCACCGTGCCGCTGGAACCGTGATGTAGTCTATATGCACGCTTCTTCATAATGTAAAATAAGTAGGCACTTCCTGTATGACGTAGCACATTGCACTGTCCATATCCTAAATTTAATGTATCAATCTACTTATAATTGTTTTAAAATTCAACACATGCCTATCCTCGGACGCCTATGCGATTTAGAAGAATGCGTCATGATCTAGTTCAGTGCATTACTTTGCTTATTGTTTTGGGTTTTGTATCCTGCCAACATCTCAGATCATAACAAACCGAATATCGACTAGTGATATTGCGCACTTATGAAACCAGTTTAATCCTGTCCCAGTGGGAGATCAGAGAGTGTACACCATGACTCGATTTCCCACTCATTCACATTATCCTGGTACTGACCTAACCACTCCTTGCTCTATATTAGTAACGCCAATCCCCAGGGTAGGTAGCGACAATGTAAGTCATTGGTTTGATCCAGACGGGTTTTGAACTTCCGACCTTCCGCACCAAAATCAGGAGTCTATTGATTAGACCATCGCGTTCGGAAATTACTAGGCTTTACTCAGCAAGGAGGTGTAGTCGGTTGCACTATCAGTGAAATTGGCAGATAAGACCGTCAAACTCCTGGCTAGCATTGCCTAACAGGTCAAAATTGTCTGTCTCTCTAGCTCTTGTCAATATTCCCTGGGTGTTTTCGGAGAAAAGTATTCGCTTTGCTTCGCGGAATTCTTATTATAGTTGTTCACAACCTGTTGATGCTTAAACTCTGTAAGGTGATTAATTACTGTTAGCTTTAATGTGAGATAGTTCACTTCGCTTTAATCATAAGCCTCAGCTGATGTTGTTATCTTCACTAATTATTTGGAAGTATAGTGGCTAGTAAGGTGACCAAGACACGTTAACATTAGTCAGAATTTTCAGGAACAATATGACCAATGTTCGTCTTCTTAGCTTCAAATAACCTATTCTCTACGAGTTATTTAGCACCTAAGATGATTTGAGGTTCTCTGTGGTCAAACGGCGGTTATAAATGTCAGTCTGCTCTAATGACTAGCCTCAGATGTGTAGGGAAGGACATATAAGATACTTGCAAAATATTGCAAATCCTGCGATCATTTAAGTAAATATGAAGGTTGTTAAATATGCCATATAACGTATGTAAGACTACCCTTTCCTTAAGGGGCAGTCACACTATGACATATAGCCTTACCGTATGCTGACATATGTGATTTTCTACCAACACATTGGCGTATGTCATCATATGGTACGTATACATTGGGCATATGTTGGGTACATTCCGGATACATGGTTATACGTCACCATGTGTCGAGGCTCTGAAAAAATGTTGTGCATGCTCAAAATGTCCACCATGTGTCGATGTCTGGCTCGTACATTGAACGTATGCTGCATGTACGTTTGGGATATACCAGCATACTTTGGGAATACGTTAGGGATATGTTGGAATATGTTACTTCAGATTTGCCATACGTTCAGCCAGTGGGAATGTGCAGTCCACGTACAGTCCTCGTACTGCCAACAGATGCATAACGTACTCCTAACGTACTTCTGAATGTATGCCTGTCGTATCTCAGTGTAATTAATTCATACACCATAGTTCTAGCAATGGAGTAAAATATTTAACGTTGGTCAGTGTACCCTGAGCCTATCCGAGTATTTTGTGAACGTTCTGCCGACGTTTTGCGAATGCTTTGCGAACGTTTTGTGAGGCACATTAAAGCTCTCATATGCTAGCAATAGGTCAGAGATACATTCTGCATACGTTACATACGTTGTGCGTATGTTGTGTGTACGTTGTTTGTACGCCTATTTTTGTCGCCCGCCGCTGAAAAGTTTGACGAATGCCGACATATTGGCAAATTTTCTAATATTGAGCATGCGCTGATGATGTACGTCATAGTGTGACAGGGCCTTTAGATCTCACAATATACATGTATATACAAAAGCAACACCTACCTGACCATAGACAATCTACAGTCATAGACATATAACACAAAATACCCACGAAATGTCCTCCCTTGTACTCTATAACCTACGGCCATCCGTTTGAGGCAGCTGTTTGTTGGGGGAAAAACGCTTACAATACTTTTAACCCTGGCTGCATTTTATCTGTCACGCTCCTCGAGTTGAACTCAAGCCCAGCACTGTGTGATAACGTTCCATCATCAACCATGCAGAGATCAGGAACCTTCAAAAGCGAGGCGGGGAGTGGGGTGGTGATCTATGGATCCCGTCATAGGTCACTATGGTTATGTATGGAGGGGCACTATGCTATGTTCTGCTGGAATGTGGCCTTCTATTCTCATCTCCCTGCCATCCCACTAACACACACATACTCACCCACCCACCCACACACACACACCGCACACATATATCCATACACACACATCCAGTGAGAGGTATACAACATTCACTCAGCCCGAACCCCGATCCATTCAGTCCCGGCGTTCAACTCTCACCCGTGCTCATTTCTCAACAACCGCGCCCCCTAGCGTCTCCTATAACACTTACCGCAGTGCCCTCTTCCCCATTAGCCCGACATCATCAAAAGGGCACATTCTCACACTCCCATGGTCACGTGCCCGATTGGTTCTCAGTATACATCATTCTGAGCGGAGAAGAAAGAAAAATATTTAAAAAACACCCAGGGAGAAGGGATTGTCCCACACGGAAAGCACCGCTCGATATAAATAATTCGTTCCAGTCATCAGACACAACATATATATTATTAGATACAATACTACACTACCAGCATCTGGTGCATTTTCATTTAAGCCATCTATATATCGCTGAGTAGTGTTAATATTAGTTAATTAGACACATCTACTACCCTTGAAACTCAGTTGTGTTACGATATCATGAAGTACCAGTTCATTATTATCTAAATCATCATTACATAGCATCTACCAAGGTGTGACTAATGACATTAACAAGTACGCCATTTTTAAGATTGGATGGATGAACTGAAGAATCCAGGGGCAAAACCACATGAAGGCCAATCCAAAAATGTCATTGAAATAACAGATCTTTTCCTCAGGGTAATTTAATTATCAATTATTCCGCTTTCACTATGATAGAATGATTATGGAGCAATGAGAAAAAAAGGAATGTAAACAAAGTAATTTTCTGATGGTTTGATTTCAATGTTTATCTCTATTTTTGGATCGGTGTTTACGGTGTTTTGCGCCTGAACTCATCAAATGGATAAATATTTTGCGAGCTAACTAGTAAATCTTTATCGGATCACATACAATTGATTCCAAGCCCACTACACCTCTGAACACAAGCTGTTTATTTAAAGTTGCATAGTTCGATGGTTTTGATTTTCTGTCATTTTCCTGAGATAAATATATTAAGCTGATTGATATATACTACCTTACGTTTGTTTGAAGTAACTTATATTTATAATGGTTAACGTTTGAGATATTTTATGTATATATACATGTCAAATTAGTTTTGCCAAGCATGCCAACACTCTCAGATCATAGGCTTCTGTAGGAAAAGGTTCTAGTAAATTGATTTACTATTCCCTCCTAGGCAGGAATACCCTGCTCACTCTGTGTATTAGTATCTAAGTTAAATATGTAAAATCTAATCTAAGCAATTGTTTTTTTTTTTTTTATAAATGTTGATTCTTCATCAGACTATATAACTCTAACGGCAATGTTATACTAGATAATTCCATTTCCACAATAGGGTATGATTAAAGGGCGATATGTGACACAAAAGCAGGCAATCATTGTTATATAACAGGTAATCTATAAGAAAATAAACCATTGCAAAGTGTGTATTGTATCCAATATTATTTCACTTCCTACGCTGAGAGCATATTTACATTTTTTGTCCTAGTCGAGATAGAATGAATAAAGCCTTTCTGGACTTCTTTGTGTGATGTATATTTCATGTGATGTTGAAATCTGATAAGTTTTGCAGCAGGGGAGATTGAATAGCGCAAAACGAAAGAAAAACCACCACTTTGAACCCACTCGCATGTAATGTGTGTTTTTCTTTTTTGTGGGTAAAGTATATATTCATCTGAATATGACACTTGTCAGCCCTGGAGCACTGGTCTTCCGGCCATCTTACTATTGGAATTGACAGTCTATATAATCTAAGTTTGATCAGTGCTATATTAGTTACAGCACCGATCCTGTAGAATTAAGGGAATGGCTCCTGCTGTATAATGTACAAACCAGTCACTGTAGTTCATGCAAAAATGTGGAGCAGCACTGAGTAGAAAGTGTATACTTGGGGCAACTCAAACAAGCATTGAGGGTTACATTTTGTCTCTTATAAAACATGGTAAGTTTATAGTTGACCAGACATCTTCTCTGTCTTATATAATGTTCAATTTCTTTAAACAGGTTGATAGTTGTATAGAATGTTTGGTGTGTTGATGGTATGTTCATGATGGTTAAGGGTGGTGGCCTGTTCCACACTAAATGCAGTGTTGTAGTGCATTGATTGGCTGCACGCTATTAATGGTGGATCCTGAATTAGTATATCCAGAAAAGAGAACGCCTATTACAATTAAGTGAAATCCTTTTTGTCAGTTCTCGCCATGAATATGGCCTATGCTGCCGACACGGCATAAAGCAACCACCAATCAATCAATCAAACTTGTTTTAGGTATCCAACAAAATAAATGCCTACATCCACCATCTAAATGCTAACAAGATAGAGGGTGTAGACATCCCTAGATATGCAAACTACATCCACAAGATAAGGTATGGGAAGGGATCGGCACGGTATGGCATTGGCATGACTAACGGAATCCACTACAATGAGGATTATGCAGGATACGTGGCTGCCAGGCTCTCCAGGAGCATCGAGGAGAACTGTGAAAGGAACCAGGGATCCAAACCATGAGTATCACAAACTTACTACAAACCTAATATCTCACTAACAAGCTTTACTAAAAATATGCCATCCTCCGAGCAAAACAGGTAATAAGTGCAGTGACTTACACAACTACCAACCAGAGGGAGATCCAGGTGCTGCATGCACCAGCACCCCCCCCCCCCCCCACACTCACACAAATAATCAATCTAACTAAAACTAAAAGGTAAAATTCGTGAAATCAAGCAACCACTCACCGAAAAACACAAATAAATATGGTAGAAGAAATTGAATGCAAGCTGGGGAGGGGCACACACTTTGCCCACCTAAACTGCCAGAGTGCATCCAACAAAATTGACACAATAAAAATACACCTAAAAAGAGAAAATCTCGACATACTGACACTGTCAGAAACATGGTTCACTGACAACCACTAAAACAACATTGGGACACACATGACGCTTTAATCAGGCGGCTCCCCCCGCAGCAAGTACAAGTTTGATCTTGTGATTGCATTTACAGGCCTCCTCGGCATTCCCGACTGACACAAGGTCATGTGATATGATAACGGATGGGTATGTGATGGGGATGCAACATGTGAAGATTATGCAATTGATGATGACATAAGGAACATATGATTTTACATAGACATTGCAATACATGAAGCAGGGTAATAGAAGATTATGATTTATCTTTCAAACGTGATGATTTACTAACTGTTTGTCATTCAATTGCTCAGGTGTCAATTGTGTGGTGATTTCATTGACTGGTGTGTTTTAATTTTATTACTTAATTCTATTTTGTTGAGTTTATTTATTTTTGTGTTTGATTGGCTCGGCCATTCACTCAGCAGGTGTGGGTGGGTGGGAAAAGAAAAAGCTGGTATGTGTGGTCAGTCGTGGGGTGTTTTGCAGACTGACCATCGGGATGTGTGGAGCCCCTGGCTCTTGATTTTGTTGTGAACTGATTGGTGCAGCGTTCAGTATTGTGTGTTGTGATTGGTTGATGTGCGGGGGACGGTGTGTATTGCCCTTCCCCACCTGGTGTGGTGGGCGCCCCCCTCCCCCTGCCCCCATTATCTCTGTGGTGATGTGTGCTCACCCTGCGCTGCCGCCTGGGTGGTGCACTGGCCTGCGCCACCCTGTTGGCGGTGTGGTCAGTCCACAGTCGCCGACCCACCCCACAGCCCGCCAGGCGGATGTGGCTGTTGAATAGTCCATGGGCGTTCATGTCTATTATTGTGCGGGGGCCGTTCCCAGGTACTGGAGCTGTGCTGCAGATAGCCACTCCATGGTTGGGTGTGCCCCAAGCTTAGGTTTTTGTATTGGTTTCGCGCGCCTTCCTCCGGCACTTCTGTTCGGAATGTTCATAGTAAACCTGTGCAAGTTTGTAACAGTATGCACATGCATGTACCACGTCCATGGGCCCGCCCTTATGGTGCTGCTTTTGGCTACAGCTCCTGGTGGAAATGAATACCGAGCACGGCCGCTCATGTGCCTCGGCCTCAATCCTGCCCCTCACTGCCTTGTTGTCTGCCAATATAGCCGGGGGGCTGCGCTCATCCCTGTTTGGGGTGGGGTTGCTGGCCAGCTCGGTGGTGAAGTTCGCTCTGTCTTTTTGTATCTCCTGTCGGTCCCTCCATTCAGTGTCCTTCTCAATTTTGTCAAATATATTCTGTGACCACTCACGCACGGCCAGCCAGGGCTTGCACGAGCAGTCATCCATGAGGCATCTGAGGTGCTCAAACATGTGAGGGAAGTCCCGGGCCTCATATGCCCTCTGATCCGCCATGAGTGCCATGAACGCCCTCATGTACTCCCTCTTGGTCATCGTGGTTCGTGCCTCCAGCTTCTGTGCGGCCAAACTAGATGCATGTCACTTCAAATACATGTATGGTTTTGAACATATCTTGTAACAGGTCTCGCCTGCCTTCCAGTCTCCTGTAGCGTGCCTGCCTCATCCGCGTCCTCCACCTCATCATCCCGGCGTCGGTGTCAGTCAGCCCCGCAGTTTGACCGGTGGCGAGGGCCGGCCTTGCGTGGCAGCTGAGGGTAAATGTCCTGCCACCTGTTGCTGGCGCGCCTGGCCTCGGAGTGTCCGGGCTCCGGGGATGATGACACCTCCCGTGGGCGGGCCGCCCGGTCGGCATGGGCCTGATTGCAGTGGGCACGGCCGCCAGTCCCGGTGCGGGGAGGGGGGCTCCCATGCCAGACTATGTATCAACTAGGCACTGGATAGATATCTGCATAGCGTCCATCCGTTCATCTCGCGCATCCTGCGGTTGACCTGATTGTCATCAGATTGGGCTGGTGTGCGCGTCGCACGGTGCCCATCCTGTCCAGGCTCCGGGTATGAAGCATCCGATTCGATCTTGGTGCCACTGGACCGATCTCGCGTCGTAATCTGGCTGGTGCTTGGCCTTGGCGGTGTGGATGCCCTGGGGGTGCTACTGTTTGCGCCGAGGACTGTGGGCTGTGTGCCAGGCGTATCGGGAGTGTCTTGGATATTCCTGGCTGAGCCTGGGCCCTTGCTGGCCGGCCACGGACCTTCTTCTTACCCGATGAACCTTGTTTTGTCCCTCGACACGGTCCCTCGCCTGCCGCCCAACCTGCTCCGCCTGCCACCGCTGTCCCGTGACGCACTCCTGTCCGCACCTCCTAACGACATTAACGACAGCTCTCTTTCAATTGCCATAGTTTTCTCCGTTATCACCGCCTTCCTTTTCTTTTTCTCCAAACCCCGCAAACGCTCAAGCAATGACTGTTCGTCGTCACTTAGCGGGTCGTCCGAGATGACCGGTACGACCAAACTAGCTTTAGCAGGCTCCAGCAACTTTTCCGACTTCAATTTCTCCTTTTCCATCACTTCTTGAGCCTGACGCGTAGCACAATGCGTCCGACCCGGGCGTCGAGTGCACCCATCATTAATGGGCGCAGGGTGTATGTAACCACATGGTGCACAAAAGTCCTTCGGCATATGTCTAAAGACAATGACCGACAAGTGACAATGACCAACCAATGAAGTGCGTACGGTGACAGGAGCGGTCGACAGCTGACAGCAGCCGGTGCAGACGGCAAACTTGTTCTCGGGTGAGCTGACCGGCGCGCAGGCCGGGTGCATATCAAGAAGGCGCCGGGCCGGCTGAGCGCCGTGGTTAGTGAGCAGCGGGTGCATAATGCTTAGCACGGAGCCGGCGCGTTCGAAACGCCCAAATATGGACCAGCTCATATATACATTCGTCAATGCCCCCGGGTGACTACACTAGCATATACACATATATACTACCCATTAAAAGAAAAAGCTGGTATGTGTGGTCAGTCATAGGAAGAAAAAGCTGGTATGTGTGGTCAGTCGTGGGGTGTTTTGCAGACTGACCATCGGGATGTCTGGAGCCCCTGGCTCCTGATTTTGTTGTGAGCTGATCGGTGCAGCGTTCGGTGTTGTGTCTTGTGATGGTTGATGTGCGGGGGAGGGTGTGTATTGCCCATCCCCGCCTGGTGTGTTGGGCGCACCCCTCTCCCCACCCCCGTAGGAGGGCGGGAGGGGGTGGGTGCGTGGAGCCTCACCGTCTCTGCGTCCATCATTGACCACGAATGAGCATCACACCTCATTCCACCCCCTGGCTAGGAACAAGTATCAATTATTAAGTCATTGGTTTGACCCGACCATCGTTCGAACCCACGACCCCGACATGGGAGACGGACGCTCTAACTCATTCAGCCATCCCGTCGGGATGGATAAAGTTATATATATTCAACATTCCAATTCTAAGTGCGTAATAGATAGAAGATGAAATTTAAATATACAATTAAGTTTACAAACACTCGAAAACGTCAAAACGTATACGCCAATAGGTGTTCATATACACACGTATATACATACGTATATACATAGATATATGTATATATTATGTTGGTGCTAATAATTGACTCACAGGTATTGCCGGAACTTGTGTTATAATGGCGTAATTTTGGGCAAATTTGAAGTGGTAATGTATCATATTAATGTTGTTATGCGCGTTAGAAATGCGTGGCAGAGAATGTGATCATCTTTTGTCGAGGATCAGCAAACGGCAGGAAGTGGCTAATTATTAATACATGAGTATGGCATTTGGATAGTATCAATAATAGGTAGCTGTTTTGGATTCGACAATGTTAATTGTGTAGTGCAGCACGTAGCTTTAAGAAAGCATGGGAAGGGTAAGAAATGAAAGTTATATATTAGCGAATCTCTATTTATTGTTGGACATTTGCTGTGGCTATATAAGAGGGGTAGCAACCCGTCCATGCTGGTTACTAGTACCCATCACATCTTCCAACTTAGACGGGTGTCTCTTATTTAGAATAGTTCGCCAATTATTTACTAAATGGAAACAACATAGAGAAAGCGCCGATTGTAACCCATAGCAGCGCGTCTATGTGACCTCTCACCCGATCCGTAACTAAGCAACCACATAGTGAAGCACCCCTTCTATAATAGATATAGGTTGATAGAGAAACATTCCCTTACTTACCTTTGTCTCAATGCTCAGGGCTTTGCCAAGAATACGCTTCGGCTCCAGTAGTAATGACTGGGGGTAGGAGCATGAGATGGGATTGGATTGGACCCGGTGGATACAGTTAATGAAGGCCGAGCAGACAAGGTGGGTAGCCCTGCAAGGTCACGCCATATTGAAACAGATGTTTTGCCCAACTCAGTTCACAGATTGCCATTATTAGTCTGGCTTTATTAGTAGAGACCTTTGGAAGTAATTGATAACACATTGTTATTGAATACACTGTGTTTGCATCATTCTTTCCGAAGCTCTACATACAATTGATTACAAAAGGGTGCTCATCGGGAAGATATGAGGCAAAATGCATTACAGTGGCAGTCCGACAACGCAAGGAGTTTACTGAATATATATGTTCATACGCGTAATTCTGGGATGTAACTATTTTGGGGTTACGATAGTAAAGAGTGTAGACCTGTGGATAGCAACCAGTGGAGGAGGTACAGGTAGTGGTATCGTCACCTGTATGGAGTGCATAATAAATTATTGCCAAATATTCCGGATAAATATAATAATTGTAAATCAATCCATTATTTATATTTATGCTTGCATAATAACAGCCGTCCACGGTGGAATCGCTGCAATCTAAGGCGCAGTCACTGCCACCGGCATGCCCAACGCAATCGGAGCCCGCATCCCAGTCCCCAGTGGCATCAACGTCGACCAATTGAGCCCAGCACTATCCCATTCACCTGACCACCGGCAGCTGGTCGATTTTCGCCGCTTCGGATTCCCCCTCAGATACAGTAGGGACAGCGGAAGTCACCAACCACCCCAGTGCCAACCAGCACCCCGCTGTGGTCGACAACTATATAAAAAAGGAGAAGAGTGTGGCGTGCTACACGGCCCATTCAGCAAACCACCATTCCACCCGTGGTTCCACGCCTCACCTATGATGACCAGGGAGAAATCCTACCCCACCAAAAGGAAGATCATAACCGACCTCTCGTTCCCGTCTACCATCTCCGTCAACGCCTATATCATTAAGAACACCACCCTCGGCCAGACTCGTGATCACTGGAGGTGGAGGCAAGGGCCCCTAGGGCATGGACCAATTACAACGCCACCATAAAACACGAGAAGGGACACTGCAAGAGGTTTGACGTCCCAACACTACAGCCCACACCACTCCAGATCCGCTGCTGGATAGAAGAGCATGTACCCTTCGTCACTGGCAAACTCAGTGTCGCACCTCAGGCTCTTCGTCAGGCTCAAGGAAGTCACCACCGAGCCCATCGACCACATAACTGTGCACCTTGCCATGTGTAAAATATTTCGATTTACGGCATCGGGGGAATGCAAATGTTCTATTACTAAACAGGTGTACGTGGCGCATGTTTGTATATATATGTAAGTGCTGGTGGTGCCTGAGGGGGATGTAAATAGACATAGTGGTGCTGGTAGGGCTGTGTGTAACCACACTCAGGGCCTAGCCCCTCCCCCTTTGCTGGGTAGGATTACCACACTCAGGGTCAAGGTTGGTGGTGGCCAGGTGGGCCACACAGCTTGGTAGTGGTGGGCAGACCACTGGTAGCCATGGGGACCAGGAATGCTGGATCCCTATTGGTATGGCCAAGAATGCTTGTTTCCCATTGGGGGAATGAACCCATGAACCCATGTGCAATATAACAATAAACTAGAGGGCTTGACTCTCTCTTCCTTTACACTTTATAGTCTTCCTTATCCTTTGTCTGTATTGATTTCACTATAGCCTGCCTACACAACCACAGATTCGAGCTTTAGCCATTCTACATGCCCTCAGGAGGTCCAAAGAGCACAGCCCCAAGCAGCCACAGCATGTGCTGGTCAAGGTGATACGACAAGCGATTGTCGACCTCGGGGCGGCCCCGACGGGCACGGCGGTGGCCTTTGCGGTCCTGGTGATGTTTTTCACCGGTGCCAGGCAGTCCGCGATGGATCCCAGGTCAGCAGCGACGTTCGACCCGATGTGCCACACCACCAGGCGGGACGTGTGGGTCCAGAGTGGGGCCCTGCCCATTGACCAGAAATGGTAAAAAAAACATGCAGGCAAACAGCCAATCCCGTACATGACCCCTGCTTCTGTCCAGTCACCACATATGCCGGGTCCTCCGCCTCACCCCCACAGCACCCCGAGACAGCCCCTCCTACTCTTCCCGGCCGACTCACAACTGATGACCATCCCATACCTGGCCAGGAGGTGGCACGAGGTTCAATCGGCGCACGGAGGCCACCCACCATTCACCCTCCATGCCATATGGAGGGTGGCCCCAACAGTGGCCTTCGACTTGGGGAGTTCCAGGCTGGAGGTTCAGAGGTTTGGGGGCTGGGGGTTGGAGGCGCACAAGCCCTACATCAACAGCTACGCCTCTCGAAAGGTCAACACTGCACTAGTGCAGGCCATAACAAAATAACAACGCAAACTGACGAGAATGACAATATTGGCTTGGCCAAAATTTACATCATATTATATGACTCAGAATTTAAACTAATTATTATAATTAACTTTTAATCAACTAAACTTAACATTTATTAATTACTCATGAATTGAATTGTTATATTTAGTAACTATTGCTACCCACTAATTGCTGGATATTCACACCGCTCACCTTGCTCATCTGTCGCAGCTCACTCATCTAACTCAGATCACTACATGACCTTCCTCGCTGCAGCTCCCTGCTCGCCGCAAATGCAACTGTAAATCCCCTGGGGGCTGCCCGGAATAAAGCCATGTATTCCCAACTCATGCCTCCTTGTCCGGTGTGCCAAATCTGCAGTGATCTAATCTAAGCGTCCATTCAACAAAAGGGAAGAGAGAGAGGTAAACAACATCAGGCGTAAAGCAGGCCTCCCAGCCCCATCCATTCAGCTTCAGCACCTAACCAGTCCCCATCCTCATTTATCAGCACTGCCCGCTCATCACTCTCTATAAGCCTGACCGAGCCCCACTGGCACCATTACTTGAACGAAGCCGTGTATATAAGTTCCAGCCCTACCCCCTGCTTCCCTACCTCGCACCGAGCAGAGAGCCACACTAGGCATGATAGGATCCTCTGCATATACTAGTGTATACTGTACATGTCCCAATAGCTGCAGACTGCGCGAGTGCAGACACATGGATGCGCGTCTATTCAAAGTTAAAGAATTTCATGGATTTGTTTTGATTGTGCCACTGAAATAAAGTGAGATTGTCTTATTGTATGTGCATTCAGTCTGAATATGATCAATTTGTTTGTCATTTCAATCTTGAAATGGGGGGGGGGGGGTGTACTTCTATCGAGTAGCATGCTTCTATTGGGGCATATAGGGTAGGTCCTATTTATAATCAAAGTGAGAAGGTGGATGTTCCAAAAATATGAGAGCCACCCACCTTGGTCTGCCAACACTGTACAGTAAGAAACCACATAAACGCCAATAAACAAACTTAGAGGAAAATTGGAGTCAAACCTTTAAGAGGTTAATTTTTTATATTCGGGCATTTCTGTTCATTGCTCCATAACCATTTCATCACAAGAAAAGTGGAATTAGTGAGAATTAAAATTACCTTCATGTAAAATTCTTTCATTTTAATTAAATATTTGAATTGGCCTTTACACGGTTTTGCGCCTGAACTCTTGTTTAGCTTACTAATAACAGCCGAAACAACTAAGGCCGACATCAACAGATATTGCACATATCCCATTGCAATGGGCTAAACGCGTTAGAATTCGAGGCCCCATCATATTGAGTAAAACAGTAGACTCCACTATAAATTTCAATCGAGCAACACTTTAAATCTTGTTGAGTTCCCACTTTTCTCTTAGATAAATATATATGATTGATTGTGATTGTATTTTGGAGTGATTTTTATTATAAATCGTTAAGTGATGAAATATTTTAAGTGATACATGAACACAATATTTCAGGGAAGAAAGATCTCCGCGATTTTGCGGATTTCCGGGATTTTTCAATCCCACATCTGTTTTTCGCTGCAGGATCATCAGCGGTGTGTTTGTTGTGGTGTTCTCTGTGGCACAGTGGTTAGAGTGTTTGACATTTTTCTAGGTCAGACTCCTAATCTGAGGATCGGTGGTTCGATTCCCAATGCCCCCACCTCTGCTAATTTGGATTTCCATCGCTATGTATAACTTGCAGCGTCAACAAAGGCCAGTTGCTCTCATACCATGTCTATGTGGTGTGGGAGGTTAAAAATCCCTTGGGTCGGTAAAAGTGTAGGCTCAGGCTTTCTCTCTACAAACTGTCTAATGGTGAAAACAAGTCTATTCTGACTTATCCATGATAGGCAGTATAAATCATCAAGAACAAAAAGAAGAACAATCATCAGCATATACTAATATGTAGTGCAGACGCCGCAGCACTATCAGCGTATGCTACTAATACATGCTTCAAACGGCGCATCACTATACCAATATGTATGAAACACAACTTCCGGGAATTTTCCGCGAATCCCTGACAATGCTAAAGCTATGGGAGAATATCAGCATTTCTGCTTTTTTGCCAGAGACCACTGACATCCCTGAATTGGTTAAGGGTAGGATCATTGTCAGTGTTCTGTCTACTGGAGGCTTCAGTGGTATGCCCTTCTATGAAATTACTTACTATGCCCCTATTTGGCGCACCACATGTACCGGTATCAACGTTCGATATGGAGGACCAAATCCACTTATATGTTTTGGCTTAGAAAATGGTGATGTATTCACCGGATTGCGCAGATTTACACCACCATCACCTCCCATATGCATGACGTGGTGTTAGCTTACACTTGGTGTGTTTGCGCTAACACCGTTCCTTGCATACTGAGTTTTCACCGCTAAGTTAGAAATCCCCGCCAAAACCAGTTTTGGCTCGCTAACGCCGCGTCATGCATACGGGTCCGGCTGGCTATGACCCATATAAATATATCCAATTTGCTAAACCTGGGTACTTCTGCTTTTCCAATTCGATGGTTTGCTTTTGTTACCCTCATCACCACAACCCTCTTTTCAACTCAATAAAATTGCTTGATTTGTCCACGTTTTTCTCTCACCATATTTCCTCAATACTCCAGAAAATATGTATTTAATACTTTTCCTCATCCTACGACTCGAAAAGATTTATTTGAAGTGGAAGTAGTCTTCTCAGCAATGCTAAAATCGCAGTCATATTCACTTTGATCTCAGATTAAAAATTGCAATATATATTGAGCTAATACCAATTTCACTCTACCGGACGTGCTGGCCGATTTGCGCTGGAGATGTGGTAGAGCACAGGATTCCCGCGCGGAAGGTCGGGGGTTCGATCCACGGTTGAGTAAAAAATCAGTGAATTACAAAATTGCTACCTAGCATTGCGCTGGGGATTACTGGGATAGGCCAACGACTGGTTAGCCCAGTAACAGCATAATGTGACTCAGACATTGTCTCATGCCAGCGGCCTGAATTTCCCGCGTGGCAGCTCTATAAAGTCACCATGAGTGCGCACTGTCACAAGTCAGTAACTGTCCTGATATGACCTTAGATGATGCCAGGACGTAAAACGCCAACAACAACTTAACACTGTTTAATACAAAAGACCCTGCTCCTTGAAGTGGATTTGTATATATCGGCAACACACCAGTGACCTCGCCTTCCAGTCAGTATCGGCACCCAACATAGCACGACACACACAAAGGCTGGTCCTATCTGTAATGGCCCTGTCACACTACGACGCTTCTCGCCTGCGTGCCGTCAGCGCGCCAAATATCTTCTACGCGTCGAGACACGTCCAACTTTTTGGCGGTTTGGGGAAAAAGTTTGGCGTCAGTGCAGCACGTTATTCGCGCGCGGCCAATGGGTGTCGACGCGTGAGGAAAAAAGTTTGGCGCGACGTGCTCATATGACCTTACATGTTGGTAGGACATAAAACAACAAAGCAACCATTTGGTGCAACGTGTGGAGATGACCCTCACACGCACGCGGCGACTGCCTAGCATTTGCATAGCGTTCTTCCAGCGCTGTCGACGTCCTGCTGACGTCGCCATAATATTGGAACCCGCATGTTGTGGGTTGTTGGTTTTTTTTTACATGCTAAAAACATCTAGCGACCTGCTATGCTCGCCGACGTCCTCTGGCGACTGTCCACATCCAGGATAGTGTACCGATGTGTACTGTCATCCTCATAACGTCCTCCTAACATTTCCAGATGTTTCGCCAAAAAGTGACACACATCGACGCGCATTGGAGAGAAATGTTGTAGTGTGACAGGGGTATAAGGTATGCAAGATATGTGGACCGACCCACCGGGCGGTCAGATGCGGGTCACGTGGTGGAGTTGACGCATGACCAGCGGTTGTCAAATAAAGCCAGTCGTACACTAGCACCCGAGTTGTCTAGATCTCTCATACGCTACACTATCGGCCACAAAGAGATGTTCTTAGAGTGACTCGTACCCGGTTCAAGTAACGTGAGAATGCGCGCGTGTTTCGCCCTGTAGGCCAGGATCAAAGGTATTGGTACTGCACAGGATAGGACTCTTACGCCCGGGGCAGGGAGTGCGACCCTGACACACACACTCTACAGACAGATGCCAACTTGTGCAGGGGTAAGGGGGATGTGATGATGTTTTATTCTCAGTTGTTTTTTATTCACCTGTACAATCTACTAATTCGGTCAGTATGAAGTTGATACACATATCACAGGGGGAAATTCTGAACGGTGCAAATTCCTAGTATTTTGGGTAAAGTGATAGAACAATGTTTATATTTGCGGCCATTTGTGATATAATGAGAGCAATTTCGGTGCATCCTCGATCTGTTCGTTGCTATGACTACAGTGTGCTGGCTTGGTATGGCTATCGGTGTGTGTGGGTGGAGGCGGGCGGGTGGGACTAGGTGTCCCCATCCTGGAATATACGCAGGGTGGCGCCACCCCGTGGGAAATCTGGGAGCGGAGGTAGCAACCGAATATGTACGGCGATCGCAATGACTAGCAGGACGCCAGTGTAAATCCAGCGAAAATACCCCGCTAATTAAAAACCTGCAGATTTTCAACAATAGATTCAAATATAAAGAAAGATGACAAAATTCAATTCTCTCACCCTTTCTCAATGTCTGCTTATGGGTTTGCTTTTCAAAGGTGTTAAGCACTCCATATGCATGCAGCAATCTATACCGGCTAATCAAATCGATGAAGGCAGATTCCCCTTTCACATGAAATGGGCATCAATGCTGGGTGCAACAGTAGTAAGAGAATCACCAGCGGTAGAGCACACAATGACCAGAAACCACCTTCTATGGAATACTACCGGCGTTCTATGAATACTACCGGCCACCCTCTCTCATTCATTCATCAGCCTCTGCAGCGTCTGCCAGCACTGTATCTTGTCCCAGCATTCGCATGCACACGCCGCGCACATTCTCCTACTACCCTCCCGACTCCCCCATATATGTAGAAGTTGCAGCATCCCCGTATGCCCTCCGTGTGCCACTTAGCCTGACACCTCCCACAGGGAGGTTGCTCTCCGTGTCCGGCTTCCCTCCGCAAGCCACCCCCCCCCTCCCCCCGACCACACCTCGGTCAACCTACCCGCCCCATCCCATCACATCACCCAGCCACACCTTCCTGCCATACGCTCCCCCTCCCCCCATACCACCCTTTCTTCCCTACCGTCCAACTCCCCACCATCCAACCCCCATCACCAGATATCGTTATCCAACCGTCTGGCGCCCACCCCCATCCCACCCCAACACCCACCACACCTCAGTCAACCTACCCTCCCCATCCCATCACATCACCCGGCCACCCCTTCCTGCCATACATCCACCTCCCTAATCACCCCAAAACCTACTCCGTTCCTCCTCCACACCTCCATACCCTATCATATACCTCCCCGCCCCCCCCCCCACCACCAATCACTAACCTCCACCTCCCCGCCGCAATGCCATCCCCCCACCACACCTCTAAACCATTACCATACCCTCCCGCCCCACAGCCACCCTGCCACTCCTCCATACCCATCGGTCCATATCCCCAACATCCGACCCACCCGGCCACACCTCCCTACCCTAGTATCCACCCCACGGCCCCCATCCCACCACATCCCCCTCAGACCTCTCACTACCATCACACCACCACACCTCCCTACCCCCCACCTCCCAACCCCCCATCCCATCCACCCGCCATATATCCATACCATACCCAACCCTCCACCTCGCCCATCCCATGCCACCCCCGCCAGACATCCCTACCCTACCGCCCACATCCACCTCCCCAACCCGCCGGTCTCATCCTACTGGCACCCCTCCCTTACGTTCACCTCCCTGTCACCCGATCCCAACACACCGCCAGAGATCCCTGTCCTCCACCTCCCCCCGCTACCACACCAGTGAGGTGACGTGCGCCGCGCATGCAAAAGGCCATCAACTCGACTCCCTCGGACTTCCTCCATCGACTACATCCATAGCTTCCCATCGATTCAGCAAGAGCTGCTCTCCGTTATGTCCACCTACAACCACATGTCTTCACCCGGAACTTTCCCCTCATAAACCTCCGCAGCAAGACCCATACACATCCACAACCACAGCTTACATGGGACGGGCTGCTCGGTTATATGCTAGTACAGCGGCCCCAACAACCCAACATTACCCATGTGTCTCCGGGGTAGTTCACAAGGGAGCGGCTCTCTACCAATTTATCGATAAATCAGTAAATAGCGTGTACACTGAGGGATGTGTACTAACTATCAAACAGTGAACCCTCCGAAGTAACTACACTAGGTATACATGTAAGACGACCATCTTGGCATCCTGAAGAGCCCAAGCTAATTCGCGCGGCGTAGAAGCAGGATTTGCTAGGGGTGTTTATCAATTTTAAATAATTTGCCGGCACGTCTCAGAAAGGATCCCTCCAGTGCACTGCCTATCAATACTGGGTATCCAGCCGACCGTGGGAAAGTTATTCCTTCAGGGTGTGCGTGAGGGCGTCTTCTGCGGATGGCCGCCCGGATATGTATGTAATGAAGACGGGCAGCAAGGGACAGACACCACGTTGTACATATGCAGCTTGGGCGAACATCCCCAAACTACACACTCACATAGATCTTGTTCGATTGTTGGAGTTTTATGTCATGGCAACATCTACGGTCATATAACAACATGTACCAATTTGTGTTGTGACAGTGCACACTCATGACAACTTTACAGTGCTGCCCCACTGGGAAATCAGACCGCTGGCACAATGACCCATTATCCCACTCAGTCATATTATCCTGACACTGTGACCGAGCTAACCAGTCCCTGCCCTGTCCTATTAATGCCGAGCGCCAGGCTAGGAAGTGAAAAGAACACATTTCATAAGTCACTCTACCAGGAACCATATTCCTGCGCTCTACCGATTTGGTCACCGCGTCCGATTCCATAGATCTTGGCTGACGTCTCCAGTGATAAAACAAATATTACTTCACACAGCCGAATTGGTTATCAGTTCATAAGCTCTCCTTATCTGCTGATCCTATCTGCTGTAGGACATATGAGACTGTCTCAAAAGGTGATCACTCTTTTTTTGTTGTCCATTGTAACGATTGACACAAAACAGCACAGAAACGGTTACACTGAAAACACAAGGACATTTGCTTCAAATCAATATGTATTCTATTGGGATTATGAAACACCATGTAAAAAACAAATCAGTTTAACCTGAGCAAATGCATAAGCAGATACTATGTTGATCATTACAATGGACAAAGTTTTGTCCCATATTGCCTAGCACCTTTTGAGACAATCTCATGTGTTCAGCTATAGCTGCTCTATTCTCACCAATTGCTGGTCCTAACATGGCGAAATATATTACTTACCGAATTGTCGATGTGACGAAGAACTAAGCCATTTTGGAAAAACCTCAATTTTGTCAATTTGTTAGCATATTTGACGTTTCGGCGGAAAATAAATATATGCTGAATACAGATATATACAGTCATCATCATCATGCTGTCGGTTGCAATGCGACAAAGACTGCTTTTATTTCTTAACCGCCGCTATTACGTGTGGTTGGGCATTTCATAAAAGCTGCTTGCAAAGTGTTGGAAGTGCTGCTGGCTTTTGCAAGTTACTAGCAGCACTCTCTCAGGGAGCAAATAGAGGTCTCACACCGGCAAGAACATGTCAAGACAGGCGCTAACTATTTGTCCCTGCAGTAGCTGGCCGGGAGATGTTGGGGAGTTCCCTTCATAACCGCCCTTAACGCTGCCATGGAAGCATGGTTTTCTGTTAGGGTTTGCTCCCTTAGCCTTTGGTTCTATCAGGAACCTATACCACAAGGCAGTGGTTTATAACTTTGCAAAGCAGGGGCGTCAAACTCCCTGAGGTATTTTAGCAGATAGGTACTACATTACCCGCATACACAGTATAACCCTGTTAAACCAAACTTGAAGGGACCCAGAAATGTGTTTGTATTAACCGATCATTGCTTTAACCAAGCTTTGGCTTTGACTTTGACTTGGCTTTGGCAAAAACGTTGGTGCATTATGGATGTAAGATACAATGTATGTGGACACTTTGATTATTGTTGTGTATGTATATACAGTATAACCCCGTTAAACCAAGCTTGGTTAACCCAAACGATCGATTAATCCAAACGATTTTCGGCGGCCTGGTAAAATACTTCCATTTATCATATACACAAGTCGATGAGGTCTCAGATGACCTTATAACCACATGAAAGTTTGGTTTAACCATACTGAAAGTGGCCTGGGGTCCTACAATTGTGTTTGGATTATCCGAGAGTTTGGATTAACCGACTTTGGTTTAACCAACCTTTTTATATGATAAATGGTAGTATTTTGGCAGGCCGCTGAAAAAAGTTTGGATTAACCGATCGTTTGGTTTAACCGAGCTTGGCTTAACGGGGTTGTACTGTATAAATATATCTGTTTCCTTTACGTGCTCATGCATAGCTCTTCTATGGCATATCCATCTGGTAGTAACGGACTGAAATGCTAAGATGATGAGGAAGTAATCCTCCTTAACAGAACTGTCATTTAGAACAATGAAATATATATGAGATTTGGGAGAAGACTAAATATGCTGTGACTACCTGTTTGCTGGATTTCTGTCGCCATCGATGCTCTCTCACAGATACAGCTGGGAGTAGTAATAACACAAATCCATTACTTTATCTACTGAAATGACAATATAATGAGGAAATAAGCCCCCTTAGACGAACGTACATTTAGAACATATATAGATATACATTTTTAGATATGGAGTGGGAGAAAAGGAAATATGCCGATTATTGAACTTATCACATGCACGCCTACTGAGTTGTGGACATTGCCTTTAATAGTTAATTATTGTCCTTCTACTCTATGTTCACATTGCATTGTTGTTGTATTTATTGATTTATTTTACTATTATATAGTTTATTCATTGAATAATGCCTATTGTCAGCGCCAGAGCACTGGTCTTCCGGCCGTACCTCACAATTTGTTGGTACGTAAAGTTGCCATAGTACGTGCATGCAAATCCTATTTGATCATAACAGTTTTATCCATAATACAGATTAACTATTAGTTGTTATTAGTTGTATTCCTATACTTATTAGTTGTTATTATTTTATATATTTTGTATTATTATTCAACCTGGTAACATTCAAGGAACTGCTCGTAAATTGGACATAAGCGGTCAATACCCCGTGGCGTCATCACTCGAGGGGTCCTATTATCCCTATCCACTTCTCACCTCCTGTCTACATCTCATGCATATCTGCTAATCCCAGAATATATTGCTTGCCCGACGGCAGTGATTCCAATGCCGATGCACTGACTTCCTTTGAATTATATTACCCGCCTGGATAACACGTGGATGCTGCCGCTGGATGGTGGTGGGTCCCGCTGGGTGGCGCTGGATGGCGATGGGTGGCGCTGGGTGGAGCTGTGTGGCGCTGCTGGGTGATGTTGGGTGGCGCTGTGTGGTCCTGGCTGGCGCTGGGTGGCTTTGGCTTGCGCTGGGTGGCTTTGGCTTGCGCTGGGTGGCGTTGGCTTGCGTTGGGTGGCGCTGGGTGGAGCTGGGTGGCGTTCATCCACTTGACTGGATGGCCCATGATGCAATGCAGAAGTAGAATTGGATTTCAGGAAGCTCCTCCAGCGTGTTGTTTCCTTGTTTGTTTGTTTGTTTGTTTGAGAGTTTTACAACAGGGATACATCTAAGTTCGTATCAGGATAGGTAATATCGTGTGGCAGTGCGTGCTCATGGTGGAGTCATAGTTATACCCCACTAGGAGACCAGGCTATCGGCACCATGACCTGATTGCCAACTCCGTCACAGTATCCTGATGCTGAGCTAGAGAGTTCTTGCCATATCCTCGTAATGCAGAGGGTCAATTTTGTAAGTCATGGGTTTTACTTGGCTGAGAATCATTCAAACTCCTGACCTTCCGTATGGGAATCCTGCACTCTTACCGATTGGGCTCCCGCGTTTGGTCCCCCCATATCTAACTGAATGTCTGTATTGTATATCTAGAATAATAACTCATATCCCACACTGCCTTGAATAGATGATCGATTTCCAGTAATTAGCAACAAGTCATTATACCTTACCGGAGATAAAGTTTGATTGTTTGCGGTGGCTTTGGACTGTACCAAAAGCTAATGTCATATCACGACCAGTACTGACATATGACAGCCTCAGTGGTCGATTGCGTTATATGTAGTTAGATGGCAAGAACAATGGCAAGAACCGAGGTTGTATTCCCATAGACTGGTGGGAGGTGGGTATCACAATACAATATTGCTACAGGGAATTAGCATTAATCTCAGTGGTTCTACGCGGGGTAATCCAGTATTCTACCAGATGAAACTTCAGCTGTTAGTGTTATAATGAATATATTGCTGATATCCCACACTGCCTTGAATAGATTATCGATTTCCGGTTATTAGCATCAAGTCATTATACCTTACCGGAGATAAAGTTTGATTGTTTGCGGTGGCTTTGCATTATACCAAAAGCTAATGTCATATCACAACCAGTACTGGCATATGACAGCCTCAGTGGTCGATTGCGTTATATGTAGTTAGATGGCAAGAACAATGGCAAGAACCGAGGTTGTATTCCCATAGACTGGTGGGAGGTGGGTATCATGATACAATATTGCTACAGGGAATTAGCATTAATCTCAGTGGTTCTACGTGGGGTAATCCAGTATTCTACCAGATGAAACTTCAGCTGTTGGTTTTATAATGAATATATCGCTGTTATAGTGTAGCAGCATTGGTACTGTGCATTGTCCTCTAACAAGCTTCATTCGGGGCATATTTCCCAATATTATATCCAGGCTCAGAGTCTCATATCGAGCAATAACCGCAGGAGACTAATAGCATCAACAAACTTCACATACTGGGCATGAGCTCCGATGCATGCCACCGTCAGTCGTGGGATTTCTCAAAAATCCGCTAAATCTTTGCCAATTTGCGGCAGATCAACTATCCTAAACGTGATTCCTTAATAATAAACATCAACAAAAAGCAACATGGCAATTTTGTTAAATAAGGCTGAATACATCAGTGATAGTGTAACTCTTTCTAACCCAAAGTTTCAAGGTATAGTGGAACCGACATATTCACCTAAAATAGGTTTGCCCGTACAAAACATATCGTGGTGTATAGAAGTGAATTCTAAGGAAATCTATTTGAACCTTTTACTGCTGGAGCTTATGGTCTCCAGCACTTCAACATGCATGCCAATATTGGTCATAAGCCGTGTATATTTGATTTACCCGCCGAACAACAACCAAGTCCACCTTCAATATCCCTCCCTGGGTTAGTTATCCCACCAACTCCTGATTGGCTGCAGCGTTTCCCGCCCTTTCTACTATTGGGTCCCGCTGTACCAGAGCTGCCTCACTTCCTGTGGAGCTCATGGCCTCAGCAAACTCCCCCCCCCCCACCCACCCACCCATCTACTCTTGCTGACTTCTGACTTTTGTATGGTCTCTTCTATTAATGTATTCTCCCCTGCTTTAGGGCTTCTCTCAGGTTTTTTCCGACACTGTTCATTAAGACCTTTCTTTTTACCAGCTCTACAATATCATGGTTGCTCCTTCAGTGAATCACTGCTGGAGGCTTTCTCTATAAATATCCATCAGAATGCACGTCATTCGGACTCCAGTGACGTATCTTATAATGTTCAAGATAATATAGTTATACAATAGAAAGGCTAGTTAGACAATTATGCAAATTTCCAACAAGCATACGCTGGCGATCTGTAGTCAATAACCCATGTTCGGGTAAGTTCCTAATTACAGCCACAACCTTATAGGTGCCTACATTTGGCTATTGAGTTTTTGAGACATCTGCTAGTGGGATCCGAACCCACCAGCTAGTCAATCCAAGGCGTTAAAAGTGTATACAAGTCGATTCACACCCAGGCGCTTAAGATTATTAGGATATAGCAAGGACTGGTTGGTTCAGTGTCAAGATAATGTGATTGAGTGGGATATCAGGCCACAGTGCTGGTGGCCTGACCAGTAGAATGACTGGAGGAGTGTCAGTTATTGCTCTAGTGTCAGGTTGATATGAACTGTTGATGCGTAATCGGCTTCCCGATAATTATTCTTGCATAATTCCTTATACAGCATCTATATCAGACAGATTTCGTCACTTTTTAAGGGTATGTTCGGAAGGGAATTAATTGTTTGTTATTACCACACCGAATATTCCATGTACTACGTCCTCGTCCCAAAACTCTGCTACCAGTCCGCCAACGGACAGAATTGTCTAGTCCGGTGGTGATAAGTATCAAAATGTATTAAAATGTGTCAAAATGTTGTGCTATCGGGTAAATGCCCACTGGACGAACACAGATGAAATGGACAGGAAACGGATAGGAAACAGACAGAAAACAGACATGAATGGATAGCCAAGAGACGAAATTAAATCAAACCAGACAAGAACCGTAGACGTCAGTCCAGTGGCATCCGTTCCTAGTTTTGTGCATGTTCAAAACTTGAACGGCCACAAACTGGACTTTGTTCGTTTTCTGTCCGTAAGCCCCAATCTGGTGAAGTGTGACTGGGCTTTTACAGATGTTACTTGCTGCACTGTACACCAGACAACTTTTTCTTTCCTGATGCGTATCACGTATGATTTTAATATGAATAAACGAAATCCTACACCCAACCCTCGTGGAGATTCCGAGAAACTAGGAGAAGAATGCTCTGGCCATGTGACCTTGACCTCTCCACATAGCCTGCTGTGCCTCTGTGACCTTGACCTCTCCATGGACACTAGCTTTTGTTGAGTGGACAAAGCAACTGCTTCCGCTGCAATGGTTTGTTTGTGTGCCGGCCTGCACATACCCTGACCAGATTAACCTAGATCTCGTGGTCTAGGGGGTGTGGGTCATCCCACTTGTACAATTTTACCACCAGTCGTCCAGATGAAAGGAAGTCTTCCTGCCCTCAATAAGACGCAAAGTTTTGCGAGGTAATTCAGTAGTTTTAATCCAAGAAAACATCTTTCAATGGTAAAACTCTCCATTGCCTAAAACATTAGAACAACACACAACATACTACGTTTTTGTTCACTGGGATTGTATCACAATTATTCCATTCCTTTTGGTGATGCTTGTTACTGACTGCAAATTGTAATTTACAACGCGAACAAGGAGCCCATGTTATGGAATTTTTAATGAACACAAGTTGATTTGATAGTGAGAACAGTATAGCAGTATAAGCTTTGATCGGTGTGAATGTTCGACTCAGGCCCACAACCCCAGGCGTTTGAATGTTCGTTTGAAGGGTTGGGTGGGTGGCTGAGTTGAGTTGTGTTGGTGAGTTCCTCATCTGGCTGCCAGGCTGGAAGTGAAGCTTGGATGTTGCCTGATTTGCGAGGAGGGGTTTGTGATGTCAGAGTCTCGCGAGATGGGATCATGACATCAGAGTCTCGTGAGGGTGGTTCTGGGCGAGACCGGTAGGGGGGCCGGTTGGAGGATTCAAACCCAGGGGGCACCACCATAGGCCTCCCTGTTTGCATGCAAATTATCCATGTTGGCGAACCACCATGAACAATTTAGCAATTGGGTATGGCTTTCAGTCAGATACTATAACCATAGGCCATAGACGCAAGATCACCTAAAAGCCCTGGGCAGCTATAGATGTTGACATTGTCAGTTGTTTTCTGCCACTGGCCTTTTTTAAGGGACGAGTCTCAAAGAAGTAGCATCGTCCGACACTGTCATTAGTTGTCTAGCCATGTAGCGATTCCATTCTGCATTAGTTGGAAATAAATAAATACGAAAACCATTCAAAGCATATTAATGTAGTTCTCACTCATCTCATCCAAGTCGCGATTTATGTTGAGTCTAGCACCACCTGTGTGCATGCATGTCACTACAATATTATCGCGCTCTCTTTCAAATTTAGCCAGAAAATTATGTATATATAAATATACATAAATAGATATAGACAATTTTGTGCACCCTCATTCAGACTTCGCTAGAAAATCATGCATAGATATATATGAAGAGTTCAGGCGCAATACCCCGGAAACGCCAATTCAAAGATTTACCTAAACATCATAGTCAAACTTTCAAAAGGTTACTTCTTTAAATTGGTATTTTTTGGTTCATTACTCCTTACTCATTAGATCACAATAAAAGTGGAATTAGTGAGGATATAAATTACCTTCACGTACAAATCTGTTAATTTAATTAACTTTTTGGATTTGCCGTTACAGTATATAATTTGCTGGTTAAGTCTGAATGAGAGTGCAACACATACTAGTGACCGAAATGCACACAGGTGGTGTTAGACTCGACATATATATATATATATTGTTATATATATATAAGCAGTTCTACGAAGAGACAAGACAATACAAATTGGTCTGAGGTCTTTTATAACACTCTGGCAAGAAACAGCCTTGCCTTAATCAATACAACATTTTTTTCAGTGCAAGTGTGGCAAGCTGGCGCAGAACATCGAATATATATCAGCGGTGGCAGCGCGCCGGCACCAGCTGAAGGCGGCCAACGCGCATGCGGACAGCTATGGTCTGAACTCATACAACCTTGAAACGACTTCTTCTCCGATACCTATATATATATAATGTTATTATATAATTTATATGTATGTGTGTAGATATATATTTGCAAGTTGTGCAGTTCCCATGGCGCTTCACTGCACCAGCAGGTACTTCTCCTGCATCGAAGTGTGCATGGATAGGTGTGCGCAGGTGCTCCTCGTTTACCATTGCTCACAAGGAAGGTGCATGCGCAGACCGGATGCGCCAAACCTTTACGCCACCCATTAAGGGAAAGATGTATTAAGGCTTCCTCGTTGGGATTAGCAAAGGTATGGATTATGGAATTCCATTAGATAATTGCTGGCAGATCTAGGCACTAACTGTGGACAGGGCACAAGGGAAAGGAAAGCTGCGAACAAAACAAACAAACACATTCTGGGAACACATCCTCATCCACAAGCCTATTACCATCTCACTAGATGTACATACTAGGCTATGATATTAGATATATGATAGGAAGTTATACCCCCCCCCAAATAAAAATATAACATATATACTAACTACTTAAATAAATGCTGGTGGAAGTCCCGGATACCAAACCGGAACCGGAATCTGGGCATACACCATAACATTCCTCACAGCTGTCAGCGTTGAAAACAAGCACCCTCATGGGATGGGCAGAATAAATACTGTATCAATGACAAATATTAAAAAATGCTCATAACCATTATTAACATTGTTGATTGAGAGTGGAGCACCTGCAAAAAAGAGAGAATAGGTGACAGTACCTGTTCGGAGCATGCCATGGCTGCCAATTGACGACGACATCACAACAGATTCTCCGAAAAAAGAACTTCCTCCAGCAATCACCACCGCGACATCGAACATGCCTCCCTGCTTCCCAGTTGAAAAAGGGCCAATACATCCACAACATAGCTGCAGTGATATCCCTGCTTGCTGATTTATGATTGACTAAAAATTAACAGGAAATAAATGCCATTTATACGGAATTAGCTGAGTTTAGATATAGATGGAAAGTGACCGTGTTGTAGAAATGTGTTTAAGGAAAGACTACTAATAATGAGTTATGACGGGAGTTGTCGATGGGGAGGTATGGGGGTAGATATGTGAAGGTTTATAGCTTGAGCAGCCTAATCGACAGGTGGTTTGGACTCAAGGTGGTGCAGGTTACTAAGTGTGTCATTGCTCATTGGCTGCAGGCAGGCAAACTGCATCTGGTTTATGCATCTGGTCAGTTAGCTGCAAGTTGATAATTTAAACAACCATTTCTACGTGATTATTCAGCCAGCAACAAGTACCTATGCTCATTACCGAATGATGTATACATATATCAGTTGCAACATATTAACAATTTAATTTCCGGAAGTGGTAAAAGACCGTTTGCTAGATACCTTAACCTTCCTGAAAACCCTATCCACTTGTGTGCTCCTTAAACTGTCGTACACGCATATTTTATTATACATACTGATACGATGAGATATCGCTAGGCGTAAAACTGCCAACATGCAAACTAAATCTATACATTTATATGCATCTAGCTATATATATAGATATAGATATATCCAATCGACAGAAACAAAAGGACCCCTTCAGTCTTGCGTGAGCAATCCCATAACAATAGTTGTTCGCTCCTGAAATCCATATTGTAACAGAGACACGGCAATTAAATACTTTTATGTGGGGACACGTTATCCACTGAGGAGACAAAGACTGCCCTGGCTAATTACCAGGTTATCATATCAAGCGCTTGGCTGCATTGTATCCAAAAGAGGCAAATGTCGTAAATGATGTATTACAAAGATCACTTTTATGTAGAGACGTAATCTTTTTTGACACTCAATACATAGGGATATAATTCTGAATACAGGTATTGCCAATGCATATGGTCTATTCCATCAACCAGGTTTAACTATTCTTTTATAGATTTGCACATACAATGTTAATCCCCCCAGTAATTAGCTTAATGAAATGAGAGCAGCTTGAATTCAATGGACTACTATTTATTATTGGATCCCATTTGTTGGATAATTCAGGTTAATTACCTTAAGACTTTCATAGCAGACCGTTAGATTTCTTACTGTAATGGATCGACTGAACGCAGTCATTACCTTACACTACGTTCCAGTGATCTATCTCTCCCCAAGTATCACCATAGCTTCTGATCTATGAATGGAGTTGATGCCTTGTGAACAAAACCACATAGATTGTCAGCAGGAATACCAGACACAACTGTACAACAAACGAATAGCGCCCTGTCTCAATAACACTAACAGTTGCTTCGCATCACAAAGAAAGGCATCCCTGCTTCTCCAGAATCTATTCTCATGTAAAATCCTCCACCGTGTGCCAAAGCAATAGCGGTTTTATGACAACAGACATATTCCACCACATCTATTATTCACCCTTCCCTGCCTGTTTCTGGCAGCAGAACTTATGTTCCACACAGCCTATGTTATATCACTCCGTTTGCACCAAGAGTCGCGTTCAATACTGTTCGTCTTTGCTGCGTCTACTGCGAAAGAGGTAATTATGATTGATGACATTATTTATGACGGCATCTTCAGCCTGTAAATTGTTGGAAATGACCAGCCTCGTGGAGAGGCTCACCTCTGTATGAGCATGCGGCATGGAATAGACATCCAGGAACCAGTCTATGCCAGGCAGGCATTTAGACAAGAGACCCTTTACGGAGCATTGGTGATATCTTCAGTTTCTTCTTTTGAAATACATTTGAAGTTTAGGTTCTACTAGTGGCTAGAGTTTGAAAGCTAATTTCAGGAACAAGTAAATTATCGCCAGAGTATGGGTTTTGAATCAGTTGGACCTCTGTCATGCACATGTACTTCAAAGATGCGTCAGTTCGATGGGATGTCCTGTCGTAGACATCAATCAATTTGAAAGTCGGACTGAGAAGAAACATGAGTTTATTCATGTAGCTACGACAGGCTGGTTCATGTACATCATTGGGCTCGTCGCAGAGAGCTGAGATAACATGTCGTGATGTCATGAGATGAGAAAAGAGTACAAGATTAGAACCGTTCTGGAATGATTATCTTACAGTTATTTATCAGAACACAATTAGTAAATACAATACAATGACTAAGAAACATATGAGTGTGTTGAAATTCGTGTTGATTGGGTAAGAAATAGGAAGTCACTCATGTGGAGTTGTAGATGGGTTGGAGAGAAAAGTGGAATCAGACTCGAGATGGGATGAAGACTGACCAGGCCGAAAGCAGGAATGCAGGAGGAAGGAGAGTGGTAACAGCTGATTGGCTGAGGTGTGGCCGGGTAGGGGACGAGGCGGACCAATGGGTGAGGTGTGAGTTGAACGAGGTGTGCTAGTAGCAGGGTAGCAATGACCTCGAATGAGCATCCCCAGCTCATTCAAACCCATCTAGATTCCCTTTGGGTTTCAAACCCAGTATCGGTCAATAACCGCTGCTATTTAACAGGTCTCCTAGCTCACATTATTACATCTTCTGAGATGACCACTGCAGCGAGTCGGACTTGGAATAACCGGGATTAGATTACTGTCGACAGTGACATCACCTACTCTCATCTGACCGCGGCATGACCTTGCGGTGAGTTGATATCGACTGACATCCAACATTTCCACAATCGACAGTGTGCCGCCATGTTGGTCCACTGCAGGCGCTGCTTTGACTGTGTCCTGTCGAGCAAGGCTGAATGGGACACGCTCCGCACTGATCATGTGACCCCAACATCCACGCCCACATCCGGTGGGCGTGGATAGTGGGCGTGCTTCTGGGCGTGCTGATTGCTGGAAGGTGTAATTTACGGGCTGGTAGGATGGGGAGTGGGGTAGCAGCACGACCAATCCTGCTGTTTCATTGGTGAATGTTCTAATTGAATCAGGAGATATATTAATGCAATGCCATCATTAAAGTTACATAATCCGATGCTTTTGAGTTTCGGGAATTTTCTGAGATAAATATATTATGTTTATCGTTGCTATCTACCTTAGATACTTTGAGGTAACTTTTAATTTAATTTTAATTTAAATGGTTAACCTTTGAGATATTTGAAGTGCCAACATGCACCATTAAGTTTGGCAAGCACACCAAACTCTGCCACCACAGCCTTCTGCAGTAACAGGTTCTATAATACCCCCTCACACCAAAGTAGTTCTCACTATATTCTTGAACATGTTGCTGAACGGACTCAAACTGTTTGGGAACGGAGTGGATGTAGTAGCAACTTTGTAGTCTTTTTATGAATGGAATGGATGGGCTAGAACGGAATGGTGCTCCAGAAGTTTGAGCATGCCCAAGACTTTCTTGTAGCCACGTTCTACCCCGACCACATCCCGTTTTAGAACATGGTCGGACGTTTTGAGAACTACTTTGGTGTGATATTGCCTAGTTTTCCTTTATACATTGCGACAAATGCTTAATAACATAATAGACAGCAGTGTCCCAGATAGACATGTAGAATCAAATTTAGATAATTATTTGGGTTTTAAAAATTTCAAGTTTTCATCGGACTATGCATTTTTAATGTGAGATTAATTATAAGGGTCGGTATTAATATTAAAGCTTGCTCGAGAGAAATATGAAATATATTATGAGGTCAAACCTGATATAATAATCCGAAAATTTGGAACCAATTCAAAAACACAGGATTAAGAGACTTTACCTTTATCTAAGTATATTTGACAGACCATCCCCCAAGAAATAGAAACATATATATATATATATGTATATATGTGTGTGTGTGGTTACGTATATTAAATATGCATGGACGTGTAGACATAATTGGATGTACAGGGTTTACCTATTGAGGCAAATTCACTTTGCTGCTTAACAGCATATCAAGCGCCTTCAAGAGGGCGTTAACATGCAGGAACAGTAGCGCCACCGGTGTAGAGAGGACTTCCTTTCGAGTGGATTATTTTTGTTTTATTGCTGGAAACCGAACCGGAAGTAGATAGGCGCTGAGCAGTTTCTAATCTCCGGCGCAGTCCAGGAACAGGAAGTGCATCCTGAACAGAGATGAAGGCTGTCAGAATTGAGATGTTCACTACAATCTCAGTTTCACTGAGTAATCTAGGTGTGGTTTGGAAATGGATGGAGCAGAAGGGGTGATTATTTGTTTACTTAGGGTTTTACATCCTAGCATCATGTCTGGTTATATCAGGATGGGAACCCCAGTTGTGACAGTATGCTCTCATGGCGACTGATTCATGGCGACTTTATAACGTTGCCCCACTGGAAGGCTTGGCCATCAGCACAATGACCCAATATCCGACTCAGACATGCTATCGTGCTACTGATCAAACCAGTCATTGCCTAAATGTTTAACTGTCGAGTGCTAGGCTAGGTAGTGACAAATATGAATTTGATAAGTTATTGCTTTGATTCAGCTGAGGATTAATGTGATTACATCCCACATATAACTTATAAGAAGCCAGCCAGCACTCTTACCGATCAGAGAAGCCACCCAACTTTCTTACCTTTCGGCCATAATGCCCGATCGGGATCGTTGCTAATGATGGGCGATGGGAGTGTGTGATCCTATATCACTGCTATAAGCTCAAAGTCTAGGTAAGTGGTATATTCCTAATACTTACCACTGAAGTCTGGATGTTGCTTAGCATATGTAAACTGTTTTAGGCTTCAAAGAAATAGGGAGAAGGACTTCCTGACAGAGGCTCATTTCTTTTAGAAAGCTCATTATGTTCCTTCAGAAGCTTCACTGATATTCCCTAACGTGAACGTTCCGACAGCATCAATTGCTTTTTCACAAGCCTAATCCTGTCCCTTCTGCAGAACCGCCACAATCTTATCCTCTGTTTGGGGAAATATGTAACTCTGAGATATGTGAACTGAAATTAGGTAATCGTAATTCTGGCATGCACCTACAAAACTCGATATCATTCAAGAGTCACAATTTCTAGTAAATTGACTTAGTGTTCCTTCTAAGTAGCAATACATTGTATAGGTTGTTTTTTGTTATTGTTTTTTTTGGGTCCATTAGTTGTTTAAGCAGGGGAAATTTCAGTCATAGACGACTGGTCTTCCTCATTCCACTGCTGGTCGATAGAAAGCCCAAGCTTAACTTTTACCGACCCAAGGGATTTGTAACCTCCCACACCACATAGACATGGTATGAGAGCAACTGGCCTTTGATGACACTGTAAGTTATACACAGCAGTGGAAATCCAACTTGGCAGAGCTGGGAGCATCGGTTCAATATAGAATCTATATAGCAATATAAAATGTAGGTAAATCATTTGGATTCGAAAATAGGATGTTGTCAAAGGACTATGTTATTATTTAATGAGGCATGTTAGATAGGGTATGATCATTTATAATATGCAGTAGAAAAGGGCTGTGGCTTGTGAACCTTAATCATAAGTTATGGTGTATCTAGAGGCTGATGGGTACGAATTGCCGGTATAAATGCATGGATCAATTCAAGAGTTGGTTGCCAATAGTGAACTTGTAGTTTGTATTTAAATAGCAATCATCAAATACAGGTACATTGTCATCCACGGGAGTGGGGTTTTGATTCACGGTTCTGAGCGTGTTTTTCGACCATCATGTTACACAAGTTGAGTCAGTAAATAGGGTTTTGATCTTCAAAATTGAAATTCGGCGAACTGAGAGAGATAATAATTTAATATTGCACTATCTAGCTGAAGGCATTTAAGAATAAGAGTCTTTCGCAGAACTTCAATTAATGAATAAATACTGTTCCGATTCCCTGAAATGGAGAACATCTGCGAAGGAACGGAAGCACAGTCATAGAACAGACAATGAATATGTGGCATATCATTTTGGCTGTGACATAGGGTCGAATGAGCGGGGACGCGCTCATTGGCTGTCATTACTGGGGTACACCCAACCACCCTTACCCTCAGCCATGAGGGTGGGGTAGGGGTGCGGGGACAACAACACCTCCCCCCATGAAGGAGCCTCACTCCTCCCTGTCACTCTCAAACATGACGACACACACTCACCACTCCTCCAACCACAAGCCAACCCACAGTTGGCACCTCAGAACCAGATGACCAATCACCTGCCAGCACACCACTATATATATCATCCTATCCTGACCACCAACTACTGGTCACTGCTCATCGCCCTTCTGACCGCGCTACATCTCTCCTGTCATCTTCTATACCCATCCACCCACAGCTCCGCCTTATACGGTGCACAAAATACACCGATCAGACAAAAGAGTTAGATTTTAATAACAATGGTTAAACTCCATAAGCTTGATACATTAATTATTTAAACACAAAGTCAACTGTTCAACATATTACTTATCAAGTTATTCATTATGCAATATGCATGAGAGCTCATCACATTGTATTATTATGTATTGTTTATTGTTTAAGATGCGCATGTTGTCTTGTCTGTCAGCAGTATTACTTCCCTTTTGTTACTGGCATTGCTTTAGTGCAATGTTTGAAGAGTCCCCTATGCCTGAGCTGCTCCAAGCACAGGACTGGCCAGATCGCCAAGGTGACTATTAATACCTGGTAATAAAGCAATGTTTATCCCATTTTCCCTCTGCGTTCTGAGTGCCCAAGTCAGTAATGACTAGGTAATATGCAAGAGGAAAATATGGTCATGGATCTATAACCACTATATAACTCCATACACAATTAGGCATTGCTATCTGAAATGCATATACTAGTGTTATGATTCTTGTTGACTTTGTTCAGTAAACAGTGACCTTTCAAGAAGGACGGAAGGTGGGACCCAGAATGGTAGTGAATACACATAAACGCATTTAATGTAAACTATTTTCTTGGATAATTCCACTGTAATCCACTTTTTTTTTCTTGAAGATGTATACTGCATATCGTGGATAAGTCTGAATAGACTTGTTTTCACCATTAGACAGTTTGTCGATAGAAAGGCTGAGCCTACACTTTTACCGACCCAAGGGATTTTTAACCTACCACACCACATAGACATGGTATGAGAGCAACTGGCCTGTGATGACACTGTAAGTTATACACAGCAGTGGAAATCCAAATTGACAGAGAGGTTGGGACACAGGGAATTGAACCACTAACCTTCAGATTAGGAGACCGACCTAGAAAAAAGTCAGACACTCTAGCCACTCCACCACAGAGAACACCACTTGAACAACATTTGAATCAAATATCTGGCAATACTTCTATCACGGTTGCCATCTGGTTATAGGGGCAAAGCAAGTTTAAAGGATATTGTATATAGTCAAGGACAGAGATTGGGAGAGGGATCAAACCAAAATGCCACTCCTTAAGTAAGCTGAAGCTGCGACCTGGAGTGCTGGGGTGCAATACGGGATCACATGACCAGTGCTTCCTTACCGGAAATGGACGTACTCTCCTAGTTGTCCTGTGTATCAGAACTTGTAGCAAAAACATCACATTTTAAGTAATTACGCCCAGATAACTGAATCCTAATTGCAAACTACATAGTAACCCATAATACTTATCATATAACTGTGGGTATTCTCCGTATGGGAGATATTAACTCGAACAAAATTTGCAGGAAGCACACTCAACTGAGGTGCCCATCTAATAACCATTATATCCAGTGAGATTAAAGAACGTGGTAATATTATCTTCTGAAATTGGGAGAAGTCCCCTTAATTCATTATTGATTCATGGAACATAATTAATAACGACGTGTCACCCAGTTTATATAAACACACTAAACCTTAAATTAATAAAGAATGTATGCAGATGTTTAAGTTTAATAAAACAAGCTTTGGAAACAAAATCCTTTGCGTTGATTTAATACTCAGCTCTTTTCTAGCCCTAAATTGATATACAATTATTCTAACCTGTTGAAGTCCTGCATTAAGTCACGATAAGGTGAGTGAGTGGGGAATCGGTTCATGGTGTCAATGGCTTATTCTCCTAGTAGGGCAACACTATAAAGATGTCATTTGTGCGCACTGACACTACTCGGTATTCATCCTGCTATAACCTCAGATGTTGCCTGGATGTAGAACCCCAACAACCACCGAAGGAGTAATTAGTTTTAGCTACTGATATTTGAATCTCGCATGATGCCTTTAGTGATTTAGGTTTATCTAAGACAGGTTAGCTGCTATTTTAAATTACCATATTTAAGTGATGAAAGGAATACACCTTTCATTACATCGCGTATATACTAGCAGTTGATTGCAATATCAGACTACATATACATACATTGCATATAAATGCCCGGAAGTCTAGCACCGCGCGACTGAGAAAAGTCATCATTCAATGAATGATTAACATATATTTAGAACAACGGGAACAAAAGATGCATACCAAATTCCGGAAAATAATGCATTCTATCAGCAGGAGCATATTTTATATATACATTAATCTCACCTGGCTATATATACCAACATGACGTGGCAAGTTAATATTTCATTTGAAGTACAATTGGATAATAGTTGTGCATATGCTGGATATTTCTGTTCACGGATTAAAAGGGAGCTGCCATACTCTATTCTTACAACACTCTTGCAGGGACCATATATATCGAGCAAGAAACTTACGCTACCATCGATAGGCCACATATACCTTAAGCCCTCATAAAATAGAGATCAACCCAAACAATCATCAGTTTGAATACCTGCCTTAAGAGGGGAATTCTGCATCCAGATCAATGTAGTTCCGTTGACCCTTCCTTGACACGTCCATTGTCAACGAAGGGTCAGTCAATTGAGAACAATAGCCGTTGGTTGATTTCCAAATTGTTAGTGCATAGTAAGTTCGCCATTTCTAGTCGTGGCTGAAAAAAACAAGTGGGTCCCCTACACCTGGCGGATTGTTATTTGGACGAGTTATTGGGGAATTGCAGGTGGAATTAATAGTAATAGTAATATAGTGGTTAACCCCTCCAAGGGCAGTGCCTATGTTAACTGGGATTATATTGGCTTCATTTTTGTAAAACACTGCCAACAACCGGATGTATATATATATATCAATGCTATGAGGACGAGTTAACCCTAGTGGGGTATTTATTCTCAGTGTCAGAAGTAATATGAAAGTGCGATTTGTTGCTGGCTTGCTGGAACATATCCCACTTCCACAGTACTACTCTCATAGGTTTAGTACTGTACTAACTTTGAAATGGGAGATGCTGTTGAGTGTCTCGCTGTCTGTCATATCTTTTTTTATCACTAACCTGGGTGGATCGTTTTAATTCACTTGAATTGTAAGTGACGATTATGTTAACCGATTAATCTTGGCGTAAAATATTCCGATATTCGGCAAGGGGGAATGCAAATGTTCTATTACTGATCGGTGTACGTCATCAGGTGCATGGATCTATGTATATATATATATATATATATATGGGTTGGCTTGAGTGGGATGTAAATAGACATAATGGTGCTGGCAGGTCTTCTGTTGGAGTAAGGGTGACCACACTCAAAAGGTCAAGGTTGGTGGTGGCCATGAGGTCATACAGCTAATGGTGATGGGCTGACCACTGGTATCCATGGAGACCAGGAATGCTGGATCCCTATTGGTAGGGCCAAGAATACTCAATTCCCGTTGTGGGAAGGAGATGGTGTGATACTCTAAAATGAACCCATGTAACTATATAAGGAATAAACCAGAGGGCTGGACTCTCTTCTTCTCTTATATTATACTTAACTCTCTTCCTTTCCCTTTGTTTGTATTGTTTCCCTCATAGGCTCTGCACACAACCACACATCCGAGCATTCAACAAACTGGTGACCACAATGAGTGGGTGGTTTCTACATTGGGATTAATTGAAGTGAAAAGTATAACAAGGATTTCTGTTGTATACCGATAAATGTTGGACTTAGGTTTTGAATACCATCTTTTTAGCCGGGGCAGCAGAGTAACAGTACCCCAAGCTACAGTAGATGTGGAAGCTGCATAGTCTCATGATCACACCAACTTTTTGAAGCCAAAGCGTTTATCACCATTTCATTCTACATATTCAATTTAAATACTGGTGCACGTAGTCATTATTTCTTTTGCTTAGAAGGGAAAGCATGGTCAATGTATCTGCCCCTCCCACTGTTGAAGCCTATTTTATCATAACTTTGATGTGCACCCCGAAATTAACTGTGTATCTTATGTGATTATTATTGGTTCATCTAACATATATCGCCACGGTTAGGCATCCATAATACAAGTTCTTTCGAAGACATATCCGGATGTCTAGCGAAATAGCCACATGCCATGTAATACATTCCGAAATAAATATGTTTACCTCCGATATATTCTCCCAAGACCCAAGACCACTGGTTATGAGATGTAAATTTGATAACCCCCACATCTGCTTGTCTAGCCAGACTCAACCAGATCTATTTGTTGGGTTTCTGGTACATTATACAGAACAAGCCCTCTTATTGAATTGCAGCTGAACCTATCTTATAGTATTGATGACAAGAACTCCAGACAAACGCAATAATGAATGCAGATTCTATGGAGCTGTCAGCTGCTTGAGAGGAAGTT
Source organism: Branchipolynoe longqiensis (assembly GCA_030323885.1). Taxonomy (NCBI): domain Eukaryota; kingdom Metazoa; phylum Annelida; class Polychaeta; order Phyllodocida; family Polynoidae; genus Branchipolynoe; species Branchipolynoe longqiensis. The sequence goes on from CM059191.1 coordinate 70,662,893, forward strand.
ATGTGTGCACTGTAATAACTTACATGGATGTGCATTCTAAGTCTCTGCACGGTCCTGTTATATATGCAAGAGGCATCCATCAGATGGAGTACAACAATTCCAATCCCTTGTTATGCGTATAATTTATCCGTTCAGCATTCCAACATACTGGAGTGTTTGACAAAGACTTAACAAATCCAGTTCAACCATAAACCAGAAGGGCATGCGCCATATATAACGGAGGCTAAAGTGAGCGCTGGTCAATGGTAGTGAACTGGATACCACCGACCGGCATTACATTTGAGGTGAGATAAACACCGTCAATTTCCTTTCAGTCTGAGTAGGAATTACTGGTGTGTTATTTGCTATGAATCCATATTGATGTGGTGCTCCAAGTATGGAATTACTCTCACCGGCCTTCCGAAATAATGATGGGTTTACGATTTCAATTACTTCATAATAATATTTCTAAAAAAACTTCAGAGTGAGTGGATTGTAAAGTCCTGCGCAGTGGGTGGAGCGGTGCATGCCGGGATCCCCACCACCGGATAGGTGGGGAGAGAGAGGGGGGGTGAACTTCAGAGCGTATTACACGCGATAACCGGTTTATCACTATCCATATACCATATTCTCGTGAGTTAACGCCCTGGACGTTGTAATTTGGAAATCACTGAAATGGGGTGTGAGCCTTAATCCACTCAGTGGCGTTAACCCACGAGAATATGGTAGTACTTCGGGGAAGGGACCATATTAGTGTTGCAAATCTAGCATAAGTGGCGCACCTTTGGGTAAAACTGCAATAAATAGATAATACAAGAAAGGCCATCAAAATACACAAAGGTGAGCATGATAGCCAAGATATTATTTCATTCTTTACTTTCTTTATGACGTATATCACCCATGTAGCAACCCACATCCTCATTGTGAACAGTTTTTTCATATTGGCAAGCTAGAAATTAATCTTGATTTAGAGTTACTATTACAACATATCCGTTTTTGTCATTATCTCGGTGCTTAGAAATGCCATGTGTCTATCGATATGAGATTGTAGTCAATATCATGTTTTCCTCTGTATGCCTCATCAGTTCATGAAGGTTTAATATTGTTGTGAAATCCAAAGAGTGCTTATCATATTTATTTTATATACGAGCGGCTCCAATTTTCTAATTAATTTAATCACATTAGTACGTTGATGAAATGGGTAAATTGCTCCTCTCCTGCTCCTGCGACTATTGATATAAGCTTACATATTTGCTATCGATAGAAGCCTATATACATTTATATATTTGATATTAGTTTATGTATATGTACCCTTGTTTATATATACATATATATCCCTCTTGATATATTTTATGTGTATGTATAAATGTTCACCTTTATACAAGTATTATGCTAAGCGGTCAGAGGTTTTCCTGGCTGAATCTCTGGGGTTCTGGAAGGTTCTGTGCAACGCTGTTAGAGCGACTTGGTGCACAGTTGTCTGTTGGGACAGGTAAGCGAAGGTAGCCGGTCAGCTGACCCTTCCTGTCCCACTACCAGTTGGTCACTTCTACCAAAATTTTGCCCCACTGGGAGTATAAAGGCGCGTAAGGGAATATCCCCTACTTGCCACCCTGATTCTGTGTACTACTTTATGGGTGGCCCCTCCCCTGGGTGGGACAGCTGGCGCCACCCCCACCCCCCCCAGTGCCGCGAATACTGTCACTCGCGCACTGGAATTCTTTATTTTTATTAGGCTAGGGCATCATATCCCCTAAGCCAGAGAATATATCATCTCAACCCACTTCCTTGTCTTGTCTTATCATTGTACTGTAGCAAAGACTTTATATATATATATAAATTATGTACATGTATGCCTGTATATCCACACACACACATTTTGCAGCGAGTGGTACAGGCGTGTGCCAGAGCGAGGCGAGGAGGACGAGGCTAGGTGGCGCCACCAGGCGAGGCAGAATGACTGATCAGGATTGACCAGTCGATGAGTGGAGGGGACGGTTCAAAGCTAACCGGTTCCGGAAAATTATACTTGAATACTTGCCTATATAGCATATATATGATTTACAACACATTATGCGTGTATAAATGCAAGGGTCTCATGCACATCATATATTTCCTCTTTCCACATTGGGGGAGTGCCCCCCCCCCCCCACTGTTGTGTTAATTGCCGGGCGGCCGCCCACTTCGCGAAATTAGTGGAGGAATGTGAAAGCATAAATGTATATAATAGTGGTGAGCAATATCCGGCACCCATGTAAGGATGCAGACAGGTCAGCCTTTATGTATGTAAAGGAGATCTTTCAGCCTGAGGAAGCCTTTTAGGACGGGAGGCCCAGCCTGAGATCCATGGCTGTAGCCGCTGGCAGACTAGAATACCAAATAAGCCCAGGCTCCTCAGGGTGTGCCCCGGGGCTTGCTTGCCCAACTTGTTTACGTCAACACGCGGCAAACTGAGATGCCCAGACAGGCAATGGGGGGGCACACTGGATTTGTATACATGAGCACATCTTTCAGTGTCTTCCCCAATACTGGTTCTTCTTGGAAAATTGACATTTAGAAATGAACAGCATGATGGTGCTGCATTGACGGTCAAGTTACCAGTGGGAAATATGTTCTATGTTTAATTGATCTTAATCTGGAATATCTTGCACATGAGGTTTACTGTGTACCATGTTTATAACCAGTCGTTTAGAATTGGTTGGTTACATGAGTAAGAAACAAGAATGAACCCAACGTTGACCCAGAGTCATGCTTATTTAGTTCCTGGCGATCTCTTACTGGGCGTCACCATCGCAAACTGCAGTAACTCTCCGGCACTTTTCATCATATGCTTTTCATTTCCAGACTTGTTGTATTAGTTAGTATAAGAGAAGAAAGGTTGTAAATTACAATATGAGACTGTCTCAAAAGGTGCTAAGCAATATGGGACAAAACTTTGTCAATAGTAATGATCAACACACTATCTACTTATGCATTTGCTCAGGATAAACTGATTTGTTTTGTACATAATGTTTCATAATCCCAAAAGAATACATATTTATTTGAAGTAAATGTCCTTTTGTTTTCAGTGTAACCGTTTCTGTGCTGTTTTGTGTCAATCGTTACTAAGGACAAAAAAACTAAGAGGTAGCACCTTTTGAGACAGGCTCATGTATTAAAAAAACTCCATGACTGGAACAGATAAGAAATGGAAAAGCTGAGTGAGTTTAGTGCCCGCTCTCGGTCTGAAACGGTATAGGATCCCATCCATGTGGGTTCAAACACTAGATATTTAAAAGCACATACTTAAATGTTCTTCCTTATGTCCACATACCTTGGCACTTCACATGACATGGATAATAGAAAACATGTCAAGACGAAGACCAATGTTGTGCAGTTGAAATGTCATAAGCTCATACAATGAATGTGATTACACATATTACACTCATTACCAATATATTGGCACACAGAGTTTATTTTAGGAAAAACCTAAATCTCATTGAGATAGCATAGTAAAAATTACTATGATTGAAGTTATATTTAGAATTTCTGAACAATATTCGCTACTTTGAAATGTCCATACATACCAGGTCCCTAATCCAACAAAGCTGCAATGAATTGGTTAAGCTTGCAAATGCAAAGGCGCAGGGCCCACCAGTTGGATGCCCAATGGAAGGTAACCATGCCAAAAGTAGCCAGATACCACACCACACAGCTACGTACAAGCCTATGATATGTAAATAGGAGTAGGTTAGTGAAGTGGGCGAGACTGCTCGCCGTGGGCATTTGCGCATGAGTTCCGAGTGACTCGCATCTAGAGATGCGGGCCACTTGGTTGCACGGGTGTGCAAATTGCCAACATTTGTGCGGCCGCGGGTTCTCGGCCGTGACGCGTTGCTTGGATACGTCGATTGCAACTTTCCAAGCAATGAGAGGAGGTCGGGCGTTCGGGCCCAGACCCATAGGACGTGTTTTTGCACGCTCTGATGTTTTAGCCAATATTTAGGCCTTATTTGTTGAAATTCCAAACTTATTTAACACAATTAACCATGGGAAGGGATTCATCGATACTATTATAACCTGCTACTATGCCATCCTGTTAGTTTCGGTAAGAATAAACTGTTGTGAGCTCCTGGAAGGGTGAAATGGAACGTTCCTTACATTCTTTACTTTCCTCCAGTATTATTGTAGATTAACCGCTATGGAAAAACCTGATATTCGATTGCTTTATATGTAATTAAGGGCCTTATGCCTAAATAGGCCTTATGCAGTTGATTAACCCATCTGCGGGAATGTAATAACAGACATATTAACAGAATTAACGTAGTGTTACTTTTGGCTAAAAATAACGACATAGACTTAGGCGGATTAAGCGTGAGCAACACTAGCTTGACTGCTTAGTTCTGGATTAATTTAGTAACATCAATACAACCCAAACGGCGAGGGGACAGCCAGTTAGTTGAAATAACCTAATATAAATATCCTTTAGGCCGATAAATGCGCACGATGGCAAAATACAGTATTTAGATGAAACTCTGGCTGGCCGCCTTTAGTACAGGGCGGACACCGACGGAGACTGACGACCTGCAGACGGGATGAGAGGCTGCGGCGGCCCGCCGCAGGCCCAAGGAAAAATACAAGGAAACAATTACATAATATTAACACAGAGGCTCGCCTTAAGCGGGGGTGGAATAGCCCGACGGTTAAACTAGTCTAGTAATACATATATGCCAAGAAAATTGTAAAAAACTAACATAGGCTACTAACCATACCAACCAATTACATATCTGCTACTGAAATGCAGGCAATCATATACCTTATCAGCAGCTACTGTGTGGTAAGATGACACCAACACTACAACTGGCCGGCATTGAAAACAAGGCTGGGTACCCAGGCTTATATGCTATGGACAGTATAAATACAGCCTCAATAAAAGAATTAACTAAAACAAGTGGAGTTTCCATGTCTCCTGGCAGCTATCCGCAGTCAGATACAGTACTGCCTAACTGCACAATATACAACAACATATATATTCTCCTGAATGGAGAACCAACGTAAGGAGCACGTGATGAGGTATTCCGTGATCCTATTATAGATAGACACTCCATAAGGTTTATGCTAAATCTCTCTCTATAAATATATATATATATGATAGAATCGCATGAAACTATTTCCATCTAGGAATAGCGGTATGGTGCGTAGGAAAAATGAGCCTCTTTTATATATATATATAGATTATATATATCTGTAAAATAAGTGAGACCGGAAGTGGGTGGCTGCAGCTGGCTAATCGGCAACCAGAAGTTGTAAGTTGTCATCCTGTGTACTCTGCGTCAGTGCCACATATATGGATATATATTCTAATGATATATAGCATGACTGCTGAGTATAGGATGTTATGCGACAGTGCCTTTGGGGACCATAAAGAACAACATCCAACCACCGGTCAACGTCGTATTTCCGTATATGACTGAATCGGGCCATAATGTATCAAGTCGAAACCTAGTTAACTGCCCAGGACTGTCTGCTATATTGCTGCTTACAGATGGAATAGACATGTTTGTTGCACGGACAGGATGTACCTCCAAGGAAACGAGGAAGGTGCCAACTAGGTGTAGCTGATTGTCAGGGTGATGTAGCTATGCATTCTGATAACTAGTCTGTAGTTGCACTGAACACACATATATATATATATATATATGTATACTCAATAGAGGATGCATTTTAATTTACTTATGTATATATATAATATATGTGCTCTATAATATATTATGGGAATATAAACAAGGACACGACCAAACTACCTTCCCATATATTAGTTACTACACCCTGTACTATCATGTTGTTAGTTACTCCTACTGTGCTGGAGTCATTGAGTTAGTACTGCCTAAGCTACTGCCTAGTCTAGTTCCTACATCCCCCACTAGTCTGCCTCCTGTGTGGGGCTCCTTACCTCCCTGACACCAGCTGCGTCTGGTCACTACTGCTGCCGGACCCGCTCAGACGGTCGGTTTTACTGACGTTTTAAATATTTACTGACGGACCGGGATTATGCATGATATTACGCTTTCCTGATGTGTTACTGATCCTCCGGGCCACCTGTACGTGATCGTGCTGTGATGTCAGAGAGTCTCTGTGTCCCGTGTGGGAAAATTCATCCCGGACAGAGGTGCATCCCAGACGTAAAGCGTGAGGACGCTGCTGGTGAGCAAATCCGAGTCACTCGAAAATTCTCAGCAATCAACATGGCGACAGGGGGCTCGGGATCCGAGGACCGTGCAGTGGAGGTTATCACAAAGGACGTGCAGGAACTCGACATAGACAAGGACGAGAAGCTGATGAGGGAGGAGATCAGAGAGTTAGAGCGAGAGAAGCGAATGTCTGACCTGACGAAGCGCCGGGACGCGCTCAGACGCGAGCGGGACGGACGGGAGGCAACTAGCCCACACTCCCCGGCGGTGGCGGGACCGGCCGCCGCCAACACCGCCATGGCGGCGGCACCCGTGCCGCCAGCCACGGAAAATGGACACTCAGCGTACGGGGAGGTGTCACGGAGGAGCCGGCACCGGAGGCGGCGCTCACGGTCACTGAAGAAAAGAAGGATGTCAAAAAATTATCGGTATCCGAATTGTATGAGGCCTCGGGCCGGTGGTTCGCCAGCTTGGAAGGTGTAACAGTGATAGATGCCAAGGCATTATTCGGGCATCTTTCCTTCATTGCCTCAAAAGCTAAGCATGAGATGTTTAAAGACACTGCACACGTCCGATATGACACGGCGGTACGGAAGCTGGCTGAGAGTGACGGCTTCGCCGCCTTCACGGGTGGAAACACGGCGGCCAGTCTGCTCCACTATGGCCATGAGTCAATGAAGCCCAGGGCTAAGAGCCTGGTAGGTACGGCAACAAAAACAGGACGGGTGTTTGAGCGTGAGGGCAAAAGGGCATGTTTCAGATGGAACAGAGAAGGGGGATGCAATGCCGGTGAGGAGAAGTGCGGTTTTGGCCACTGGTGTAGCCGGTGTGGGAGCAGGAGCCACGCGAGGATTAAGTGTACCAAGGACTGACGGGACTCTGGGCCGGGCTACACCGGCCGGCCCGCACACCCTGCGGCCCGGGCGGGGTGCGCGGACGCGGGGAGCGGGGACGCTACCGCTGACCTGCATCCTGTTTTGGCGCGAACGCGCACCATGGGGACGCGTGGGCCAGAGGCCGGCGCGGACCGGGGGGGGGAGGCATCGCCGGTGGCGATGGTAAACATAGGCTCGGATGTGTACCCGGATGCCCGCGAGGGGTCGAAGACCGGCACGGATTTACACACCACCATCCATGAGGGCGGACGGGGGACCGACACGGCACTCGGCCAGACCGGGCGACCAACCGCCGTAGGAGGCGTGAATATAGTTGTAAACACCGCCAGGGGCTGTGATGGCCGGCCGGTGGCTGACAGCGCGGACCTGGGTGTAAGCACCACCCTGGATGTAAACAAAGACACCGGGGACTGGGGAAATGGGAACGGCACAGACTACGTGCCCCGGTCTTGGACTGCGGTGATACTGGGTGCCGAGCTGGCACCCGCCGGACTGGCTACGAGTAGAGAATGGTGACCATTGCGACGGACCGGGTTTTTCAGTCCGAGTGAGCGAGCCCGGCGAAAACCATATGGTGGAGTTTGGCGTCTGGGACAGCTGCACCGGTGGAGTATGTGGATGCATACACCGGATTGAGGGGGTGGTCTCCCAGATGAGGCCCTGCAGGGTATTCGCGGAACTGTTCCTACGAGGAGACACCGACCCTGATGCGGAGTACATATTGAAGGGCATGTGTTTCGGCTTCATGGTCATAAACCATGATTGCACAGTTGCCTATGACTGCCCGCATGGCAGCGGGGGTGACAAGGCTGACAGAGTCGCCATGTCAACAAAACTTGAGGCTGAGATTGACAGTGGTGCGCTGACAGTGGTCGGAGAGCGACCCACATGTGTACACAGGCTTTTCTGTATCCCCAAGGATGGGGGGGGAGTCAGGGGTATTGTGGACTGCAGTCGCCCCGAAGGGGAGTCGGTGAACAATTATATGGATGGGGTTGCTGTAAAGTTCTCCTACAACAGCGTGGATGACGTGGCAGCCCTCATGCAGAGGGGTGACAACCTCGTGACCATTGACATCCGGGACGCATACCGAGCGGTCAGCATCCACCCACGGGATCGAGAGAGGCAGGGTATATTCTGGGATTTTGGTGACAATCCTGTGTACCTCCGCGACAACAGACTCTGCATGGGTCTGGCCTCCAGCCCATATGTATTCAGCAAGCTCTCTGACTTAATAGTGCGCTGCGCAGTCCGTGAGGGGGCCGGGTAGGTGGTAAACACTTTGATGCCGGTTGCGCGGCCCAAGCCAAACTAATTTCCATCCTTAGGAGACTGGGTTTCCACATTAGCTTCCGCAAGGTCACTTCCCCGGCCACCCGGACCAGGTTCCTGGGGATCAATATTGATACGGTGGAGCTGGAGATGTCACTGCCTGAGGACAAGCTGGCTAAGATGACGGCAGCCCTCGGGGAGCTGGAAGGAAAAAGGAAGACCACGAAGGGCCGATTGGAGAGCATGGCGGGCCTGCTGGCCCACTGTGCCAAGGTGGTTCGGGGGGGACGGACTTTCTGTGGACGGATCTACGACACGGTCGGTGGGGTGGCGAAGCCACACTTCATGGTCCGCCTCTCGAACGGTTTCCACGAGGACAGGAGGTGGTGGCTGGCCTTCGCGAGGAGTTTCAATGGGAAGGCCAAGATTATTGGATGCCACACCCCATACATGTCCACCTACAGTGATGCCTCTAGTGAGGGTTTTGGCACCATCCACGACCGAGACTGGAGGGTGGGAGCATTCGACAGCAGTGCCGATGACGCGATCAGGCGCCAGGTGGGCCACCATCATTCATACCCCCCGGATGCTGCATGCAAGGGAGCCCACATCAATGTGCTTGAAATGTGGGCGGCGTTCTCCGCCGCCCAGACCTGGGGCCACCGATGGAGGGACAGCACGGTTGTGATGATAACGGACAATGAGACAGTCCGGGCGGCCCTGGCCACCGGCAGATCGAGGTCAAAGGGGGTGATGTACTTCATCCGGAGGCTCTTCTGGATAGCCACAGAGCACAACTTCGACATCCAATCAGTGCATGTAAAGAGCGCCGACAACACCATCTGAGAGGCATTTCGGGGAGGTCCCTGCCGGCCCCGATGCCATGGCTTTCCGGATCCCGACACCCGCAGGCTCCTCAACGGATCTACTGTACTCGGGTTACCAAGGAATGCTGAAGCATTTCTGTGGGGCTGCGGGCCTGGACCCATCAGACTACTCCTCACATTCCCTACGACGTGGGGGATGTACCTTCCTGTCCCTGTGTGGTGCCACCCTCGAAGAACTCACGGTGAGGGGGGACTGGGCGAGTGACACCATATTTGCTTACCTACAGACTCCTCTGAGTGTGCGCATCATTAACGATATTAGAGTCTCCAACGCACTCACCGAGTTGCCGGGGGCGGGATATTAAGACGTTGGGTTGGGGGGACCTGTGGGTCTCTTGGCAATTAATATATTCCTGCCAGAGAATATATACTCTTCTCAACCACTCCGTCTTTTGTTATTCTGTATTACCCGGGGCCAAACTGTTTATGTGCACTATAATCTATTATGGGAATATAAACAAGGACACGACCAAACTACCTTCCCATATATTAGTTACTACACACTGTACTATCGTGTTGTTAGTTACTCCTACTGCGCTGGAGTAATTGAGTTAGTACTGCCTAAGCTGCTGCCTAGTCTAGTTCCTACATCCCCCACTAGTCTGCCTCCTGTGTGGGGCTCCTGACCTCCCTGACACCAGCTGCGTCTGGTCACTACTGCTGCCGGACCCGCTCAGACGGTCGGTTTTAAAATTTTAGGTGGGCAATTAATATATTCCTGCCAGAGAATATATACTCTTCTCAACCACTCCGTCTTTTGTTATTCTGTATTACCAGGGGCCAAACTGTTTATATAGATATATGTAGTAGTCTGCACTGACCTCTCAGACAAGGAGCTGCATAGATATGTAGGCATAGGTAGTGTGGTGATATCATGCAACTTAGGTAGTGTAAGGGTTACCAGACTGGCTGGAATGCAAAGAGATGTGGGTTTGACTCCCATTCTAGGTGCAATATGCCCCATTTTCATCACCCCCATGACATATATATGAGTATGATTAATGTGTGAATTGTCGATTGGGAGGACCACGGCAAAAGACTAGAGATAAGAGAGGATCGAGGGGAGTGTTCTGGACAAAGAGGTATACAGAAATTGACAATCATATGAATTCACTGAATGCCATATCCCACATAAACCTAACACAGAGATATAATTCCTCTGGGATCTAAGAACCAATATAATGTGGCTGAATATATCCTAACAACTTGATGATTTTAAAGGATAGCAAAGGGTGTGGTATAAATAAGAAGCAAACTAAATAAATAATTGTAACTTTATGTTCAGGCATGAAAGAGTATTTATTTACTGATATGTAGTTAGATTTAAATTGTATAGGTTCCAGCAGTCTATTTATGATAAGATCAAGTAACACAACATCTCGTATTCATATCATTCGGTGAAGAACATCAATCTGGTGTCCGATATATGGAACAGTCTGAAACGCATGCACTGCCTGCTTCCCAAACGAGGTTGTTAGAGGAGGGCGGAGGGTTCTCCTTTTTTTCTTTTCCTTTTTTTTTTATTGAGGCTGTATTTATACTGTCCATAGCATATAAGCCCGGGTACCCAGGCTTGTTTTCAATGCTGGCCAGTTGTAGTGTTGGTGTTATCTTACCAGACAGTGGTTGCTGATAAGGTATTTGATTGCCTGCATTTCAGTAGCAGATAGATAATTGGTTGGTATGGTTAATAGCCTATGTTAGTTTTTTTGGATTTTATTGGTATATATGTATTTATTTTGTCTACTCTTATTACTAGACTAGCCTACTCCTATTTACATATTATAGGATTGTACATAGCTGTGTGGTGTGTTATCTGGCTACTTTTGGCATGGTTACCTTCCATTGGGCATCCCGCTGGTGGGCCGTGACATATCACATGCCCCTTTGCAGTGCAGCTTATTGGGGCTTTCCTAGCCATATTTTACACAGATATTTTGTGTAAGTTTTTAGGTCAGGAATTTGTCGTTCCTTTACCGTTTGAGCATTCCACACCTTGGCAGCCATTTCCAGCGTGCTTCTCTCATGAGCTTTTATTTGACTTCTGGTCTGCTTTAGTAGTGGTGCATTATTTGTTCTAGTAGCCCTTTGTGGTTTTGCTAGAAGTTTAATGTTTTGACTATAGCTATATGCTAATGTTTTCAAATGAATTATTCTCCTATTTTCTAGTAATTTCACTTTGGTTCTTTTGTGTATGTCATAGGTAGGGTGCAGCTTGTCTACTCTTAGACAGATTTTTAGGGCTCTGTTCTGCAGTGTTTGCAGTTTTTTTAGTAGTTCTTTTCTCACACCCATGTAGTTTACATCTCCATAGTCAAAATAGGGGAGCACCATGCCCTTGAAGATTGTTATTGACATTTCTTGTGTCATGTAGTGTCTTAGCTTTGCGAATAGCCACAATTTGTGGTTTACTTTTTGTATAATTTTATTTATACATAAGTTGTAGTTTAGTTGGCTGTCCAACTCAAGGCCTAGGTTTTTGTAATGGTCTACATTTTCTAGTGTTTGGTTTCCTAACTTAGAGTGTAGTTTTCTTTTTGGCATTTGTTTATGCGAGAAGAGTACTGTTTTTGATTTGCTTGTGTTGATGGTTATTTTGTTGGACTCACACAACTCATCTAGTTTTAGTAGGAGTTTATTTAGTTTAGTTATTACCTCCCCTTCTGTGGTGCCATTTGCATATATGACTGTGTCATCTGCATATAGTTGGAGGCATTCAGTTTGCAACCATTTCTCAAGATCGTTTATATAGATTATAAAGAGTAGTGGCCCTAACACTGACCCTTGGGGTTAACCACATGTGAGAGGTTGGTTGTCTGATAGTGTATTGTTTATTTTTCTTTTTTGTTGCCTGTTGTTCAGGTAGCATCTTATCCAATCCAAAGTGTTGGATTTTCTGCCCATGGTTTTTAGTTTTTCCAGTAGTATTTTGTGGTCTACTGTGACAAATGCTTTGCTGAAGTCAATGAAGGCGGCTCCAACTAATTGTTTTTGGTTCATTGATGCCATTATGTCATTTGTTAGGTTAGCTATTGTTTTTGATGTGGAGTGCAGTTTCCTGAAGCCCCCTTGTCTTTCGTTCAGTATATCGTTTTTTTTCCAGGTGTTCATTGATGTGTCTATGTAACACTTGTTCAATGAGCTTGCCTGGGGTTTGAAGAATTGATATTGGCCTGTAGTTTCCCATGTTTTGTTTGTCTCCACCTTTGTGAATGGGGGTGATGGTTGCCATTTTCCAGGCTGAGATAAAACGCCCCTGCTCAAAGAAGATGTTGAATAGGTCTACTATGGTGACCGGGATGGCGTGGAGTGCCTCTTTCAGAATGTTGGTTGGTATTTCATCTATTCCACTTGGTTTATTTGTGTCTATCTCATTTATTAATGTTTTTACTTCTATCATATCTGTTTTGCAGGTGGGGATTTTATTCTCCACAGTTCCTGATCTGTTTTCCCATCTTTTTTTGAATTTTTCTGACAGCTTTTGCCCTATTGTGGCAAAGTGTTCGTTCAGTTGGTTCGCTGCATCTTTGTCTGTGAGCATTGCCCCTTCGTTATCATGGAAGTTTGTATCCTCTTCTTTGTTATTTTTTTGGAATAATAGGTTTACATCTTTCCAGAATTTGTTTATGTTGCTTCCCCAGTCTTTGTCCTGCTTCATTATGTATTTCTTTTTTTTCTGTTCTCACAGCTTTGAGAGTTTTGTTTCTGGTGATGCGGTAGGTCAGTTTGTCTTCTCTTATTTCTGTGCGTTTTGCTTTATCACCCAGTTTACTTTTGGTTGTGATGAGTGTTAGCAGGTCTTTGTCTACCACAGGTTTTTTTAAACTTTTATTTTCTTCATGGGACACATCTCATCAGTTGATTTTCTTATTTCTGTGATGATGTTGTCCCAATAGATATCAACATCATCTCTGTTTTGTGTGATGTTGTTTATGTTTTGGTGCAGATGATTTTTTAATGTATCTTCTGAGTAGTTTTTTAGGGACCTGCCCATTTTGTATTCATAGTGATTTGTGCTTTTGAGCTTTTTCCTGGTTACATATACGAGTTTGTGGTCGCTTATACCCCAGTTTCTAGTGCCCCATGTTGTGGCATGGTTTGAGTTGGTTAGTATTAGGTCTATTGTTGAGCTATTGTTGCTTAGCCCTGTGTTTTCAGTGATGAGCTGCTGCAGGCCTAAGATCTTGATGGTGGTTTGCAGCATTAGTTAATTTTTTTCATTGCTGCTGTAATTCACATTGAAGTCCCCTAGCACAAAGATTTCTGCATTTGTTGATTTTTTTACAGTGTTTATGCTCTTTTCTAGTTCTTCAAGGAATACTTCAAGTTCACCTGATGGTGGCCTATAGAGGCTCGCTATGGCTACATTAGCTTGCTTTTCATTTTGTATTTGGCACCATAGTAGCTCTGTGTGCTCATTTGAGAGATTTGTTGGTTTTAGCTTTTCAGTGTCTAGGTTTTTGGTGGCTTTGCAGTAAATGGCAACACCTCCACCTTTTTTGTTTGGTTCAGTGCATTAATGTGCTGTCTGTCATTACGTACAAGCCTCTATTCGTCTATATTGAGGGTGTTGTTTTGGTGTTTGTCAGTGAACCATGTCTCTGATAACGTTAGTACATCTAGATTGTCTTATTTTAGATGCATTTTTATTATGTCTATTTTATTGGATGCACTCTGGCAGTTTAGGTGGGCGAAGTGTGTGCCCCTTCCCAGTTTGCATTCAATCTCTTCTACCATATTTATGTTACTTTACCTAATATTTTTAGGATAGTGGTTGCTTGATTTCGCGAGTTTTTGATTTTGTTTTGATTTTATTTTGGCTTAGTGATTGATGGATTCGGGATGTATGTGCTGGTGCATACAACACACATGGCCCCTTTTGATAGATAGTCATGCATACCTCCATTACTTTTAATTTTACCTGTGCGCATAGAGGAAGACATGAACATTAAAGTGTGTATTAGTTGTACCTGATTATACTTATGATTTAGGGTTTGGTAAAAGAACCAACTGTTCAAAACCAAAACATTCATCGAAATTTCATTATACAAATCCTGGTTAGTCGCTTAAAAATGTGTCCCCGCATCGAAGGGTACATCCTAAGTGAATTTAATAGAACCTGCTACTGCTGAGGCCGATGGTGTCAGATTTTTAACAAACTTACTGACAATAAATCTGAATATTTTCACTTCAAATATCTCCTAAATTAAATACTTATAACAAGACCGCAGATAACAAGCAATCTAATATATTTATCTAAAATGAATGTCAGGAATTCAAGCCCACTCGGATTTCTCTTAAACTTTAATTTAGTAGTGAAGGACCATGACTAGCTGTATAATCGATAATATATAAGGATACCAGGTCTTTCTTCATTGAGGAATATCAAAATGTAAGGAGATATCGGGACAGCTACTGAATTGTGATAGTACATGCCCATGCCGAATTTATAGGGTTGCCGAATTGGGAGAACAGGCTGCTGGAACTGCAACTGAAATCCATGTTAGTCTCATAATGTTGATGATGAACAACGCCTTCCCTATTCTCTTGATGCAGAACCCCAAGCTGTGTAGCTGTGACAAGAATAATGGTCTAAGTGAATACGCTTTACTCTTTACATTATTTAAGTTGACCATATTTGCAGCCACCCATCGATGGTACCGATCAGGCCAGGCCATGTCCTCTCTTCAGCCTTATGTCGATGTGGAAGCAATCCAATGTCGATAAGGGGTGATGTCGGAATTCTTGGAATATATAGTATAAATGGCAACAAGAAGTTCAAAATGAAGTTAGGAAAAGAGCAAATGACAATGGGGGAAAGCCCCATTAAACTAGGCTGTGAGGTTGATGGTGTTTTCTATGTAAATCTGATTCAAATCCTTCTCAGTGTAACTCCATAATCTCCTACATTACTCACACGACGTGGCTTTAAAGGGATCAGAGACGCATCTCCAAAGAAACGAGGAAGGTGCAAAGGAGGTGTAGCTGATTGTCAGGGTGATGTAGCTAGTTCTCCGGATAACTAGTGTGTACTTGCACTGAACACACACAGATATATATATATGAAGAGTTCAGGCACAAAACCACTATCCAAAAATGGAGATAAACATTGGAATTAAACCCTCAAAAAGTGTTTTTTTATAATATTTTTACTTGTTGGTTCATTGCTCCATAAATATGTGATCATATTAACAGTAGATTTAGTGAGAATTAAGATTATTTTCATGTAAAAATCGTTTATTTAAACTAGATTTCTGGATTGCCGTTTAAGTGGTTTTGTGCTTGAACTCTTCATAGGTTATGTTGGCCCACATGATTATTTCGCTAACGAGACACCGGGTGCACTGAAGGTGGTGATAGATGTAGTAGCCTCATGCTCCCTTGTCGACCGGAGCTCAAGCCATCCAGTTCGATTTCCCACCCTCCCGCCGATACGGGGTTGAGGGGTTGAGTGCTGTCCGTATACATAACTTGTTTGCCTTGATTATTTACTTGCATTGCATTGTAGTGTTGGTCTTTTGATTCCTTACAGATCACGTTATATGTTATTACTCTCCTCCTGTAGGCCAATTCGGTTTATCAGAACATTCAGAGTGTCATGTGACTGCGCTAGTTTAAGGAAGGCCCTGTCGCCGACTTGCCCTATCACTTAATATGTTATACTCCGGTTGTAGACCATTCCGGTCTCGAAGACATTGGTGGTACTGCGGTATTGCACTAGTTAAGAAGGCCCTGTCACCGCATTCCTCTGTACTTATCCGAGTTGCTCACTTCCTTGAAGTACGGACTTGTTTTTGTGATCAGAAATAAATGTCTGGTTATTCTCAAAATCATATCATTGTGTCAAACTTGGTGTCTCGTTAAGTGAATATATATGTATACTAATTAGAGGATGCATCTATATATAATATATATATATGTAGTAGTCTGCACTGACCTCTCAGACAAGTAGCTGCATAGACATGTAGGCATGGGTAGTGTGGTGATATCATGCAGCTTAGGTAGTGTAATGGGTACCACACTGGCCCGGAATGCAAAGAGATGTGGGTTTGACTCCCATTCTATGCGCAATCTGTCCCATTTTCAGCATACCCACAAATGTATATATATATATATGAGTATGATTAATTCACTGAAGGCAACACAGTGAATACAATTGACTCAAGTCTCTGGCTGGCCATATCAAAGCCCGACATACTTTTATTTTAAGTTAAAATTCCAAATTTCAACAGACCAGTACTCTACTATTTTGACCAGATTCCGGCCGCCCGGGCATACTTGGCATACTTTTCAGTCGTCAACCGGTTCCCCACGCTGCTCCACCAATCTAGAGAAGCGTAGAACATATATTACATATAATATTATATTATATTATCAAACAACAAATTAACAATGACATTCTCAATAATATCCACATATATAATATCTATCCAAACCTGGCGTTATATATATATATGTATATATATATATATAACGCCGGATAATGACGGATTATATATCTAGGGTACACATTGTATGTCTCAACCTCATATAGCGTGTACATTCACAGAATGTGCAGGGCTACATCCATAACCTGCATCTGACTGGAATAAGCCCTATTATCCACGTCAAATTGTTTACTCAATGTTTACATTGCTACGGAATGTACCGCTCATACCGGAAGTTCTCGGGGCATGGCTGTTGTTGGACCAATATTCTTGGCCTTGGGTCATCTATTAATTTTGGTGCAAACATCACGTTGCACAGTAGTGTGAAGAATTACATAAAAGGTGGAAAATAACTATGCATCAAGGTTCCAAGATTGCTGCGAAGAATGATAATTTACAACCCGAACAAGGAGCCCATGTTATGGAATTTTATTTGAAACAAGTTGATATGATTGTGAGTACAGTAGAGAAGTATAATTTGTGATCGGTGTGAATGTTCAGGAATGTTCGACTCAGGCCCTCAACTCCACGCATTTGAATGTTTGTTTGAAGGGTTGGGTGGGCGGCGGAGTTGAGTTGTTGAGTTGTTGAATTGCTCGTTTGGCTGCCGTGTTGGAAGTGAAGGTTGGATACTCGCCGATTTGCGAGGAGGGGTTCATGACATCAGAGTCTCGCGAGATGGGATCGTGACGTCAGAGTCTCGTGAGGTTGGTTCTGGGCGAGACCGGTAGGGGGGCCGGTTGGAGGATTTGAACCCAGGTGGCGCCACCGAAGGGCTCCCTGTTCATGTGCAAATTACCCGTTTTGGCGAACCAGCATGAACAATTTGCTGGTACTGTCTGAATCAGTACCAGATGTCCATCTAAATTGTCGGATAACCGAAGGAGTAGTTAATTACCATGGACATGTCCGTGAATGGATGTATGTTCTTCACGGACATCAATGCGCATGCTAAAGTGGAAATCCAGAGGTCACTTGTTGAGATGGAGGAAATGGGTAATAGCACCAAAGTTCCCTGTGCAATGTTTCTTTCCTTGAAATAGAATTTTATGGGGAACCCAACTGAGATAGCAATCATGGTGGTTTAGTTTAGTGACTTATTCCTAATAACTCTGGCAGTGACTGTGGCACACGTATATGTGATAATACTGATATGTCTGGTATGCATATGGGATATATGGCATATATTGTAAATATATGGTATGTATACCGTTCATAGAGTATATACAGTGTATATGTATATGGTATGTTTGGTGTGTTTGGTACATCTCGTATCTATGCTGTATCGGGAATATCTGGTGTATCTGATATATCTGGTATATCTGCTATGTCTGGTCTATATGGTATGCCTGCTATATCTGGTATACCTAGTATACCTGGTATATATATTATATATGCTATATATGGTACACGTATGTAGGTATGCAGGTATAGCAATACCTCAGGGAGTTTGACGCCCCTGCCTTGCAGAGTTGTAAACCACTGCCTTGTGGTACAGGTCCTTGACAGAACCGAAGGCTAAGGGAGCAAACCCTAAACAGAAAACCATGTCACTGTGGCAGCATTAAGGGCGGTTGATGTATGGAACTCCCAACATCTCCCGGCCAGCCACTGCAGGGACAAATAGTTTTGCACCTGCCTTGACATGTTCTTGCTGGTGTGAAACCTCTATTTGCTCCCCGAGAGAGTGCCGTTGGTAACTTCCTTTCATGAAATGTAAAACTTATCTTGGCAAGCCAGACAGAAAACATCAGGAATGCTTCGACCCCAACAATCAGGAGCTACAGAATCTTATGAGCAGAAGAGACCAAGCCCACAAGAGAGTGTTGCAGACCAGGCACACTAGATCCACCACTGCAGCATACAAAGATGCCTGCAGATTGCTACAAAAATGCACCCGTGCATTGAAGTCAGACTGGTGGGAAATGAAGGCAGAGGAGCTGCAGAGAGCTGCAGACAGAAACAACATGAAGGGCTTCTACAGCGGACTGAAGGAAGTGTGGGGACCCATGAAGAAGGGACCTGTTCACCTGAAATCAACAGTTGTGGCAAGATGGAGCGAACACTTCCACAAGCTACTCAACATCCCTGGTGACATAGATCATGAAGCTCTGAAAAACATCCAGCAGCGCATTACCAAAACATGCCTCGATGAGATTCCAACCATGGATGAGATGGCTAGACCAATCGCCAGCCTGAAAGATGGCAAAGCACCTGGGGGTGATGGAATTCCTGCCGAGGTATGGAAGCATGGAGGAGACAATCTGCTCAACAGACTGCACCAACTAATCACCAATGCCTGGCAGGAGGGTTCTGTACCCCAAGCATGGAAGGATGCCATCTACAAGAAAGGTGATCGAACAGACTGTGGGAACTATAGAGGAATCTCTGTTCTTTCCATAGCAGGGAAGATCTTCGCTAGGATCCTACTCAACAGACTATCTATTCACATAACACCTGGTGTAGTTCCGGAGTCACAGTGTGGCTTCAGAGGTAACCGGAGCACTGTGGATATGATATTTTGTCTCCGACAGCTACAAGAAAAGTGCATTGAGCAGGACCGACCAGTGTACATGGTATTTGTCGATACAGTCGGGAGGACCGGGCTATGACAGCTACTGAGGAAGTACGGATGCCCAGAGAAGTTCACAACTATGATCGAGTCTCTACATACAGGAATGATGGCGAACGTTAGTGCTGGAGGGGAAGTCTCGGAATCATTCGGGGTTACCAATGGGGTCAAGCAAGGTTGTGTACTGGCCCCCACGCTCTTCTCCATCTTCCTATCAGCAATGCTAGACGAGGCTTTCCGAGACATGGGGGATGGCATCTATATACAGTCCAGACAGAGCGCTGACCTATTCAATGTCGCACACTTCAGAGCGAAGACCAAGACTACTCAGATACTGGTGAGAGAGCTACTATTCGCAGATGACAGTGCACTGGTTGCCCACTCTGCTGAAGAGACCCAGAAAATAGTGGATGTTTTCTCCGATGCATCAAAGAAGTTTGGCCTGAAAATTAACATCAAGAAGACGGAGGTGCTGTACCAACCCAACTCTACAAGAACCTGAGAGGAGGAGATCATGGTTGACGGAAACAAGCTGAACTCTGTTCCGGAATTCACCTATCTCGGAAGCACTATATCAAGTGATGGACACATTGATGCTGAGATACAGAGGAGGATGGCCAAGGCTAGCGCATCTTTCGGCCGACTACGCCAGAGACTCTGGAACAACCACCATGTGTCCATTCGGGTCAAAGGTAAGATCTACCGCGCAATCGTGCTATCCACCCTACTATACGGAGCCGAGGCCTGGACAGTGTACAGACAGCAGGTGAAAAAGCTGCATGCCTTCATGATGCGACATCTGCGTTCAATCATGAGGCTAACCTGGAAGGACAAAGTGACGAATAAGGAAATACTCGAACGGATGGGGCTGCCCTCTATGGAAGATCTTCTGATCAAAAAGAATCTCCGGTGGACTGGACACCTCATGAGGATGTCATCAGACAGGCTACCAAAGCAGATCCTCTATTCTCAACTGTCTTCTGGCTACAGAAAGAGAGGGCGCCCCCGTCTCCGGTTCAGGGATACCATCAAGAGAAACCTGAAGCTGAGAGACATTAAGACCGACTCATGGACGCAACTCTCACAGCAGAGAGCTAAATGGAGAGCGGCAGTCAAGTAATGAAAGCAGTCTTTGTCGCATCGCGACCTACAGCATGATGATGATGAGATGTATATGGCATAATGTGTATATATGCCAAGTATGACGTAAATGGCCTAATATGACATGTATGATATATATCATATATATGGTGCATATGGTATGTATTGCACATATTGTGTGTATTGTATATATGGTGTTATGCCATATACTATATATGTATAACATATATAGCATATATGGTATATAATATAGATGTTATCAATGGCATAAATATGGTAATATATAAATGATATTGATATGGAATATATGTAGAGAGTATTCATATAGAAGGGTCATCACTACTCAATAGCACACATTGTCGGTTATTGCGGTTATTGCTCCCTCATATAGAGGGTTCACCATTGTGTGGCCGTACTAATCCCCAATCTCACCGCCAACCTCCTCAGCACCCAGGTGATGGATACCCTCAGATGGTCGGTAAGGATGATTACTGACGCAGCCGACACAACACTTCCGGCACCGCTAATGCCCATTTATAAGATATCCACGGTCTAGCAGCAGCCCTTGGATATATTAGTTCACACTACTAATAATAACCCCTGCAAAGATATATACTATATACCCCTTTCATAAGGTATATCTAGCGAATAACTATCGCATGGCTGTTCATCAACTGAATTGTCCTCTAAGGAAACAGTTTCATTCCGGTTACAATTGCCTGTTTTATGGCAGCTACATAATATACACATTAGGTGTACATGTTATAATGTGTACATAAGGTATATCTATAGTTATACTGAACAGAACTCCAATATCAACTAGATGAGAGAGGTGTAATTCATACAACTGAATCAATCACAAATTAAAAGAGAATCTTAATGTGATGAAGTATATTTCGTCAGCAAACCAAGTAATTTAATTGATTGAATGCGGAACTGTTTTTTTCTTCGGGCTATGAGACTCATCCCAGAGATCCTAGAGGAAAGATTATGCTTAGTGAAGGAAGGGGGTCTGATGAGCATGCTCAGTACAACATTAAAGGATAACACGCATCTGGGCCGCGTTCAGGGTGCGTCTCGGAGGCACCTCGGAGATGGCACTGACGTCACGCTAGTCTGAACTGCACAAGCAGTTTGTCGCCTCGAAAATGGCTGGCCCCTTTGGCGGTGGCCATTTGCAATGGTAAAGCTGTGCTGTCATTGGCTGAAAGCACTGAATGCGGCCTCCATTTTCGAGGCGCTTTTCATCTCCAGTCTGAAAAGAGAGGCGTCTCCGAGACGTCGCCAAGACGCACTCTGAACGGTATTAGGCCAAAAAAGCATCGCCGAGACGTCTCCGCGGCACCTCCGAGACGAACCCTGAATGTGGCCCTGGTTTACCATCACTCCAGCTAAGAATTGCCACTTTGCTGGTGTTCAACTGAATCTTTCACAAATGAAACTGTTTCTGCTCGGTCGCACCTGCCTGACTAAAGCCAGCTGCATAATGCAATGAACTCTTAATATGTTCTAAGGCACAATGCATTCACTGATTGTATCCTACATCCTGAATTACCGGTCAGTATCCATGTGATTAGATGGCAAGCTATACACACTTCAAGCATTGATCCCTATTATGCTTGGCCACATGGTCAGGTTAACAAAATACCCACTCATACAATTAATTCATAGCAACATTCTTGAATAATTAATTTTAGAATAGACTAGATTAGATTATCTTAGAGTGTCTGAGCTGTATGCTCAGTTCAAGTCGGAGACCCACACCATTAAGACCACCTATATGTGGTGATGATGCCCTGTTCAGTTTTGTCTGATGCAGCAATGAATTCAAATATGCTGATGTTAGCTGGGTGTGTCCTGGAATATGAGGTTCATCTAGTATTGGTTTTAGCTGGTATATATACATATGTACCATATATATATATATATATATACGTACATATATATATATAGAATATATATATATAGATATATATATATATATATATAGATATATACGGTATAGCCCCATTAAACTAAACTTAAAGGGGCCCTAGAAATGTGTTTTGATTAACCGATCATTGGTTTAACGGAGCTTTGGCTTCGACTTGGCGTTGGCAAAAATGTGGGTGTATTAGGAATGTAATATACAATGTATGTAGACATGTTGATTAATGTTTTTTTAGGTATGTACAGTTTAACCCCTTTAAACCAAGCTCGGTTAAACCAAACAATCGGTTAATCCAAACTTTTGTTGGCGGCCGGGAAAAATACTACCACTTATCATATGAAAAAAGTCGCAGATGACCTTATAACCACATGCAAGTTTGGTTTAGCCATACCGGAAGTGGCCTGGGGCCAGACAACTGATAATTTGGATTAACCAACTTTTTTATATGATAAAGGGTAGTATTTTGCCATGCCGCCGAAAAAGGTTTGGATTAACCGACCGTTTGGGTTAACTGAGCTTGGTTTAACGGGTTGTACTGTATATGGCATGTGACTTACTTAATATATACTGACCAGAAACAATTCGAGGTAATCTTGATGTATTCACTCTTAATACATTAGACAGTATATATATATGACATGGGGGTTTTGAAAATGGGAAATATTGCGCCTAGAGTTGGACTCAAACCCACATCTCTTTGCATTCCGGGCCAGTGAGCTAACCATTACACCACCTAGGCTCCCTGAGATCAACACACCACCCACACCTACCTGTCTATGCGGCTCCTTGCCTGAGAGGTCAGTGCAGACCACTACACTCGTCCCCCTGGAATTGTAAGTTTTTTAATGCTTACAATTACATACACACAGGCAATGCAATGCACTTACATACACAGGGTAGGTTCAACAACTATACAGCGCCTAGCTTGTACAGGATCCTGGTCATGGCTCCAGTGACATGGGGGTGTTGAAAATCGGAAATATTGTGCATAGAGTGGGACTCGAACCCACATCCCTTTGCATTCCGTGCCAGTGTGCTAACCATTACACCACCTAGGCTCCCTGAGATCAACACACCACCCACAGCTACGTGTCTATGCGGCTCCTTGCCTGAGAGGTCAGTGCAGACCAATACACTCATATATATATATATAGATATTGTCTCTAGACAGAGCACACCTTCATAATGACATAATACACACACGCGCACATCATCAAAGGCACAACCCAACTCTCAGGTCCAATCACAACCCAATCATGATAACTACTTCGCCACAAAATGATCTTTCTTCCCGGGTATAATTTCACCACCTCTCTCCCAGCTCAGCAATGCGACTACCGTGAGGTGTCGCATTGGGTCAGCACACACCCTGTTCGCAGGCAGCGTTCCGTTCAGCACGCGTTGCCATGGTGACCTTGAATGTGATGGTAAATTGCGGGTGATAAATAAGGTAATTATCGCGGCTCTCACATCGGGCCTACTAGAGCTACTGCTCTCAGACGCGCTGTCGGCTTCCTATTATACATTCAGATTCATACGGAGATGGCACCATCTATAGTCCCCATCCCGTATGTGCCCTAGACTGGATGGCCTATTGATTTCAGCATCCGTCTCCCGTTTTGGTAGATCATGGGGTTAGAATGTTGGTCGAGTCAAACCATTGATTTAAAAATTGATACTTGTCACTTCCTAGCCAGGCGATCAGTATTATTAGGATAGGGAAAGGACTGGGCGGCTCAGTTTCAGGATAATGTGACTGAGTGGGATATCCGGTCATGATGCTACCAACATGTTCTCCCAGTGGGGCAGCACTATAAATTCCCCAGGGATGTGTACTGTCACAAGTCGGTACCCATCCTAATATGACAGTGTACGTACCGGGACATACAACTCCGACAACCAACCATCCAGTCTGTACTGGGTGTATTCTCTTTTCTTTCTGACCTCCCGTCCACAAGTCTCCAACAACACACCCATTTCCTACACTCATTAAGACACATCTATGAAGACACATCCAATGAGACATTATTCATGAAATAGGAATGTGACAGGATTTGTTTCCAGTTGCATAGTCCGAGGGTTTTTAGTTTATTTCACATTCTGACATAAATACAGTAGGCTGCTTGTCATTACCTACCTTTTTTGATTTGAAGAACCGTTGATTTAAAATGACTAACACAGGATATATTTGAAGTGTCAACATGCCAATTTAATTTAGCCATGCTGCTAAAAAATATTAACCCCATAGGCATCAAAGCTAAAAAGTTATATTAAATTGATAGAGTAGGTCATTCTATGTTGCACCAAATGCACCAACATATCAGATGGATTATGAAGTGATATTTTCTAATATAAATAAATATTGGAAAAGTTGATTCTTATATTGGATCATGTAATGTACAGTTAACACTCGCATACATAAACACATGTGTTGGATGATCCAGTTTGTTTCAATATAAAGGCTCAGTCACACCATACCAGATTGGGTCACCGGATAGAAACCGTACACTGTCCAGTGAAATACGACAATGTCTGTTCTATCTACAGTGGGCATCCGGCGTTTCCGTTCTCTGTCTGGTGGTGTCCGCTTGTACAGTGGCAAGTTCTGAACATGCACAAAACTTGTACCAGACACCACCAAAATGATGTGTATGGTTGGTGTCCGGTTTAAGTCTGAATAGTCCATTTTGTCTGGTTCATGTCGGTTACCCATCCATTAGATCTCCAGTTTGCTTCCTGAATAGTCCGTAGACCATGATGCGGGAATTCGGTCCATCGGGTTTTTATATGTTTTCGGCAAATCCATGAACAGTCGGGTATGGGTCCAGTTGATGTTCGGTCCGTCCGTTTGACATTCGGTTGTCGTCCGGTTATCGTCCGTTTATGATCCGGTGGCTATTCGTTAATGTACGTTCCTTGTCCGTTTAGCATTTGTTTTGTCCGTCGGCCTTTGACCCGATAGCGCAACATTTCAACACATTTCGGTACGTCTTGATACCGAATACCACCAGAATAGAAATTTTTGTATCTGGTTGTGTCCAGTGCTCAATCCAGTACAGTGTGACAGGCACTTAACTGTGATGCTTGGTACCGTACAACTTTAATCACTGATAAATTACAGGCCCTCTAACGATTTGGATATTGGCAATATCACAGTTTACCAGTAAGAGGAACTTACACACTATTTGCGTGGCCTTTACAAGGATCAGTCTATTCCACCATTCGTCCAAACAAGGGCCCTGCAAGTAATAGCACATCACCAAGCCAGCCGGTCTCTGGGGAATTCCAGCACCACACTAATAACTAACAGACCAATTTTGCAATCACGAAGGCTCACGGACTTTTTAACAATAAAACTAAGTATATGTTGATTGTTTCGGTGTTATGTCCTGACAACATCTATACTAGGACAGGTATCAACTTGCAAGAATGCGCACTCTTGGTCACTTTATAGTGCTGCCCCTCTGGGAGACCACCCGCCAGCACGATGACCTGATATGCCACTCAGTCACATTATCCTGACACTGAGCAAACCAGTCCTTGCCCTATCTTTATAATGCTGACCGCTTTGCTAGAACGCGGCAGGTATCAATTCTTAAGTCATTGGTTTGACTCAACCAGGGCTTTATCCCACTACCTATCAACAAGCCAACTATTTGAACATCGTATTAGGTTAGAAACAATATATCCCATAAGACTATTCAAAGATGGTTTCAAGGAGACCATATGTCAGTGTTGCAACCGGAAGTTGTTCTCTGTGGCAGAGTGGTTAGAGTGTCTGACATTTTTCTAGGTCGTACTCCTATTCTGAAAGTTAGTGGTTCAATTCCCCGTGCCCCCAACTCTGCCTATTTGGATTTTCACCGCTGTATATTACTTACAGCGTCATCAAAGGCCAGTTGCGCTCATACCATGTCTATGTTGTGTGGGAGGTTTAAAATCTGTTGGGTCGGTAAAAGTGTAGGCTTGGGCTTTCTATCGACAAACTGTCTAATGGTGAAAACAAGTATATTCAGGCTTATCCATGATAGGCAGTATAAATCTTCAAGAAAAAACAAAGAAGAAAAAAAGGTTTGTGTATCACAGCCCCATCACGTTATCTTAGATAGCGCATAGATAGTCAACGGCTGATTGCATCTCCAACTCGCTGCCCTTGGATGCATTTATGATGAATGTGATCGTGACAAGCTTTTCTATATTTTACAACAGGCTGCATTCATTTTGCAAAAAACCCTCGTCACATTTCCTCCCTCCTTGCTGTCAGAGTTCAAAGGTTCTTCCTCGAGATCTCTAATGAGTTCCGGAGCGTGTCACTTGCCCCTAATGCGCAAACCACCCAGAGAGAGAGATCGAAGTCAAAATGCAGTGAGTTCTAACTACAACATATCGTTTTCCATCATCATCATCATCATCAGTATCCATCCATTGAAGCTGCAGAGCCCGATGAAGCATCCAACTTTCAAAACCAAAGCAATTATTTACATATTTAACTTAGATACTGATGCAGTTTTGAAGCTTTAGTTACCAAATAGAGAAAATTGAGCCAATTTAATAGAACCTGGTACTACAGAATTCGTTTGTGGGTCAGAGCCTTGGCATGCTTGCCAAAACTAATTTGCCAAATTTATATTTCAAATATCTATAAAGTTATCCATTTAAAATAAAAGTTATTTCAAACTAAAGTAAGGTACATCATTATAATCACTTCAGTAGACGTATCTCAGAAAAACGACAGAACTTCAAAAAAATCCGACTATGCAACTTGAATGGTTAGGGTTATTGAGGCCTCACAGATAACTTTCTCCGTCGGATTCTCCATGTTGTCCTGTTCTCTACTGCCGTCTCAGAGTTGTCAGACTCCAGGTCTGTTGATATCATAATATTGTCTTCCAACCTGTTCCTTTATCTGTCTTCTCTTCTTCCAACTTTCACTAACAAAAAGTATGTAAATACCTAGATCCCTATAAGACTGATCGTCGAAACACCAGTGCTATGGAGCTGACAAAATACATATATGAATGCAATTCATTTACCTATACAAAAATGTGTGTCTTGCAAGAGACACGATTTGTTCATGGCTAAATATGGCCAGACCCCTCTCTTTGGAGTGGGCTGGTACTGCAGGACTCTCCAAATTACCGGTGAAAAACTGGTGTCACCGTTACATTCCATCGCAGATTTCTGCCTGGAATAAAGACAAAGGGTTAGATGGACAGAAACGTTATATCAACCCAACAGCCCTATATTGTTTAGCTATAAAAGGGATGGCCTCTGGCAGATTGTAACTCTGCTCAAGACTCGCCATGCAATGGCGTCTCACAGTCATATCGTTTTTTGAGAATATACACATTATAAGTCTTAGCTTTGTAGTGAATGGTAAGTGATGTTATCATGAATATTATTCATGGCGTACCTGTCTAATGGTGTGGGCCAGACCTAATGTAGAAACTGTTTGCGGACAAGATATATACAAACATATATATATATATATATAACTGTATAATGTCAGCCGCCACCGCCAGTTGGGAGCAGGTGCATTGTGTCATGTGATTCATGCTGTGTAAGTGGTACGCCTCAAGGAGAGGTATAAAGTGTTGCATATAGAAGGGTGGCTTCATAATCCTTTATTAAAACCAGTAAGGCATCTACTCCAGGCAAAGGGTCTTGGAGTTACTCATACCGGAGGTCAATACACATCGTTGTTAATGATATTAACTCCATTACCTGAATCGGACATTTAGTCATTGGTCTGGCAATCTGGTGGGATTGCCCTAGAAAGTGGTGATGTCTGTTCCGTCCTACAAGTCCCACACGTCCTCATGTGATTTCCGATGTTATCATGTAATGTGTATTGTATATAGTTAGCGATTATATTCATGGTTCGTTGATTCTACGTCCGGGCAACATCTAAGGACATGTCAGGATGGGTACCGAATTGTTACAGTGCACACTCATGGCGACTTTATAGTGATGCCCTACTGCAAGACCAGCCCACCAGCACCATGACCTGATATCACACTCAGTCACATTATCCTGACAATGAACCATCCAGTCATCACCCTCTCCTAATAATGCTGATCAACTGGCTAGGGACTTACAAGTATCAATTGTGTAAGTCATTGGCTTGACTTGACCGGGAATTGAACTCACGACTTTCCGGACAGAAGGCCTGCGCTCTACCGATTACTTAAGGTTACTTTCCAGTTTCTTTAGTTTACTAAATTGCAAAATATAAGTTGCTGATAGATATGTCTTACATTCACTTAGTAATTAGCCTGTTGAGATTACCAGATTAGCTCAGTCCCGGATGTCCGTCCATTATGCCTTTCTGCCACGACCTCCTGATCTCCTGACCTTATCTTGTTTCGTTCAGAAATGTCAAATTTTAGCATTCGGTGAACCTTCTATGCTTTCTTTCCTGCCACATGAAGGAACACGCAGTATTGTACTTTTTCAGATTTTCCTGCAACTCCTGCTGCAGTGGCATAAATTTCATATGCATGCTGCAATTGACTCCAGTTTAATGCTAAATTACCTACCGAGTTGAATGGTCCAGGGAGTTTAATCCTGATAGCGCCAAATACTTGGTGATTCTTCCTCATCTGACACCATGTAAGATACCAGTCGACACACCGAGTTCTAGTTCATGACTGGCTTTATTTGCTAGTCCCGTTACCATGCGACATTCCATGGTTACCTTGTTGCACCATCATGTTATCGGGTGGGTAACTTACATTACAAATACCACCTGAGATTACATGTATGAAGCTATATATATACATATATATATATATATGTATAATGCACTATGCAATTATAAATGCTAGGGGAACATATACTTCTCACTACATTCCTCCATAGGCGCATACAGGAGTGCCCCCCCCCCCCACCCACCAGCTGTCAGCATTGATATATACAGATAACACCCCCCTGCCCAATCGAGCCGCACACCCTGGAGCATACATGACGTTTGTAGCGTTGTATTCCATTGTATTTTATTCCACTGTCGAAGAACTATGTGCACCACCAGAAAATCCCTAGCTAGGCTCCTGCCTGTTATTGAATATAGTTGAATGAATCGATATTTGCAATGCGTTAGGGTAGTCACATGGATAACAGGTGAGATGGAGAGCGATGGAACTGGCTGTCTGAGCAGGGTCAGTGAAATGGCCAGTCCCAGAACTGGGATCTGGTTTGTCACTGCTACGCACCGATCACCGCACACTTCTGGGTCGATGCCGCCATCGGAAGCTAACAAACATCACACTGTTCTGATATTAGCGGGTCACTCAAGGTAGCGATACTTACCTGTGCTTGTCTGTGTAACATGTCATCTGGGGTACACAGATACGCCTCATAGATACATGTTTATGTGTCAGCCTCAGTAAGCCATATGCCATGAATTGTTCTTGACCATCTTGCAATTGTTGGGTTCCATCCCGTAAAGTCATCAGTGAAAGCATGGAATTCACATTATTTATTCGCGACCTAATTCGTCATCAGAACGAGGCTGATTACGCGTCAGGTATTGGAAATTGCGATAAGGCACTGCTGTGTGTCGATGTGTATGAACTACTACAGAAATTAAAGGAGTAAAATTTGAAGATATTCACTTTTGAAACTATCATATTCAGTTTTGCATACCTTTTTTCTATTTATTGGTCAATTTTCATGAAGATTGAGTGATGATCAGATGCATTTCAGTAGGCAATGTCAAGAAAGTTGCTCACCTTGGCTGCCAATCTATTCATAAATTCAAAATTGCATAACTTTCTTAATATAGATATTTAGAGAAAATATATTTTAACCCTATGCAAAGATGAATATGGTAGTTTAAAAAATGAATACCCTCAAATTTGAGTGATTTCGAGAGGTATTGGTCAACGAAAAAGTATTCACATTACTTTTCATAGAGCGGCGCGTCGCAGATGCGTAAGTGGCCTCCGTCTGGTTTCAACATGGACGCGGCTTGAATAGTGTGAATTGTATATGGAATCAAGGAAATAACTATTCCTGAAGTCAAAACGCATTTTCTTCTCCTCAGATTATCATAGGAAGACCACTGTATATATATATATATATATATATATATATATATAGATATATATATATAGATATATATATATGGCGGTGGTTCTAAGAACTGATGTTTATTAGAAGTAGCCTTTTTCTCTGGTAAAACATATTTTAAACTACTCCAGTAAAATTAGATCAAAACTGCATACAATTATTTCATGAAAAAAGGTTGAATTCGTGAAATTGATCAAACCTTTGAGGTAGTGAGTTTCAACTCAGGGTAGGTTTTGACAAAATATCCTGCTGGCACCAGCTTGCTACACGACCATTCTCCAGCTAGCATCATATGGTTGCTAGTCTGAGATACGACAAGACTGCACCATTGATAGCAAGATGGTGTTCTCTGTGGCTGAGTGATTAGAGTGTCTGACTTTTTTGTGGTCAGACTCCTGATCTGAATGTCGGTGGTTCGATTCCCCGTGCCCCCACCTCTGCCAATTTGGATTTCCACCAGTGTGGATAACTTACAGCGTCATCAAAGGCCAGTTGCTCTCATACCATGTCTATCTGGTGTGGGAGGTTAATGTGTAGGCTCGGGCTTTCTATTGCCAAACTGTCTAATGGTGAAAACAAGTCTATTCAGACTTATCCATGATAGGCAGTATAAATCTTCAAGAAAAGATGGCATTCGAGACATTATTTTGACACTGGGTAAACAAGTTCTTGACTTAACCTTTGAAACTAAATGCCTCCAATCAGTTAAAATAGAAACAACGGAGAATTACCTGAGAACAATATCGGGAAATGATGCCGATAGCCGATTTCGAAGTTGGGGCAGCATTTTCCATCGGAACCCTCCCCCCCCCGATATGACGTTAGATGGTGCTAGGCTGCAGAGTCCCAACCAGTGAACAAACCTGAGGGAACAAAGGGTGTACTTTTCAGTCCCAGTGCTAATAAACATACAGAGTGGTGGGCTCGACCAAAGTCAAGGTAATGATGCACATGCACCCAGGTCACACCACACAGAGCACCTCCTGTAGGTATACCGCAGCTCACACCCACTGGGTGGCGCTGCATGCCGAGCATGCGCCGCGCATCAATCAATGATGCAAGCCGCTAGTCTAGCCAGAGACATATTATCAACAACAAAGAACAACACGGGCACTAACCATCCCACATTCCACCTGGTGGGCATTCTTAAAGGGATTATATTGCTTCAGTCAGTTCTGAGTAAAATAAAGGATGTGGTAATATGGATTTGTTTAAGCGAAAAGCCATCGCATCCACAACTAAGAACTTCACTGGTTGCCGTGGCGAAATCAGTCGAGCGCAGCCTTCCAGTGCGGAAGGTCGGGAGTTCAAATACCGGCCGTCTCAAGCCAATGATTTACTACATTGATTCTTGTCAACAGATGGCCTGTATTTTGGCATTAGTAGGATATGATAAGGACTGGTTACCACAGTATCAGGATAATGTGACTGCGTGGGATATCATGTCTTGGAGCCGGTGGGCTGATCGCCAAGTGGCGCAGCACTATTAGAGTCACCATGAGTGTGCACTGTCACAAGTCGGTACCTCTCTTGACATGACCATGGGAGTTGCAGGGGGCATACAAAAAAAACGGTAAACAAGTATCTGAGCTCATATTAAGAGTAAGAGTGAGAGTGTGCCCCCGTGGTGTTTGAACAGTACTTCCGTATTTTGATACCATGGCGCCACTACCCTAACCCGATATCCCACTCAGGCCGTAATCGATTAACATGACCCGAGTCGTCAGAATTTCAAATCGAACACCGTGAGTGGAGTCGAGAAATATACGTGATGTGTGCAAAACGACCCGACCCCAGTAACCCAACTCTTAGCTGGGGTTTGCTAGAAATGATGACGTCTGTGCTACCTGTAGGATACAGCTACCAGTCCTATTCGTTGTTTTAATGCTTTTTAAAAAAATTACCCAGATTGTCAGCTTATACAATTATAAAATACTTTAAATCCTATTTTGCTCTACTTATATTGGTTATTAAAACAAATAATTATGTTTGAGATTAAGCCACCATTTTTTCCACCCCGAGCATGGAGAAGCGTATTCGTTTATTCAACCCTAGTCTGTAGGATGTGCGCATGTGCCAAAAAGTGGCCAAGTTGATTATTCAATTACAACCTCAGTCGACATTTTGTTATACTCGTTGGTCCGTTGGTTCTTGGAGTTTTACATTTTGGCACTAACATGTAAGGTCATATCAGAAAAATATCCGACTTGTGAAAGTGCACACTCATGAGGACTTTCTATCGTTGCCACACTGGGAGACCAGGCCGCCGGCACTATGATCTGATGTTTCACTGGGTCCATTATCCTGATAATGATACTATCCTAGTAAGTCCATGCTTCAGGATAGGTAGTGATAAGGATCACTGTTGTTAGTCCTCGGTTTGACCTTAGATGTTTCCAGGACGTAAAACTCCAACAACCAATCAACACTAGTGCCATTCATCAGGGAAGCAGATTAGAGGGTGTCAGTGTTTTCAGCTATTAACTTGACTCGACTTGGGATTGAAAGGAGAACCTCACGCACGGGTCCTCAATGGCCAACTGATTAGGCCACCCATCTCGTTGCATCTTAACATATAATTAAGTTAACCATAATGATTAGTTAAGCATTAATCACAGTGATTACTTCTTCCTAATACTTTGCATTGCGTTTGATCCGCCGCTGGGGGAGGAGGCTGTCTGACACTCTCACCACTGCCTCGCACGACTTGGCCTTTCACGCCTCCGCAACACTCATCTCTGGCCGAAGCTCTGCGGACCATCCCTACCTGATGGTATATAAGGCAGGCTGTCCACCATCAATAACACTTGCCATCTGGATCGCACTTCATCCACACCTCTCTCTATCTCCTCTCCGCTGGCCTTGCTCCTCCTTGATATGTCTGAAAAGAGTTCCTATGAGGGGGAGCCTGCCATCATTTCACTTTCTACCCTTAATCTGTCCATGTCTTTAGCTCACTGGATGGGCACCATAGAGCAAATAGACTTGGTCCTTTGACTCAACTCTCCTCATTTCTCTTTCCTAGACTCTACCCTTTCTATTTCTCCCAGGCATACTTCTCCCCCTGACCAGGGGAGTTGTGTGCTTGGGTGGGGCCCTGTACCTTATCTTCTCTCGCTTTGTTCTCGTTGCTGGAACCACTGTACCCCGCTTTGCCAGTCCCTTCCTCCTAAATGCTTGCTACTGTCGACTGGATATGAGTGCTCTGCTTCTGCCAGACCAGAGAGATTCGGGGCTGCCCCAATGCTTTGCCCTTTTGAATGTCGTAAAGACATGCCCCAGCTTTTACAACCATCCCTACTGATGATTAACCTTCAACCAAAGATCGGACCGATTTATCTTTGACTTTCTATATTGCTGCAGTTCTGCAGCTAGTAACCGTCATAAGCTTATGAACAACCCCACAAGCAAGCACCAATAACTAACCACCATCTTGATTATGGCTCCTGCTGCTGACCGTATCTCTTCTCACCAGGAAGCAGACTGCCCCTTACTGGTTCTACCTTACTGTTGTTCCTCAATAAACACTTTATCACCTCCAGCTGCATGTCTCTCCCCCCGTTTGTGTGAATCGGTCGTAATGCTTTGCATTGCATTTGATTTGCCGCGAGGAGAGGAGCCCGTCTGACACTCTCACCTCTGCCTCGGACAACTTGGGCTGTTACGCCTCCTCGACACTCATCTCCGGCCGACGCTCCGCGGACCGTCCCTACCTGATGGTATATAAGGTGGGCTGCCCACCACCATCTTCATTAAGTCTCCTGCTGCTGACCGGATCTCTTCTCAACATCCACCCACCCAGCATTCACGCTATTTACTCTTACTTTATTAGGGCTGAGGTCTCTTAGGGGCCTTCCCCATCTCTACTTTGTTTGTACCTTACTGGTTCTACCTTACTGTTGTTCCTCAATAAACATTTCATCACCTCCAGCTGGGTGTCTCTCCCCCCGTTTGTGCGAATCAAGCAATCAGTGAAGATGAGTTCCCAATAGAAGCGGCTAGTAGAGAAACCATAGAGCATTATCAGTCCAACCGTCATTTAATAATCAAGTTAGAACTTCTGATATTAGCTAATTGAGAGTAACACAATATTGCACTTTGCTAAAGTGAATAGTGAATATTATTGCTATTTGGACGATTCACTTTGGCGAGTGGAGGAGCAAATGGTATTCAAATTAGATTACAAAAGAAGGTTCTGCGTCAACAATGGCGCTCCTCCCATTGAAATTATTGGAATCCACAGCTATGCTACCTGCCATTTACCTGACTCTGCCACGTTATATCAATGCTGATTTGGTGCAGACGCGAAATACATTAACATGCCTGATAATTCAGTATATAATGAAAATATATAAGTAGGTACATACGTAGCCACATACTTACCGACCGAACAGACCGCAGTACTCAATCAACCAGAAGTACATATATATATTCTTTTTTTTTCCAGAATTTTGCGGAGGTTGTTTTTTGTGGATGTTTTTATTGTAAGTTTCTAGAGTGGGCTTTGAACCCATACTCCTTCCTCTACCAGAGCTAGCATCCTAACCGTTAAACTATAGGGGATCGTCCATGCAATCACACTGTCCACAAACCTGTGTTTATTATCAATTAATAGCAATTCAATTAATATGTTCAATTATAATTAAATCCAATCATCGATGCTCTCATTATTTTCAGCCATTCGAGAATTGCAAGAGGAAATGTTTTCTTTGAATGGCAAAGCACGAAAGAAAATCAAGCCAGATCCCAAGAAGCAAACAGCTCTATATAACAAAAGCCAGAATCCGCGGGAATTATGTATCATGTTAAGGGAACTGCTTAGTAAGAGGCAGCTGAAGACTGGTATGAGGACATTATGTTTACAAAGCCACACTACTGACAGAACGTGGTACTGAACAGCCAGTGAACCTGACAGGACTAAGGTGCCCTGCCGGATGGATAGCTACTACCTGCCCCTCTTAATGGAGGGTTGCTCCAGACTCTACTAGAAAATAAGAGCTGACTAGATACAGATCATTGCCCTTTGTGTCCGGAACAATAAATGCCCTTACCTTCTTTGTCTTTGCTCGTGATATTGTTGGTAGCTAAAAGTATTTAAAGATCCATTTGCTTAACTATATATCGAAGGGTTTGGTAGTGTGGTAGACAGGCATTGGGGAGAGGATTACATTTGCATAGTCCGATGCTTTTGAGTTTCTCACATTGTCTGAGATAAATGTATTAGGTTGATCATTATAATTTACCTTATTTTAGTTTGAAGTACCTTTTATTGGAAATGGCTAATTTTGAGATATTTGAAGTGCAAACAAGCACAATATTAACTTTGACAGGCAGGCCAAAATTCTGACACCATAGGCTCCTGCAGTAACATGTTCTATTAAATTGCCTTAGTATTCCCTTGCATGTGGCAACAAATGTGTCCCAGTATCTTACTTAGACCTGTAGATAATTGTTGATAATTTAGATAATTGTTGTGGTTTTGAAAATTTGATGTTTTCATCGGGACTATGGAGCTTTTACATATGGACGGTTTGGTATTATTGTATAATCCAGTACATTCATAATGGGTAATACACCATTTATGTGGCAGAACACTCTCAATGGACAAAATTGCCTGAGCATACAGGAAAGCCATATATCCCCTACAAATATCGGTTCTTAAACTTGTCTAGTCCAGGCTGATTGCTTTGGCATATCAGATGCCTGCATCTTAAACGAGCTGTAAATGTGCCATACTGTAACTTTACTGTACGTTTAGTTGTTACCTGTTTGAAAATGCATTGGCTTTCTGTTGATTCTACATTATTATATTCATTCTTGATCTTTGTAAACTATATTTATAGGGTGGAAGTGTGCAACACGTTGCGCTTGAGACTTCTTTGTAAACTATATTTATAGGGTGGAGGTATGCAACACATTGTGCTTGAGAGTTCTTTGTAAACTATATGTATAGGGTGGAGGCGTGCACCACGTTGCACTTGAGAGTTCTTTGTCACCTATATTTATAGGGTGGAGGCGTGCAACACGTTGCGCTTGAGAGTTCACCTGTTGTTGTGCAGAAAGATTAAAGTTGCATAGTCTGATGAAAACATAACATTTTCAAAATCACAACAATTATCAACATTTGATTATGGGAATACTAAGGCAATGTAAACGAATCTGTTACTGCAGAAGCCTATCATTTCAGAGTTTTGCAATGCTTGCCAAACTTAATTCTGCATGGTTGCACTTCAAAGTTAGCCATTTAAAATAAAAGTTACTTCAAACTAATATAAGGTAAGTTATAACGATCAAGCTAATATATTAATCTCAGAATATAATAGAAACTCCAAACCATCAGACTAAGCACGTTTAACCAACGACGTTTAATTACTGGTGTAAAATTGTCCGATATAATACATGTGAACCGAGGTGAAGTTACTGTAATAAATTACAAACTGTCTATATAATGATAAATGTTAAAATATAAAAACCCAAAGGCATATGAGGGATGTGTGATATTGGTAAACTATTATTCATTGAGTATAGAATTTGTATAATTGAATAGTCTTTAGAGGGAGTGTCACTTCTGAGTTTGACTAAGAACAGTCTTTGGAAGAGTCACCTCACATGCCCCCTCCCCCCCCACATGGTATTGTTATGATCATTGACCACTGCATTGTACTCTGATTGGAGGAGTGAGTCATGTGACCACTGCATTGTACTGTGATTGATGAATGGAATCATGTGACAATGGCCATCTTGAATCTTGAAGAACCTATATAAGCCAATAAACTAAAGAGTCTCATTCTCTTACTTTCACTCTAACCCTGTTTCCTTCATTACCTGTAGTGCTTTCATTTGACCTATTTACACCACCCACACCCACCAGCCGGCACGTTTACACTGGGTCATGACGAAATACAGTTGATCATCCTAATAAAATAGTTCTCTTGAAAAATATAAGGTTCTGCAGTTGCCATGAAATCAATACTAACGGAGCCCATTTATAATTGACAGTATCACTATTGTGGACACTGAAATGTGCCTTTAATTCACTTCAAGAGTGGAAAGTTGGCCAGGAGGTGTTGTGATTTATTAAATGATCGATCACTTAAATCTCTTTGTTCCTTCAAGTGTACCTAAATAGAGGTTCATTAATACCTACCTGATGCCAGCAGCTTCGATTCCGTGTAGATTGATAGCTTACTAATAATCACTAATGGTTTCAACACTCAACTGCTGTGTTTGATTATATTTTTATTTCTACAAATCCGCTCGGTATCTGCATCACCACGATTAGCCTCATCGGTTAATAAAACTATCTGATATAATATAATTTATGATATGAATTAAAACACCCTGCTTTGCTCAATCTCCTCAATGTACACCATATTAGTTGACCTGTGTTCTGGATCTTTTACGTTTTGTTTAGATACTATCTCGAATGTGACAGGTCTTAGTAATATTATTATATATGTACTAGAATAAGAATTCAACCAAGTCCATATATTCTATGTAAGAGCTTAAATGGTAAAAGTTTAAAAAAAAACTAGAAACAATGGAATATGTGCACATTCACAACGGTTCGGTATATAACTGGTATACACCAATTCAATAGATATGAAATGTCCTCTTCGCCCTGGCGATCTTGTGTTGATGTATTTTAAGGTTACAATGACTTAATGTAATGACCTTGCACATGACATGATCGGGAAATACATTGTCCTTCAATAATGCCGTGGTGAGCGCATGAATCACAGCGGCTGGTAAAACGGTAAACATGTTTTTTCCTTTTGAGAGTTTTATTCAGATCACATAGCAAAATCATAGACCACATTAGGAAAATCAAAACGATTCGTCTGTGTGTTACGTCCATGCTAATAACGGTAACTCGTACTGCAAATTGAGACGATGAAATACACTGTGACATAGGGACATATTTGAAACAGTCTAGATTTGAATAAAAATACGAAACCTTTCGGGTATCTTTGTTGTAGTTGTTGTTGGTACAAATCAATATATCATTTAGTTCGTTTATCGGCAGATATACATACTCATGGTACATTAGATTACGCTGAAAGAATCCGTCCCTAGAACCTTGAATGAAGACATACCCAAAGTCCCTGCGTATCGAATAACAACACCACATATCGACATTTTCTCTTTGTACATAACCGTCATGACGTGTTACATTGTGACCATTTTAACGGTACATCACTGGGTTTGGGGAACGGGTGTTTGGGGGGGGGGGGCGGGGTAAGGTTAAACACATTAATTATCATTTAAGAAATTCATTCAGATAAATGACATTCATCATATAATAATGGGTCATGGCACGGTGAGTGTGAACCAACCAGGTCGAAAGATGTCATGAAGGAAGGAAGCGGGTGGGTTCTGTCCGGTAGGGGGCGTTCGGGGGGTGGGACGCGTGGAATAGCGAGGAGGGAATGGGAGGATTGGGAGGAGAGGGAGAGGGTGGGCTGTCCTCCGAGGGAGTGGTGACGGGATGGAATGGTGATCCTGTGGGGTGGTGCGGAAGGAGAGGATGGGAGCAGAGGGAGGGGTGGGGTTGTCTTCAAAGTGAGTGGTGATAGGATGGACATGTGATCCTGTGTGGTAGCGCCGAAGCAGGGGATGGGGAGGAGAGGGAGAGGGTGGGTTCTCCTCAAAGTGTGTGGTGATATGATCGAAAGGTGATTCTGTGGGGTAGTCGGGAAGGCGGGGATGAGGATGGAGAGGACAGAGAGGATCGGGTGTCCTGAGAGTGAGTGGTAATATGATGGAAGGGTGGTCATGTGGGGTAGCAGGCAAGGCGAAAAGTGAGAGGATGGGGTTGTCCTTAGAGTTAGAGTGAATGGTCAGAAGATGGAAAGATGGGATTGCTTGAGGTGGGAGGAGGGTTGAATGAAAAGGGAAAATCAGCATTACTGGTCGTATCACATTGTAACCGGTTTAGCTATTTTGGCGAGTGGGTGAGTAGTGTCCCTCTCTTCATCAGGACAATACCGTACTGGTATCAGCGGCGGGGCGTGACGCTGCACACTGTCGCCCCTTGATGTCATCTCCTGGTCACCCATCCACAGCGTCCGCCCGCCCGCGCTCTCCGCGCCCCCGCGCCCCACCCACAGTGTCTCGGTGACACGTCGGGGGCCAGGCGGTGGGAGGGACTGGGTAGTGGGGAAGGCTTATGCCAGCACAGATGGCTGTCGGATGCTCAGACGCTCAAAACTAGCTAGCCGCACCACACCACCCACCCACCCCACCTCACAAGCTCACCCCGAAACCCAGCACACATATTACCTCTACTGCTCCAACTGATTCCGACTCATTCCACCCCGTCCTCTCCCTCCTCCTCCCTGCTCCCCCTTCCCCCACATATCCACGCATACTCTTGACAGCCCAATTCCCCAGCCTCTTGACAGCCGCTGCCCCACCTGATCGACGCCCACTCTTCTGTTTAATAGGACGCTGTCAGAAACAATACTGGCAGGCATTCGTCTGAGCAGCTCCCCTAATCGCTATCCACCAGGGGGGGATGTCGTTGGAGCTGCTCGGCCAGCTGCTGCCCCCCGCACCTCCATAACCGGCTGAGGCGCTGCTTTGGCGGCAGGAATTGCTGTTGAGGAGGACCCTAATGAGTAGCAACCAGGAACTAGTTCACTCAACAGTTTCACCCGTCCTGATAATACCTTAGATGTTGCCAGGACGCAAAACAAGCATCTACTCACCAGTCTCATAGATTGTGTAAGAAATAGTGACATAGCTGTGACCAGAGCTATTGCAAGAATGATAACAATCATGCCAAAAGTGATATAGGGAGTCTGCGTAGTTCCCCTTGGAACAATGTAATTGTCAATTGATGGTTTAGTCTAAAACATAGACAATATCGCATACATGTCCAGTCTTTTATCCGAAATTCTGAAAGCCTAAGAACTCTGAAAACCGATCTTCTTTTTATAAATGTATTATATAGATAAATGGTGATAATATTTAGAGTCTTCATTGATCACAGTTAGTATGAATATTCATTCATTCTTCCCTGAAAACAAATATTAAATTGTCTTATTATGAGTCAATTGAAGCTGTATATGCTAAAGTCTTACCAAATACTTCTATTGGAAATAATAAGTATTATATTTTGTTATTGCATAATAGCTACCTGTATTCTAGGATCCGAACAATTCTGAATTCCAAGACGCCAATGGCCAATGACACTTTGAATTTCGGGTCAGGGGATC
Organism: Branchipolynoe longqiensis; assembly: GCA_030323885.1. Taxonomy (NCBI): domain Eukaryota; kingdom Metazoa; phylum Annelida; class Polychaeta; order Phyllodocida; family Polynoidae; genus Branchipolynoe; species Branchipolynoe longqiensis. Next base: position 70,703,417 of record CM059191.1, read on the forward strand.
TGGACCTATATATGTAGCAGCAGGCTACATTAGAGACAGAAGAGGGGATGGGCTACGGATGGAGGGGCATCGGTTGAGACCGGTAGGGAACATGTTGGCAGTAGGTAGGCGGAAGGTAGGGCTCAGATAGGCGTCAGACAGGCGCCAGGTAGGGGAAGGTAGAAACCAGGTGGCGGAAGGTCCGAAGCAGATAGGCGGAAGGTAGGCGGAAGGTAGGGTTCAGTTAGCCGCCACGCAGGCGCCAGGTATGTGGAGGTAGAAACCAGGGAGGTGGAAGGTAGGAAGCAGGTAGGCAGAAGCTAGGAAGCAGGTAGGCAGAAGGTAGGGCTCATGTAGGCACCATGTAGGCGGAAGGTAGGCGGAAGGTATACACCAGGTGCTGAAGGTAGGAAGCAGGTAGGCGGAAGGGAGGAATGAGGTAGGCGGAAGGAAGGGGACAGGTAGGTGGCAGGTAGGCGAAAGTTTGGAAGCAGGTATGTCAAAGGTAGGACTGAGGTAGGCGAAAGGTAGGGCCCAGGTAGGGGTCAGGTAGGCGGCAGGTAGAGCGGAAGGTAGGTACCAGGTATGGGAAAGGTAGGGTGAGAACCAGGGACTAGGCTAGGGATCAGCTCAGTACTGACAGATATGCTACTAATAGCACATGTGGCGCAATTAGGAACTAGGCATGTCCTGACAGTCCGCTCTACACAGCGTCGGTTCGGGAGCAGGTCAAGTCTCGCGCCCCGAACTGACTGTCAAGTCGGTGTCACTGTCAGGAAACGCGCTGTCAGCACCACCGGCGCGACCGTCAGCTTGTCCAGTGACAGCGTGCGGCGCATGCGTGCTGGGCATGAAATGGGCGGGGTGAGAATCGTGATGCTGGGCGAGCTGATGAGAATGGTAACGACAAAGTTTGAGCGGAGTTTGAAGGTGAGTCGACCTGCCCGCGACCTCCAAAGGGAACAAGACATTCCGGGCGGCCCGAGCCAGAGCCCTGGCCGAAGGGGACCGGGCCGGGCGACGCTTTGACGGTATGGGCGGTAGCAGTGGCCAATGGTCAGTGATGTCTGTGCTACTGTGGTCGGTAACCGCCGATTGATAGAAACAGCAGGAACAACAGCAGGAACAGCAACAACAACAGCATGTAATGTTAGCACCGTCAGCTGGGCACCACTGGCTGGTGGCACACTGAACATGGCCGTCTGTACTGGCACACTGGCCGTCAGTCTGAGGCGTTCTGGTCGCGCGCGGCCCAGAATTCATAGCGCCTGCTACACCCGTACCCATACCGCCCGTACAACGGCCCGGCAGCTCAGTCTGGTCAGCGGTGAGAGGGGCGAGATGTTGTCGGAGATGTTGTCGCAGCGATCCGGCACCGTTCCCCCGGTCGCTGCGTCAATGGCACAGGTCCATGTCATCTAGTGGGTCCGTGTAGCGTGGCACACAGGGCGGGCTACGCCGACAGGCCAGCGACGTCGCGCCTGGTGCACCGACGTTCGGTGACGGCAGGGGCGACGCCGCCGCCCTCGAAGTTTCTGATGACGTCAGAGGTGACGCCGGAATGATGCCAGCGTTGACGTGACACCTACCGCCGACCACCACCGCCGCCGCAGCCGCTGCCGCTGCCGCCGGGCAAGAGGCCACCGCCTCCGGGGGCGGGATGCCGCGCGTCGACGCCGAACCCCCGGAGAGCTGCTGTGAAAGTTGCTGGTGCTGCTGCGGGTTTTGATGGTGCGGTGGCGGCGGCGGGGGCTGTGGCGCCGGCGGTAGTTGGTGGTAAGTGGCCCTGGTGGCCTTCTGGGCACTGCCACAGAGCGACGTCGTATCAGTTATGACGATCAATGGACACGGACTGTCAGAAGATTTGGGTCTGCTTGGATCCCGTGTAGGAGGCGACTGGAGAGAGAAACGGCTCTTCCATCTGCAGCGCACCTCCCCCGGCGTGCACGTTGCCGTCGCACAGTGGTTTGGTGTAGACGCTCTCTTCGGGGACTTTCTGAAACAGCCAAAGCCGGACGCGAGCCGCTAATTTTACAACAGCCACGCGGATGGGTGACTGCATGTCTACTACTGATCTACATGAAGACAGGACAAATAAGGGCAACCACAGGAAACAAACCACAGGACGTCACCCACACACGTAGCGATGCGCACTACTTCAAGGCCACCTACAAGAGTACAAGTACCCGTTTGGATTCCCCCAAGTCTTTTCAACCATGCAGTATTAGTCTGGTGTATTGCCTCTAATTTTGAATTATAAGCACCCTTCCAATGCTGTCTGATTTCAGGATATATCAGACCGAAATTTGGGCTTACATTTGAAAATTATCCTGTCAATTCTAGGTGGCTTCAGCATGCATACAATTAATATCATTATCCTGAAAAGTCACACATTTCATGAATTTTGATTAGATTTATGCATACCTGACATTCAAACAGCAATATATATTTAACCATTTTAAATATCGTTATTTAAATATGTCTGTTTTCTTTTTTCCAGGAGAGCATTTAAGCACTATGTGCTTCACTTCAATATAACTATATAAAACACCTACACAAAGCTTATGATCAAGAGAAATGTATTTCTCTTTTTTTTACAACATTATCTTAGCAAATCAGGTTGCGGTTTCCGATTTAAGCATGATTTTATTTACGAAATGGGATGACGAATTCATTGTAAGTGTGCTGTAATAAAATGAAAATTGGTGATTCTCAAAGCTTCAAAATCGTCTTAACATGTTATATATTTTTACAATTTGGAACATATAAGTGCTGTAGAACACAGAACAAATCATTGGTATCACAGTTTACATTAGCTATATATATTGAATAAAATTGCTTATCCTACAGGCTTGCAATCATGTCCGAATAGAAGAAAAAGCTAAGTGTCTTCTTGGAAACTTCTATAGCTTGAACATTTACCTAATAACTACAACATTCTATGAGCCAGGCACCAGCGAGGGATCACAAACTATGTGAATGAGCTGTATATGGAATAACTAAAGATACTCTGCTTACGCGTTATTTGGGAGTGGTTTACACATAAGCATAGCCATATCAATCTACACGGTCCGCAATTAAGCGCTACAACGTAATTTTGAAAATCTAGAATTTAGATTTACCTCGTCGGTGTTAATAACTGTGGGAAAACGTGCAAAAAAGGGGAGAAACAAATGAGACTTTCTAAGTGCATTCTTAGCAGCAGGACATAATGTGGTTTACGCAATGATCACAGTGATAACACTCCCAATTAGCAGCATATATTTGGATTAGCGTGAATCAATGCAGATGGCCAATTATCTGTCCTCCAAAGCAGAGATAATTAGTTCAAAGGGACCTTTGCAAATAGACAGCAAGCGCCATCTAAACAGAATTACCGGAACTAGAGTCCAGACGGCGATGCCCCGAGGGATGTCGACTGGGTACTAGTTTGTATAATGCCCGCTAGAGGGAGTATGGTATCTTTACCCTGTTTTTGGTGGCTTTTCTCCTCCGCTTAATTCTGTAGCAGTATTCAAATAGAGAGGTGCCCAGCGCTAGCACTACACCGGCACCCAGGATAATGAACAGCCCTGCCACGTCCTCTATTGAGATGGAGTCTGCCGTGTGCACACTCGGAGAGGGCGGCTTGCACTTCCTGTTGTGAAACCACCTGGTGAGGAAGAGAACATAAAACACAGAAGTTGGCGAGTTATACCCCAGTCACACTACACCTTGCGACCAGTTTGCGACCACTTTAGACCAAAGAACCCACACTCACCAGTGACGGCCAGACATCGGCACCCATTATTTTGGTAGCAAGGATGTCACGGGTGAGTGTGGCCTTTTTGGTCTAAGGTGATCACAAAGTGGTTGGAAGCTGTAGTGTGACTGGTGTATCACAGGAGCAGTTAGCTCAGAAAATATTGTTTTAGTTAACAACGCCTCGAGAGCGTGTTGATTTGTATCATCAGCTATTGGACCTCACGCATATGGTCATTCTGACATATTTCTTTCGGAGTAAACCTGCTGCCACCACATAGGCTCTTCTTTTGGAGGGGTCTTTTATATGCACTTTCCCACAGACGGGACAGGACATACCACATACATTGATGAGCCAGTTGTAGACCACTGCTTCAGATTCAGTTAGATCAGTGACACAACCTTACAGAATCACAATCCTCATGGATAGTTAGTGCTTGTCTATTTTGAATCCAACTCGGCTTTCGGCATTATTTTGGGCTTAATCAAGGGGCTGTGATCTAACTGTAATCACTAGGGTTGTTAAACCCCAATGACGCTTATCAGGAACTACAGTGACCTAAAACAGGGAATGATTGCACAGTTGGATAGGTTTTAGCGACAAACTGAAACTTAAAAAAGATTATAATCCTAGGCTAGAACATTATTGAGAAGGATTCTACAAAAATACCTCACTAAAATAGAGTTCCCTGAGAAAAGCATGAGGTATCTTAGTTCGAACCATACCGTTTTCATATTAAACTATAGCTCTATTTATGGGTGCATTTAAAAATATATGTAGTGACCACAATCTTTTTAAAAGTTTTTGTTCAGTACCTTCTACTAGTTTGGCAAATCTAGGTTAATACAAATAAAAAAATGCACACTGGAAGCGAGACATGCACATCTTGTGCAATTGATTCATAACAAGGCCGGTTTTGCTATGATTTAAATAGGGTTGTCATCCATCACCTGCTCTGGGTAGCGAGGGGTTGAATACTGTATCTAAGTAATCAGTGCGTAGCTCACCCATATATACCCTTTTAATGCACAGGTCCAATGTCATCTAAGCAAGTTCTCGACTAGATGTTCAGAAGAGCTCATGCAAATAAGGACCATCGCCATCTCTCGCGTCCAATTTAGCTGACACACCAAAATGGTTCTAACCCACCATCAGACATAATGGTCTTCATCTAACATACTATCTCTGCTGGGCCAGTGCTCCCCAGGGCCACTTCTGTAGCCTCTGACCCGAACTGCCTTATCTAGCTGACATTTCACTACTCGGATACTGACAGCACTTCCTCCAGAAGACAGGGTTACTATGGGTGAACTTGAGCACCTTAGCGGCTCTCTAGGATAGATTCAGATGCTCTGCATTAATTGGTAATGAGGAAACTGTATTAATTGCTGATGAGGATACTGTATTAATTGGTGTTGAGGCTACTGTATTAATAGGTGATGAGGATTTTGCATTAATTGGTGATGGGGATAATGTATTAAATGGTGATGAGGATACTGCATTAATCGGTGATGAGGATACTGCATTAATTGGTGATGAGGATACTGTATTAACTGGTGATGAGGAGACTGCATTAACTGGTGATGAGGATATTGTATTAACTGGTGATGAGGATACTGTATTAATTGGTGATGAGGATACTTTATTAACTGGTGATGAGGATACTGTATTAATTGGTGATGAGGCTACTGCATTAATTGGTGTTGAGGCTACTGCATTAATTGGTGATGAGGATACTGTATTAACTGGTGAGGATACTGCATTACTTGGTGATGAGGATACTGTATTAACTGGTGATGAGGATACTGTATTAATTGGTGATGAGGATACTGCATTAATTGGTGATGAGGATACTGTATTAATTGGTGATAAGGATAATGTATTAATTGGCGATGCGGATACTGCATTAAATGGTGACGAGGATACTGTATTAATTGGTGAGGAGGATACTGCATTACTTGGTGATGAGCATACTGTATTAATTGGTGAGGTGGATACCACATTACTTGGTGATGAAGATGCCACATTAATTGGTGATGATGTTATTGCATTAATTGGTGATGATGATACTGCATTAGTTGGTGATGAGGATACTGCATTAATTGGAGATGAGGATACTGCATTAATTGCTGATGAGGATAGTGCATTAATTGGTTATGAGGATACTGCATTAATTGCTGATGAGGATACTGCATTAATTGCTGATGAGGATACTGCATTAATTGCTGATGAGGATCCTGTACTAATTGCTGATGAGGATACTAATAACACGGATGTTCGAGTGGTTGGTTGTTTGTTGGAGTGCACACTGTTGGTTGGTAGGACGGGTACCGACTTGTGACAGTGCACACTCATCATGCCTTTATAGTGCTGCCCCACTTGGAGATCACACAGCGAGTAACCTGGCCCAGGATCTCACTCTGTGTCATTATCTTGACATTGCGCTAACCAGTCCTTGCCATATCCTATTAAAGCCAACCTAGGCACTGTTAAGTATCAATGTTGTAAATCATTGCTTTGACTCGACCGGGAACCAAACTCCCAATCTCGCACACAGGAGGCCTGCGCTCTCCTGATTTTACCACGGCGATCGGTACATTGATATTGTGTACTAACGGACTCCTGAAGTAAGTCACCAGAATTGGGAACATAGATAACTCCGCATATATTTGTAGCGGGAACAGCCAGCGCACCACGTGGTGGGTTTGATCATTTTGATTACACAGTACAGGCTGAGTGAGCTGTCTTGGTATTATGGGGTCTTTGTACAAACATAGACACTAATAAAGTCTGTACTAAACTACTAAATGACTGAAACATACAATCCTCCAAGCATTGTTTATCCCATCATTACTAACAACATACTTACTCAAACTACTTCATGTAGTCAAAAAACAAACCTGAGGTATTAACCTTTTAAGCATAACCCTATAAGCTAACCACACTCTATCTAACAGAATAAACAAACCATTCTACTAACACTCACTCCATCTCAAAATGTTAACTCCAACAACATGATAGTTTTGCAATTCACAACATAGTAGGCATACAAACCTATGAAGGAAAACTATGCACCTAACCACTCCGTAATGTAAAGGTCTAATCAATACACATGTATGTATCAAGTGTGTAGGAATACAACATATAACTGCTATTTTTGTATGTGAATTGTCAAACTATACCATATGTAAGTCTTTGAATGTTTGATATTGTTATTTCAGCTGATTTGGGCTAGCTGCATATATTGTAAATAACTGTATTGTCACATGGCTGGAAGACCAGTGCCACGGCGCTGACAAAAGACTTTATTCAATGAATAAACTATATTTCCAAAAAAAAAAATGATAATATGTATGCAGGTATTGCAATACCTCAGGGAGTTTGACGCCCCTGCCATGCAGAGTTGTAAACCACTGCCTTGTGGTGCAGGTTCTTGACAGAACCGAAGGCTAAGGGAGCAAACCCTAAACAGAACACCATATCACTGTGGCAGCATTGGTCGTAATGCTCGCATTGCGTTTGATGCGAGGGAAGGAAGATACCCTCCCCCCACCTCCTGCCGCCGCCCAGCTTTCTCACCTTCCCTGTCATCCCTCCCTCAGCTTTCTCCCACCTCGCTCTTTCTCCCTGCCCACCGGCTTTCTCACCTTCCCCGCATTCTCGCCTCCCCGCTCCTTCCCTTATAAGGCCGCCCGCCGGCCTCCTTCAGCCACTCGCCCTCCTGCCGTCCTCCCTGCACAAGCTCACTTTTGTCTCCACCCACCCACCCAACTCTGCTCTCATGCTAGTGGAGGGCTCTTCGGCGCCCCTCACCCGAACATTTCAAGCTCCCCCAAGCTCACTACTATAAGATACCTTGACCGCTCCTTATGAGCTTTCTTACTGCCTTGCCTTCACCGCATTGACTCTTGTATTTAGCTGCTTATTTTCCTTGTTATCTGTATAGCTGCTTATTTTCCTTGTTCTCTGTATAGCTGCTTATGTTCCTTGTTGTTCTGAGGCGTTAAATAAAGCGCCTTTTTTCCCACCCCGCCTTGCTTTCTTCCTTTTCGCGCATCAAGGGCGGTTGATGTATGGAACTCCCAACAGCCACTGCAGGGACAAATAGTTTTGCGCCTATCTGGACATGTTCTTGCCGGTGTGAAACCTCTATTTGCTCCCCAAGAGAGTGCTGCTGGTAACTTGCAAAAGCCAGCAGCACTTCAACACTTTTGCAGGCAGCTTTCATGAACTGTACATTAAGACCGACTCATGGACATCACTGTCACAGCAGAGAGCTAAATGGAGAGCGTCAGTCAAGTAATGAAAGCAGTCTTTGTTGCATCGCGACCGACAGCATGATGATGATGATCATAATATGAACGCATTTCAGCTATGCACTGAATTACTGCCAGGGAATTGAAGGACGCGTACCTGAAGCCATTCCCTTGTGAGGATTCTCGAATCGTTTCTACTATCAACAGTTCCAATCTATTTTAAAGGAAAAAGTTACTGCCGGTGACCAGAGCAGTATCCAGAACATGATCTTAAAGTTGCATAGTCCGAAGGCTTGTGAGTTTTCCCAAACTTGTTGAGATAAATATATTAAATTGATCGTTATGATCTACTTATCATTCCCCTGAGTTGGTTTTGATGTCAGCCAAGTTATTTTGAAGATATTTGAAGTAAATGCATTCAAAATAATTTCGGCAAGCTTGCTGAAACTCCCAGGCTGGAAGCCAAGGCTGTGACACCATTCCCAATCTCGCCTTGGTCACGTGGTGTACTGACCTCATTACCCTTCGCGAGTCATTGCCAGGGCTGTCACCCACACCGCGGTGATATCACATCGATGAGAATACTGCCATGGAGTAAACATCATGATTCCTACACTTTCAGTTCAATATCAGTGACACTTTATGAGGTTAACTATCAAGTGAGTGAGATAACACAACTTATAATCTAGCTAATGAGAAGAAAAGCAGATAACAAAAGCTCTGCTGAACATAAACAAAGCAACAGTACCTGACCTGGTGTGAAACTAGGCCATGACCACCAAGAGTTCTCAGAGAGGTCACAAGATTGACCTGCATCTTAGAAAGTGAGTTCTGAGGAACATGTCTTCCTCTAGCAGTGGTGTGAATGTACAAATCGGATTTATTCCATAAATACAGCACCAATTGATTAGTGTGGGCACTAGTATCTAAGTTAGATATGTAGGATCAAATCTAGGTAAGTGTTTTAGTTTTGAAAATATATTTATACCATCGGACCATGCAACTTTAATGAAGCAATGAAAGTTCTCAAGGTTGTTTGTTCTCCACTAGTTAGTTAATAGTGGTAGTTCTTTTACATCACCTGCACTACCACATGTGCAGATCAGGTGCCCTGATATTACTGCATAAAACAACATAGCATATATACCTATAAGTGCAAACCTTATGACTGTTTACAAGTGAACACAAATGCATACTTAATATTGAGAGGGATATGGGCCCGGTGAAGTTCAACTTATGGTGTTGGGTATGTTTGTTTAAATGAAGGCAAATCAATCGGCTTGAGTGTGATGCAAACCCACATTTCTGGCATTTCAGACTACTCCCCAACCAGTCGACTATCCACGTTCTATGCTGCAAGCAACCTCAGCCTACATATCTCCATATATGACATTTCCCCCTGGAAAAGTCAGGGCAGACCACAGCATCGATGACCTTGCGATTATAAATGTCCTACTTACAAATTACAGATGTTCAGAATGTACATGACATACATTGGGAAAGGTTCAACGCTTTACCGTCCACTAGACCTACAAGATTCTGGTAAATTGATCAATATTATTGGGGGATGGGGTTGTAGTACAAATTACTGAAAATTTGAGGCTTAAAGTGCGGCGCAAACCCACACTTCGGTCATTCGGTTGCTACCATATTAACCATTATATTAGCAAACTAGTCATGTTCACTGATATCCCATCAAAAATTAACGACGCCCACCTGCATATGTAGCATTTTACCTGCAGAGGTCAGGTCATCGGACTTATCATATGAGGATCTAAGATTCTTACACTACACCCCACACCCGCATAATTTAATAATCGGACATCGTGATTGAATCGGATAAGCGCAGGCCTCACATGCGGGATAGAGGGAGTTTGATTCCCGGTCGAGTTAAACCAATAAATTCCTAATTTGATACATGTTGCCTCTTATCTTGGCACCCAGCGTTAATAGGATACGACTAGAACTGGTTAGGTCAGTGGAAGGATAATGTGAGTGAGTGGGATATCGGATCATGGTGCCCATTGCCTGATTACCCAGTGGTACATGCTACTAACATGCTATGGACAGCATAAACACCCCATACCATTTTTTTTTTTTAAACCCCCAAAACAGCAGTATTAAGTCGCCATGAGTACACACTGTCGCAATTCAGTACTCATCTTTGTATGACCTTAGATGTTGCCAGGACGTAAAATTCCAACAACCACCCAACATTGTTTAGTATCCTTATCTGGCCGCCGTCTCTGTGTCCGTCGCTAATAACACGGAATGTGATGACAGACTGTTTCAAAAGCGGTGCACTGGTCCGTGACTAAGCTTCTTCCTGGTCACCTGGGTTTCAGAACACACACCAGTGTTCCCTAGGTGTCCAAACGTATCTAGTATTGACAGCTCCACTGGGTCCCCACCCGCCTTCATCCTCTGTTCTCAGCTGAGGGAACTGCTACGTATTGCGTTCTGCCCGGCTCCACCCCCCCCCCTCCCGCCTCTCCGTGGCCCTTATCATGCATTCCGCCTCACCTGACCGTCGGAGCCTTGTCGGCCAGCCCACCTCACACACACTCACTCACTCACTCACTCACTCACACGATCAGCCCCTAGCCCCACCCTTCGCAAAGCCTCCTCCTCCTACTTCGGGGAATGAGTTGAACGTCCGTCTCTCGCTTTGGTAGATCGTGTGATTCGAACCCACGCGTTTGAACTGTGGTCGAGTCAAACCAATGGCTTAACAATGTATACTTGTCACTTACTAACCAGGCGCTTGACATTATTAGGATATGTCAAGGACTGGTTGGGTGAGTGTTAGGATAATGTGACTAAGTGGGATATCAGGTCATGGTGCTGGTGGCCTTGTCTCTCAGTGGGGCAGCACTCTATAGTGGCCATGAGTGTGCAATGCCACAAGTCGGTACCCATCCTGATATGACCTTACCAGGCGGGATGGCCGAATGAGTTAGAGCATCTGTCTCCCGTGCTGGTAGATCGTGGTGTCATGGGTTTGAACCCTGGTCGAGTCAAACCAATGACTTAAATATTGATACTTGTCGCTTCCTAGCCAGGCGCTTGGCATTATTAGGACAGGTCACGGACTGGTGTGCTCATTGTCAGGATAATGTGACTGAGTGGGATACCAGGTCATGGTGCCGGGGGCCTGGTTTCCCAGTGGGACAGCACTATAAAGTTGCCATGAGTGTGCACTGTCACAGGTCAGTACCCATCCTGATATGACCTTAGATTTTGCTAGGACGTAAAACAACAGCAAACAAACAAACAAAATGATAAGACTTTAGATTTTGCCAGGACATAAGACTCCAACAACCAACCAACGATCCTCCTACTCATCTCGCCGTCCATACTCACCCCCACCTTCCCTTTGCCCCAGTCCCTGCTTCCTCTCCCCGCCACCCCCCCCCCCCCCCTCGCATTGTCGCCGGGACTTGTCCCCGGCGCGTCGATGTGTATGTCGTTAATTTCACGGCGGATTGGTCTTCATCATTCCCGTCGCAGCACCGTGCTGGGGATCGATCATGCCGGGACTGTTGAGTGTTCGTGAACAACTCACGGAAGCAGCGCCACCAGCGGTTAGTAAGTGTATTGCGCCTGGAATTCCGGGTGGGTAAATTATGGCGTCGCTAAGTTGGACACTCGAGACTATTTCTGTGCCAGTGACTGAAATGAGCTATGTTGTCTCAAGGGTGCAGTTGTATCAGTCCTCCCGATATATATCTAGCAATCACTTCCTGCTGGCACCACCTTATCTGGATATATGTGATGTATAACGAATTATACGAGTATAAAGATACGTAAGGGTTAATTATTACTATTATTTGTTTATACTCCATAGGAACAACACTCTACCGGTGGCTCCACCTAACTTCCTCTCCTCCACCAGATGTAGACCGGTGTCAGGCGCACAGGAGGATATATACAATATATATGATGTATACACAATTATGTGAATATAAAGGCGCAGAAGGGAATTCATATCAGTGTTCTGTATGTATTGGTTCGGTGCTTTACTGGCCCCTACCTTCATGGGTATATGTAAATTACTCGAGTATAAATAAGAACACGGCAAATTCAGTTTCCTTTACTATATAAACCACTTAATGTAACCTGATTGAATATTCTACCCTGGCATCTGGTTCCTGATTCTGCCGTGGAGGCGCCACAGTGCGTTGCAAATATCCTAGGATGTCCAAATATGTACCTAGCCCAGTACTCTTGGCTGAAGATAGGTTGCGCCTTTTCAACTGATAACTCAATTCTAAATAGCCTGGTTCTTGTTGGTAGTGGTATGCCCATATCCATGGTTGCATATATATAGTATAGGTGGACGAATCTTACCTGGGTACAGATGCTGGATAACTGTTGTTTTCCCGAGGTACAAGCCTCGGATAGTCGTGTGCTAGGCCGCGGTCTACGAGTAGCCAGAGGCGTAGTACCGAGGTAAACTATATATATATACATATATATATATATATATATGTTCTCGTCTAGTTATCCTCATATCATAATAGTCAGCATACCCACTTTGCATGCGTATGCAATCTATAACTTTTCCATTCATTAATGCGCGGATACATAGGTTCTCGTCTAGCTATCCTTGTATCATAATAGGGAGCATACCCAGTTTGCATGTATATGCAATCTATAACTTTTCCATTCATTAATGCGTGGATACATAGGTTCTCGTCTAGCTATCCTTGTATCATAATAGGGAGCATACCCAGTTTGCATGTATATGCAATCTATAACTATTCCATTCATTAATGCGAGATACAGAGATTCTCGTCTAGCTATCGTCGTATCATAATAGTGAGCATACCCAGTTTGCATAAGTATGCAATCTATAACTTTTCCATTCATTAATGCGTGGATACATAGGTTCTCGTCTAGCTATCCTTGTATCATAATAGTGAGCATACCCAGTTTGCATGTGTATGCAATCTATAACCTTTCCATTCATTAATGCGTGGATACATAGGTTCTCGTCTAGCTATCCTTGTATCTTTGCATGTGTATGCAATCTATAACTATTCCATTCATTAATGCACAGATACATTGCAAACTGACGATACCCGTGGAGGTCATTCACATTTCCACCAAATTGCATTAACACCGGAGGCAGACTGACAATATCAGACATACACCTTGGTTCTGATCAACTGAGAGACATGTTTCTAAATCAGGAGGGGGCTGACCTTTTTGCATACATGTGTGCATGTCTTCTGGTCCCCCCCCCACCCCCATATAATTGGCATATTTTACATCTGCCAGCATAACAAGTATGCATTCCCTTATCACCCTGGCTTACTGACGGTATTTCCGCTGGCACTTCAAATCGTGTCCGTCAGGAAAAACTATGGCATGCCGTCCTGCCTGTGAATATATTGGACCTAACATGAAATGGTTATAGAGTAATGGTGATGTAGGTTTCAGAGATTTGTTTACTGTGTAGAGGCAATTGTGATTAGGGCTGGAAGACCAGTGCATTATCACTGACAACATGTTATTCAGAGGAATAAAAACACTCGAACAACAATAAAAGAAGGTCGGTTTGGTTGGTTGGTTGTTGGTAATATCAGCATGGTCAGCGACTTGAGACAGTGCACACTCATGGCAACGTCCCACTGGGAGACCTTGATCCGTTATCCCACTTAGTCACATAATTCTGACACTGAGCAAACCAATCCTTGCCCTATCCTATTAATGATGAGTGCCTAGCTAGGAAGCGACACATATCAATTTGTATGTCATTGGTTTGACTCGACGAGGGTTTAAACACATATGTTCTAATCCCGCGATCCACCAAAAGGGGAGACGGATGCTCAACTCATTCAGCCATCCGGTCTGTTCTCCCCTGGGTTTGTCTGAACACCTCTTAGCCGTGCACTCAGAAATCCATGGCCGGCAGCTGGGAAAAAGGATGTTATGGGCTGTTTACTCAAAGTCTTAGCGAAAGTTTCGAAGCTAAAACAAACTGTAATTGTGCTAGGAATTGAGACTGAATTATGTATGCAGAGGATTCCCGGTATGCAACCCCTTCTGCCTGCCTGTTTGTTTCAGTGTTTCCGATGCAGGTTTTTACTGAGACTAGTCTTTAGTCGGGAGGGCCCAGCAACTGAGAGCCTTTTTCACTTGCTTATACTGCGGGTAATTCGGGATAAATACGGCCTTTTTCTTTATATCCTTTTTCCTTACGGTCACCGGTCTGTCATCAAGGAGAATGGTGGTTGTGGGCACGCACTATTTATCAATGCTTATTCAACCTAAAGGGGGGGGGGGGAGGTGAGGGAGCATGTCGGGGTGGAGGAGTGGAGGAGTAAGGAGTGTGGGACTGTAGGAGTGTGGGGGTGTAGGAGTGTGGGGACTGTAAGTGTGGGGGGTGTAGGGGTATAGGGAGTGTGGGACTGTAGGAGTGTGGGGGGGGATAGGAGTGTGGGACTGTAGGAGTGTGGACTGTAGGAGTGTGGGGGGGGGTAGGAATGTGGGACTGTACGTGTAGGGGGTGTAGGGGTATAGGAGTGTGGGACTGTACGAGGGTGGCGGGTAGGAGTGTGGGACTGTAGGAGTGTGGGACTTAAGAGTGTGGGGGGGGGGGTAGGAGTGTGGGACTGTAATAGTGTGGGGGGTTGTTAGGGGTATAGGAGTGTGGGACTTACGAGTGTGGCGGGTAGGAGTGTGGGACTGTAGGAGTATGGGGGGTAGGAGCGGGGGACTGTAAGAGGGGGGGGTGTAGGAGTATAGGGGTATAGAAGTGTGGGACTGTAGGAGTGTGGAGAGGGGTAGGAGTGGGGGTGTAGGAGTGTGAGGGTGAAGGAGTATGAGGGTGTAGGGTGTAGGGTCTAGGGGTGGGGGTTGTAGGAATGTGGGAATGTAGGAGTGTAGGAGTGGGGGGTGTAGGAGTGTGAGGGTGAAGGAGTGTGAGGGTGTAGGAGTGTGGGAGTGTAGTAATGTCGGGTTGTAGGAGTGTAGGGTGTAGGAGTCTGTCGGGGGGGTGTGGGAGGGGGGAGTGACTTCGAGACCGCGGTCATTTCCAGGCGCGTGAGCAGTAATGGCTGTGTGTATGGGTGTGGGGGGGGGGGGGGTGATGGGGACGTGGCGAGCTGAACAAGGCGGTCGGCGTGTGAATCACACCCTGTCAGCGTGTGGAGACTGGGCCGTGGACAGCTCGACGTCTTCACCCCACGGGACCCGCCATTGTGCAACGGCAGTCAGCCAGCAGCAGCCGATCAAAGACCGCGCCAAACAGCGCGAGCTGCTCAGAAGCAGTTGAACCCCTCTCTCAAAAAGCACCGTCGCTGCTGTTTAAGACGAGGGATGTGAGGAGGAATCAATGAGTGAGGGAAGTCATGGAGTGATTGGGGTTTTACCTTCTCGCAATGGATCTGGTAATTTCAGGAAGATAATTAAGGTGTGATCAAATGTAACAGTTATGGATGTATAGTGCTGCTGCAGTGAGACTCAGTGCTAGCAACCATATGTTGCACTGGCAGTTGTTCGCTGTAGTTACTTTTTATTTATTTTATTTTATTTATTTCTTTACGAGATATTTACTCTGCCCATACCGTATAAGCTCTAGTGAGGGTGCTTGTTTTCAATGCTGGACAGCTGTGGTGCAGTCTTGACCTGTTCCTTTGCCCAGGAGTGTTTACCATGTCTGCTCAGTTCAGCCTTCTGCAAATTTGGTTGTTAGTTAGTAATAGTCTATGTTAGTTTTTTTGTAATTTTCCAGTCGTTTTGTATAGTCTGAGTATGATACCTTAAACTACTATGTACATCTACTTGGGTGACATGCAGGCTTGTGAGAGAGGATCCCTTTCCATTCAGATTTTTTTATTTTTTTATTTGTTACAGCATCCTTTCACCTAAACCCTGTCCTTAGATAGTGCAGTCATGTCCTAGATCACACTCGGAAACTTTAGGACTGCGGCCAGATGGGATGGCTGTGTTGTTTGCCCAGCCATTTTGTATTTCAGGGTGGATCCGGTGCATCACCGTGGCCTGTCCATTTCTGTTTTGGTTTGTGCCATTACACATACCCAGGTGGACTGCGCCATGTGGTGATAGGTTTCCTGATTTCCTTTATACTTAGGAGGGGTAATTTTCCTATTTTTCTGTTTAGGGCCTGTCACTTTTTCTGGCGTGTCTTTTGCTTTCTGTGCCAGCGCACAGCAACCAGTGACTTCACTCTGAGTTTTTCTTTCCTTTGATTATCCCACCGCTGCAAAATACCCTATCAGGTAAGCATTGCTATGGATAGAGCTTATTCCATTGATTGATCAATTCATTGATGATCCTTTAGCGAAGAAATGAACACAAGGTCTATACTAATGGGCTATTTACAGCAATAGTTCTGCAATAGTTCTGCATTCTAATGATTGCGCAAAGAAGATGATGTCAGGCCTCGCTTGAGATTTCTACCCAATGCTGACCACCGGTAATCATCAACATGGGCTACCGTGAGAAACAGACACACATGAATAACTAACTACACCAGGAGCAGCTCATACCGGAAATGACCTATCCACAGGAAGTCCGGAACTGTTCAGACTCGGTTCCTGACGGCAACCTGCCCTCGGTCCCTCCCCTCCTCACCCACCTACTCGAATGGATCGATAAGCAGATGAACTATTAAGGAGGCCAGCAATTACGGGGACGGCCAGCGTCCATCGAATGTCACTTGCCATCATCAGATTTCCACCGGGGCAATCAGCCTTGGACCGGGCACCCATCTGCCCACCGCCCGGTCTCATCTACCGGGACTCCGGCCAAATCAGCCGTCCCGGGTCCCGGTGCGTCTCCATTCCCGTCCAGGCGCTCGGCACCAAGTCGGGCCGTCGCATACAGAACATAAGTAATAGCTTGGTAATATAAGATAAGCCTCTGGTCGTCTAGGAGCTGAAACGTCGTCCAATCTCAAGGAAACTCCTGCTGCTTTCTCCACACCGAACATGGTTGCCTTTTTACAAATGTCCTTGTTTTGAATTATTTATTTTAGGGGAGAAATCTGGCTGAATTTAGGATGTGTACATCCTCATCCTCAATGTACCCACCCATTTTACTCGAGTAAGCAAGAAAACAAACTGAGCAGTGACTATTCGCTGTTTGTTGATTGTTTCATAAACAACATTTCCAAAACTCAGTTCGTATGTATTGCTGATTTTCCCAAGCATTGGAGAAGTTGCTTGATATTGTGGTTATTCTGCATCATTCCCTTTCTGAGCACATGTCTGGAGATTCGGAATGCTGGGATGGTTCAGTGTTCACGTGCAGCATTCGGAAGACCAGGAGAATAGATGGCAAAATGTCTTTGGTCGCCTAGGGTTTATCTTTAGTTATAATGGAGTAATGATGCTTGTTCCTTCCATTCTAGCTTTGTATGTCATTAAACCGAGAGGTGTATTAGTAGCAAAACATGGCTGGATTGTTCAGCGACTGTACGCAATTAAATGGCACGGAGGCACTCAGGAGGCACTGCTTATTGACACCCTGGAGAGATTCTGTCCTATTTGTGCATCTTTTCGGTCATGGAAGATCTTGAAGGGCATATCCTATTCAATGCCAGTCATGGATTACCGGACAGTTTCATTGAAAAAACTACCATGTGATATTAGTCATGCAACTCATCTATAAATTATAATCTTTATCCTCCTTTACCTTCTGATCCCTGCATCCGAAGTACCTTTTTTTAAAGGACTACTTCGATAGTTGGTTTGATAATATCCTGAATTGAGGTTCTTATATACGTCGAAATTCAGTACATAAGCTTCGTGGACACGGAAACCCAGTTTCCAACGTAACCGCCGATCATACAAGACCAAATTGCGCTATAGGCTTACGGAGTGCATCAATGCATGATCTGGAGTGGTAGGATCACCTCTATAGGTCGCTGCTTTGATTTAGAAACCCTGCTCCTTTCATCGGTTATAGAACATTAAATATGCACATCCATACCGTCTGCCAGAGATGGAACCTAAATGTCTAGCTCACTCTTCCTTAGCAGAAGCATCTTCTGTCGTCACATCATATTATAGACCAGTGGCGCTTAACTTAAGGAAATACTCAAACGGACAGGGCTGCCCTCTATTGAAGATATTATGATCAAAAAGAATCTCCGGTGGACTGGACACCTCATGAGGATGTCATCAGCCAGGCTACCAAAGCAGATCCTCTACTCTCAACTGTCTTCTGGTTACAGAAAGAGAGGGCGCCCTCGTCTCTGGTTCAAGGATACCATCAAGTGAAACCTGAAGCTGAGAGACATTAAGACCGAGTCATGGACATCACTCTCACAGCAGAGAGCAAAATGGAGAGCGGCAGTCAAGTAATGAAAGCGGTCTTTGTTGCATCGCAACTGACAGCATGATGATGATGATGGCGCTTAACTTATTGTGTGACGTCACAACGAGTGTTTATAGCCTGCGGGTTTGCTGCCGGCACATTTCCACCACCTACACCCATTACTCTTAATTTGCTAATTAAGGCCAATTCCCTGAAAGGCCCGATAAATATCCTGTCGACCATTAGCATAGAATGTCCTATTTAATCACGCAAGTCACATCAGTCAACCTCCATTAAGGGGTGCAGACAAATGAGGGCTTATTATGGGTAAGGGGAGGTCCGTTTTGTCTTATCAGTCTTGCCGAACAATTCAATGTGTCATTGCCCAGGAGGGAATTACTTGAGCAGGTCTACCTGGGGGATCTAACCATGGTGTGCATTAGTAGTTCTGACAGACATTGACGGAGCGGGGACATAGCTCAGGCGGTAGCGTGTCCACCTCTGAAGATATCTGATCGATCCTGCTCAGTACACACATTTTCAGTCTGGGCTATTTTCTGTTCCAACCAGTGGTCCACAACTGGTTCATAAAAGGGTATGATATGTGTATTTGTATCTTTGGGAAAGTGCATATAAAAGACCCCTTGCTGGTTGTCGGAAAGAGTAGCCGATGTACCGGCACCTGGTTTCCTCCGAAGAAATATGTCAGAGTGACCATATGCTTGACATCCAACAGCCAATGATGAAAATGTATGTGCTCTAGAGGCATCGTTAAATAAAAGAAACTGATCTGACTGATGTCAGGTCTGCGATTGATTATACCATGGATAGGCAGTGGTATCAAATATATGTTTAGCCAGATGTACGGCAATGTTATTGGCCCTGATTAATGGTGTGTCATTTAAGGGGGGATCGACAAAGATGCGGATAATGGTGGCGACACAGCATATGGGAGAAGAGCAATATGGCGCATTTCCTTATCTATGACATTGTATGCCTGTCAATTAAAGTTGCATAGTCCGATGAAAACATAACATTCTCAAAACCTAAATGCTGATTTAGATTTCAATCTTAATATCTAACTTAGATACTGGGGCAGTTAGTAAACATTTCTTACCATTTATAAATCAATGCCGGGGCAAATTTAACATGTTACTGTAGTGGTCTGCACTGACCTCTCAGGCAAGTAACCACATAGACAGGTAGGCGTGGGGAGTGTATTGATATCAGGGAGCCTAGGTGGTGTAATGGTTAGCACACTGGCCCGGAATGCAAAGAGATGTGGGTTCGAGTCCCGCTCTAGGCGCAGTATTTCCCATTTTCATCACCCCCACGACACTGGTTGCCGTGATCAGGATCCTGTACAAGCTTTGCGCTGTATGGTTGTTGAACCTACCCTGTGTATGTATGTGTTAGTGCATTGCCTGTATGTATGTAATTGTAAGCATTACAAGACTTACAATTCCAGGGGGACGAGTGTAGTGGTCTGCACTGACCTCTCAGGCAAGTAACCACATAGACAGGTAGGCGTGGGGAGTGTGTTGATATCAGGGAGCCTAGGTGGTGTAATGGTTAGCACACTGGCCCGGAATGCAAAGAGATGTGGGTTCGAGTCCCGCTCTAGGCGCAGTATTTCCCATTTTCATCACCCCCACGACATTACTAAAGAACCTGTTACTAAAGAAGTCTATATATCGGTTTTGATATCTAGATTCAAGTCTGTAAAATATTTTGGTTTAAAAAGTTGATCCTTTCATCGGATTCTACCTCTTCACTAATCGTGCATTATGTACATCGGAATTTAATTTCTTTCTAATTACCATACGAAAGCAAAACTCGTTTGGCTATTCACATAAGCTATAGACCCGTGCAACATTTCACTGTGGTAATGCAAGGGAATAATGCACTGCCCCACATATTGGCTAAGTAAACAACAGTAAGCTGGGGTATAGCACCATTTGAATGCAAAAGACTTTGATATGCAAAACATTCTTTGTTGGTTTTTTGGGTAGTTTTTTTTGTACATTAGTTGTTTAAGCAGGAGAAATTTCAGTCGCAGAAGGCTGGTCTTCCTCATTCCACTGCTCCTTACCCTATCCTAGTAATGCCGAGCGTCTGGCTAGGAAGCGACAAGTATCAATTTTTAAGTCATTGGTTTGACTCGACCAGGATTCAAACCTACGATCCCACATTCCCATGATCTACCAACACGGGAGACGGACGCTCTAACTCATTTGGCCATCCCGTCTGGTTTGATATATAAACATAGGCTTGTCAGGAATCCTCAATGTGAAACAAATATTTGAATTTACCTAATGTATCCTTCATCCTGGTTTACTTACTTGAAGAACTCCAATCGCAGAAAGTCATCTTTCATTTTAGTAAGCCACAACACATCTATCATCCAGCCCTGTCCCTCATATCATTTCAAAAGAATACTAGCCAACTCTCACCCACCATATGTTGGTGTAGCACAATCTGCTGGCTGTGCTCTTAGCAAATACCATCCAACTCTCACCCACCAACAACGGCAGGTTTGGAATCATCTGCTTACCTGTGCTTGTGTCAGTTCCTACTTATACCTGTACTGTTATCAGCTCAATCAAATATCAGCCTAATCCAAGCTACCATCCGCAGGTGTTTCACCATGTGCTTACCTGTGCTCTAATTAACTCAAGCAAACACCAGCCAACTCTCACCTAAAATCGGCTGCTTTGACCCATCTGCTTACTTGCGCTTTTACCATCTCACACAAATCCCAGCCACAACTGTCACCCACCATCTGCTGCCGTGATAACACCTGCTTACCTGTGATTTCATCACTTCAAACTGATACCACCCAACTGCCACCACGTAATATGCAGCTGTATCGCCATCTCCTTACCTGTGTTGCTATCAACTCAAAGAGATTGCACTATCTGCTGGCGGGGCAGCGTCTGCTTACCGGGGCTCTTATCAGCTCAAACGAACACCCTGTACACTTTTCCGATCTAATGGCATGAGGATATATTTGAAAACTACTATAATAAATTGCAACTTGTCTATATAATGGTAAATGGTAATATATAAAATCCAAAGGCATATGAGAGATATGTGGAGTTGGTAACCTATTACTCATTAGGTATAGAAATTGTATAGTAAAGTAGTCTTTGGAGGAGTGTTACTTCTTAGATAGTCTTTGGAGGAGTCACCTCACATACCCCATCCCCCGATGGTGTTATGTATGGATCACTGGCCACCACAAGGCACTGTAGCCAGCATAACAAGGCCTTGGATACAACAGATTGAACTCTGATTGGTGGATCAACCCATGTGACCACTGCCATCTTGGATTCTAGAAACCTATATAAGATAATACATCAAGGAGTCTCACTCTCCTACTTTCACTCTTTACCTACTTTCCTTCATTACCTGTATTGATTTCTCTTGGCTTGTCCACACCACTCACACCAGCAGCCGGCGACTTTACAACCAGCTGCTGGCTTAGGGCCGCTTGCATACCTGTGTTCTTATCAACTCAAACACATCACAGCCTGCTCACACCCACCAATCATGCCGGAGTCCTCCCCCCCCCTCCCGACAGGCACCACCCCGCCCGT
This sequence comes from Branchipolynoe longqiensis, assembly GCA_030323885.1. Classification (NCBI taxonomy): domain Eukaryota; kingdom Metazoa; phylum Annelida; class Polychaeta; order Phyllodocida; family Polynoidae; genus Branchipolynoe; species Branchipolynoe longqiensis. The sequence continues at coordinate 70,725,283 of CM059191.1, forward strand.
CCTGCTTACCTGTGCTCTAATTCCTGCAGCTTGCCGTTTTCCCTCAGACGGAGGATAGCTATAGACAGTTTGTCCCTATAGTGCGTTCCCTGCGGCACCCCGAGGCCGTACTCCCGCAGCCCGAACGTCTGCCCCACCTCGTACAGATCGCAGTTGACGCTGGTACGCAACCGGATCTGGTATGTCTCCCACAGGAAGGCGAAGTCGCCGTGACTCGCTGCCACCTTATCGAAGCCCTCCTGCGTCGAGTTGACCATCCCGGACTGGTCACCTCCCGACATGACGTACCAGATGCGCTGCAGGTGCGGAAGCTTGCTGTTCTCAAAGAAGGCACTGACGGAACTAACGCGCACCGTGCCGTAAGTCACGTGACTCTGCAACGCCAGGTCCTGGATGCTCTGCACCGGCGCAGTGAAGCGGAACACGGTGAGGAAGGCGGCCAGGTTGGCCGTGTAGGTGGAGATCATGATGATGGAGAAGAGCCACAGCGAGCCGGCCAGGATACGGCTCGAGATGGAGCGGGGGACGATGTCCGTCACCCGCAGCACCATGGACGCGAACGTGAACCACAAACTATCGCTCGCCGTGAGGCGGTGCTTTGAAGACTCGTTGCCCGACCCCGGGGCGAGCCGGTCGACGATGTAGAGCGTGGTGCTGATGACGAGGAAGACGACCACCATGAGCACCCAGACGAAGAGGGAGAGCGGAGAGAGCAGGTGGAACATGGAGTGACGCTGCGTGTGGCGGCGCATCACGATCGAGTAGCTCGTCGTGAAGAAGGGCTCCGTGAAGTCTATCACCTCCTTCCGCTCTGAGGTGATGGCCAACGGCGCCACGGCCAGGGATGCATTCTGCAACGGGATGAGTGGGAGTTAGACAAGCTCAAGGGCGTCAAGATGGAGGAGGGGGGGGCAATTGGGAAGTGGGTGAGGGTGGGTGAGTGATGAGGGTGGGTGAGGGTGGTCACTAGAGGCGTGATGCGGTAAGACATAAGACCTGCGAGCAATGGTATTATTATTATTATGTGGTATAAAATCATGATGTATGCAATTAATAGTACGGTTGCATAGTCCGATGGATTTGAGTTCCTGACATTTTCTGAGATAAATATATTAGGTTGCTCATTATAATCTACCTTTTGCCTACTTTACTTTGAAGTAACTTTTATTTTAACTTTGAAATGTAAACATGCACAAATAATATTGGCAAGCATACCACCACTCTGACCCCCTTAAGCTTCTACAGTGAGAGATTCTATTAAATTGCCTCAATGTTCCCTTCTATGTGGCAACAAACGTGTAATCAGTGAACCAGCATCTAAGTTAGATTTATACAAACAATTCTACATATTTGCTTTGGTTTTGAAAATCTTACGTTTTGATCGGAATGTGCAGCTTTAAGAATGCTATTGGTAACTGGTTATCGTCCCATATGCTTGGTGTGATATGTGGTTAAAAGAGCAGCTTGGCGTGCCAGGTAATATCTCCCAAGTACGGCCAATGGGCCTTGGCTGCAGGCAGACACTGAATGTGAGTGAGTTGGGTCAGTTATACCCCTGTCACATTGGAACGTGTTGTGCGGCGTGCCGGCAACGCAGACAATATTTGCTAGCATGCTGGACACGTCCAAGTTTTCGGTGTCTTGGGAGAAAGTTTGACGAAACCGCAGCGCATGAGTAGCGTGTTAGCAACGCGCTGCGAACGTGTGTCGACGCGCGGTGGACGAAAGTGTCAAAGTCCTGCCAGTGGGTTCTCAGCGTGTTGTTGGCGCACTGTCGGCGCATTGACGGCGTGGTGGGAGCGAATTGGTACGATACCAACTTGCTGCCTCCACGCCGGCAGCGCATCCAGACCCGCCGCCAACGCGTCCAGGCGTGCTGAGAACACGTCCAACGCGCTGAGAAACGCTGGCGGAGCGCCAACAACGCGCCGATAACACGCTGATGGCATGCTGGGAACCCGCTGGCGGGACGTTGCAGACATGCAGCCGGAACGCTCGCAATATGGCGAAACAAATGCCAACATCAACCGACGTTGATCAACGTCCTGCCAGCGTTCCGCCGGCGTGCCGATAACGGGTTTGACGTGTTGCTAACGCGTCCATAATGCACCTGCCAACACGCTGCTGTGCAAGCACAAAACTTTCTCTGCGGACCGACGCGTGCCGATGGCCGCCGACGTGCCGGTACACACGTTGCTATGTACCGACGTGCCGGAAACGCCCTGGTAACATACCGGAGATGTACCGACAGCCTAATGTGACAGCCCACCTGGCTGGAAATATTATCTCCTCCAAGATCCTGGTCGAAACGCTCTCTACAGATCGTCTCAGACCTCATCCTCCTACCTACCATTCAAGTAGCCGATAGTAGTGATAGGTATATCGTTCCTAATAATACGGACATGAGTATTTATACATCACAGTAATGACATGGGTCATTCTAAAGCGTTTTGAATAAAGACAATGCAATTGCATTTACAAAAAAACTATTTTCCTTGAAGGTTTTTACTGCCTATCATGGATAAGTCTGAATAGACTTGTTTTCACCATTAGACAGTTTGTTGATAGAAAGCCTGGTGCGACACTTTTACCGACCCAAGGGATTTTTAACCTCCCACACCACATAGACGTGGTATGAGAGCAACTGGCATTTGATGATGCTGTCAGTTATCCACAGTTGGTGGTTTTTTTAAAGTTGAATGGTGCGATCATTTCAATTTCCAGAAAAAGTAATCTCAGAGAAACTGGGATTGTATATATTCAAATTTCTCAAGAGAGTATATTGTCCTAACGTTATCTGACAAGCTATTTCACAGGAATGTACATGCCCTGAAGACACAATCACATTACGGTCTGACTTGAGACACAGGGACCTGTGATTAAATCCGACTAGTTAATGTAAGTGTTTTTACAATGACCGTTTGAAAGTATGGTGCTAGATTAAAGCAGAAATGAGGTCAATTAATCGGCATAGACTCCAAGCACTATGTAGCGGAGCATTGCACCAAGACAATGTTCCCTCATCTAGCACAACCTTTTCTTCGTACTATAATTCTGTAGAACTGCAACAATATTGATCATACAAGGGTCTGCAATATGCCTGTTTAATATAGATATGTAATCTGTACATGATGGTATAGACAATGACGTAAATATGGGAAGTTTAATTGATTGTTTGTTTGTTGTTGTTTTACGTCCTAGCAACATCTCAGGTCATATCAGGACGGGTACTGACTTGTGACAGTGTGCACTCATGGCGATTTATAGTGCGGCCCCACTGGGAAACCAGTCCATGGCCCCATGACCTGGTATCCCACTCAGTCACATTATCCTGACACTGAGCACACCAGTCCTTGCCCTGTCCTAATAATGCCAAACTCCTGGCTAGGAAGCGACAAGTATCAATTGTTAAGTCATTGGTTTGACTCGACCAGGGTTCGAACCCACGACCCCACGATCTACCAGTATGGGAGGCGGACGCTCTAACTCATTCGGCCAGCCCGTCTGGTCTAGTTTAATTGAACACAGCCAACAACGAATACATAAGCATCAGATATATGCATTGAGATCAGTGAGAAAACAATGACATAGTTCATCAAACGCCAATGACAGAGTGGGATGTGCTCCTCCTTGATTTAATATCTATTCCATTCTCTATTCCACCACCCCACACCAGTCCTTGCCCTGTCCTAATAATGCCGAACTCCTGGCTAGGAAGTGACAAGTATCAATTGTTAAGTCATTGGTTTGACTCGACCAGGGTTCGAAACCATGACACCACGATCTACCAGCATGGGAGACGGACGCTCTGACTCATTCGGCCAGCCCGTCTGGTCTAGTTCAATTGAGCACAGCCAACAATGAATACATAAGCATCAGATATGTGCATTGAGATCAGTGAGAAAACAATGACATAGTTCATCAAACGCCAATGACAGAGTGGGATGTGCTCCTCCTTGATTTAATATCTATTCCATTCTCTATTCCACCACCCCACACCAGTCCTTGCCCTGTCCTAATAATGCCAAACTCCTGGCTAGGAAGTGACAAGTATCAATTGTTAAGTCATTGGTTTGACTCGACCAGGGTTCGAACCCACGACCCCACGATCTACCAGCATGGGAGACGGACGCTCTGACTCATTCGGCCAGCCCGTCTGGTCTAGTTTAATTGAACACAGCCAACAACGAATACATAAGCATCAGATATATGCATTGAGATCAGTGAGAAAACAATGACATAGTTCATCAAACGCCAATGACATAGTGGGATGTGCTCCTCCTTGATTTAATATCTACTCCATTCTCTATTCCACCACCCCACCCCCACCCCCACCCACCCCCCACCCACCCCCACCCCCAAGAAAAAATGCTTCCAGCTGTGAATCACAATTACCGGAACAATCACAATTCCATTGGTTCTTTTCAAAATCAGTACACTTCGTGACTGAAACAATATCCAACTGTTGCCCAATTGACCCGACCATTGATACGTGGCATTCAAGTGAGGTTCTTGCTTAACCTGGAGAGTTCTCTATTACTAATCAATGCACATTTCTAATTTCACACTGTGCATTGTGGTATCAGAACTGTGTCAATCTTCCAGTTGCATAGTCTGATGAAGATCAACTTTCCAAAATCAAAGCAGTTATCTAGATTTGTATTCTACATATCTAAGTTAGATACTAAGCAGGTATCTAGATTTGTATTCTACATATGAGGAGTTCAGGCGCAACACCAAGTAAGTCCATTTTCATGAAAAGTGAGATAACCAATGGAGACACCACTTCTTAGTCCCTATTACCCAATGAGCAAATCAGTTTTGTTTCAAAACCAGGTAAGTCCTATGTTAAATTGGCCTTAAAATAGGGTTTGGTTGCAAAACCTTGTAAGCGCCATTCGAGTTTGTCTGCAAAACCATGTAAGATGTAGCTGGCCAATCAGTGAGGCAAGAGTGCTACAGATTTCTAAGAAAAGGTTGGGCTTCAAAAGTGCATTTGCTGGGGAATATTGTCAACACTCCCTTCTAAAAAGGGGGGAAAAGTGGGCACAGTTCAATCCTTCACTACTGGCTGACATTAACTGCGTGAAAGAGGCTAAGAAGCAGGATGTCATGAAGCTGCTGAAACAGTTGGATGTAAATCAAGAGGTTCGGGGTTACTATGAGAATGCCCTCTCTCATGATGGTGATCAGAACATTGTGCAGGACCTTGAGGATAGTGGTGATGATGAGTAAGCTTATGGTGGAAATTGTGTGTTCTTTGATTCTGCAAGATTTCCATAAGATTAGTCTTTGACAATGGACTTACATGGTTTTGCAAACAAACCGAAAGTGGACTTACTTGGTTTTGCAGAAAAATCAATAAAAGTTGATTAATTAATGAGTTTTGGAATAAAGGTTCATTTATCACTTTCATAGTATTTTGTTCATTGCCCATAACCCTATAATACAAAGAAAAGTGGAATTACTGAGAATTATATTCATGGGCATATACAAATCTTGATTTTAAAACAAAAGAGATCGGGTGGACTTACTTGGTTTTGCACCTGAACTCCTCATATCTAAGTTAGATATTATGTCCCTTATTAAGCATTCCTTGCCACATTGAAGTGAACACTGAGTCAATTTAATAGAACCTGTTACTGCAGAAACATATGGAGTTTTCCTGTGATTGCCAAAATTAATTGAACATATTTGCACTTCAAATATCTCAAAAGCTAGCTATTTACAATAAAAGTTACTTCAAGGTAAAGTCAGGTAGGGTATTAAAATCAAATAAACATATTTATCACCAACAAAATAGAGAAAATGAAAACCATCGATCTATGCCTCTTTACGCTACAGCGCCTTTACTTATACTTGAGGGAAAATGAGAAATTGGATATGTTGCCCAGTGCACAACACCTAGCTCAAATGTTGTGCACAGTAATCAACTTACAAGATACTCTATTGAATACGAATTGACGCTATAAAATATCCAATCCATCTCAGCTTCTGTCTGCGAAACTCCGCTGGAAATTTTCTGAATTAAATCACACAAATGAAATCTTCGATTCCGCGTGTTGTTCACGGATTTGAATCAATTACCATACACTCTTTAATACAATGATGGCCGATCCCATCTGGACATTATTAACAGTCGGTCTGAAATCGAAGAGATTCATTTGCCTGGCTGCGCTAAAACACAACCCATTGGCACTATACACAAGTGGCCACCAATAAAATCGGTAAGCGCGATCAACAGGATATTGGCAATCTCACAATATGCACCAAATGGAAAAGCTTTCACTGAACATTCAGCCCGATAAACACTGTCCGAAATGAGTAGTCGCTTTTTCCACCTAACTATACCCCACATTACCACGAATCGATAAAACCCTACTTATGAAACGCCAATCTGGTATGTTAACAGGCAAATAGAGCTCAAATCTCCTGTTGAAGCCTTCTATCTGTAACTATGTGGTGATATGTCTGCGATTCAGGATAAGGATGTGGATACTGGAGTATGCACAAGGTATTTGGAGTGGAATAGTCGGCGAACTGTTAGTAACACGTTGCCCCCGTGGCAATCTCTCACCAGCAGGTTCCTGATAGCGGCTGTGTGGACCATTCTGAGAGTTGCTCTTGTTTTTCCAACTATAGCCACTGGTCGTTCCCAGTCCCACTTTCCACGCATACTCACCACATCGCCACCTCCACCCCATCCCCATCTCCCACCACAGAGCCTCCCGTCCTACCCCCCGCCCCCCCATACCCGCTCTTACACACATAGCCACACTGATAATCAATGATAGGGATAACCATCCAATATTGCTCGGCAGGGCAGCCTGTGCCGTTCGCTGACTTCTGGACAGAAACAATAAAGTTGAACGAAAATAAGGCACAACTGAGGAAGGACTACAACTGTGGCACTTTCTAAAATATAACTTTATGATATAAGTAATGTTATTAGAAAACAGAAGAATAATCGACCTAAAAACCGTAGCATATGGATATAGTCGAGACAATAAACATATAATCCAACCACTAAGGAACACCAAAGCAAACAATGCACCACTATTAAGGCAGACCAGAAGCCAAATCAAAGCTCACGAAAGAAGCCCACTGGAAATGGCTGCCAACGTATGGAATGCACAAATGGTAAAGGAACAACAAATTCCTGACCTAAAAACATACCAAAAATATCTGTGCAAAATAAAACTAGGAAACCCCCTCTAAGCTGTTCCACAAGGGAGCATGTGATATGTCAAAGCCCACCAGCTGGACAGCCCATGAGAGGTAACCCCCTGGCAGAAAACAGCCAGATAACATCAAATCCAAACATAGACCATCTACCTATTACGTAAACGCCTATAATATGTAAATAGAGCAGGCTAGTCTAGAATTAAGTGTAGGAAAAAAATAAAATAAAACTAACATAGATTACTAACCACAAACCATATCTGCCCAGCATTGAAAACAAGCTCGATCATTCGACCTTATATGATATGGACAGCATAAACATACCCTAAAAAAAACTAAAAAAACAAGTCTGAATGGTAAAGCTGTAATTATTGACAGCGCAGAGCAATACAAATGTATACCATTCGGAATTGATCTAACCGAATAAAGTAAAATATTCCTTCCTAACTTCTGGAATATCTATCTATCTATGAATATATATATATATATATATATATATATATATATATATATGCATTAAACAAGGATAAGTATAAGCATTAAACAAGGATAAGTATGCCAAAGCTTTCCACTTCAGCTCATCCGATTCTCTCACATCAGTCATCTACAATATGTTTTTTTTCTCCATATTATTGGTCATCTAGTGCCATCCTCTGACAAGCTCAGACCGCTTGTGGCGCCACCTGTATGTACACACATTAATTAACTTGTCCGGCTCTGCGCCCTCACTCTAACCCTGACACATTTTATTATAAATATGATTGTTTTTATTATGTATATTGGTTGATTGGTGGTTGGTTTACACCGTTTCGGTAGCATCTGCCATATTTCCGGCGAGGTTAGTATGTATATATAGTACAATACAAACTATATTTCGGAAATAATCATTACTCATACATCTCATGAGAATAAGCAAGAAATTGCTGAACAAGAAATTATATTAGTATAGTACATGAACATATCTGAATACAAAATTACATTTCAAACACCTAAAACAGAGCCCAGAAATGGATTCTTTTTTTTTAGCAAGCATAACAATATTATGAACATATTGAAAATATATACTTCGATATGCTTGCATTTAAAATTGCTTAATGTTGTTATTGAAGATTTATACTGCCTATCATCGATAAGTCTGAATAGTCTTGTTTTCACATTTAGACAATCAGTCAATAGAAAGCCTGATCCAACACTGTTACCAAACCGCTAAATTGTTAACCTCCCACACCACATAGACATGGGATGAGAGCAACTGGCTTTTGATGATTACATAAATTATCCACAGCGGATGGGATCATAAACCAAACTATCAATCTTCAGATTAGTAGTTTGACCTAGAAAAAATCAGACACGGTAACCACTCCGCCTCAGGGAACCCCATCAGGAGCACATATATATGTGCGTAATAATAGCGGCGAGCTCATTTAACATGTCTACGAAATGTCTCAATGTAGTGAGCAGCTCAGCCTACCCCGTTGAGTAGCTCTCCGATGACCCCGGTCCACGTTCCCTGCGGCGTCTTGGTGCCAAAGAGCCCGTCGGGCGCGATGTAGATCTGGTACTTGAACTGTAGCAGGGCCGCTACGTTCGAGAGCAGGTCGATCGCGAAGCCCTCGAAGCGCTCGTTGCCTGACAGCAGATGCTGGTCCCCCTTCAGTCGCACGAAGGGGTCCTCCTGGTGGGAGGTGGGGGGGTAGGAGGAGGGGGGGGGGGGGCGAGTGGGGAGAGCATAGGCAGTTGTAAGCGATGGGTAAAGACAGTGGGTCGTGAATGGACTAACCAAGGCATCTGTACATATCAAGTAGACCAATCATTGGGGGAAGTATATACAATCATTACACTTCGTCTGAGTAAGATAGCTAATTAAGAAGGGTATTGCTAGTTCCTCTGGTACGTCAGACAGGACTGCAACTGGGACCTAAGCGCACCGGGTCATAGTTACAGTGAACCCGTTAGAAGTTAATGGTGTCAGTGAATATGCATACGCAAAGTGATATTGTATTTAAGATAAGATACTAGGTAGGATCATTTCACTGCAATCGACATTCCACAACATGGATCGCAGTATTTTTACCAAGTTTGGTAATCTGGAGGTGAGTAGGTATTAGTGCAAAGTGCGTCTGAAATATAAGGTAGAATGTGAAAGATAGGGGTCACACAGGAACCAATCCTAACTTCCGGTGCCTAAACTAAAGATTTGAAGTGGTGTATTGGGTCTCAGATTCAGTCCTAGCTGAGGGACAAGCGGAAATCAGGCCAAGTGTGATAGCTGCGTGATCTCCGGCTGGTAAACGACAGGGCATCTCTTTGTTGTACACTTCAAAATCCTGGGTGAAGGAACCCAAGCAGCTGCACTTGACCTCGACTTCATATGTGTTTGCTTCAATGGCAGCATTTGAGTTGCTGACCAAGTCGCTCAGGTCAGTTACTGTAGATTCTTACATAATGAAAACAGTAGTAGCCTAGCAAATAGTGATCTATTGGGAGGTGGAAGGAAAACATAACACGTGTTGACGGACAGAATTTGTGTAGAATAATTGTTGGCTTGCATAGTATACATATACAAGATGATAATATTGGCAATTTCTCTTCCCGAACAACATGAGAAGTACAGAATGTATCTTTCCGTTTCTGTCGACATCAGTCCCAATTCGCTGGAAATTATGCACATCGTTCCGTCCACTGGGTCTACCAGAAGGGCGCAGGAATCCATGGCGGATCTGGGACAATGTAGCAACCACTTTACCCATACCCTCGATTAATTGCTGTCTCTATGAACGACATGCCTAGACACCCTTGCAGGTCTGCCTACAAACAATTTCCAAATTGTGTACTTCAATAGAAAAAAATGTGTACCTTAAAAAATGCTGTACTTTTCAAATATTGTATTACTCTTCTCTCCTCTACTGTTAGTTTGTTGAGCCCTGCTCACATACACATTAGTGAACCTAGTTGACCGTAGGATATATTAATGTGGGTGAAGCGCGCTATCACTACATTAACCTATGTTAAGGTATGGCAGGTTTTGGTTAATCACCCACCTAATAGTATGGGTAAATATATTACAGTATGGATCCCGGTAAGTTACGGTATGGATCGCGGTACATCGAACTACATTGAGCTTCGTTGAACTATGTTGAACTATGTTGAACTATGTCGACCTCTTTTGAACTATATTGAACTACGTTACCCTGCACTCTGTTTAACTACGTTCAACTACGTTCAATTACGTTCAACTTTGTCCACTAATGGCTATGTGACCACAGCAGAACAGCCAAGGTTTTGTGTAGGTCAAAGTATGCTAGGGTATGCTAGAGTACACTAGAGTATGCTAGAGTACATTAAGAAGTATGCTAGCTTATGCTAGAGTATGTTAAATTATGTTATCATCACAGATGCTACATCTGCCTCAAACAGACCTCTCTTTTGAACATGTCCAAGCTTAAATAGGAACTCACAAACCACACGTTCTCATCACAGAGAAGTATGGATGCCACTATATTCCACTATGTTCCACTACATTCCACTATATTCCACTACGTTCCACCGAGTTCCACTATCTTCAACCACGTTCGACCACGTTCAACCACGTTCAACCACGTTCAACTATGTTAGCCTCCACTACGTTCAACCACGTTCACTAACATGTATGTGACGGTCTTCAGGAAAGTGTAGTAGGCAAACTTGAGATTTCATGTTGGCGCACACAATTTCTAGTTTGCATATTGGGATTCATTGGCCTAGAAATGTGTACAAAATATACAGAAATTATATATGTAGGCATGTTTGCAATTCCGTTACCAAAATGTCCTACTCTATATCCAGAATAATGTACATTCTAACCTACGATAATTCCGTATTTTAAGAGACTCTAGTACAATACTATAAACTCAGCTCTGGCACGCGTTGTCCTAGATGTATTGCGTTTATCAAGGATCTCCACAACCCCGCATGTCCACCCTCCCCCTGCCATAAGCTCCAGTCGGTCGCGGCCACGCCCACTTGCCGCCCACACTATCCTAAGACCACGCCCTTTGGTTGTTCCCACATTCTTCCCCTTTTCAATCTGACAGTGCAAATGGACTGGCTTAGGACAGCCCCGCCCACCGCGAGGTCGCCTCACTCTCAAAAGAAAGGCAGCACCCCTTCCACAACCGACATCCCCATACACGCATGCACTCTCAACCCCACAGTCCCCCACACCAATCCCCTCTCAGAGCCCCTATGACCGAGAAGTCAGCGCATTCTCACAGGGAATGCACCACCCATGCTACAGATACACGCTCACATATTTTGACACTGCCTCACTGCCAAATCACACAGCCTCAAATTCAATCCTACAGCCCAACCTACTAATATGCCAACACTCCCCACTCACCAATGGGATACAATGTCATGAAACTGGCGGCCTGGTCTGCCAGTCGGGAAGCACTATAAAGTCGCCATGACTGCGCACTTCCACAAGTCGGTACCTGTTGTGATATTACCCTAGATGTTACCAGGACATGAAGCTCCAACATCCAACCACCAACACACCCACGTCGAACCAGAAACCCACAGCCACTCGCCCTCACATGCACCCACCTCCACGCTCAACCGCTATACACCCGTGAATGACACTCCTGTAAGGCCCTGTCGCACCTCACCGGATTGGGGGAAATGGACAGAAACCAAACAAAGTATGTTGATGTCGGGTTTGTGTCTGTACAAGTTTTGAACATGCACACAACTTCAAAAGGATGCGGCCTGCTTGATGGCTTGTCCGGCTTGAGTTTGTTTCATCTGTTGGCTATGTGTTCATGTCCGTTTTATGTGCGTTTCATGTCCGTTTCGTGTCTGTTTCATGTCCTTTTACCCGATAACGCAACATTTTGACACATTTTAATACATTTTGATTCTTATCATGCCCGAACCCCACTGGACTAGATAATTCTGTACGTTGCTCAACCCGGTGAGGTGTGACAGCCGCTTTACACTCACATGCCTTTACCACTACAATTACATGTACCCTCATCCCCACTCACCGACACACCCACATTGCTTCAGGAATAAATAAGGAATGCTTGTAATGTCGTTTACCTGAATCACGGTCACTATTTATTTGGATTATCACAGGTATGACAGAAATTCACTTAATAGTGCGAAACTAAACTTACCAGGACCGTGACTATCTGCACAACTTCCTTGCCGAGTGGATATGACATGTGTTCCTGCTGGAAGCTGCCTGTGTCGGTGATGCGCAGGCGCCGAAGAACTGCGCGTTCGGAAGAGTTCCAAAACCCCATCTGCAGGAAAAGCAGACGACAACATGGACACCGTCATTAGTTGGACAGTGTGAGGCAGTGAGCGAAGCAAACACCTGCTACTCGGAACGCGCATTATGTAACACGATTACTGACAGTCGCCAAGCAGGCAAGCGGGCAGGCAGGCGGGCGGGAAGGCGGGCAGGCGGGCAGGCGGGAAGGCCGGCGCAAATTGGATTTGAATAGAAAATAAAAAACAACATTGTGTTACATGGTGCAAATTGTGTAATTGTGTAATTGTGTATTCAACAGGTATTGTACACCTTATTCTATATACCTTTTGTGTAAATAACCCTGAATTGAAAAATGGCTGCCAGACCAGTGCTTCGGCACTGACAAACGATTTATTCAGCAGAATAAACAAATTTACCAAAAAAACAACAACAACAAACATATAAGGAACAACAGCTGCTAGTAGGAAGGGCGTGTCGAGGCCAATGTGGGCGGGGGAGGATATGATGGAACAGCATGGATTGGGGATTTCCAAACACACCGTTAGTTAGAACAATCAGGGAAATGTGAGTAGTGGGTTTAGAATGCTTGGTTTGAGATTGATCGAGGAGATATTATCTTGGACCCGGATATATGTGTAGTGGTCTGCACTGAGCTCTCAGGCAAGGAAGCGCATATATAGGTAGGCGTGGGTAGGTTGGTGACATCAGGGGGAGACTATGTGGTGTAATGGTTAGCACACTGGCACAGGATGCAAGAGATGTGGGTTCGATTCCCACTCTAGGTGTACTATTTCCCATTTCCATCACTCCCCAAGACATATTTATATATATATATATAGTTATATGAAAGCACGATTTGTGACCGTGTGTCTATGCTGCCCATAATGGTTAAGTCTAATTATTTTGTAGCTGATACTGTGATAGACAGTTAGCCTCAGGGTGTCCGTTGTTTTGTCAGTTTCAGTTGTTAAGTACAATTGAAGAGTTCGGGCCCAACACCATGTAAACGCCAATCCAAAAATGTAGTTTAAATAAAAGAGTTTTACTGAAAATAATTTTAATTCTCACTAATTCCACTTTTCATAGTATCATATGATTATGGAGCAATCCAGAAAAAAAGTTGGAAGGTGAAAAAAAATAAACCTTTTTCAAGATGTTATTCCTATGTTTATCTCCATTTTTGGATCGGCGTTTACGTGGTTTTGACCCTGAACTATTCATATCTACTGCATCCATTCTTTCACTATTTGTATACTTCCTCCGATATCTTGTTCCCACTTGCATCTTCCCACATATCTCACGATATATATATATATGGATGGGTTTGGAGGGGATTTTATGTCACTTTGCTGACGCCGTAGAAACCGGCTTTGGAGCAATTGGTGTGGAGAGAAAAGTGTTGCTCGAAAAGTTGGTTCAATTCGCGGGGTGGGGAAATAGGGGACAACTGGGCACACAGTGTGGGTACCATGCCACTGCTGCATGCCTGGAGATAACGATATGTGGAAGTTTTAATAACAATCTACATTTGTATTCATTATTATTATGATTAGTACAATGCTTGTATTAAGAAACAAAGGAGCGAGACATAATCTAAATTATTAAATGCTGCATGCATTTTGAATTAGCATGGATATACCGAATAACTCTAGGATCATTTTGATAAGGGGAGGGGGCTTGTAGAAATTAAAGCGATTTTACTGAAATGATCGCGGGTTTATTAGTGAAGCTGGGACCAGGGCTGACGGCGGGCTGATGCCATTCAACAGGCAGAGGACGGCGAAAACAAGCGGCCGATTGTTGCGAGACGGCGGGCTGAGGCGCGGGAAGGAAGGGTAAATAGAGGACCTTGGAATGTGGCGACGGAAAGGAGATGATGGCCAGGCAGACCGGAAGTCGGCAATGCCGCCATTCAGGAGCGCGTCTGTGAAAGGCCGAACGCATGCGTGGACCGGGTAGGGGAGTTGAATTTGTATTTTGTTTGTGTTAAACAACAGAAATGTGTGTCACTAAGAATACAACCAAGGGATATTCAAGTCCATGAAAATAATGGCAGATAAGAACAGTATTTAGAAATGGTGCTCCAGAAATATCACGAAGCATCAAACAGGTAAGGCCTGTTTGTTTGGTTTCAGGGGTTTTAATTCTTGGTAACATCTAAGGCAATATGAGGGCGGGTATCGAATTGCTTGCGGGCGTACTCATCGAGAGCTTAGAGGGTTGCCCCTGTGAGTCACTATACCACTGGCACCATGCCGTGATTTCCTGTTCAGTCGTATTATCCTAATACCGGGTTAACGAAGACTTGCCATAGCTTAGCAATGCTGAATCCCAGGATAGTTAGCGACATGCATCCATTTGTGTAAATCAATGCTTTGACTGTGCTGGGATTCAAACTTCCGACCTTCCGCAAGGAAGCCTGGCGCTCTTTGGGATTCGGCCGCAACGTCTAATCAGCTGATGACTTCAATATGCTCATAGTCTACATAGATAAAGAACACTGATGTGGTTCTATAGTAAGGAATGTCTTACTAGATCAGGCAATTATAATGCGTAATACGATGCCATAGAGGTTTAGATTTTATCTATCTAGAAAAGGCATAAATAGTATTTGTCATAATAGTAGCGAATTACAACAGTGTAAAATCACCTCATGGATTTAAGAAACCACCATTGTCAGCTTAAATGGGCGAGTCTTTGATGGTGTAAGGAAGGGTCCTCATGGATAATTTAAAACACCATTTTATACCGTGGCAATTGATAAAAGTAACAATTGCTACAAAGTCTATATGCAGTTGTGAGGTGTATGTGCTTACCCTAGCCTTATCTTCATTAACTACGACGACCTGTAACTTTAAACATCATTAATACTTTTAGTTTTGTTGGTAAAGTACTTATTCATCTGAACATGACATTTGTCAGCGCCGGAACACTGGTCTTCCGGCCATCTTACTATTATAATTGACAGTCTCAATAATCTAAGTTTGATCAGTGCTGTATTAGTTACAGCACCGATCCTGTAGAATTAAGGGAGTGGCTCCTGCTGTATAATGTACAGCACCAGCCAATGTAGTTCATGCAAAAATGGGGAGCAGCACCGAGCAGAAGGTGTATCCTCGGGTATACTTCACAGTGACTTACGAAGGTGTATACTTCTGTCGTGGGGGTGATGAAAATGGGAAATATTGTGCCTAGAGCGGGACTCGAACCCACATCTCTTTGCACTCCGGGCCAGTGTGCTAACCATTACACCACCTAGGCTCCCTGATATCAACACAGTCCCCACGCCTACCTGTCTATGTGGTTACTTGCCTGAGAGGTCAGTGCAGACCACTACACTCGTCCCCCTGGAATTGTAAGTCTTGTAATGCTTACTATTACATACATACAGGCAATGCACTAACACATACATACACAGGGTAGGTTCAACAACCATACAGCGCAAAGCTTGTACAGGATCCTGATCACGGCAACCAGTGTCGTGGGGGTTATGAAAATGGGAAATATTGTGCCTAGAGCAGGACTCGAACCCACATCTCTTTGCACTCCGGGCCAGTGTGCTAACCATTACACCACCTAGGCTCCCTGATATCAACACAGTCCCCACGCCTACCTGTCTATGTGGTTACTTGCCTGAGAGGTCAGTGCAGACCACTACACTTCACAATGACTTACAAAGAAATGTACGAATAAACCAACAGGAAAAGGCGCCTCGATGCACATGGAGAATTCAGACTAATTTCAGATGGGGTGAGCTCTTAATGAGTGTATTGTACTGCTATAATATAATATAACCCATTGGCAATAATCTGGTGACTCAGCAGTAAGTGCACCCAACGCGTCTCCATCAATATCAGAAATTGCCAGCATACCCAGTCATAAGCAATCATAATCATATATATATATATATATATATATATATGTGCTCTATAATATATTATGGGAATATAAACAAGGACACTACCACCGAGGAGTTCTCTCCCTCTATTTACTCTACACCTGAATGTCATGTGAATTAGCTACTACACACTCCTAGTATATATATATATATATATATATCACAGGCCGACCTCAATCCATAATCCATATGTTGAAATTTAAGGACTACCCGATTAGCCGAATCCTCTTCCAAGAAACAAACAAAGAATGAGTTTAGTGCGGTACCATCGGGTAGTAATTGTATGACCGTTTTTATATATGTGAATAAGTCTCTCAGGGTATATTCAAACCAATACTGACGAAGCCACCTCACAACATATAAACGTTACATACAATACGCTATTACAGTCCCAACGTGCGCAGCGCGAACATGTCAGCCTTTATCATTTGCCACGCTGTCAAATTGAACGTGCGTATAGCTATTATATCGGCTGATGATGGGGGTTGTTGAGAGGTAGCAGTATGTTGTGTATTTTATGTAATTACCACGGTGTAATAGGCCACACTGTGTGTGGATGTGTTTCTTTCTGTTATACCCCTGTCACATTACAACGTTTCTGCCGGCGTGCTGGCAACGCACACAATATTTGCAACCCGTCAAGAGACGTCCAACTTTTCGGCGTTTTGGGAGAAAACTGGACGGGTTAGTAGCATGGTATTAGCGCGCAGCCAACGAGGTTCGACGCGCGGCGGACGAAAGCACAACACTTTCGCGGCGGACCGACGCGCGCCGACGGCCGCCGACGTCTGCATTCACACGTTGCTATGTACCGACGCGCCGGAAACGCGCCGGAAACGCCCCGGTAACGTACCGGTAACGTACCGGAGATGTACCGACGTTTCGCCCAAAATTGCAACACGTCAGCATGCGTCGACCCTCGTTGGGCCGAAACGTCGTAATGTGACAGGGCCTTTACGCTGAGAGCGTGGCGAATATAGCTTGTCTTTTAAAGACCGGAACTTTTGAGAGAGAGAGAGGGGCCCTGATAGGGCCTTTTTCGTTTGTGTCTCGGGTGTCTTCTCGTTTTGGTCGTTGTTGGCAGAACATCATACGGAAGCACCAGCTTAGCTTATGGGTTATGGACAGTATACATACAGCCTCAATAAAAAAAAATTAAAATATAAAAAAGACGCCCCTCCACTCCCCCACTTCCCCCACCCTCACCCCACAATATCATGAAACACACCGACAAAGCATTGTGTTGTTATGATGGCGTGTATATGGTGGGGGGGGGGGAGTCGTGGGTAGGTTGCACAGCTGGAACTCCCCTAATAAAAACGCCAATGTGAAATCTATAAATTCGCCATGTGTGTGCATTGTTGCAAGTCGGTACAGTTCCTGATATCACCTGAGATGTTGCCAGGATATACAACTCCAACTACCAACCAACCCGGCGGGAGTGTGGGTGTAGGTGGGCGGGAGGGAGGGAAAGCAGAGGATGCCGGTGTTTAAAATAGCGCGCGTGGCGTAGATGATAAGCTCGGCTAATTCCTGTCGGTAAAGTAGTTTTGCATGTCACGTTAAAGGATGGTTGTTAAAAAGAAAATCAACACAGCTTGAGGATTTAAACTCTGGAGACTGCAGCTTACATAACTTATCCGCAGTAGTCTTCGCCAGCTGTGATTTAAGAAACACGACCCATAACAAAAAATACAAGATCAGTTCAACTATGTTCTGTAGGGGTTGCAAATGGAAACCTTTGAAGAGTTACATTTTGCCAGAGAATGTCGAAACATCCGTCTCAAGACTGAAGCAACATAGTCGGCAGTTGTAATTTGTGCAGGTATTCAGCAACTCATGGAATAATTGGATTTGGAAACCTGAATTTCAGGAAATAGCGATACCCGGAACCTAACAACCGACCTTTAAGCTAGGATTCCATATATGTGTAATGCGTAATGCGTTACGCGTTATGCGTTATGCGAATGCCAGCATTCCATATACGCGTACTACGTAATGCGTATTGTATTATGCGTTATGCGTTATGCAGTGAAGTATATAAAAAGTATATAAAAAGTGTGTGTGACTCTAGGTCTCTGTGTGTGTCTCTATGTGTGTGTCTGTGTCTCCATGTCTCTGTGTGTGTCTCTGTATGTGAGACACACACAGAGACACACACACAGACACACACACAGACACACACAGAGATACACACAGAGACACACACACATACACACACATATACACACAGAGACACACACATAGACACAACATAGACACACACAGAGACACACACACAGACACAGATAAACACACAGAGACACACACAGAGACACACACATAGAGAATGGGACGGTCCAAACATGGCTCAGTTTAGCTTGCTTCGAGGGATGTTAGGACCATCCCAAATATGAAGACTGCTTCCTAACAGGTCCGCCGCACAAACCTACACGGCTGTCTGTAATTATCAGTCGCCTCCTCCAGCCTTATATCAATGGACAAATGCGACTGATGCTTTTCTGTTCACAGACACAGAGACACAACACAGAGACACACATACAGAGACACACACACATACACACACAGATACACACACACAGACACACAGAGACACAACACAGAGACACACACACATACACACAGACACACACAGACACACACAGACACACACAGACACACACAGGTACACACAGAGACACACACAGAGACACACACACAGAATGGGACGGTCTAAACATGGCTCAGTTTAGCTTGCTTCAAGGGATGGTAGGACCGTCCCAAATATGAAGACTGCTTTCTAACAGGTCCGCCGCATAAACCTACACGGATGTCCGTAATTATCAGTCGCCTCCTCCAGCCTTATATCAATGGACAAATGCGACTGATGCTTTTCTATTCGCAGCCTTTACTTATTCAAAGGTTTTCAATCCTCCCCAGACTGAAATCATAGTTGGAAGAATAATATGTTAATTGGTTCTCTTTATTTGCTGAAACGACTGCATTATTGAATATAATGAAGTTGTTGATACGTTACGATTTACTTTGATTTATATATCTACGGTCAAACACATCTACCCAAGTCGGCCGATTGGTTATAAATAAACACAGATGTGGAATGCCGGCTTCGAGTATATTAATATGACATCATTTCAAAATATTCCAGCGATCACATTTGCATATTTGATAGAGCATCACCAACAAAGATAGACAAACTGGCAGAATTTCCAAAAACTGAACTGTAATGCTCACCAAGATCAACACCCAGCGATACTTATAGCACACTGCCTAGTAAAGTGGCTATGTGAGGCCGAATCGTAGGTGGCGCCACTATGTGTTTTATATCAACTATTTTAGGTGGGTTATTACAAGGATATATTACAGCTTCTAAGCTATATTTAAATTACAACACTTACTACAGAATCTCAATTTAGGTGTGTGTGCAGATAATACAACTACACAGTATTTTCTTAAGGATGCTCTGTGAAATATGCAAATGTGTGTATTCTTATCACATTTGTTGTTTTGGGAAGGTTGTCTGATATTGGTACCTGGTATAACCCGGCCATGCCTAGCCCGTAAACGCCGACGACGTATCCCTGTCTGCTCCCGTCCTCACCAAACGACAACCACCCCGTAGCACCGTTATCTCCGATCTGCAGGAGGAGATAATACATCAGTGATCGACTCAGGAATGAAAGGCAACGCATCCACACTACAAGAAGATGCAACATTGAATAACACGTAAACACATCTAGTAGTAGTACAACTAGTGTTTACATTATGTATACGCAATCAAGAAGACTCGATTTCTACCAAAGGTGAATACATTAAGAGTTACTATTTACGTACACATATATCTTATATGCATATATATGTAAATATGCATATATGAATATGTATTAAATATATTATATATGTATATTAGATACATTATATATATATTACATAGTATGTATTATACATATAATATATGGTACATACATTGTATATATATATATATATATACATATAGATAGTTATATATATATATATATATATATGTAGTATAAATACTATATACATTATGTATGTAGTATATGTAGTATACATACTATATACAGTATATATAATATATATATATATTTTTTATATATATTATATATATTATATATTATATATATTATATATATTATATATATATTATATTATTATATATATTATATATTATATATATTATATATTATATATATTATATATATTATACATATTGATACGTGGCGAAGGAGGAGAGGAAGGCAGGAGTTGGAATAACCACACTTTATTCAAGAAGGAATGCAGATAACATATAAAGTGTGAGAGTGTGGCAATCAATGAGTATGATAACAGGGTAAATCAATAATGTCTTAAGGTATAGGATATATAGTCAATAATGAGTAAGAGTATATAAGGTATGTACAGGGCAGGTTAAAGTTTGGAGCGGGTGTCAAATATCAATGGGAAGGGAGGCGCCCCAAAGAGCCCTCCACCAATACGGAGGCGAGGTCTCGCGGGGCGCCCGAGGCGGCGAGGCGGCGAGGCGCGGGATGTAGGCGTGGACGGCATCGGAGGTCCAGGTCCCCTGGGCCATTATGTCAGCGAGAGGGACTCCCGCCCTCTGGCAAGCCTGGGCCACGCCCTGGCGGAGGCTGTGGATGGTGTAGCCGTCTGGGGCGGGCACCCCAAGGGCTCTGAGGGAGCCTCGGAGGATGGAGGTGAGGGTCCGAGGGTCCAGGGGGCGGCCAGAGGGCAGGATGAAGGCCGGGTCAACATCGGCGGCGGGGACGAGGGCCACGGAAGCCGCCCATGCGGCGACCGGGCATAGGGGTCGTCCTGGCGAGGCAGGGATGAAGAGGGTGACCGCCCCCGAGGGAAGGGAGATGGTCTTGGATGTCCGGAGGGTCACCCGGAGTCCTCCGGGGGCGGGCACGACATCGGCGCGGGTGATGGTGTGGGGGCCGCCCCAGACCTCGGGGCTGGGCGAGAGTAGGCTAGACTGCCGGAGCATCCCGTAATACCCGAGGAGGAGGGCGGCCCGAGGGACCACACCCGAGGGGCCGGCGCCGGAGAGGTGGGTGGCTACGGCCACGAGGCAGGATGGAGTGAGCAGGGGGGCAGGGCGAGCAACGTGGGCGGACGCCCGGTCGCCCCCCCAGGCGACGTCTCGCGCGAGGCGTGAGGTGAAGGCGGCAGGGTCACCCCCGGCGGCCTCGACCCAGGAGCGGGCCCAGGAAATGGCGTTACGCACCGAGCCGGGCGCGATGGCGCGGGCGTGGAGGGAGGCGGTGTAGGCAGCGACGTCGAAGGGCGTCGGGGCGAGGGGATCACATCCGTGGCCTGAGGCGAACTCGACATAGCCCAAGACCTCGGCCGCGGTGTAACCTGGAGTTAGAGGCCGGGATGGTAGGGGAAGTCATCGTGATCGGCGTGTGTGTAAGTCAGCCCTAGGGGGCGACCTCGTCTCGGGCGACGCCCGCCCATCTTCCGTGAAGATGAGCGTGGCTGAGGGCATCGGCGAGCCCGAGGTCGGCCCCGGGCTTGTGGAGGATGGTGAGGCGGAAGCACCCCTCGGCGGCGAGGAGCCAGAGCTCCCTCGCACAGGTCCCGAGGGTGGGGTCCCGGGCCCGCCCCGAGTCGAGGGAGGCGGCGGAGGCCATGATGTCGGTGTTGATGACAACGTTGGCCCCCGCGACGTCAGCCGGGAGGAGGGCATGAAGCGCCACCACGAGGTTGACCGCCTCCATCTCGTGGATGGTGGGGAAACGAGCCTGGAAGACCTCGGAGTACCTCTGGCATAGCAGTGGGTGGAAGAGTACGCTCCCCCTCCAGTGAGGCAGGAGTCGCACTCGACGACGATCCTCCGGGTCCCGGGGGCGCGGAGAAGGTGGAGGCCGTTGGAGGTGCGACCGTAGGCCGCGAACCACCTGAGGTCCCGGAGGGCGTCGTCCCCGAGGGTGATGGTGGCGAAACCGTAGCAGCTGGGCAGGGCCGCGAGGAGGCGAGCCATGAACTTCCTCGCGGGGAGGACGCAGCTGGGGAAGACGCAGCTGCCAATGTGTTTGAGCCTGCCGAGGATGCTCTGCAGCTCCTGGCGCACAAAGGTTGGGGCGAGCAACTCGGGCCTCGCAATCCGCGACAAGCTCCACCACCTTCGGAGGGTGACACTTTCCTGAGGCGACCTCCAGGCCGAGGGCGGCGGCGAGGGCGATGAAGCCGTCAAAGGCCTGGCGGGCCCTCAGGTAGGTCAGCTCGCAGCCGACGAAGTCATCGACATAACCGAGGGCATGGTAGCCCTCGCGGCGGAGGAGCCAGGCGATGGCGGAGGTGACCCTGACGCAGGCGGCGCCCGAGGAGCGGCATCCGAAGGGAAGGGCGAGGTCGACGTAGACCGCCTCCTCAAAGGTGATGCCGAAGAGAGGGCAGGAGAGGGGGTCAGCACGGAGCTGGTGGTAGGCCCTGGAGATGTCGGCGGTCCAGGTGTAGGCCCCGGTGCCCTCTCTGATGAGGCGGCGGCCCACATCGGCGACACAGGGGAGGCGGTAGGTGTGGGGGCGGCCGAGGTATTTGCGCCTCGGTATGCCCGCATTAACGCTTGCGCCAGGGGGGTAGGATAGGTCGATGATGACCCGCCTCTTGCTGGGGTCGGATTTGGGGCGAGTCATCATGGAAGAGACTTAGGACCAGGGAGTGAAGGGGGGGGCGAGGAAGGGGCCGGCCAGGGCCCCATGGGCGAGCTCGACGCGGATGAAGTCGCGGTGGTGAGTCTGGAATGCGGTGGTTGGTGTAGGAGGGGCGAGGGGGGGAGTCGGAGGAGTAGTTGGCTGGGAAGCCAAACTCCAGGAGCTCGACCAGCTCGGAGTCGTGGTAGTTCCGGAGGCGGCTCCGCCATGCGGGGATGTGGAGGCCTGAGTGGAGGGGGATGCGGCCAAAAAGTTGGGGAGGCCCGCATCGTGGAGTGTGTCGTATGCGCGGGATTTATCCTGAACGGCGGGGTTGATAACATCGGCGACGGGTTCGGCTAGGTCCCCGATGGGGGGGGGGGTTGAGGTTCAGGGCCGGGGGTGGGGTGGGGGGAGGGGGGGCAGGGGAGGAGGTGCGAGAGGGGTGGGAGAGGGGAAGGGCGAAGGCGCGGGCGGTGGGGGCGGTGGGGGCGGGACGGCGGGTGTGGGAGCGGGCAGGGCGGAAGCCGGGGAGGCGGCCGATGTAGCCGTGATGGGAGCCATCTGGGCCGGTCTGAGATGTGAGAGGTTTGGCGCGGGAACTGCGGGGGTGATTAGGGAGGTTAGGGGTGGTGTCGGGTGTTGGTGGATGTGGCGGACAACCGGTTGGCGCCGGCTTAGTGGTTTTTGGACTTCCGGTGTGCGGTCTGGGATTTCTGGGGTGTCGGGTTGGTGGCGGGCGTGTGCAGGTGGTGTTGTGTTATGGGGGATGTGGGGGGGGGGGGGGGGCGTGGGTACTGGGCATGGTGGTGGGAGCGGTGGTGGGGCCGCGTCGCCGCCGCCGGACTAAAATCCGGCGAGGTGATCGCGGGGGCGGCTGAGGCACGGTCGCGGGACCGTTTTGTGAAACAGACGGCCTCGCTGTGGACGGTTAGGATGCGGCGTACGTTGGCGCAGTACGCGCATGCATGCCTCCTCCTCGCGCCATGTTTGCTGTGCGCCTCCCCAGCGGGGGCGAGGTCGCACGAGGCGCGGTCCCTGTTCCAGGCGGGGCAGGGTATACCGTAGGCTTCGCGGGTGTAGGGTGTGCGGGGGTCGGCATGGGAGGGGCGGGGCTGGGTGGGGGGTGGGGCGAGTCGGGCGGGGTCCGTTATGGAGGGAGGTGTGGCGGCCGGCGCCTGAGGCGGGGCGATGGATTGCACAAGGGCTGTGAGGTGGTCTATGGCGCCCGCCTGAGTCTGCATTTCCGTGGCCTGGGCGTCCATGCGGGCGTCCACCACTGTCGCCCAGGAGGTGGCCTCCGACTGGAGGCTGGGGGTGGTAGAGGTCGCGGAGGCGGCGTCGTGTGAAGCGGTGGAGGCGCTCCTGCCTCGGCGTGCTCCTCGGTGGCCCGGGGGGCGGCCCCGGGGTTGTGAACCGGCTGGCATGATGGTAGGTGCCCGGGGGCGTGGAGGTGCCCGGGGGCGTGGATGCGTGATATATATAGTATACATAGTATATACATTATATACAGTATATATATTATATATATTATATATATATAGTATATATATTATATATATTATATATAATATATATATTATATATAGAGAGTATAATTTATTATACGTATATAAAAGGGGCGGAGCTCTCTCATTATTATCTATGATATTATTATTATTCCTCTACTATTATTATCCAATCGCTGACTTGCCCGCATTTGCCCCGGTCCTGGCCTACCCCAGCGCCACCACTGGGGTGTTCTTGGCACTACTTGCCCGGGCAGTCAGTCTCTCTCCTGCCTTTGAACATTTTTTTTTTGTTTCTCTTTACCGGTAGCCTATATTTTGCTGCCCCTGACGCAAATAAAGTCTCCTACCCATCACCTCATCTTGTCTCTCTCCTTGCCTAGCCCAACTTTATATTATATATATATTATATATTATATATTATATATTAGATATCTTATATATATTATATATAGTATATACTATGCATTATATATATATTATATATATGTATTATATATATATATATATATATATTAGATATATATATTATATATATTATATATATATATATATAATATATTATATATATATATATATATAGTATATATAGTATATATAGTATATATATTATATATAGTATATATATTATATATAGTATATATAATATATATTATATATATTATATATATTATATATATGTATTATTTACGTTATATATACCAACGTATATACTACGTATATGCGGATGTAGGCGGCGCACGGGGGAGACCGTAATTGTAACAGCCGCTATTGTAACAGCAGCGGCACCCACTCACACAGCCCACTTGCCGCTCACCGGCTGCCTCATTCTGCTCTGTGACGCTGGCCTGTAAAATTTGCATATTAACATAAAAGAAAAGTTGCATATTAACATAAAAGAAATGTGGGCCGTCGTTGCCGCCTCCAGACGCTGGTGTCATTTATGGAGGGATCGCTGTATAGTCTTTGTAACAGATAATAATACTGTTTGTGCCGCCCTATCTACTGGGCGCTGTGTAAATAAGCATATCATGTTATACGTAAAAGAGCTCTTCTGGCTTTCAATTACCTATAATTTCGAGATTAAATCTGCTTATGTCAGAAGAAGTGATAACATTATTTGTGATGCCCTAAGCAGGTGGAGAGATCCGGTTAGTAGGAACCGGGTAAATTGTGCCGATCATGTGAGACCCTTATGTTGCACTTCGCTCTTTTCTAACTAACTCCTCTTCGTTTCCAGGTCTGGATCGCTTGAGGGGGGCGGCTAGGGCTATGGGCGACCGCTATTACTCGACAAACTCCCACTCAACTAGGGCGATGCAGCTCAAGAAATATCTCACCTTTATAGACGAGTTTTTTTTTTTTTTTTTTTGTGTTTTTTGGTTGTGGGGGGTGGTTGTTTTTGTGTTTGTGTGTGTTTGTTGGTTGTGTTGGGGTGGTTTGTTTGTGGTTGTGTTTGTGGGGGGGTGAGGTGTATACTCGGGGCAACTCAAATAATCGTTGTGGGTTACATTTTTTTCTTAAAAACAAGTTAAGTTCAGAGTTGACAAGACATTTTGCCTGTCTTATATAATGTTTGATGTGTTTAAACAGATTGATAGTTGTGTAGGATGTTCGGTGTGTTGATGTTCAGGGGGATCCTTGCGCCCTTGCCATGCCCCCCCTCTCAGGTGGCTATCTACATCGTTTGGTTAGCTCGAACTCTTAAGTACTCATCTATTACTAACTACCTGAGCGCCCTTAATTTCTTTCTCAAATCTGAGGGCAGTGACCCTATTGATTTCACCTCACATCAAATACGTACTGTCCTGGGGGGTACTAAGAGCACCCTGTGCGGTCAAGCGCGCAGCACCCCTTCTGCCCGCCAAATTAAATAAAATGTTCTCCTTTATGTCGGAAAGCGTGGGCCACGTTTCTACGCGTGCTGCCCTTTTGCTGGCTTTCAGGGCACTATTGCGCAAGTGCCAGATCACCGCCTCTGAATCGGTCTTGCTGCGCTCAGATTTTGCTTTTTATAACTGGGGTATGGTGGTAAAAGTCCGCCACTCAAAAACAATTCAATTCTCTGAGCGTGAGCCCCTCATACCCGTGGCATGTGTGCCGAACACTGAACTATGTGCCGTGTTCTGGGTAAAAAAGCACTTTGCCCAGGCTAAGGTGGGCCCCAATGAACTGGCATTCCAGGTCCCTTCTGGGCCCAGTGGCTATGCTCTGCTTGACTACCCAACGCTGCAGTCGACCATTAAGCACTTCGCCTCCTTGGCGGGTCTTGCCAGAAAAAATGTTTCATGCCACTCACTTCGGCGAGGTGGCTGCACCTATTTGGCCTTACAAGGAGTTTCGATCGACGAAATTAGGACCAGGGGGGACTGGTCCTCAGATGCCATTTACAAATACATATCCCGACCCCTGTCTGATCGGATCATCGCTGACATGCGGGTGGCTTCAGCCCTATCAGCTGCCACTTAACTCTGTCTGGGTGGGTCCCTGGGACTTGGCACTATGCGCCCAGCCAGATACTGACTATTGACTTACTATGTGAAATAAAGTTGTATCCTCCATTCCGTTTCCGTCTCAGTGCGTAGCTTACACCAACGTATATACTACGTATATGCGGATGTAGGCGGCGCACGGGGGAGACCCCCCAACCCGGTTTGCCAAACCGGAGGGGGGGGGGCGGCTATTGTAACAGCCGCGGCACCCACTCACACAGCCCACTTGCCGCTCACCGGCTGCCTCACTCTGCTCTGTGACGCTGGCCTGTAACATTTTATATTTTATTCCGGTAGGGCACTATGCGCCCAGCCAGATACTGACTATTGACTTACTATGTGAAATAAAGTTGTATCCTCCATTCCGTTTCCGTCTCAGTGCGTAGCTTACATATTATATATATATTATATATATTATATATATGTGATGTACAAGTATTATGCGAGCATACAGGCGCAGCAGGGAATTCTATTATTATATTCTTATTTATATATATAGTTGATGCCGATACCTGCAGCGTACTACAATGGTAAAACCTGTGGCACCACCACCGTCTTCCTTCATTCCTAACGGCGCGCCCACATGCGCTGGGAATTTTATATTAAAAAAAAGAGATACCTCGTGACGGCATCGTATTGCTGCACCTACATTATAATATACATGCAATGGACATACAATATAATATATATGCCGAAATGTAATAGGCCCTATGTATATATTGTAAAACATAGCATTATGCGGAAATATATTAGGTCATACATATGCTTGATGTGAAAATAAAGTTGCATAATATAGTATATAATATATGTGCGGCAATATGATGACGTCACAAGGTACCTCTTCAATGCTGTTTTTTGTTCATCCAACCTCTAAACAAAACCATCACCAAATTTGTTCGAAGACTCCTCTAATTAGTGCTGTTGACGTCATTAGACAATACTACCTTACACGACTCAAGGAAGGAATGCTGAGTCCTTTCTAATTATGCAACACAACATGGAAGCATGTTTTCTTCACGAACAGATAATTGGCTCGAAGGGTACCTAAGATTTAGGCCATAATAGTCTGCCATACGATTCAGGCCCTGCAGTTGGTTAGGATTAGCAAAGTGTCTAGCTGGAACTCAAGTGCTGACAGATAAAGAGTCACTTTGATTGCTTTTATAAAGAAACCGCAGGAATTGCAGATTTCCACTTTCGTCTTAACCTCTGCACAACATTCGTATGGTTCCATATACAAAAGGTCAAACGAGTACCTGTGATGGGATTTCATAGCATGATCAAACCATCTTCAAATGTCATATCTGAACGTGACCGTCAAATCAATACCTGGCGATATTCACGATATCAAATTTGCAGGTAGATTTAATGAAGAAGGATATTATTCTGGAAATAATATGACATTTGTTGATACTCCTGATTTTCAAATTCGAAGAGTGTAGTCGGCAAAATAGAAACTACACAGAGAACGCCAAATATCCCATGTGTCTATAATTAGCCACGCGAACAAGGAGCCCATAATTCGCTACACTCGGTTGCAGAAGGAAAAGAGACAGAGACAGACATGGATTAATAGAAATTTAATAAAAACAAGTCGGGAACCATAGTAGGTTCAGCAAACATTGAATCAGGCGGCTACTATGGCCGGGAATCAGGCGCTGACTGGATTGCGCTACCAGATGTAGCAAATTCTTGAAATAGAAGTTCATGGTCGAGCAGGTCGGAAATCAGCGCTCACCCCCCTAGAAAGTGGGTGGGAGGGTGGGGAAAGCGAAGTCGACAGTATCAGCGGTGAAAGCAGAGTGACGGTAAGCAAGAAATACAGCACGAGGAAAGTTAAAAATAGACCAACCTCGTGAGCAAATTACCCATGTTAGCCTCCGACCAACATGCACGTTATGGATTTTTAATGAACAAACATTGTAAGACAGTAAGTACAGTAAGGAAGAGGAATATGATGACAGTTTGAATGTTCGACTCAGGCCCTCAACCCCATGCGTATGACTGTTCGTTTGAAGGGTTGGGTGGGCGGCTGAGTTGAGTCGGTCTGTTGAGCTGCTCGTCTGAAGTGAGAGGTAGGGTTGGTTGCATCCCTTATAAAGGGCCCATGACGTCATAGTCTCGGGAGGCGTGATCGTGACGTCAGAGTCTCGGGTGGCTAGTTCTGGGTGAGACCGGTAGGAGGCCAGCAGGGGAACACTCCAGGTGGCTCCACCATAGGGCTCCTCGTTCGCGCGCAAATTACCCATGTTGGTGAACCATCATGCACAATTAGAACCTGGTTCAATTGTAAAGCAAAGTGGGACTTCCTCACTGTAAACAGGCAAACAGTTACAAAGGCATATATGTATATATATTTATGCCTCTGTAAATGCTTTCTTGTCTGAAGAGTTCAGGGCCAAAAGCACATAAACGCCAATCCAAAAATGTAGTTTGAATAAACGATTTTCAACTAAAAATAACTTTTTGAAGGTTTGATTCCAATGTTTACCTCCTATTTTGGATTAGCATTTACGTGGTTTTGCTCTTGAACTATTCATATATAACTATATATATATATATATATATATATGTGTGTAGTGTAAATGTACACCAAGTTTAATTCAAATACTATCCGTAAGGGTATGCTAACTGCACTTAAATTAGAATTTACGCTATTTAAAAGCTTCCCTACCCACCATATGTACACCGAGAAGCAGGGAATAGTTGTTGCTGGTTCCTACCCACAATGATATCAAATGAACTCATACCTCACCCTCACAAAGTTACAACACAAAACTGCCTATCCGTAGATGTATATAGCAACATGTTGCAAATGTGGCACCACAACAATTAACATAATCACGGCTAGCCACTAACGGTTAAGCTGACAAGCAACTACCAAATTGAGACTATTGCTGTTCTAAGATGAAAACACACTAAGATGTGACTTACTTGTTATGGACAGTGTAAATAAGCCATCACAAAAAAACAACAACAAAAAACAAGCTCCTCCCATCAAGTTGAATTTAGATTGATGCTAAGTTACCGCTGTCAGTATATGAATTTCTATTGCCGTGATTATATTTGTGAATACTGATATTTGATGCTTTATCTTTGTACAGGAGGTACAAACCGACGTTTTGATTCTATTTTTGCCTTTATTTCGACACAAAACGACTTATATTTGGTGAAATCGAATGGTACTAATGAAGCTGTGTAGTACCATTCCCTGCCTACCACTGGTAACTGTGATACAGTCATATATTATCTGAACGACGGTGTGAGAACGCCACCAGAACGGGCAGCACTGGGCGCATTTCCTCAATACTTCTCACACAATCTGAACGACGGTGTGAAAAACCCACCAAAACAGCACTGGGCGTGTTTCCTCAACACTTCTCACGAAATCTGAATGATGGTGTGAAAAACCCACCAAAACGTGGAGCACTGGCCGTGTTTCCTCAGCACTTCTCACAAAATGCGCAGCGTGATTACTGATGACCCCCCATCCCAGGATGTCCACCCACACATACACACTTCCCACTCACTGCCTCAGGTGCGGCGTCCTGAACTGACGCTGACATCTGAATGGAAGCGGGGGATGCAGCCCGGGAATGCTGGGTAATTGTCAGCGCATTGCCACTAAGCCATTGCACCTGTCACACCGGAAGTGTGCACGGCGTCCATTAGAACGTCAATATGAGGGCCGTCACCGCAGCGGTGTCCACGGTTGCCAAACGCCAGGGGAGGGGGAATGGGCAGTGGGAAGAATAAGGGGGAAGAGGCAGAAGGAAGGGGAAGAGGGGACGGGGAAAGGAGGGGGAGATGGAAGGGGGCCCGGGGAGGGAAGAGGGAGCGGGAAGAGTGTTTGGGGATGAGGAGGGGGAAAGAGCGAACGGGAAAAGGGAGGGGCAGGAGGCAGGGGCAAGAGAGAGAGGGAAGAGGGAGAGGGGATGGGAAGATAGAGCGAGGCAGGGGGAATGGGGCAGGGGAAGAGGGAGGGGAAGATGGAGAGGGATGGGAAGGAGAGGGAGGGAGGTAGGGGGAATGGGGCAGAGGGAAGAGGGATGGGGCAGAGGGAGATGGGATGGGAAGAGGGAGGGGGCAGGGGGAAAACGGAGAGGGAAGAGGCAGAGGGGATGGGAAGAGGGAGTGAGGCAGGGGAAGGGGGCAGGGGGAAGAGCGGCGGAGAGGAGGGAGAGGGGATGGAAAGAGGGAGCGGGGAAGGCAGGGGGAGGAGAATATGGAGGGGGAGGGGGAAGCGGGACGGGACAGGGGGAAGAGGGAGTGGGGAAGAGTGATTGGGAGAGGGAAGAGGGAAGGGGAAGATGGACGAGGGAAGGGCATGGGGAAGAGGGATGGGGAGAGGGAAGAAGGAGCCGGTATCTAGGCTTATCAAGGGATGCTCAAAGATACATTATAGAAGTGAACAGACGTGGCATGATATGAGGGTATTCACCCAGTTTCAGTATAGCTGCATTTATTACACATTGATTGTTGAATATAAGGAATAACATGTCAACATATCCCTGCTGCAAGTCTAAGAGGTGCGTCATTTTGGTCTGCACACAACAGTTATCTTACACATTTATTCATCCAAGCTCTTTCAAATTAGCCATTCAGAATAAAACTTGCTCCTAGCTAAATTAAATTTCACAGAGTGGACCGGGCGCGGTGGCCGAATCGGTAGAGAACGCGCTTCCCGTGCGAAAGGTCAGGAGGTCGAGTCCCGCCGAGACAAACCAATGACTTATACAATTGATACTTGTCACTACCTAGACTGGCATTTGGCATTAATATGATATGGAAAGACACTGGTTAGCAAAGGATCGGGATAATGTGACTGTATGGGATATCAGGTCATGGTGCCGCTGGCTTGGTCTGCAAGTGGGGCAGCACTATAACGTCGTCATGAATGTGCACTGCCTCAACGTGGTATCCGTCCTGCTCTGATCTTATATGTTGCTCGGACGTAAAACAACCATAACCAACTAATCAATGGGTTGAATGAGACCTTGGTGCTCATTTGATGCCATGGCTGGGCACAATCAAATACCCCCCCCCCCCCCCCCCACCTGCAACCACATTACACACCTCCCGCTAGATCAACCTACTCATAACCTAATCACCACGCTGTGACATACCTAACCAGCTAATGGCACTCTAGCGCTCGCTACTCGAACTTCCGCTTCATACCATCACCAGCCCAAAGAAGGCACGCTCAGGAATCAGACCAGACACCACCTCACCGCCCAGCCACAATGAGCTGAAACAGTATACCCTTACACACACATATATATATATATATACATACATACATATCCACATACACACATACCCACATACACACATACACACATACTCATACACATATACACATATACACATATACACATATACACATATACACATATACACATATACACAAATATACACATACATACGACGACGACGATTGGGGGTGTTTTTAACCTTACAACGGTTACCTGTTGCAGAACTGCAACATTGGGTAGAGAGGCTCCGATAAATCAGCCCAATCTGTGCTTGAAGACTTAACTTCAGTAGGGAGTGTTGTAGAAGCTGGGGAGATCTTCACAACGTTGTCACGGCGAGTATATATATATATGTATATATATATATATGTATATATGTATATATGTATATATGGACTTGCTTTCTGTCCACACCTCTCTCTATCACCTCTCCGCCGACCATGCTCCTCCTCGATATGTCTGAAAAGAGTTCCAGGAGGGGGAGCCTGCCGGCATTTCACTTTCTATTCTTACTCTGTCCGTGTCTATGGCTCGCTGGATGGTCACCATAGAGCAAATAGAAACGGTCCTTTGACTCAACTCTCCTCATTTCTCGTTCCTAGACTCTGCCCATTTTGATTTCTCTCAGGCACACTTCTTCCCCTGACCAGGGTAGTTGTGCTCTTAGGTGGGACCCTACTCCTTCACCTTTATGATTTATATGTCTTGTTCTTGTTGCTGGAATGACCGCTGCTCCCACCTTTGCCCGCCTTCCTCAAACACCTGCTGCTGACCGGATTCAAGTGCTACACTACAATACACCTACACCTCAACTCCACGCCGGACCGAAGAGATTCGCTGCCGCCCCATATATACATATATACATAACTACAATGAAAGGAGAAAGTTCAAAATCCGGGCCAACACTGGGGAAATATGGCGGCCCAGCGGTGGAGCCGGCGCTGGCGCCACTATCGAGTAGTCCCGTGCTTGCAGGCACCGGCCATCGATTGGACATTATTAGATATTACAAAATATATATAATATCTCGGAGAATATATTTATTATTAACGTTTACTCCGGCACTTTATATACGTATAATATTATTATACTCCTTATATATATATATATATATATATATATATATATATATATATATGAGGTATAATGTATTATACAAGGGTAAATGCAAGGCGAACATTTACTCTATGTAATAATCCTCTGTTGGCGCATTGGTAGAGTGTTCCCTACCCCCAGCTGTCAAGGTAATTGGCGGTGGGCCTCCTTCGCGCCACAGGCACATGTGGAATTGTTTGTATATATATATATATATATATATATATATATATATACATATATATATGACGCATGGGGTTATGTTATATCATTTTAACATACAATAACAAAAATAGCAGATACTAATTCTGTATTCATAAAGCAGATACTTAGATAGCATAGCATGATAACGTACATCAATCACACACCGTATATATATATATACCAGGTCAAAGCTCAGATCTGTTTAGTTGTCTCACCTATCTCACGGTGGTAGCAATGTGCAGCATACTAAACATAACAATGCATGTTTTTGTTAATGCTGACAGAGTTATAAATCAAGTCAGCCATAATCTCAGGTTAATATATGGTTGAGATTCATGTTTGCACTAGAATATAAACGTGTGCTTCCCAAAATTCTCCTTGTGTATCTGTGTCCAGTAAGCAAGACAATCGAATCCTTGTTATTGTAAAATGTGGCAGAAACTAAAGCCCCAGAAGCGTACAACCTCAATACAGCTGGTTTAGCCGTTGTGATACAACAATGATCCCGTGTCATAGACTTACTTCCTTAGTGTCATTTTCAAACTACATCCCCTTAATTATTTATTGCAATTTAAAGGCTCTTCCCGTTATTCATTTTTATAATTTAAGGCGAATTCCTTGTCTTCCTTACTATTATTTATGGCTACTTCCCATTAGGTGTCTAGTGTAATATGAGGCTCCTTCAAATTACTTCTGAAGTAGCCACTTCCCAATAGTTCTTTAGTGCTTTATTCCGCTATTCCATATTAATACTATAACCTCACTTAAGGCTCCTCCCCCTGACTACGTTAGGGTAAAATTAGGCAATTTAGGCACTTCCCGATCATGTGCTTACTAGAACGCAAGGCTACTTCCGATTAGTCCCTTAGTGTCAGTTAAATCTACTTCCTATTGCTTTTTTTACTTGACGGCGAAGGCTACTTCTGATGACTTTTTATTGTCAGCCCATGACGTTGTACTGCCAGTCAATGTTTTTTTCCAATTCCTTCATTATTGTGAACTCATAACTTGATTATTGTAATTTAAGGCTATTTCCGTTTTTTCCTGCCCTCTAAATCGGGGTAATTTCGCTGTATTTTCTTACTCTTATTCAAGAGAGTTTTACTCTTACTGATGTTCGGTAATTTAAGGCTAATTCATGTTAGTTCTTTCCTGAAATGTATGTCTTCTGTGCATGACTCTTTTATTGTTCAGGCTATTTTCCCTTACTGTAACTTAGCGCAGTAATCTAGGGAATAGATATAAGAGTTCAGGCACACAACCAAGTAAACGCCAATCCACAAATGTAGTTTAAACTAAATACTTGTACATGAAAATAATTCTCACTGATTCTATTTTTCATATCATCATATGGTTATGGAGCAATGAACACAAAAGGAGGAATATAAAAAAAGAAACTTTTTGAAGTCTTGATTACAATGTTTATCTCCATTGGTGTTTGCGTGATTTTGCGGCTGAACTCTTTTATTATTTTACGTATTTCTCTTCTGCGAATAAAACGTAGGGTCAGCATTACACCATCACTGTTGTTATACACATAAAGACCAGCCTATGCAAATCTACCCTATTTAATCGTAGCCTTGCAAGTCAGATAATAAAGTCTGATGAATGGAAATATTCCATGGTAACCGGGATACTACAGTCAACGAATACTGAATTGTTATTGGTTCGTGTGACAGAGCTCTGACAACCCCCTCTCCCGCCCCACACCAGCGCCCGCTCCTCAAAAATCCACATTCCGATGAAAATATCAAATTTTCGAAACCAAAGCAGACACATCCATGTTATTCTACACATCCAACCTTGATGAGCCGTTCATAGTGATTGCAGTTTGGCCTTCCTCTGCTATGCTATCATGTAGGGCCTACTTCTGTTCTATGTTATCACGCTCAAATGTTGGTACTGGAATCCACTCTACAGTATCATGCCAATATATGGGTAGGGCCTACTTCTGTTCTATGTTATCACGCTCAAATGTTGGTACTGGAATCCACTCTACAGTATCATGCCAATATATGGGTAGGGCCTACTTCTGTTCTATGTTACCACGCTCAAATGTTGGTATGGAATCCACTCTACAGTATCATGCCAGCCAGTATATGGGTAGGGCCTACTTCTGTTCTATGTTATCACGCTCAAATGTTGGTACTGGAATCCACTCTACAGTATCATGCCAATATATGGGTAGGGCCTACTTCTGTTCTATGTTACCACGCTCAAATGTTGGTACTGGAATCCACTCTACAGTATCATGCCAATATATGGGTAGGGCCTACTTCTGTTCTATGTTACCACGCTCAAATGTT
The DNA here is from genome assembly GCA_030323885.1 of Branchipolynoe longqiensis. Taxonomy (NCBI): domain Eukaryota; kingdom Metazoa; phylum Annelida; class Polychaeta; order Phyllodocida; family Polynoidae; genus Branchipolynoe; species Branchipolynoe longqiensis. The sequence goes on from CM059191.1 coordinate 70,761,136, forward strand.
GGTACTGGAATCCACTCTACAGTATCATGCCAATATATGGGTAGGGCCTACTTCTGTTCTATGTTACCACGCTCAAATGTTGGTACTGGAATCCACTCTACAGTATCATGCCAATATATGGGTAGGGCCTACTTCTGTTCTATGTTACCACGCTCAAATGTTGGTACTGGAATTCACTCTACAGTATCATGCCAATATATGGGTAGGGCCTACTTCTGTTCTATGTTATCATGCTCAAATGTTGGTACTGGAATCCACTCTACAGTATCATGCCAATATATGGGTAGGGCCTACTTCTGTTCTATGGTATCACGCTCAAATGTTGGTACTGCAATCCACTATACAGAATTCCGGCCTGCACACCGACGTGAATTGGGCATGTTTTCACTTAAACCATGTACTTCGAAGTTAAGTGAAACAAAGCACACTACCAATATTAGCCTGATAGTGCTGATGCAAAATAACCAAACACAATTTCTACTGCATGCACCGGGCCCACTGGCATCATTGATAGAGCGCAGCAGTTGTGGGCTGGATATTCGGAGTTTAGGTCCCAGTCGAGTCAAACCAATGACTTATAACATTGATTCTTGTCACTTCCTAGCCTTACGCTCGGCTATAATATGATAGGGCAAGGACTGGTTAGCCCGATGTCAGGATAATGTGACTGAGGGGGTGATATCGGATCGTGGTGCTTGTGGCCTGATTTCCCAGTTGGGCAGCACTATACAGTCGTGCATGAGTGTGCACTCTCAGCAGTCAGTACCCATCCTTAGATGTTGTATGTAAATCTCCGAAAACCAACCATCTAATGCATGGCATTGTATCATGTTAAGCAGTTCCGATGCGAAATGTTCCAATGAAAAATAAAACAAGAAAAATAAATAAGATATTCCAGCCACTTGAAGAAGTGATGTTCTATGTGGCTTCACACTTGACAGCATCCGGAATTTACCAGTATGGGGGTTGCACTTTGGTTTGTGTGACAGGGCTCCGACGCCCCCCCCCCACCAGCGTCCACCTCCCCCCCACCTCACACACACACACACTGTCAGCTACACTTGTCCCCATGATATCTTCGTCGCGTCCCACTGGCTGATTGTGTTGCACACACAGGATATGGCCGGCGGATATCCGCGCTGTGGTTTCGATTGCTGTTGTGTAGACAGATTATGTTTGATTGCTGGGTGTATTTTATATCAAAAGAATCCATCGTAAATACCCCCCTGGTACCATCCTCAATTATATTCAGTGTGCACATTCTTCTTGTTTACTTTGGTTGTATCCCTGCTGACAATAAAATGTCAGTGCTAGAGAAAGAGTCAGACCAGACGGGATGGCCAAATGAGTTGAGCGTCCATCTCTTGTTTTGGGAGATCGGGGGATCCGAACCCATGGGTTCGTGGATTCGAACCCATGGGTTCGTGGATTCGAACCCTGGTCGATTTCAAACCGATGACTTAAAAATGTACACTTGTCGCTTCCTGGCCAGATACTCAACATTATTAGGATAGGACAAGGACTGCTTGGTTCAGTGTCAGGATAATGTGACTGAGTGGGATATCAGGGCATGTGGCTGGTGGGCTGGTCTCCCAGTGGGGCAGCACTATACAAGTCGCGAACAGGGCACACTGTCACCAGTCGGCACTCGTCCTGATATGATCTTAGATGTTGCTAGGAGGTACAACAACAACAAAGAAAGAAAATCCTGGTTAAATAGGAGAAATTTCAACAAAAGCAAATTGCTCTTCCCCATCCTACTGCAAAGGGTCATATTCAAGTAGAGCAATTCCTGGCATAAACGTGAGGTCTATTACATGTCATTGATTCTTTTTCAAATGATTTATTTTCAATAGTTTAGCTTGCCTGACTCTTTCTTAAATTGTATTAAAGGAACCGCCTTTAATTATTCTGTTGTTCATACATATATGTATACGTATACATATATCTATACATAGACATATAAATATATCCATATAGATATATATATATATATTTATATATATTATATTCATATTGTGCTTGGGGCAGTTCTATGTCCAACTTTAATTATTTGTCTATCGGTAAGTGTATACAAAAAATCATTGAATACACTATATTTGGTTAAATACTGCACAACCATGTCCCCCAACCCACACATTAGCGGACACTCACAAATCCCCACATGTATATGACGGGCACACTGTGAGCTTCAGAGATCTAAGCAGATTATCCCCGTTGGCAACAGTGTAGAGGTAAGGTAGGTCACCCAATACCTCAGTAAGATGTATTAATATTACTCCGGCCAGGTCCTACAATTACAGAAGAACACAGTTGAAGGTGCCGCCTGTCCTCCTTTTCTACTTCTCTCTTCAAACAGGTAAGCTGAGCTGACATCCTTCAAGGAACTCATTTTCCCGGCCAGTTCTACGGTGTCCGTATACAAGAGATGGCGCAGGGTAGGGGTGGGGGTGGGGGAGGGTCCGGCGTCATATGGATCCTTCCGATATAAACGAATAGACCACAGCAGTTGACAAAAGAAATACAAACATAGTCCCTAACCACTCACCACCCCCTCTCCCCATCCCCCCTCTCAAAACCCTTCTCGGGGAAAAAAATAGTGAAATAAATAACAACATCGACCAAAGCATAACCACCCTATAACACCTGACCGAAATAATAAAACATATACTAACCACAAAGGTAGAGTTTACCACCACAATGTTAATTTATCATGCACCCGTCGTAGGCATGAAGCAAATTTCACTACTACCTGTAACAGCAAGCCAAACCTATTTTATTAATGTCTCCTCACAGGTATGATCAGCAAATCAACAACACAGTCTAAAGGTAACTAGTTATTCTCCAGTCTACATGTCCAAAATAAGTTCCGCATCAAATTGTAATGCCTTATTTTATCCTGCTATTGTCGATAGTGTCTCATCATATGATCGATAAATACAATTCACCGTAGTAATGCACCATAATTGCTAAGGGTGGGGGTGGGGGCGGGGGTGGGGTCCGGCATCATATGGATCCATCCGATATAAACAAATAACCACAGCAGTTGAGAACAGAAATAAAAACATAGTCCCTAACCACTCCCCATCCCCTCTCCCCTTTCCCTCTCTCAAAATCCTTCTGGGGAAAAAAATAGTGAAATAAATAACAACATCTACCAAGGCATAACCACCACCCTGTAACACCTGACTGAATTAATAAAACATAATTATACTAACCACAAAGGTAGAGTTTACCAACACAATGTTAATGAATGATGCAACCATCGTAGGCATGATGCACAATTCACTACTAACTGTAACCGCAAGTCATACCTATTTTATTATTGTCTCCTCACAGTTATGATCAACAAATCAACAACGCAGTCTAAATGTAACAAGCTATTCTCCAGTCTACACGTCCAAAATAAGTTCCGCATACAATTTGTATTTTATCCTGCTATTGTCGATAGTGTCTCATCATCTGATCGATAAATACAATTCACCGTAGTAATGCACCGTAATTGCTAAAGCAGGAAGACCAGCGCTTCGGTGCTGAAAAATAGATATTGTTCAACTGGAATAAAAGAGATTTGAACGGGAAAAAGGTTCTCAGTATTCAATGCTTCCCGCATTTTAGAACGCGGACAACGGAAGACAGACATGCACCGAGGTCAAATGGAGGAACGGTGAAGGTTACAGTGTTGTAGCTGAGATGGTAGCTGAGATAACATCAGGAGGAATACAATATTGAAATAAGTTATATGCCTCTATCTCTTGGAGACTTAGATCTTCTTTGGAAGGCACAGTGGAAGGAGGTATGAAATGTTCGATTCACAGCGGAGGGAACTTATCGCTTGATCATATTTCATATTCATTATATAGGCTTCTTACAATCTGTATGTAAGACTGATGATTTGTTGCTGCACTGTTTCGAAAAGATAACAGCTTACAGGAAGGAGATAGGAAACTTGTATATGTTTGTTTGTTGTTGATTTACTCCCTAGCAACATCTAAGGTCATGTCAGGACGGGAAGCTTTTAGATCTGCTATCACTGCAGGTGAATTTCTAATAATGAAGTTGGAATTAAGTTAAACGAGGTGGCATGGGACATGAAAATAACACTAGTATTATGTCCATCATTGTTGGATAATAAAACCGGAAGTAATTAGTATTGCCTGAAAAGATGGGATTCTGCCTATGGAATTAACACCAGACATTCGGAGAATTCACCAGATTAGAGCGTTGGGAGAGGTAAGCACGTCCGGTACCAGCAATCTTAACCTACTTATTGAGGATAAAAATGACTTTCAAACAATGGATACTATTACTTTACCGAAAAGGTACACCAACGGAATAGATGTGGCAGGGTGTGGCGGGAGGGCCCTAGCCCACATCTATCCGAGGCTTATACCTCGGTAAAACAACAGTTATCCATCATCTGTACCAAGGTAAGACTCGTATAACTATACTATTTTACCTCGGTAAACAGCCTCAGGCTAGCCTCAGGCTAGGGAGACCTTTACATAATTCATTTTTATCCTTAATATCATTCTTTCTTATTATTATAACATTCTAAATTTTTGTTCTCACCTATTCTTGTTAGTTGGCGAGAAGACGCTTTGCAACGCCGGTAGGCTTTTCTAGTCGTTTATTATAATGTTTTGCAAACGACTTAGCCGTCTTCCAGCCTGCATGCGCTAGTATTCTTTTCACAGAAATACCAAGCACCCGTGCCTTGGAGACCATGGCTCCTCTAGTTGAGTGGGAAGAGTATTTACTCGTATCCACTCCAGCCAATTTCAACACCGTAATTGTCCATCTGGCAAGTGTGTCTCGTGAAATCGCCTTATGTGGCTTTATAAAGCTCACTAATAGTTGTTGTGATGCACGTAAATCCTTTGTCTTGTATATATAAGCCCGTATGGCCGACACAACACATAATTTCCGATCATTCGGAAAACAGTCTAAGTGAACCGTTGATAAAGGGTCACCTAACGTGTTCGATTTAAGCAATTTTTCTAAATCAAACGTAGCTTGTTGCTTGTCTATTTCTAATCCAGTTAAGGATAAAGCAACAATCGTCTGTCCTCTGTGTCCGGTTACTAACAATAACAGGACCGCGACCTTAAAACCTAACTGTTTTATATCTAACCACGAGTTGTGAGGCCAAGCCTGAAACAACTTAAATACTATAGAAACATCCCAAAACCGACTATACTTTGGTTTTGGAGGATTCCTTTGATAAATTGAACGAAGTAAATAACAAATAACATAATGTTTTCCAACTGTTTCGCCATCAATTCTAGGTAATATAATTGATAACGCACACCTCGCCGCATTAATCGATCCAAAGGAAAGTCCTTCATCCTCTAGAGAACGAAGAAACCGAGCTACTTGTGAAATCTTTGGATTTGTTGGCTTAACTTTCATTAACAAACAATGTACACCCCATTTCTTTAAATAGGTTGTATACATTTTGACAGTTCCTGGCCTCCAGGCATCCGATACTATCCTATCCTCAGTAATTCTGTCCAATCCAAATTGCTGTAGCTGCTTCCTTAGAAAAGGAATGCCAATAGGGGCGTCGTTGACACGTCGCCGTGAACCACTAGCGGTCCGTGGTGCGTCAGATTCCCGAGTTTTCTTGGGAATCGTATACGATCTTTTGCCAGTTGTGAAACTGCTGGCAGCCAAGGTTGCGTGTCCCAATCGGGCACCACCAGTATCGCATGTGTCCCTTCCAAGCCGATTTTTCTCACTACTCGGCTGATAATGCTAAATGGTGGGAAAATATAAAAATAATTATTTTCCCAAGTAATAGCAAACGCATCTACTTTCCAAGCATCCGGTTCAGGATGCCAAGAAACATAACAGGGTAACTTGTTATTATTTCGTGATGCAAATAAGTCAACTTCAGGTGTACCCCATTTTTCACAAACGAAGTTAAACAAATGTGTAGAGAGAGACCACTCTAAATGGTCATGGAAATTTCTACTTTTATAATCTGCAAGTGTATTTTGTGACCCTGGAATATGCGCTACAGTCAGCCAGACTTGTTGAGCCTGTGCCCAGTTCCAAATCAGTTTAGATAACTGATTGCAAGACTTTGATTTGGTTCCACCCATGTTACGAATATATGCCATGGCAGTAGTATTATCAGTTAGTATTCTAACCTGTGATTTATTTATCTTTACTAAACTACGTAAGCCCAGATAAATAGCACGCAATTCTAGTGCATTAATATAGTCTGATTTTTCATCATCAAGCCATCTACCTCCTGTTGTGACCCCATCTCGATGAGCTCCCCAACCTTCTAACGAAGCATCAGTAGTAATTACTGTATTAGGTTCCGCCATGCGGATTGGATTTGGTGAACTTGCTATATGTTGCATCCACCATCCAATATCCTGTAACCCTTCTTGCGAAATAAACATCTTTCGCTCAAAATTGCCTTTAGTTCGTGTTAACGCTAAATTTTTATCTATTTCTAGCGACTTAATATGGGCCTTCCCATATAACACAGCAGGTGCATATGAGGTCATTATGCCAATAAGAACAGCAACCTGTCTAATTTTTGGCTTTGATAACTTAATAAGCTGAGTCGCTGTAGTCATAAACTTAATTAGTTTTTGTTCTGTTATCGACACTGTAAGGGACTGTGTATCCAGAATAAACCCTAAACATTTGAGTTGTTTTGTTGGTTTAAACACTGACTTTTGTTGATGTACATAAAACCCCAATTTAGTGAGTAATGCACATAAATCCAAAACTGCATTCACACAACCAATTTGTGTTGATGCTATAATAAAAGAATCATCTATGTATGGAAACATTATATGACCCTTCCTCGCCATTACCGAGAAAACAGGTTTAAGCAATTTAGTAAATAAACGTGGCGCACAAGCTAAGCCATTCGGCATACAGGTAAACTCATAGAGTTGGTTATCCCAAATAAATCGAAGAAATTTTCGGTATTGTTCCATTATGGGAAGCGTATAATATGCATCCTGTAAATCAACACTAGCCATCCACGCATCTGGTGTAATCAGATCTCGTGCCGTATCTAGAGAGAACATTTTAAAATGTCGATATTCCACCCTTTTATTAAGGATTGTTAAATCCAGGATCATTCGAACATCACCATTAGGCTTCGGTCTCGAGAAAATGTTTGAAATAAACTGTCCTGAACAGTGTGTCACTTTTTGTATAATTCCTTTCTCAAAGAATTTATGTACCTGTTTAGTTAGTGCGTCTCGTTCAACTGGTTGAATGTTATATGGAAAAGGTATTATACTTTGTACAGGAATTTGTGTAAAAGGAATTTGAACACCCCTAACTATTTCTATAATTTCTTGGTCACTAGTAATTTTGTGCCACTCAGAAATATGATTACTAATATTACCAGCCACAAAGTTGCTTACAGTTTGTGTGTTTTTAGAGGCTGCAGGGACTTGTAAAGTTTGTGTTTGGACCTCTACTTGGACCCGCCCCTGGGGAAAGGTCTCGACGAGTTGAACCCTCGGCCTATTGGCCGTGCGGTGTTGTCGGTCCAGCCTGGGCGAGCGCCCCGGCCCCGAAACCCTTGACCGAAGTTTGAACTCGGTCTGGTTCCTCTGGTGAACCGTCGTGGACGAAAATCCCCTCGTGACTTTTTGAAACGAGGAACTTCCTGTTTCTTCTTGCCATCCATGTTTTTGCCACTCTTGGCTGCAGTCTCTACCTCTTTATAGAGGTATTGTAGTTGACCGCCAAACATCTTGGTATTATCTAAAGGTTTCCCTTTAATCGGCTCTGGAGCAAGATAGAGCGTAAACTCCTTCCCCTCATTATCGGTAACCTTCTTAGAGCGAGCCACTTCTTTGCCAGCATCTGTGCAAACTGACTTGAAGACATTTTCATATCTTCGAAACGACAGGTAATTACCTGCCGCCGCTAGTACTGCAATGCCTTTGTCCATTGTCTTAGCCAAAGACGAGAACTTATTTTCACTCTGCATCCTATTAGCCACAGGAACAATAGCTGTTAGGGTAGCCAACACTGCCTTATGCACTGTGTGCAACACATCCTCAAACTTCTTACGGTCATCCGTCATATTGACATCCCGATCCATTTCTTTAATGATGGAGTTGGGAACACCCTTTATGCCTGTTAACTCATCTCCTAACTTGGAGATAACCTCCGCCGGTTTGAACGTGCGAAAATGACCATTCACGGTCTCGCGCATAAGCGTAGTGGTTTTAACCCGCTTAGCCTTTGGCTTCTCCACCTTCTTAGCCACTTTAGTGCCAATGTCCGCATAGACCCCTTCATATACGGTGTCTGAGTCTGATTCCGTAGAAGTAGACTCAGTGGACGACTCAGAAGAAGAATATTTCCTCTTCCTCTTCTTCTTTTTGGACTTAGTCTTCCGCTTTTTGCGCAAACCAGACTCTGCCCGCTCCTTGGTGAATTCATCACCCGAAGAAATCACCTGTTTCTTCTTCTTCCTCCGTTTAGGAGAAGGAGGAGGAGGAGCCTTAAGCTCCACCGCCGAGTCTGTGTCCAAGAAATCCTCAAATGAATCCTCTTGGACACTCGGCCTACGCCGCTTCCGAGACACAGGCGATTTGGCAGTCAAGATGTGGCTTTCCAATCTTGCAAAGCGAGCCTCCCAATCTGGAGGCGCAGGCACATCAGGCACTGCGTCCTCGTCCGGGTCGGAGAGGATATGCGCCCGGGGCTGTGTCGACGGCCCTGCCGACAACACGGGTGAGGAGTCGTACTCCTCGTCCACTCCACTCGGAACACGCCCCTCGGCTGCTGCTGCACCGCGCTTACTCCGCTTCGTGGCCATCGGGAGCTGAAACAAAGATTTTTGGTCAGTCCCGGTATATATATATGTCACAATATGGTTGTTTCAAACTCATTTGGACATCTATTGGTGTTAGAGAACGTGTTTATACCGTTATAACACAGGCGTAATAAGCTAAATTTGTGCGTGGGTTGTGGGTCAAGCCCAAACCTTACGCGGGGTCGGGACCAGTGTATCGGCCCGCCCATCCCTCTGTTCCGCACACTTCTCCCACCTGTGACTACTACGTCAACAAGTTGGAGAAAATGCTACGAAACTCGGAGAAACGCCTGAAAAAGTTTTGTCTAGGGGAGTCTATAAAAGAAACCCAGGAGCATCTCCAACATTACTCTCTATTAGAGTACGAGAGAATTTCCACATGAGATAGGGCGAAACCCACATCTCTACCCATAGTCACACGGTGACCCGGGTGTTGACAGAACCGCTAATGACCGGTTTGGTTCCTTCGAGAAACCCACTCGAGTGTTCTATCCTTGGTTGTTTATAACCAAATAACTCGTCCAAATTGGACCAACGAAAGTCTAAACTTTCCATATTGATGCTCTAATGCATCATAATTAAGCTAACCACAGTTTTTATTATACTTACTGCGTATTTGCTTGTATGTAGACTAATTTTGCCGGAGCAACCCAACGACACGTTATCCAGTCGTGAGTTGTATATGCTAATTGCTGGTACCGGACGTGCTTACCTCTCCCTAGCCTGAGGCTAGCCTGAGGCTGTTTACCGAGGTAAAATATATATATATATATATAAACAACGCTCTATATATATAAACGAATAGACCACTGATATAATACTGATGATATAAGCTGTTCTCAATTGTTTTAGCACGGTGTGTAGGCTTATCAAGCGCGGCGGTTATTGTGTCGCCATCTCGCGGCGAATTCTCGGAGATAAGCATTCGATTTGCGCCATCAAATAAGGAGATACTCCTGCACAGGCTGATTATTGTTCCTCAAGGTAATGCCGCAGGTAACCACAGAGGGCTGCCAGGAATTTAGATTAGAAAGATAATGAGGAATTAGTTAGCTTGGCTCCAGTCCTATTCCCTGACTTCAATATTCATTAATTCCTCTCGAGGGGGCTAGATTGAATTAGCATTTTTCCTCAGGAAACATTCGCTGGTCGGGATCATAGAAATAATAAAAGAATACTAAGAAACACCCTAAACAATGTCGTTCCATCAAATCCAAATGTTAAATGTCTCAGTGAATTAGCTCCTCTGTGTTGTTGGCCAACGTTAGGAGCCGATTCGAACCGGGGAATGGAGTGTGGCCCGGCTGCGGCTTTGGGTGGCTCAGATTGGTTTCTAGTAGGGGTTAGGAGCCTACAGTTTCGGCACTGGGTAGTTAGCGGATAGTCCCGTATAGGGCTTTACATAGAAGCAAAGTGTAGCCTGAGTAGGCTTTGCGTGGACACGTGATCGGGTAGATGCAGACAGCGTCTAAGTCTGTTAAGTGCACGCAATCCACGGATACGTATTGGGGGGTTAACAATTGGATTGGTTTGTGCTGAATCTCCAGGCGATTTATATTGTACACAGCATATGTATGGGTGGGAGTGGGGGGGGGGGCTAAATATATGGAGATAGAAAGCCTTGGTGAATCGTCACCTCGTATTGCAGGCACATAATAGGTCGTTCATCAGTCGGGTTTTACCCCCGTTGGAACCTGAATGAACTACACAAATAATCCAATATCGAATTTTGAACTTTGACCAAATTCATATAGCTCAAATGATGGATGTGTCAGTAGGCATGAATCAATCATTCAGAAATATAAAATAATTGTCTTGTCAGATATATTTGTATTGAATGCGATGTCTGACAATATCAATGTTGTTGTTTCTGTTGATTGCCTTATTCAACTAAATCAGTATTTGTATTGCAGTACCCAAACACTCGTCTTCAGGCGATATGGGCGATGCATAACGCATTATACGAGTATAAATGCAAAGGGAACATGTACTCTATATATTATTCCTTTTTTGCGCATCGGTGGAGTGCCCCCTTCCAGCTGTCCAGGTAATAGATGGGTGGGCCCCTCCTAGCGCCATGCACACTGGATGAATTCTTTCTTCAAAGATAGTTCATATAATACAATATATTCTTCGAATATACTTGAGATAACATGGCAGAATAATCAACTATTCTCAGAAGAGTTTGATGTTGTATCACCACACAGCGATTGTACAATCCATTCTTATTATTAACTACTATTTTTATATATGAATTGTCTAACTATACCATATGTAAATCTTTGAATTTGTTATATTGTTATTTCAGCTGATTTGAGCTAGCCGCTGATGACAATATCAGACTACATATACATATATTGTAAATAACTGTATTGTCACATGGCTGGAAGATCAGTGCCATGGCACTGACAAAAGACTTTATTCAATGAAAAAACTATATTTACAACAACAACAAAATGCCAGTTGAGATTTGAAGTATTATGGCTTTACTAAGGCAGTGGAGGTCCACTGTAGGACAATGATACCTCTAAGGATTTCAACGCTGTTTGTCTACATTAAACACTCCCTAAAAAGGACAAGCATAAATTGAAAGGCTACATTAAGATAATCGACCAGCCCTGTTGTGGATATTTATGAGAGCTTGTGAACGAATGCGTTGGTGCTAACTGTGATTGGTCATTACATATTACTATATACTGTGATTGGTCATTACATATTACTATATACATCCGTCCTGATATGACCTTAGATGTTGCTAGGACGTAAAACAACAACAAACAAACAAACTATATACATAGTTGATTTAGAAAGCAATAGGACAATGACATATGACTAAATGACAGATGGATGTGGATGATCAATTCGTCATTCTAATTCATATATCATTGACGTTTCTTCATAAAGTCAGTTATATCCAAACATAAGATTGATTTAATAACTCCGGCTATACCATAATATATTGCAGAATGAAGGCGGAAATCTACATTCCGAAAAGATGTAATGGCTTGTATCAAATTAGATAACCACATATAAAGGAGCACTTGATTGTCAGCTGTCCGGAATGCATCTTTATTTAATTTGATAAGAAGATCGGATCTATCTAGCTTTACGTGGTTTCATGTAATTAGATAAAACCCAATTTGGAAGTAACAACAGAAAAAAAGACAATTGGATTCGATTATAATGCATAATGCAAATATGCACGCCGATTGCTTATCCTTTGCGATCTACCCTTGCGTAGTTCGTTGTTGTTCTGCAGCATCTAGACAATATACCATCTTTGTCTCAGCCAGTAAACACTTAATGTGGAGACAATAATAGACTATATGTTTAAACTTGTAATTGAATAGTGTTATGGACCGAAGGTGTAGCATGGCTGGAAGAGCAATGCACCAGTCCTGAAGAAAGATTATTCAGATGAATAAAAATGCTTACAACCCCCCCCCCCCCCGCAGATATCCGGTACCCAATTCCAATAAACCAACAGAGCATATCTGAAGTTCCAGCTGTATCGATATCACGATATAGCGAATGGTAGACAGGAAATGTGAACACTTATTTGTCTCTCATTATTTTGTTTTGGTACAGTAGTTGTCCCAAGCAGGGGAAATCCCAGTCACAGACAACTGGTCTTCCCCACTCCACTGCTGGTCGATAGAAAGCCCAAGCCTACACTTTTACCGACCCAAGGGATTCTTAACCTCCCACACCACATAGACATGAGGTGAGAGCAACCGGCCTTTGATGACGCTGTAAGTTATACACAGTGGTGGAAATCCAAATTGGCAGAGCTGGGGGCACGGGAAAATGAACCGCCAACCCTCAGATTAGGAGTCTGACCTAGAAAAAAGTCAGACACTCTAACCACTCCGCAACAGAGAACGCCACTATCAAACTAACGAATGGGCAGTCAGGGCCCGTGTTCCCAGCTGTGAGCCACAATTCCGAAAAATCTGTTGGCGCAGTCCCCTAGATTCAAAGCCATGATCTACTAGTAGATTATCTCTCTGCGGGGGCCTCATTGGGTGCGGGGGTCCCCCTCGGCGTGGGGACCCCTTCGGCGCGGGGCCCAATAGATCCCTCCAGTTAAGCTAGTGACATCTATCGGCAGAATTTGGAACCCTGCTGGTCGGGTCGTTTCCCTAACTGTCGATGACTTCATATGCTATATCTCCGTAATGAATGCTTGGACAAATAATAAAATGCTTGATTATATTCAGATATTCATATCGCAACAGGCATTAAGCTCTTATCCTCATAATATATATATTATATATAAACAAGACAAATATATAGTATTGTTCTTCTGGGTTTCATCGCTGCTCTCTTCACATGTATTAAACCCCACCAGTTAAGCTAGTGACATCTATCGGCAGAATTTGGAACTACTTTAGTCGGGTAGGTTCTAGCTTAAAGCTGCATAGTCCGATGAAAACATCAAATTTTCAAAACAACATCAATTATCGAGATCTGATTGTACATATCTAACTTAGATACTGGTACACTGATTATGCATGTGCGGCCACATAGCAGGGAAGAGTGAGGCAATTTAGTAGAAGCTGTTACCTAGGAGGCCTATGGTGTCAGAGTTTTGGCATGCTTGCCAACATTAATTTGGCATATTTGCACTTTAAATATCTCAAAAGTTAGCCATTTAAAATAAAAGTTACTTCAAACTAATGTAAGGTAGATGATAACGATCAAGCTAATGTATTTATCCCAGAAAATGACAGAAATTCAAAACCATCGGACTATGCAAATTTAACTGACGGGATCTATTAAAAGATATTGACCCAATTGGATGCAAGCCTTACCGTGTATCCAGCTAAACATGGGACGCATCTGAGAAGGAGGGTGGACAACATAACATACCTTGTGAAGCGTCGAGTAAATGGGCGCCTTCCCTATCCAGTGGCAGCTGCCTCTGAGCCGGTGATGGTTCTTGATGCCGTGGTAGAGAGTGAGCAGAGAGTCGAAAGAGTTGATGTACTCGTTGCGCTCAAACGGCTTGGGGATGTGGAGATCAGTGATGAAGTTCCTCATGAGTCGAAAAGTCGTGAAGTTGATCTGGGTGTAGATGTACCGCTCCAGATCCTCCTGACTCAGCGTCTGTAATAGTGAGGGAAAGCGGGACGTGAGAATGAGTGCTTTAATGTGTGTGTGTACAAAACAGTAGTTCACTGGAACCAGCTGGAGAGTTGGTGACAGTGCATACTCTTGGTGACTTCATAGTGCTGCCCCACTGTGAGACCAGGCCACCAGCACCATGACCTGATATACCCCACTCAGTCATATCATCCTGACACTGAGCCAACAAGTCCTTGCTCTATCCCAAAAATGCGGAGCACTTGGCTATGAAATGACAAGTATCAATTTGTAAGGCATTTGTTTGACTCGACCAGGGTTCGAACCCGTGGGTCCTGAGGGTTCAAATGCCACGATCTCCCAAAATGGGTAATGGACGCTCAACTCATTCAGCCATCTTTAATCCACACCTACTGAAGGGCAATGTCTGATGCTGAAGCTGCTATTATAATTTAAGCAACTTCTCTTGGGAAAGGAATAAGAATGGAGAGGATGAATACAAATGTTTTTCTTATTGTTCGTTAAAGTTGCATAGTCGCATGGTTTTGAACTTCTGTCATGTATTTAGATAAGTATATTAGGTCGGTATTCATAATTTACCTCGTTAAGTAACTTTTAATGTAAAGTGCTGACTTTTGAGATTTTCGAATTGCAAATATAGGAAATTAATGTTGGCAATCATGTCAACACTCTAACACCATATATGTTTCTCTAGAAACATATTCCATTAGATTGAGTCAGTATTCCATGCTATGTGCCACCAAATGTTTAACAAGTGTATCAGTACCTAAGTTAGATATGTAGAATAAAATCGAGATAATTCTTTTAGTTTTGAAAACTTGAAGCATTTATCGGACAACGCAGCTTTAATATAATCTGAACTGATTGATGTTGGTTCAGGATGTGGTATTCTCATTATGAAATTAACCCCAGCTATTTGGATAAGTCAATAGATAGGAAACAGCATCCATGTTATGCTGTGTTCTTCATATCTAGTCATTATATAAGCTGTTCAAAGGGCAATTTGAGTTATTTTCTCGACAGCATAAGGCAGCATTTTTGGAGGATTTCATAGTTGCATACAGCACAGTAAATCGGTTGGGGTCGAATTTTGATTCGAGCTGGCCTAGCAAATAAATACACATATTACCAAAGTTGACCTACACGCATATTGCCATACTGGCTGGGCCACCTGGGCGAAGGGGAGAGGGGAGAAAAAAAACCCTGAGAATTTGAGCAAATACTGAACTTTGCTTACTTTAAATCAGTTTAACCCACACTCCAGGCTGCTCATACCACCAACCCCTCTAAATCAGTATAGTGGAGTCTAAATCAGTATAGTGGAGAACAAACTTATACATTCATGCAATTTTAAGATAGCAGATATATCAGCAAATGATGAGACCCTGGGTGGCCGAATCAGCTGAGCGTCCATCTCCCGTGTTGGTAGAACGTGGGATTCTAACTCACGGTTTCGGAGCCCTGTCAATTATTAGGATAGGGGAAGAATTGGTTGATTCAGTGTCAGGCTAATGTGACTGAGTGGAATATCAGGTCATGGTTCTGGCAGCCTGATCACCCAGTGGGGCAACACTATCAAAGTTGCCATGAGTGCACACTGTCACAAGTCGGTATCCGTCCTGATATGACCTTAGATGTTGCCTAGGACGTAAATCTCCAACTACCACCCAACCAACAAATGATAACAACAAGTCCCCTTGCCAGTAGTATATTAGAGCGTGATACTAACACAGCAAACACATGCTTAGAGTGAAAACACGAGAACAAAAACACACACAAAGACAATCACAAGAAGAACAAACAGTGGTTAGCGTAAAGCCGGCCGTTAGTGCATTAGGAACATTCATCTATTGTGCAGTGTTTCTTATCGGCCAAAGGTTCTGTGCACGCAATGCCTGTGTAGGCTTGCTCAGAGAACACAGCTATGCCCTAAGGCTATGCTCTAGGCTGTGAATAACACATGGACGGCCCTTTTCGGTGAAAATTGTGAGACACCTGTCTAGACTGGCACCCATTGTATAGAGCATTACATATGGATAATAAGACATTCTTCTTGAATGATAAGTAGCATTATCAATTAGGCTTAACTATAAGTAATAATACATCATTTCTGGTGCTTGTCAACTGATTTATTAATTTGATCTTTAATTAGAAGGGCATACATGAAGGGAATGTATAGGTGTTTGTTTGATATGTGCATTGACATAGAATATCGACTAGTAGACAGCCATCTATATATTCATGTACATGACATAGAAGTACATGCATGACTGATACATATCAATGTATGCATGCTCCAGTAGTCAGCAATAATGTGGGTATCAATAAACACCATGTAAAATATTCCGATAAAACACATTGGTGGGGAATGTGAACTGGTCTATACGGGATTACAAATGGTGTGTAAAGGTAAATGAAGTATAGGGCCATGGGCATTGATGTATTATGTGGTGCTTGTGATCCTTTAGTTGTATTAAATATGCATTGTGTATTCTATAGATAGTGTGAGAGGGGCAATATTGTTAGTGTGGAAGGAGCTCGAGAGCTCTGCTCACAACCCCTTCCCCCCAACTGTTAGTCACGGATCACCAAACACACAGCACAACAGGGCAGGTGAGGCCAAAGAAGCCACGAGGCATGGTAGTGGTCGGTAGATCCCAGTTGCTATAGTGACACAAGAATGCTTACTGTTGATTGGTGGACCGAGAAATACTTTCTATTCATTGGAGGGCATGGTCAGTTGATATGCCATATCAAGTCCAGAAACCGCTATATAATAATAAACCTGAGGGTGCAAGCTCTCAATTACTTTACTTTCACTCTATACTCTGCCTTTCTTATCCTTGTCTGTATTGATTTCCTATTAGCCTGCCTACACAACTACATGTGCCAGCCGACGACTTTACAACCAGTCACTAGTAAATACTGAGGCATGCATCTATATACACTATTAAGTAATATACAGTTATGCATGTGTCAAGATGCTTAGCCCGCTGGTAACAATTGATGTATGTATCGATAAATAAGCAACCAGTATTAAATAGGTATGAATGTATGTCCACTACCCTGGAATAAACACCGATGCATGTATCCTTTAAACCACTTAGTAATACAAGTGTATATAGATATCAAAATAGTTGATCCAGAGTAAACAAAATGTATGTGTCACTGAAGAGTTCAGGCGCAAAACCCCGTAAATGCCATTCCATACATTGAGATAAACATTGGAATCACATCTTCAGAAATGTCATTTTTGTATATTCCTATTTTTTAGTTCATTGCTCCATAACAAGTTCTTCATGGTCAATGTGGAATTAGATGGAATTAAAATTACCTTCACATAGATTAAAACAGATTTAAGTCAATTTTTGGATTGGCGTTTACTGGGTTTTGCACCTGAACTCTTTATATATATATTTGACCATGATATGTATAACAGTGCGTGCACACCATCATTGAACAATGATATCTGTATCAATGTGCACGACCCAGTCTTAAACAGGGAGAGGTGTCTCACTGTATGATACACCATACTAAACATTGATTTGCAGGGGCGTAGGTAGGTGTACGTCGTTTTGTCAAAAAATAAAAAAAATAAAAAAAATAAAGAGAGAGAAGGGGGGGGTTACTTAGATATGATTTCATATTTGGAAGGGTGTGACGTCGTAAGCGGCCCCCTAATCCCCCTGCTGAAATTAAGAATACACATCGTTAAAGGTCTAGATACGCCCCTGATTTGTATATCAATATTATGCAACCCAATAGTTATCAAGGATATGTGTATTAATGTAGGCATCCTAGTAGTAAATAGTGATATAGATATCAATATAAGCAGCCCAGCTGCAAACAAGGATATGGGTATCAATATACATATTCCAATAATTAATAATATCGAGAGCATAACATATTCAACTCACTATTGTAGCACTGTACACAATATTAAACAAAGTGATGCCTATATAACCCGCAACTGCAGCACCCCTTCCCACTCACCGTCCGTGAGATGACGACATGCCTCTCCTGCACCACACAATCAGCAGACATAGGTACCGTTCATTAGTGCCTACATACAGCCTGTTACACAGCGCTGCAGCAATCAGCCTCTCATCATCTTAATCAGCACTGGGAGCCGGTGTCAGGATATGACACTAATAATGTCGATGAGCTCGGCAATTGACTAATTACCCAGAACACCCAAACAACCATGTACACCGCACTCACCGCCCTGCGCCCACCACAGGTGGAGGGTGGGCTGGGTAAAACCATTTCCACACTCCACCATTTCCAAATTGGCCATTGATAGAGGTTCATGATGATACTGGATACATTGGCAGTGTTTGTGAATAACAACGTTTTATTTATTTTAAATTAAAAATAATCTTTATCGGACAGCCAATTGTCGTGTATTGCATTGCTGTTTTCTCCGTCGCCCAAGGGTAATATTGTGATGTTTAAACATAAATTAAAACCATTATTTCCTCTCTTTTTTAAGTATACTGATATATATGTTGTATATCTTAAAGAAGGGCAAATATATGTACTAACAGTTGCAGCGATGGGAGTACAAGCGCCGCTGTTCATGGAAACAAAGTTCCATGAAGAAAATCCATTTATAGCTTTTGTGCAGAAATAAGTTTTAAACAACATTTTTGATTCTCATATACAATACTATAGTTAATTAATAGTTCACTACAAAATAAATTTAGGATTTAATAGACACTGTTTCAAAAAGAGAGCAGTTTTCCATGGTCTGTGCTGACAGCTGTCGTTTCGACAATCCATACAAAATTGTGAGTACTGAAGGTTAGCCAATCTAATTCTTTGTTTTCTAATAACCGCATACAAAGTGACCTTAATAATTTGCTATTTTACGGTAAATTGTGCCAATTTTAGAGAACATCCTTGGCTTGTTCCAACGCGAACACTTGGGAGTGGAACTATTTAATTAATTTTGATTAAGCAACGGCCACCGCGACGGCGTTGACAGGACATCTGGCGGCGAGAGCAGGCAAAAAAACCCATCTAATTATTAATTGACGGAGGGTTGGTTTCAACAGCGATTAATGATGGTAATTAAATCGCAATAATTCATAGCCGATGATCGAGCTTAGGAATTGGGTGAAACTATGCAATATTCTGGTTCTGTATATGGATTGGGGTGAAAACACGGCTAAAATGATTAAGTCCTTTCTCACAATTCTCAAAAGTACCCCTCACCCGGTTCATTTCTCAGTGCTGTAATGATCTGGTTGGTTGCTGGAATGTCACGTCCTGGCAACATCTAGTGTCATATCAGGATGGGTATCAACTTGGGACAGTGCACACTCATGGCGCACTGGGAGGCCAGGCTGCCAGGACCATAGCTGTGTTCACACAGGCAACGTTTATGTCGACTTAGACAAGTCGATTTATATGAATCGATTTAGTGTCGTGTCCACACACGGAGCGGTTTAAGGCGGAAATCGATATCTGCACATGAGCAAGTCCAGACTAACCAGCACCAGTTTGCGCTTAGTCGACGTCGGCACGGGAGAGTGTGGGTTCGACCTAGATCTGTTTCAACTGAATCGTATTGTTTTGGAACGGTCAAAACTTCTGCTGGGCAGTGAAACCCTAAAAATAAATGATCACAAAAATATATGTGCACAGCTAGCAGTTTCATAGAGAAAATTTACCGGAAAGTCAACAAACTCAGGTCTCCAGTGTGACGTGCTTAATCCGCCTCAAGTAAGTCGGTTGCGTTCACACGGGCGATATAAGTCAAATCATAAAATTTGGTTCATATAAACCAACTACAGAGGTGGTTTAGATGAACCGATCTAGCTGAATCGATTCAGCCCTAAATCGCTTTAGCGTAGCATCCACACGGCGAATGTGAAGTGAACTAGGCAAGTCGATTTATATGATTCAAATTAACTGCCCGGTGTGAACAGGGCTATGACTAATATCCCACTTAGTTATATTATCCTGACACTGAGCCAAACATTCCTCACCCTGTTATAATAATGCTGATCGTCTAGCTAGCAACCGACAAACATAATCTTTTAAGTCATTAGTTGCACTCGACCAGGGTTCGAATCCGTTGGTCCGTTGGTTCGTTCGAATCCGTTGGTTCGAAACCCACGATCTCCCAAAACGGGAGTCGGACGCTCAAGTCATTCGGCCATCCCGTCTGGTAAATGATTCAGTCATGGAAGGGGTTGATGTCTACTGATCGGAATGAGAATGTGTAGGTATGTTGCAGAGTGTGTTTGATTTATTGCTATTGCTGTCCATGTGTCTATCTTTTAAGGGGGCTCTGAATTAACCCAAGTGGCTTTTTGCTGTCACTGACAACAAATAATGACATTCCATAGTTGGCGCCACTAGGAGACTGAATAATGTAATTTCAACGTGGTGTTTTAGTATACTTGTTAGAGGGATATGTTCTTTATATAACCTACTAGCATGTATAGTCATGAGCCCTTATATATGACACATGGTAACATCATTATATCAGGATGTAAAACACCAACACACAAAACAAACACCAGTATCTATGACACACCTTGGTCAATTATGTGGGCAGCACATGCGGTGGCACATGCATATTGATTACATTACACTTTACACAAGTTTGGAAATTAAGCAATGGCATAACTCGCAGGATGCTATATTATGCATGGAATGCGATATTATCATCTATGTAGATAGGCCAGGCTATTGCTATGGCAGTTACGATGTTGAGAGTGTTACTAGCAGGTCAGGGCAGATGTCTTGTATGGCGTCTGCAAATAGGTCAGTCACAGTACTGACTTCTACCTGACACCATATATGCAAACACAAAACTATCCATGTACAACACCTTCAACCCTAGTGTAGTTTTGTTTTGTTTGTTTGTTGTTGTTTTACGTCCTAGCAACATCTAAGGTCATGTCAGGACGGGTACCGACTTGTGACAGTGCACACTCATGGCGACTTTATAGTGCTGCCCCACTGGGAAACCAGGCCAGCACCATGACCTGGTATCCACTCAGTCACATTATCTGACACTGAGCACACCTCCTTGCCCTATCCTAATAATGCCGAGCGCCAGGCTAGGAAGCGACAAGTATCAATTTTAAAGTCATTGGTTTGACTCAACCGGGACTCGAACCCACGACCCCACGATCTACCAGCACGGGAGACGGACGCTCTAACTCATTCGGCCATCCCGTCTGGTCCCTAGTGTAGTCAAACCACTGACTTGCCTATTCCTAGCCAGGCGCGTGGTGTTACGGGGATAGGGCAAGTACTGGTTGGCTTAGTGTCAGGATACTGTGAATGAATGGGATATCAGGTCAATGTTGCTGGCAGCCTTGTCCCCCCAGGGGGCAGTACTATAAAGTCACCGTAATTGTACACTGTCACAGAATGGTATCAGTCATGGTATGACCTTAGATGTTTTCAGGACCTAAAATTCCAACAAACACCCAAACAATATACGCAGCACACTATGAGCACATAACATCAGATCGTTGAACATTTTCATTAAATTACCCTTTTACATTTTGAACTGAAAAATTCCAGCCAATTCCGTTGAATGGCTGAATACAAAGCATAAGTTCCACACACGTGGGCCGGCATGAATGAAGCATACATAATGGTATGCATGCCACACACATCTCACACGCAATGCCTGCTGGGATCAATCAATAACCGCCATTTAGTCCGGATGAAATTATCCAATCTGTATCGCAAGAGCTAAAATATTCTGCTTCTCGTGCAGTATAACACACTGAAATATTAAGCGATGAATCATGATGTTGGCGCTCTCTATATTTATCAGGTATATACACACTTGGGGTATGCAGGTATTGCAATACCTCAGGGAGTTTGACGCCCTTGCCTTGCAGAGTTATAAACCACTGTCTTGTGGTACAGGTTCTTGACAGAACCGAAGGCTAAGGGAGCAAACCCTGAACAGAAAACCATGTCACTGTGGCAGCATCAAGGGTGGTTGATGTATGGAACTCCCAATATCTCCCGACCAACCACTGCAGGGACAAATAGTTTTGCGCCTGTCTGGAGATGTTCTTGCTGGTGTGAAACCTCTATTTGCTCCCCGAGAGAGTGCCACTGGTAACTTGCAAAAGCCAGCAGCACTTCAACACTTTTGCAGGCAGCTTTCATGAACTGTATACAACCTGAAGTTGAGAGACGGTGAGACCGACTCATGGACATCGCTCTCACAGCAGAGAGCTAGGTGGAGAGCGGCAGTCGGGTAATTAAAGCAGTCTTTGTCGCATCGCGACTGACAGCATGATGATGATGATGATGACACACACACCCGCAGAAGGACAAGTGTGTATATCCAATGCGGAAACAAGAGAATTAGGATATAAAATAAGGCTGGGGAATGGCGCGGAGTGTCGGAAATTGTTGAGTATGTTTTACCGAGATGAGTCCTTATACAATATACACATATAATATATATGGAAGATGTATACTTATGTATATATATATATTCATAATCATGCAAGGCACGAGGGGTCGCTACATGTTACAATAGCCCGACAGCTGGTGGTGGCGATGGACTCCACCATGGCGCCTATCGAGGGATATAGTGAGAAGTATATGTTCAGCTAGTATTTATATTTGCATAATGCATTGTGCATCACATATATACATTTATTTCTTGATACACATATGACACAATGTGGCGTAAAGTGGCATAGTCCGATGGTTTTGAATTTCTGTCATTTTCTGAGATAAATATACCATTATAATCTACCTTATTTTTGTTTGAAGTACATTTTATTTTAAATGACTAACTTTGGGGATATTTGAAGTGGAAATATGTTATATTAATTTCGGCAGGAATACCAAAACTGTAAGAACATAAGCTTCTCGAATAAGAAGTTATATTAAATTGCCTCAGTATTTCCTTCTATGTGGCAACAAATGTTTAATAAGTACACTACTATCTAAATATGTATAATTAAATCTAGATAACCTCTGTGCTTTTGAAAATTGCATGTTTTCATCGGACTATGCAGCATTAAGTACAGTGTACAGAATTTGGGTGCTGTTGAAGTTGCCCTTTGTACCCACTCTAGGCACACACATAATTACCCAGCTACAACTCTCTAGATTATCCTCCTCCCCCCCCCCCAACCTCCACCTCCAACCCCCACCTCCCATGTGGAGCAATTATGAGATGTGGTGCACATGCCATTAAAGAAACATCTCGGACGCCTAATGGTAAGAGAAAAGCAATTAACTGACTGTGGCAAAAGTGCTATGTCCTGAGGCAGAGATGGAAGATAGCTGTCAGTAGGCTCACATCCATCATGGCTCAGACGAGCGACATGACACCACCTGTCAACCGGCTTGGTGTACACCCGGCGCATGCGCAGTTCTGATGATTAATTATGCACGTCGAAACACTCCGCACCTATCCGACTCTGACTTGGTTGGGTACCTTCAGGCAGGTACCCAAGCCGAATCATCAGGTATCGGTGTTTCCCACAAGGGGTGTTTTTACAGCCTAGCAATCAATCTCACTTTAAATTAGAGCTCATTTTTATCGTAAATACATTGTTACAGCCAATTTTGTAATTGAAGTTTTCACCTGGAATTAGATATGTCCCTGTATGTATCCATATGTTGAGTTGTGGGTTGGGCAAATCAAGCTTATCAACTCTGATATGAAATTGATGTACACAAATAATTGTTTACTAAATAGATTCTATCAATTATTAATAAAACTATGGGAATTTGTTTCCCTTGACCACAAATATATGATTGTGAGCTTTCTAATTTAATGAGTGTCTATTGGCACATAATTGATTGTCTGCTTTTACATGTAAAAGCGATGGTTTGAACAAAAAAACAAACATTTCTCCCTGTGAATATGGCCTATGCTGCCGACACGGCGTAAAGCAACCACCAATCAATCAATCAATCAAATAATTGTTTTCTGAAAGTGTACAAAGGTCTGGTTCATTCTCAGCCGACAACTTGTCTACACTGATCTAGGTTCAGAGTACGTACACTGCCCTAGTCATACTCGATCATAGTCAAAGTAGCGACACATATACACTTGTATAATTCTTTGATGTTACTACGTCAGGAATTGACCGTACTGGTCCTGGCTGTCCATTTTTGACTCCTCCCAAGCCGTCTGACCATCAGCGATGTATTTATTAGCAATATGTTGAATAGACTGGTGAGGTTGTGCCTCCCTTCGCGTTACACCCTGCTTGAGGTAGCGGACCAATGAGCGCAGCTTCGCGGTGTGTGACCGGGCGCGGTGGCCGAATCGGTACAGCGTGGGCCTAGCATACGGCAGATCGCGAGTTTGGTTACCGGTCGAGTCAAACCAATGACTTATAAAATTGATACTTTTTGCTTCCTAGCCTGCACTCAGCATTAATATGATAGGGCTAGGACTGCTTAGCTCAGTGTCAGGATAATGTGACTGAGTGGGATAGGGGGTATTGGTGATTGCGGCGTGATTTCCTAGTGACATAGCACTATATAATCACCATGAGTGTGCACTGTCACAAGTATGTATCCCTCCTGATATGACCTTCGATTTTGCCAGGACGTCATCATCATCATCATGCTGTCGGTTGTGATGCGACAAAGATTGCTTTCATTACTTGACTGCCACTCTCCCATTTAGCTCTCTGCTGTGAGAGTGATGTCCATGAGTCTGTCTTAATGTATCTCCGCTTCAGGTTTCTCTTGATGGTATTCTTGAACCAGAGACCATGACGTAAACCTCCAACAACCAACCAACCAAGGTGAGTGTGTCCTGTTCCAGGGTCCGGCCACTCCCGCTCCATCACCCCATTATGTACTAGCACAGTCTTGGCATTGTCAATGTTGATTTCAACATGGGTAATTTAACACGCAAGAAAAAGTACATACTTAATATGTAGGCAACTAGTGGCGCCATCTATAATGTCTTTCTTCACTAATAATGCTCTGACTGTGGCGCCACCTTCTGTAAATTTGCATAACAAGATGCGACCCAGTCTCATTATAGACACTTCCACCAGAGCATTTCGATCGACAGGACGTGTTCTCTTCTTTGGATTTGCCGTCCCACCCACCCAAACTACAAGTGACATTCATAGGGCTACGTGCCTGAAATCCTCGAAATCTTAATAAATCAAACATCTCATGGCTTAAATGTAACAACGAAATAGTAAGAATAAATGCCACTTTATACTGTACTTGTCTTGCGTTGGTTGAATTACAGAGCACCACTCCAATACATGTGTCCTGTCTGAGGCCTAGTGCACTCAGCTAAACCTAACCCAGCAGAAATTGGCTAACCATAAATATCCTTCCAGGACGTGGCCGGGAACCAACAGTGAAGTGAACCCTCCCATGTCCTCATCCCTTCATACAGCGATGACTTCTAACTGATTTTATGGGCTTTAATTTTAAATTTTTTTTTTCATCTCGAGACTAGCTTCAAACCAGTCGAAAAGGTTCCAGACTTGTCGACTCAGTCGAAGCTACCAGGCACGTGGTACCTATGGGTGTGTGTGTGAACTAGTGAGTGAGTGATGGTACATTGGTAGTCTTGCACCTGGTTTGAAAGAAAAGCCACATTCAGAGCTATTTCCCTTAATTGCATCCACAGATCATCTAACTGATGTTGAAATGGACTATTACAAAGTTTAGTAAAAGCTGGATGTTAGACTGTTTGCAATCTACAAACAGTTACAAGCCATAAACAAGAAGCAAATAAACCTAAATTATTACTAAAGCTGTGTTCACACACGCACTTTAAAGTGACTCATATAAATCGACTTGCCTAGTTCGGTGCACATTCGCTGTGTGAACACGATGCTGCATCGGTTTAGGGCTGAATCAACTCATATAAATCGGTTCATGGAAACCACATCCCTGAGGTAGTTTATATGAATCGATACAGCTGGTTCCCGGGTGGCAACAGTGTAAAATAGCGGTGCTCACCGGCTACAGGCTCAGCTGTAACTATACACTGGTGCCTGGCAGTGTTAGGGACCGATTAGGCCGAAATCTATTTAACAGAATTACATCCTCAAATAATGAAATTTCATTAAAATTACCCTAAATTCCAAGCGATATTAACGTA
The DNA here is from genome assembly GCA_030323885.1 of Branchipolynoe longqiensis. NCBI lineage: Eukaryota > Metazoa > Annelida > Polychaeta > Phyllodocida > Polynoidae > Branchipolynoe > Branchipolynoe longqiensis. The sequence goes on from CM059191.1 coordinate 70,787,151, forward strand.
GCCACTACATCGGCGTCATTATTCATATTGTCGAATCGACGAATATAAACTAAACAAATAGCAGTGCTCGCCGGCTACAGGCTCACCAGTAAGGCTGCTGGTTCCCGGCAGCCGAAACACTTTCAAATTTGGTGTGTGTGAACACGCCACTAAATCGATTCATCTATTTTGACTTGTCTAAGTCGACATAAAGTTGTGTGTGTGAACACAGATTATGACAACAGTACAAAGATTTGAATCAAACTGGACTAGGGCTGCCCAGCGCTGAAAACAAATGTCAACACAAGTATCCGTTATGAGCAGGATAAATAAATTCATCACAAACAAAAAAAGAATAGTGGTATGTATGAAGTTACGGCTGCTGCTGGAATTGTGGTGTCTACCCGGGCCCTGGTCAATGCAGGTCTGACCTGCACTGGCACCACTTCCGGTTAGCGAGGACTGGCGGAACTAAACAATGCAGCACCGCTCTATTGGTACTAAGTTTGGCATATTACTGATTACAAAACACAAAATAATTCCAACCGGAGTTGGCTCTTTAATTGTTCTGAATGGCATTATGTAGGGCTTCAGTGTTCGTCCACCGGTTGGGTAAGTTGGCATTTAATCACACAAATCAATGTACTGATGAATGTTTTATGCTAATATGACTGAGTGGTATATTGAGTCAGGTTGCCAGCAGCATACTATCCCAGCCGGAAAGCACGATACAATCAGTATGAATGTGCATTGTCGTAGGGTGGTGCAGCACATACACAAAGACGCATGGTCATTATGATGGTAATTAGGCCATGAGGCCAACCGCTATAGGATGCTGTATCAATCAAGCTTTTATCATTTTTGGATTAGCTATTGAGAGAGCAACACGAGCAACACAGGGCAGCACTGTGGCGGCCCCTGCCAGCGTCGGGTCTCCCTGGCGGGTGCACACCTAGTCACATCAGCAAGGGCACATGGGGGAGCTGCCTTGGCACTCACCGGAGGATGGACACATGGATAAACGGATGGTCTTTTCAGGATCACGGGGCAGAGTGGTGGTCGCCATCTCTCAGACCCCCACACCACATGGGATGGCTCCACCCCCACCACTCCCCAACTACCAAGGCACGGCGAGGAGCGCCAGGGAGGAGGTGGGGGAGAGTGCACCCAGCCCAGAGTGCAGAGTTCACGACCTAGTGGTCATGACAGGGGAACACATGGCGAGCAGAGGGCAGAGGTCCATCATCTGGCCCATAATCCTAATTAAATTAAGGGTAAACAAGTGAACGATTCAGTCGAGACTCACTCGTAACAGGTTATGAGAAGTTACACTGCACTCGGTTAACTGTACTCAACCATGGCACACCATATGTCCTACACGCCTTCTCCAGCAGACAATGACTATGACATGCAGGATGACGGTGACAGAGCCGCAAGCTTGGTAACAGGTTTCATAGACGTAGCTGAAAGACAGCGCACCACTTCTCCAGCAGGGGCCCTGTTTGTCCCACTCCCCCATGAGTCGGACAGAGAGTCTATGTCAGACGTGTAGACACAGGAGGAGGGGAATGCCAGCCCTACCATGGATGACAAGACAGACCCATATCCAAAGCAGGAAGCACGGGGATGGGTGCCCCAGACGAGGACACTGTGATGAGTATGGATGGGGGAGGAATGACACTGGTGCTAGCCTCAACCGCACCGACCTACACACTATGGGGGATCTACACAGAGGCCTTCGCATGGTAGTTGCAGACCTGACCTGCGGATCAGTGGTGGGGCGTGAGTTACCTGACCAACACTGGTGGCAGAACTAGACGTTGGAGGTAAGGAGAGTGGAGCTAGATGACAACATTTGGGACAGGAATGCTGGTTATGGACAGAAGGGGAGTCCGCCTCCAGACTGCCAGCCCCATGCACATCACCATTCACCCCGCTAAGGCCAGCGGTAGAGAGCGAGCCTCCAGCTTACCGGGGACACACCCCGGAACCAGAGAGGAGCAGGACACCGCTAATGGCATGCCTACCACAGACGCCATATGAGACAGCCGTGACCCAGATAACTGTGACCCAACCGGTCACAAAGCAGAGGAAAACGGAGGATAGTGAACCAACGCCCACAGGGACTGAGGCACAGATGGGAGGCTCATACATGGAGCAATTCCTACCGGCGGAAAAATCACCGTTCGATGCGGAGGGGGAGAAGCTAGTGGAGAGCACAGCAAAACTGATCGATACATTGTGAGAAAATCAAGAGAAGACTGAATCAGGAGCTGGATCGAAATCCCAGTTCAAAAGGGCACACTGACACAGAAAGGAAAAAAGTCCAAGGAATTCCCGCTACAGAGGAAAATGAGGCTGCTCGCAATCGCACTATAGCTGATATGTTCCAAGGGACAGGCATGTCCAAGGACACCGCAAACACGCTAACAGCTTCCTGGGCGAGTGACACACAGAGACAACACATCGCTGGAATGTCCGCTGCAAAGGCCAGGACATTAACCGTAGACACCCGACACTTGATTGAATATCTGCAGGGGTTATTTGCCGGTGGGGCAGCACAAACCACGATCAAAACTGTTAGATCACTGTTATCAACGGTTATAATGGTGGGATGAAAGCCTTTTGGCAAGCACCATTTAGTGATTAGGCTCCTGAAAGGCATCAGGAACCCAGATATGACAAGGTGTGGGATCCAAAACATTGCTGGGGACCCACACACACACTGGGAACGGACAGCCTGAACAGGAGGACAGTGTGTCTGTTCCTATTAGCGACGGGGCAGAGGGTACAAGCCCTAGGACTAATGCGGAGAGGGGATTTCACCTGAGAGGAAAGGGGTTGCACGATCAGATACAAAACCAAAATGAAATCAAACAACCCAACAAAAAATGCTCTGATCCTATTGTTCTGCGAAGATGAGGTAAAAGAACTGTGTGTATATGAACATCTGAAAGCGTACCTGCATCTGGTAGAACTGAAAGGGGCAGAACCAGCAGTCATAGCAACCACCCGCAGACCACATGTGCAGGCGTCAGAGGAGACGCTGACCAGATATGTGAGATGTACACTACCGCAGGTGGGAATTGACATGCACAACTTCACTCCATATTCCTGCAGGGATGCAAGCATGAGTGCGGCCAGCAAAAGACAGGTACCACTGGCCACGATACTTCAAGTCGCGGGCTGGGCAGGCAAAGGAACTTTTCAGAAGTTTTACAACAGACCAACCACCATGAACACTGGGGTGATGATACCCGCAATCTGGGGACAAGGGACACAAAGATGGACACTGTCAACAGGGGAACACATGTAAAAGAAAAGACTTGAGAGTCACAGTAGAAATAAAAAATCTTCAATAAAAAGCATTAAGCACCAATATTGAATTGTCCATTTATTTCTACACGCAAAAGTAAAAATATAATTAAAACAATCCAGACACACAGCAACAATACAAACTAGTGGTTGGCCTCGTGGCCTAATTACCATCATAATGGTAAATGCTGCTATGAACATGCAGCAGAATAGGAAGTATTATGGTAAAATAAAGCCACAAAGAGCCAATGGCCCACCCAACAGGTTAGAAAAAAAAACACCCTAGAAACAACTGCACGCCGGGATTGTAAACTACAAAAAGTGATGGGAGTTCCATTGATACAGCATCCTATAGCCATTGGCCCGTCATGGTCTTATTTCACCATAATAATTCCTTGCTGCTGCATTTTAATAGCATAATTTAACATATCTTCACAAATCAAGACATTCTGTCACCTGCTTTCAGAGCTTTGTCAATAACAGCGCGAAAAGGAAGACAGGAGGCGGAACTGGGAAAAAGAGGCGTTTATTGGGACGCCTCGGGAAAGAGACAACATACAGTGAAATGCAATACAATACAGTGGAGGCTCATGATGAGCAAGTTAGCAATAATAATGAGAAATACAGTGTAAAATACAGAGGGGCGCTCATGAGGAGCATCTAGCAAATATATAGTCTTGTAGGGAAGCCCAGGGGCAATGTCAGGGTTGGGCGTCCTATGAGTTCATGTGAGGGGGGGCGCCGAGGAGCCCTCCACCACAGCTGAGGAGGAGTAGGATAGTAGTAGAGTTGGGTGAGTGGGTGGACGAGAAAAGGCAGAGCGTGGAGGAGGCGTGGAAGGCGAGTGACTGAGGGAGGCCGGCGGGCGGCCTTATAAGGGAGGCGGGTGAGCGATGGCAGGGGAGGCGTGAAAGCAGCAAGGCCGGGGGAGGGCGAGGAAGAAAGGTGAGAGGCGGGCGTCGGGGAAGGCGTGAATGCTGCGCGACAGCCCGAGGGGGGGGGGGGGAGGGTCTCTTCCTCTCCACGCATCAAGCGCAATGCTACGCATTACGACCAATCATAAGTACTGGTACCTTTGAAGTGCATAATTCCCAAACCCGATAACCAATACTGTAGTAGTAGTTGAAATAGGTCTCAGAAGGGTTTGACCTGAACCGAAATTCCAGGAGCTGATAAACTATGAAAGGTCGATTTTCTTGAGCACTTTAAGTACCTCATCCACAACTGAAAGCACTAATTGTTATTTTAACATCCTTTAAAATCTTCGCGTCAGTCAGTCAGTGAAAGAGAAAATGAATTACAATTATGAAATTCAACTGTCACAAAAAAGGAACAAATAAAGATGGTCTCACAATTGTATGCGCACATTAGCAAATCCATTTACTGGTTTAGTAGGCTGGTTCATTAAAATTTGCGAAGACCATATGCTTGCTAAACGGTAGTAAACCGCGACCATCAATGTTCTGCGCCTGTGTGTTGAGAACGGAGCGCAGAGGATTATTGCGAGGATGATGGATAATCCTGGTAGTTGATCGATGATCCCCGCCAGTAACTAAGCTCATCATGTAATCATTCAGACTTGACCGAGTGGAGCTTAGGTAATACAACATGACTAGATAACACACCCTTGGTTTCTCTGCAGATCCAGGGAAGTCCCATCTTCCCCTCAAATATGCCTGTGTGAGTATTATGATGATTATTATTATTAACAGGGAGAATCCTCATAGGATGTTAGAAAGGCACTTGGACATAAAGCTACAAGAAACAAATATATTTGTAGTATAAGTCCCATAGCTATATGTGCTTACAGCGCATGTGGGTGTAATGTGTACATACAATAGTGCATTGTAAGCAGGGTTAGGCAGACTGTCGCAACGACTATCGAGCCTGGAGACTATCACGCCTAACTAAATAGGATGACACATCTACCAGGGATGGAGACTATAGTGTGAGAAAATCAATGTATTAACACTGATGAAAAGAATATAGTGACATGAATAGTAAATGATTTAGAATAGGATGGTGTATAACTGATCAAATCACCCAAGTCATTAGATGTCAGTGAAAATATTTGATTTTAAAGTTGCATAGTCCGATGGTTTTGAGCTTCTCTCATTTTCTGAGCTAAGCATATTTGGTTGATCATTATAATCTACCTCAGTTTAGTTTTAAGTAACTTTTATTTTAAATGGCAAACTTTTGAGATACTTGAAGTGCAAACGTGTCAAATTAATTTTGGCAAGCTTGCTAAAGCTCTAACACCATATGCTTCTGCAGTAACATGTTCTATTCAATTGCCTCAGTATTCCCTTATATGTGATGACAAATGTTTAATAAGTACACCAGTATCTAATTGTTTTTGTTTGAAAATTTGATGTTGTCATCGGACCATGCAGCTTTAAGAACGGTAATGGCCCTGTCACACTACGATGCTTCTTACCAGCGTGCTGGCAGCATGCAAAATATTATCAACGCGTCAAGACACGTTCAACTTTTCGGCGGTTTGGAAGAAAGTTCAGCGTCCGCGCGGCGCGTTCATCGCACGCGGCCAACGCATGTCGACGCGTGCGGCAAAACAACAAAAAAAAGTTTGGCGCTACATCCTCATATGACCTTAGATGTTGGTAGGACGTAAAACAACAAAGCACTCATTTGGCGCAACGTGTGGCAACGTCTGCCTAGCATGCTTCTGATGACCCCAGAACGTCCGGAAAGTCCCCGGAACGTCCGGAACGTCCCCGGAACGTCAGTAACGTCCCCGGAACGTCCCTGGAACGTCAGGAACGTCCCCGGAACGTCCCCAGAACGTGCGCACCGACACGTCGGCGCGCGTTGGGGCGCATCAAAAATGTTGTGCTTGCACAAAACCTTCGACCCACACCGACCGTGCGCCGACGGGCGCCGACCCGCGCCGACGCGCGCCAAAATGTACCGACGTGTACCTACGCATGCGTAACGCGCGCGTAACGCACGTGTAACGCTTCCCGACGCGTGCCCACGTTTCGCCTAAAAAGGCAACACGTTGGGGCGCCTTGGTGAGAAACGTTGTAATGTGACAGGGCCTTTACTTGTTGGTTTGGAGTAAGTTTCAACACTATATAAATCCTAATAGCGGGATACCTCCTATTCCAATCCTAGGATTTTTGCTTGCTTGATAGAGGGTTTACGGCCACCAACATCGATGGTTATATTAGGATGAAAACTTATTTGAGTGGTGCGTAGTCATGGCGTCTACATAGTGCTGCCCGCCTGTCCCAATGCCCCAACTGTGAAACCGGCCTACCCGAATTATGATCCGATATCTGGCTTGGTCATATTATCCTAATGCTGCCACAAAGCAGTCATTGTACTACCCTATTAGTATTAACGCTGATCCCCAGGTTAGTTAATGAGAAGTATCAATTTAGTAAATAATTGGTTTGACTCGGCTGGGATTCGGACCCAGACTCTTGTTCATGAGAATCCATCGAGCGCACTTACTTATTAACTTATCGCACTCCATTTAGGACGGTTTCGAACTGCGTCGCTGAGAAATAACATGCAACAACCTGGGTCGGTTTTGAGTCTATGAACAGCAATCCATACGTATAAATATATCACGTGCACATGAGATACAGGCACACTAAAATCAGCATATGTGCTGAATAATGGTGCAGTTTATTTTGGCCAAATCCTTGGAAGTACTTACCGAGAGGGTTTGAAAGCAGTCAAGTTGAGCTTGTGCACATCTACACATAAACGCTATGCCATCTATCGGTGAAAACTGGAATCTGAGCTGCAGTGAGTTCTGCACCATTCTACACCACTATCCTAGGACACTTTATGCATTACACTGCAACGCGTGCATTATTAATCTTCATCAACCCTCAGATGACTAGGCAACAAGTTTTATACAATAAATAATCGAAGGTTCCTCACAAGCTTAGCAACTCAATTAATTGAACCCTACTGTGATAATGTCAGCGCCCCAATATCTGAATAATAAAGCATATAGGTAAGAACTCACCAACGCCTTGAGCCGCATCAGTTACTGGTTGGTCGTGACTGCCTGCTCTTAGAGGCTTCTGATTAGTCAGGTATGGAGCCCTAGGATACAGCACTGTGACTACATACTGTTTGGCAGGGTCTGTCCCTCGTGTCCGAGATCTATTTCGAAATACCGCCGCTACGCGTTGTCAGCGGGTCCGCTTGCAAGATGTTGTCATGGAAACAGGCGTTTTCTGATTGGCTCCGAGTGGGAAGATGGCATTTGCTACAGCGGCTTGTTTTCCTAAATAAACCCCACATTGGGTCGACATTATGTGTATGCGGTTATCTATATATATATACAGATATATATGTCCATATAGATATGTAGACTAATCTCATAATATATATATTTGCTTTGTCGAGGGTTTACGTCATACTCATAGCAACATCCAATGGCATAGCAACATCCAAGAGGCGCATCGACTTGTGACAGTGAACACTCATGGTGACGTAATAGTTAGTGCCAGCCAACATGCAGCCTGAACCGATTCCCAACTCAGTCACAGTATCCTGGTACTAAACTAATGGGCCTGTCACACTATGGTGTTAAAGTAGGCCGGCGTATGCAGTTTTTGACCCATACGCTGTCATACGCCATCATACGCTACACATAGGTTAGGCATAGGTTGGGAATATGCCGTATACGCTTGTCATACACCGTCATACGGCGTCTTACGCCCGTCCGTCCAAAAATGTTTGTGCATGCTGAAAATTGTCAGCATATAGCAGTGTATGGGTAATACGCTGCTCATATGCGAGACGGATGCTATGCATATGCCGGCAAAGGTTACGCAAAGGTTAGGGGTACGTCGGCCTAGGTTAGGCATACGTCCGGGTGTCTCTGGCCTAGTCACAACGTTCTGTCAAAGGGCTGTCACACTACGATGTATAGCCTTAGCGTATGTGATTTTTTACCAACACGCCGTCATATGCCGGCATAGGTTATGCATAGGTTGGGCATAGGTCGTATACGCTTTCTATACACGGTCATACATCGGCGTATGTTGAGCCGCCGAAACAATTGTTGTGCATGGTCAAAATTGTCAACCTATGCCGGCATATGCCTCATACGTTTCTCATACACTAGACGTAGGCTAGACATACGCCGGCATAGGTTATGCATAGCTTAGGGGTACGTTGGCATAAGTTACTCATACGCTGGTCCTGTCACCTCCAACCGTCAAAATATGTCCCAATAGGCTGAGTATACGTCATCATATGGTTTGCATACGTCGATATGCGGTAGGGATACGGTATCCATCGGCTACGGGTACGTTTCATACATCGCTGGATTGCAAAAAGGTTGGCGTATCTCCACCTGTTATCATTTTCAAATTATTTCGCCACGTTACGCATACGCCGACGCCATATGCCATAATGTGACAGCACCATAACGTTCCTATCCTCTTAATGTTGAATGACACGTTGGGTAGCGAAACATTTAAAAACAAAATTAAGTAACTGGTTTGACTCGGCAGGGATTCGATCTCCCGACCTTCCGCCCGGGGAGTTTGCGCTCTTAAGGATTTGGTCGCCATGCCCGGTTTAACATATATATGATGTGTAGCCAATTATTCGAGTATAGAGGCATGGAAGGGAATTCTCATATTATTGTTCTTTATTACACTTATTAGGCGCGATGCTCTGTGTCTGGCACCTCCCCTCCCCTAACGTGACCGGTGGCGCCGCCGGACCGAACAGGGACGCCCTACAGTGTCATTCGCATCCGACTATATATATATGTAGGTGTGCTGTATAAACAATGATATGAGTACAATTATCCGTAAACTGAATACCTTCAGCTACTCAAGCGATGGGTCAGGCCTTCTGGCTCGCCCACTGCTGCGACCTGGCTTCTTTTTCCTAGCGCTGCCTCAGGCCTGTACCTATATATGAGGCTAAGATGCATGGCCATAGATCTACCAATAGGATGACATTTATATTGATGAGGCAAGTTGAGAATGAATCGATGAATGTAACAATGTAGGTGAAATGCTCACCCATTAAGCCCACTTTTAATGTGCGCATGACCGATGACGGCGCCCCAGGACATACACAACTTTGCACTCCACCATTCTCCTCGAATCAAGCGCTTACCATTTATTTTCCCGCGTCTGCCACTCATCGTGATGTTATTTCCTGGGGACCAGATCTTAATTGAGATTACCTCGATAAAGTATGAGGAGCCGGTGTTCCATTTCCCCCCGCTGCCATAATCAATGAACCGTACCCGCTGTTTCTGCGGCAAGCTCCAACTCCAAGGACTGAGAAGGACAGAGATAAGAACCAGACGGGATGGCCAAATGAGTTGAGCGTCCGTCTCCCGTGTTGGTAGATCATGGGATTCGAACCCACGGGTTCGAAACCTGATCGAGTCACAAGAATGACTTAACAAATTATACTTGTGACTTCCTAACCTTGCGTCCGGCATTATTAAGATAGTGAAAGGACTGGGTTGGCTCAGTGTCAGGACACTGTGACTGAGTGGGATATCAGGTCATGCTGCTGGTGACCGGTCTCCCAGTCGGGCAGCCCTATCAATTCGCCATGAGTGCACATGGTCACAAGTCAGTGCCCGTCCTGATATGACCTTACATGTTTCCAGGACTTAAAACCCCATCTACCACTCCATCACGAGTTTCTCACTCTCTTATGCCAAAATCATCCACTAATTGACTACACAGCGCATGCCATGCTTCATGGAATTAAAATATAATTCAAAGAGTTATCGGTGAATATGTATCCACCCAGCCGGTTTTGCCTACTGTCAGATTCCACAACTTCACTATATTGGCACTGGTCAATTCCGAGAACACGTATATCATACTTGTGGATTCCTATTCAATTCAGAAAATCCTGAATTGAATCTATATTACAGTTGCATGATCCCATGTTTTTGAATGTCGGCCCCAATTTTATGGGACCTATAATAAATTGATAATGTACTAGTCAATAGTTTGAAGTAAGTTTAATTTACTAAGTTAAATTTGGAGATACTTCAACAGAAATAATGCTAAACTAGCTCATGCTTCACAAATCGAAAAACTGGAAACCTTATGGCCATGTCACACTACGACGTAACGACGTCGAAGTAGGGAGAACATGAAGAACGTTGAACTTCTCGGCGTAGTATGCAAATTTGGGCACAAGTTGAATGTGGATGTAGCGTAGTGGACGAGAGCGTAACGTCGGTAAAGCGTAGTGATACCGTCATTCAACGAGAGAGGTCAACGTAATGACGATCACGGAACGCTATGAACGTTATTCCATCACCAGAAGAACGTTACATGATGTTAGCTATGTCATGAGACGTTGAACGTACGTTGAATGCACGTTCTCCTGACGTTCTCCTGACGTTCTCCTGACGTTTTCCTGACGTTCTCCTGACGTTCTCCTGACTTTCCCATTATGCTGCATGGACGTTTCCACCAGCTTTAATGTGGGTCGTAGTGAGGAACGTTTGCCTACCGTCTGTTTAACGTCATTGACGTCATTGACGTTCGCTGAACGTGAACAGAACGTACGGCGAACGTAAACCGTTACGTTCCACCTACGTCAAAAGTTTTGAATATGTCCAAAACCTTGACGTAACTAGACGTAACACGATGTAATGTGACGTAGCTCGATGTCATTCTAACGTCATTCTGACATCATCATGACGTAACCCAACGTAATGTCGAAAAATGACCACGTTAGGCTCACGTTGGCTCGTTATGTTGTAGTGTGACAGGGGTATTAGGCTTAGCCAATTCTATTGCATTAGTATTCATCCGAAGCAGCAATACAATTGCCAGGAATGCACCGATATAAAGGATGCACGTTTACTGAGCAGGTGGGCGGAGCCTAAATTTTGCGCAAGGAAAGGTCCCAGTCGAATACTTCCATTTTGTATCCATAGAGGAATCCTCTCTGGTGATCGAATACCATGCAGTGGAACTGGAGAACAATTTCCTAAACCTCTACTAGATCCCACAAGGAGGGGGAACTGTGGTACTGCAAACTGAGCCATCAGCGGATATTGTTGATGTTAAGATGCCAAATACATCTGCTGCATAAGGTCTATTGCAAGCAACAATTGCCGCCAAAGTAACACAGCCGGCATTAGCTGCTGTTTCTGCTTGAATTACTATGCCAGCTGCTGTTCCGCCTATATTTGTTTGTTATATAAAGCGCCTGAGGATGGCTTGCTGGATCGGGTGCTATATAAATGTTTTATTATTATTATTATACATACGTGGGATATATAGGACTAAATCTAGGTAATTGCTTCACTTTGGGAAATGTCTTGTTTTCATTGCATTGTTCAGCCCATTTCCAATTGGGAATCTCCATTTCACAGCATATTAAAAGTGACGTCCGAGAGCACACCCAGTTAAATAGACTGTCATTCCATTTTGATTCAATTGTCGAAATGGCCCTTGCGTATTACATCACTACTGCAGACTCATCCCCCACCCACCCACCCACGCATCATCTGATCATGTCGGACGGCGGTCTTCCTGTCTGCCCTGCGCATGCCTAGAATCAACATGACCGCCTGATGGCGCCCTCAGTGGGTCTCGTGACTTGGCTTTCCTGTGTCGCAGTTTGAGCGCCCTGCCAGTTTGAGTGCCCTTCTGTTGCTTCTGCACATGCACAGATTTTCTGACGCCTTCAAACTGCAGCATGTCGCAGTTTGAGCGCCCTGCCAGTTTGAGTGCCCTGCCAGTGGTTGTAGACTTTTTTAGTAAAATAGATTTAAAACCTTTCATTGGATCAATTAAACATATCTTAATGTGCAATTGAAGAGGAAGATCTGATGTATTTAATGTAACGTAAGAGCAATTTACTCTGAAAGTATTAAAAACAGAGATAATAGTGAAAGTTGGGATATTCTGAGTGTCAGTGCCAGTGTTAGCCTTACCAGATCATGGCCTCAAAAACTATTTTCATAAGATATATTCAAGAACTTCCAATTGGATGATAACAAAAAAGTTGAATGTGTAATTGTAGAGAAAGATCTGAACTATTTAATAGAAACAAGAGAAATTTGCTTTCAAAGTACCAAAAATCACACATTGCTGTGATAGTTAGGGTGGTTTTAATGTTGTCTCAATGACTGTGGCATTTGCTTTACCCTTTGCGCGGTGTGACGCCTCGATAAGCACTGGATAATTTACCACTACAGTCAGCGCTCGCCGCACGAAAACTATAATTTCACTAGGTCCCACTAAGACAGGCCAAAGCTGCTTAAGCAGAAGAGGATAAGTATAAGTATAAGTATAAGTATAAGTATCGAGAATGTGCGAAAAACGCTGATTGCCATAGTTTGAAACTGGGTAGAATTTGATGCATGTGCAGACGATGCTGTTAAATTCTGCGCATGCGCAGAAGCAACAGAAGGGCGCTCAAACTGGCAGGGCGCTCAAACTGCGACACCGGCGGGATCTGGTCATGGCGCTCACCAGCCACTTGTTTCCAGATTCCGCCACATAGGTGGTGGCGCCACCTATTGCCCGTTATAAATGTAGGTGGTTGGGTTCCATTCATTTGTCCGTGACGTCTGAAGGGTGATAGAATACTTTAGGTGCAGACCACGATCTTCAAGTGTCCTCCCATTGAGGAGAAGTTTTAGATACATAACCAGGATGACATTGAGGAACATGTTTATATACATAGACATTCTGATTAGATGTTAACAGTTCTGCTGTTGGGCATATCAATTTCTTATCAACCCGCCTGCTGAGATATGCCTGGTTTTCCAAGATTTACTTTTTCGGATCAGCTGAGCCCACCAAGATGACGTCAGCGTATTCATCCCCAATATCACAGAATGGTCTGCATACTACAACGAAATATAGAATAGAATATGTTAGCCCAATTTGTCAATTAAACTTAGTCCTAATCTGAAAGACAGTGGTTCAATTCCCCATGCCCTCCACCTCTGCCAATTTTGATTTCCACCACTGTGTATAACTTACAGCGTCATCAAAGGCCAGTTGCTCTCATACCATGTCTAGGTGGTGTGAGAGGTTAAAAATCCCTTGTGTCGGTAAAAGTCTAGGCTCGGGCTTTCTATCTACAAACTGTCTAATAGTGAAAACAAGTCTATTCAGAGTTATTCATGATAGGCAGTATAAATCTTCAAGAAAAATGTAATGACAGGTATCAATTTAGACTCTCCTTGTATTCGCAGTCTTGTATGGAAGCCTGCACTCTTGGCGAGACGGGCTATATGTACGGTAAATATGCATATATTATATATATATGACATATAATATATATATATATATCACGTATAGTAAATGTTATATATACATCGGATAGATGTTGGTCAATAAGACTAAGATAGATAAGAAGAGAACACGCAGCTCATAAGTCTGGGAATTGGTCAGGGCGATAACTAATTAGGCATATATATATACGGAATGCATGTTATATACAATAAATCCTCTCTATACCGAAGCCTCCGCACTGGTATGCGGGTAATGCAGTACCTCGGATACCTTAGGTGCTAAAATACCTCAGGGAGTTTGATGCCCCTGCCTTGCAAAGTTGTAAACCACTGCCTTGTGGTACAAGTTCTGGGTCTTGATAGAATCAAAGGCTAAGGGAGCAAACTCTAACAGAAAACCATGTTATCGTGGCAGCATTAAGGGCGGCGATGAATGGAACTCCCAATATCTCCTGACCAGCCCCTGCAGGGACAAATAGTTTGCGCCTGTCTTGACATGTTCTTGCCGGTGTGATACCTCTATTTGCTCCCTGAGAGAGTGCCGCTAGTAACTTGCAAAAGCCAGCAGCACTTCAACACTTTGCAAGCAGCTTTTATGAAATATACAACCGCACAAAGCAGCGATTAAGTAATGAAAGCAGTCTTTGTCGCATTGCGACTGACAACATGATGATGATGATGACCGAAGCCTCCACAGATCGACTACTCCCGTATATCGATCCCTTTATTTGGGTCCCAAAAATACCATTGTAAGGATATTCTAACTCTCTAAACCCGACCTCCTCCCTAAATGGACCACTTAAAGTCAGTCCCATGGTCGGTCGATTTAGAGAGGTTTTACTGTATATAGATGGGCCTGACAATACCGATCTTTAGGAGAACGCTATGACCAGACGGAGTGACACAATGAGTAGCCAATGACCTCACAGTATGCATACTTGTCGGTACCTAGCGTTGTGGTCGCCATTAATATCACAGGCTAAGGACTGGTTTATTCAGAATGAGACATAGTGATGTAACCGGTCCTGCTTCTGGTTGCAACGTTTTCCATAGGAGCCATATCCCGCTATGAACTTAGATGTTGCTAGGCCATACAACAACAACAAACAGAAACATCCGTCGGTGCAGTGCTTTACAGTCCGAAGTAGTGCACATTCTCAGAAGTTCAAATCCCTCCTGTTCTGACCTTAGATATTGCGATGAGATAAAGCTCTGTGCGAGACCCCTTTCTGCTTTCACTCATTATTGAGAGAATCCTGAAGGAAATTGGTCTGGATAGGTCCGTTGGAGGAAGCTCCTTACAGAAGTGTCCACTGAGTGCAGTTTGATACCACGAGGGGGCGATTATAAAGCTGTATACTCGTATTAAGACCAGACCGCCAGCACCATGCCATGATCTCCTACTCAGTTACATTAACATGAAACCAAGCCAACACGGTCTTTCCCATTCCTATTAATGCGAGTGCTTGGCTAGGAAGCGACAAGCATCAAGTGTATAAGTCATTGGTTTGACTCGACAGGAAACCGACCTCACAATCTCCGTGACGCGAGGCCCACGCTCTACCGATTCGTCCACCACGTCCAGTGCAACTTAATGTGAACCTAGCCTTCTGACAACGTCAATGTGCTGAGGTTGCCCAGCTTTGTACACTAAAGAAAGCGACCGACTGCTTAGGGTTTGTTAATATATATAAGAGTGCATCAGTTACTGAGTTCCTAGAACCATCTGACATCAGAGCAGGAAGGACCCCAGTTAATGATGGGCATCCTCGTCATTACTGCATTGTAATATTGTTGTAGTCAGATATCATGCAACATGCAGAATGCAATATCTGGCTACGGCACAGTATTCTAGCAGAGACAATATCTCTTAGCGATAGCTTGAATATGCCAAATAATAAACAAGAAATTGGGATCGTCCCCATCAATGCCTGGAAAATCGCCCACCCTGATATTTTGTTAAAGGAAGACGGCGGGTGGAGTGAGAAATTGAGAACGGAGTTGGAAGGGGCGAATGGACAGGGATGTGGGAGAAAGCAATGGGTTAGGATTTGAGCAGTGCTAGGGAGGGAGCTGTGTAGTGGAAGGAGAAGGTTGGAGAGTGCAGAGGACAAACATATACAAATATAAATAAAAACTACCCGTCCGACCTAGATTTTTATTTCAAAAGGATGATAACCAACTTGTTGTTATGTGGGCTAATGTCAAGTTCCAGACAAGGTTTGGATTATTTGGCTTAAGTCAGTCTTTTATGGATGGTTGCCCTGATTCCACATTCACAAGGTTTCAAAGCAGATGTACAATACAAAAGAGATTTAGATATGTGTACTTGCTAGATATGTCTTACCTGAATCTAGTAATCAATAAAACCTCCAGACAGAATACATTCCCAACGGGGGATTTTAATTTTGTCTCTGATATAGGTAGTAAGTTTATTTCCTTCTTTCTAAATATACCCGGACAGATATCAGCATATACCAGTATTGAAAGATTCGCCTGGTTCTCTGGTCTTTGTCATATGTGATACCACTTGAGGCAAGTACACACATAAGGCAATGAACTTACACATATCCGGTAGGCCAAGTGACTATCCAACACATAGCTTGTACCCGATTGGGGACAGGGCTAACAGTGTAATAGGGAACATATAAAAAGGGACTATAAAGCTTGTCAATTCAGTATGCATGTTACAGTATTTTTGTACAGGAAAACACAAGGAAGATACAGTTTGAATGCAAGTACAACATTAATAGTTTCTAGCCACAAGTAAAGTACAAGGAAGAGCCAACTTGTCTTACACATGGAACTAAAGAGTGAAACAATTCTTTTTAAATGTCAGTTTTTAAGAATCATGGTAGGCGGTCGTTACCCTCCTACCCCTCTATTACACCATTCGATGGAGCCTAGGCAAATCGGAAATATTTTGCCTAAACCAGGATTTGAACCCTCACTTCTTGGCATTCCAATGGCAACATTCAAACCATTAAACTATCGACGATCCCTGATGCAATTACCCTATGACTGCCTACCTGTGATATATATAAATCGTTACTAAAATGTTGAATTTTAGAATTATGTTGCTTTAAAGAACTGGTGCACCCTAACAACAGTGTTGTTGTTGAATATGTATACTGTTGTTGAAGATTTATACTGCCTATCATAAATAAGCCTGAATAGGCTTGTTTTCACCATTAGACAGTTCCTTGATAGAAAGCCCGAGCCTACACTTTTACCGACCTAAGGGATTTTTAACCTCCCACACCACATAGACATGGTATGAGAGCAACTGGCCTTTGATGTCGCTGTAAGTTATACACAGCGGTGGAAATCCAAATTGGCAGAGATGGGGGCCCGGGGAATCGAACCAACAACCTTCAGGTTAGGAGTCCGACCTAGAAAAAAGTCAGACACTCTAACCACTCCGCCACAAAGAACACCACAACCGTAGTGTATAATTTATTATTGTTCAACCAGAATTATTTTACCTCCGCTGTCTATTTTCTGTTTGTGTTATCGTGTAAAAATGGATAACAACACAAGCGAAGTGCGGTGTAAATAGGATCAAAGCACAGTCATGCAGGAGTCTCCTCTGTGTATGTAAGCTGATCTGCAATAACCTAGGCGTCTAATGTAGTTTGTATAGAAACACGCCCACCACAGGCCTGTGCCGCCACCGTTACTGCCGTTCCCGGTGTAACCGCGCCCCGTCCGCGCGATAAGGAGATTTGGGGATCAATTGGTCCGGGCGGTACTCATTAAAATTGATCGGTAATTCCTGATTGTCCTCCAAGGGGCTCGATACGACCTAAACGGATCCCGTGCCTGGGAAACTGTGGGTGGTTTACATGGCCATAACAACCCGGGTTTGTGGTAGATTCTATCTACCCCGGGGGGAAGGTGTTTGGTTAAGACCATGTGACAAAGCAATTGGTGTTATTATTGCGAGCAGGGGTTTGATGTATGTGAATATGATTAAGTTTGTTTCGTTGTTTGGGGTTTTACTTCTTGGTAACATCGTAGGTAGGTAATATCAGGATGGGTACCTCTTGTGATAGTGCGCACTGATGGCGACTTTATAGTGCTGCCATCCTGAGAGATCAGGTCGCCATCACTATGACCCGACTATATCCCACTCAGTCACAGGATATTGGCACTGAATTAGCCAGCCCTTGCTCTATCCTAATAATGCCGAATTCAAGGATAGATAGCAACAATTACGAATTGTGTACATCATTGGTTTGACTGGGGTGGGATTCAAACTCCCCACCTTCCGCAGACTGCGTGCGCTGTTACCGATTCAATCACCACATCTGGTGTCTCTGGAAGATGACTCTGATTGATTCCATACTCGGATAAAAGGGATGATAGGAATTGCTCATTTTAAAAAGAAGGGATCATTTTGGAATGATTATAAAGCTGTATACTCGTATTAAAGTATCATCCTTTCTAAACAGAAACACTTACCCGGATTTGATTCGCTCTAACCAGCTTAAACACTGATGTCTTCCGTAAACATTTATTCCGTATTTGGATACTCCACTGCTCTGCTAGTCCAATAGAAAAAGTGTGATGATAGCCATATTTTACACTTTCCTGTGCACTTCGAAATCGATTTGACATGTTTACCTTTCAATTTTCTGAAAAAGCCACTACTTTCAAATAAAGTCAGTTCAAACGGGATTCACACACATCATCATAATGAATCATGAAAACAAAGTTATATATAGCAAAACGTCAAAAATCATCGAATAAGACAATTAATAAAATGCAGTTTCAACTAGAGTAATAAGATAAATCAATATCATTACATTATACATTTAAGGGGACCTGATGTTACAAGCGACATGATCAGGCAATAATCCTTGTGGGTACTATGTGTTCTTCTGGGGCCATATGCACCAATCGGAGTTAGGGCCTTAACCGTGGTTTGGATAGCTCCACACGTCTAACGGTAGAAAATCTGTATGCATCAATCGGTGCCAGCGCTAACCACAGACCATAGCCTAGGCTAAGCTAAACCATTATCAAATCGGGTTTAACTGCTAGCCGGGGCGGTTAGTGTGCGTGTGTGGCTCTCAATCTATTCAGTGCTGTCATATTTAACAGAATTACATACGCAATAAGTAAAATCTTATCAGTTTAACCCTAAATGCGAAGCGATATTAACACTGCTGCCGTAGCAGCGGCAATATTTATATTTTCGAATCAATGAATGTAAAGTAAACAAATCTCCACCTGCGCAGCGACGTCGATATACATACTGTCCAACGTCAACTAAAAATGGCCGCCGCCGCCGAATCGACGGCAATATATTATGCCCAAATTTATTCAATGCTGTCATATTTAACAGAATTACATACGCAATAAGTGAAATCTTATCAATTTAACCCTAAATTCGAACCGATATTAATGCCGCCACTGGATTGGCGTCGTGATTCATATTGTCGACTCGAGGGAATTCCCAAATCTATAAATAAACTCATGGTCAGCTATCCGGCCCGGCTAAAACATTGGCGCATACCAGTTTACCTTTTTCGCGGAACCCCCAGTACCCGGAGCTAGCTGACCAGAGTTAGTGCCTAGCTATTGTTAAGACTAGCACAACTTGGTGCATACAGGCCCTGGTGCATTACTTGATTATTTGAAGTTAACACAACCAACGTAATATCAGTGTGCACACACATATTCCGGACATAGGTACGGTTTGAATAACGTTATTAAATCCTACTATCGTTGCAGATGCTGAACCAAATCTTCAATGGATGCCATGGTATCGAATCTGGATATACAGGATCAAACCTTAGTAAAATATTGTGATTTGGGCAATGTTATGTTTTGATTGCATCATGCAGCTTTACCCAACAGGAAATACATGAAGCAATCAACCTGCATTCCTCCTGTGTATTCCCGAATCAGAATTCGCATCATTTACCAAGAACCAGTCGATTCAGTAGAGAGATCCACCTTTTGGGTGGTTGCCCCCCCTGGTAGGACATTGAATGATGGGTGGCTATGTATACCGCAGTAGGCGGATAACAAACTAATGTTTCCCAAGTGAGAGTTATGGAAGTGAGGAGAGGGACGATGGGAGGCGGTCTAGACATGTCAGAGACAGCAGGGGAGTGGATGTCCTTTAGTAATAATCACCTTAGGGGTATAATGTCCCAAATTGTTGTTCTATTTTCTGCTGGGGAAGAACCCACATCGTAGGTGGTTGTCGGAGGAGAGGGCGGAAATGGGTACATGTGCAAAGTGTCTACATGGACTCTGATTTTTACCATGGATGGATTTGTTTAAAACTTGTAGAGGATTGAAGAGCGTCCAGGGACCCTCAGCTATGCCGCAGACTGCGTAATCAAATTATTGTCTCATATGCTGGTTGGGTTGTTGGTTTGCTGTTGGAGTTTTACGTTCTGACAACATCTAATGTCATATCAGGATGGGTACCGACGTGTGACAATGTGCACTCATGACAACTTTATGGTGGCCCTATCCTAAGACTAGGATAGGGCCACGCTAGGAAGCGATTCACTAGGAAGCGACTAGTACCAATGTTTAAGTCATTGGTTTGATGCGACTAGGGTTTGAACCCATCAGTTTCAATCCCAAGATCTAGCAAAAAGGGAGACGAACATTCACCCTATTCCACCATCCCGTCTGTTGTGTCTCATATGCTGTGCTACAGAGTGCATATTGTATAATATCTGCTGGTCTCATAATGTGGAATAAGCTCGGCAAATCTAATCCAGTTAGTACCGGCTGTTTCCGCCAGGAGGCCTCACACGTATTGATTGATATCACACAGCAATAAAGCACTGCGCTGTGCAAGTGATACCGCAATAATGGATCGATATATTCCACACATCCCCTACTATAACGCGAGCTTCATTTCCGAGTGTATTGTAATTGCATTGGTGTTATCATTATATACAAACGTTTGATGGACGTGAATATGATTTTGTTTATTTTGATTCCTCTAACCAGAATAAAACATTTGAGATCACATCTTGCTGGCAGTATAATACAAGATACTTTGCTGATACTCTTCTACTGACATATCATGTTGCTGGCAGCCTAATACATGGATAATGTATAGTAATGTTCCATTGTGATATCATATTGATGGGAGTATAATACATGAAACTTGTACGCACTGCCCAACTGAGAACATATTGCTGGTACCTATAATATACTCCATTGAGATAATATATTGTTAGCAGCATGATACATTTAACTTGTATGGTACAGCTCTACCAAGATGACAAATTCATGGCAGTGTAAGACAACAGCACGCTGTAATGGTACTCCTTAGCTTCAATTAACCGGGGGTAGTACCTATGCCCTAAGTGCAGCAAGCGGACAATAGCTCATCCGGTTCAACATTACTGATAAGACTCCTATTCTGGAATGTTAAATGTTATCCAACCTTTTCCTGTCGGCCTCCTGCCGGCCTCATGTCTGCTTCCTGTCGGTCTCCTGCCGGCCTCATGTCGGCTTCCTGCCAGCCTCATGTCGGCTTCCGGTCGGCTTCCGGCTGGCCTCCTACCGGCTTCCTACCGGTTCCCTGCTGGGCTCCTTCCAGCCTCCTTTCGAATTCCTGTCAATCTCCTGCTTGTCTCCTGCCGGCATACTGTCGGCTTCCAGTCGGCCTCCTGTCGGCCTATGGCCGGCCTCCTGCCTGGCTCGGCCATTGCTGCCCCAGATGGCCCTGGCCAGCCGGTTCAGCGGCCAGCGGCCCCACCCAGCCCCGATGGCCCGGCGGCGGCAAATTAAGTTTCTGCGTCACTGCAGCATTCTTATGCATGGTGGTGCCGGCTCGTTAAGATGTCGCCGGCTATTGGGACTGGCGGGCTGAATGGAAAGTGTGGCTTGGCAGACTGGCTGTATGCTGGCCTGGCAGCTTGGCAGCTTGGCAGGCAGGCAACTCACTGGCAAGCCGCTGGTCGAGCGTGATGCCGGGTACTACTGCTATAAGGACCACCGGGTAAAAATACCAACAACAAAAATAACACCCCTCCCTCAAACCCAAACTAAACCCGTCAATAATAATTGTCCAAGTTCCCCATGATTCATCAACACCAATTGGGAGCAGCATATTTCTGTGTAAGTACTGTAAACACTGTGGTTACTCAGGATGAGCTGTGAACTTAACTCATTCTTGATGTGTTCATTTGTAAGAACATAATATATGTATGGGGTCGGAGTAAAGTTGAGAAATGGTGGAGGCATTGTTAATAGACGTGGCTGAACTAGCCCGGTTGTGTCGGGACATGAACCTGTTGATTGGATGAGGCGGATCTAGATGGGGGTGAAGTCGGGATGGGTGGCGAAGGGCAGGAGAGGGAGCGAGGGCGGGGTGGGCGAGGGACCGGGAGAGGGGACGAGGGCGGGGAGGGAGGGGAGGAGGGAGGGGGCTAGGGCGGGCGCAGGGCGAGAGGGGACTTGGGAGTTGAGCTGCCACTAGCTGCCGACTGGTTGCCTGGAGCTGTATTGTATTAGATTTAGAACTTGGGGAAGGCTAGTCACTGGGAACAATGTACGGAAAAGCCTCAGAATGTGCGGGGGAAGCCTCAGAATGGACCGGGAAAGCTTCAGCTCCTCGCAAACAATATATCATGGTGACACGTCAGTAGTGTCCACCGGCCGAGAGCTGGGATGGCCGAGCAGGGGTCAAGGGTCATTGTCTGGGTTGTATGCAGCGAGAGCATTGCTTTAACTAGGGCGGATGTTGTGATGGGTTTTTTTCCCCCAATTCTGAATATACCCCCTCCCCGCGAAAAGGACCGAATGTCTTGTTGAGCCTGGGTCAGGCTGAAGTGATCTCTTGATATTAAAAGTCATAGCACAAATGTAATTGCAGCTGATACAATTCAAGGAAGTGTCATGTAATCAGTTACCATCCAGTTGATTAGAGGTAGGGGTTCTCGTTATCTTTCGCACTGCAGACATGCAATACGATACGGAAGACTAGCTATGCCCCAAAATGGGTGCTATTCGGTGAAGATCAGTCTACACCCCAATAACCTCTTGCTAATATAAGGGCCGTGGTTACGATGCGCAATAGACTACATCGTCAATGGTGATGTAAACATCAGCCTGTAAAGTGACTAAAATTGTATGTTTTTTAGCTCAAAATGCTTAATTATTGAGAGTTGTGTCTTAAACACATTCATTATATTATGATATTGCATCCATACTTGTTTGTCCCAAATTGTTATGTATTTTTGATTACTTTTGAATAAAATCAAAGTTGTTTTCCTTATGCATATTAGCAAACTCAATGGCTGTACACCCTTGCTTTGTTGCCAACGTCGTTATCAGCGCATGCACACTCGGAACGGTTATCTGGTTTATTACCTGGAAGTTTGAGCCTTTATTGGAATGACTATTCCACCCATCAATGAATACTGCTCTCGTCATTATCTAATGAATCAATCCACACTCTTGTGTATCCTTCCCAGCCTCCCCCAGCCTCCCCCAGCCTCCGCTAGCCTCCTCCGGCGTCCTCCCTCACCTGGTTGGCAACCGCCCAATGGTGACCACAGCCAACTGGACCTCACCGACAGTCTCCAGACATGGCCTGCTTTATTTGTTTCTTGGCGACGGAAAAACAATCAGAGGACAGGTTGATGTCTTCTATATATATATATATATATATATATATACATATATATATATATATATGTCATGGGGGTGATGAAAATGGGAAATATTGCGCCTAGAGTGGGACTCGAACCCACATCTCTTTGCACTCCGGGCCAGTGTGCTAACCATTACACCACCTAGGCTCCCTGATATCAACACACTCCCCACGCCTACCTGTCTATGTGGTTACTTGCCTGAGAGGTCAGTGCAGACCACTACACTCGTCCCCCTGGAATTGTAAGTCTTGTAATGCTTACAATTACATACATACAGGCAATGCACTAACACATACATACACAGGGTAGGTTCAACAACCATACAGCGCAAAGCTTGTACAGGATCCTGATCACGGCAACCAGTGTCATGGGGGTGATGAAAATGGGAAATATTGTGCCTAGAGCGGGACTCGAACCCACATCTCTTTGCATTCCGGGCCAGTGTGCTAACCATTACACCACCTAGGCTCCCTGATATCAACACACTCCCCACGCCTACCTGTCTATGTGGTTACTTGCCTGAGAGGTCAGTGCAGACCACTACATACATATATACATATATACATATACATGACATGATTCTTCCAAACATGAATGCTAACCTGTTCCACATCCCCTGGTCTGCTATCCATAGGCTAGCGTATAATAAGACACATAAGAACAAATGTTACATACACCATTTCACATTTTGCTCAAAGGTCCCCACACCTACTTCATGTTGCCTTCTAGAAAGTGATGTAGAATTGTATAATCACCACATTATTAGATTATTCACCTAAGGTAAGAGCGACAGTGGTTGGTTTGTGGCCTAGAAATCGTGTTTGTACTTCACATTCTCCAGTTATCACCTAAATATGGCAGGCCAATTCATTGGCATTATTATTCTACGTCGTGAGCCCAGTCAGTTTGTCAATGCCAACATGATTTGCCTCAGGATGAGCAATTGTAGACTCCAAATTACGTCATCCTATGGGTTTCTTGTGTATCTGCCATAATTTAAATGTAAATATAGGAGGTTAGCTGGTGAACATATGCTTTGCTTTAGTTTCCATTATTTTTATTTCAAAAGGGAAAAGCTGCATAGTTTAATGAAATTATCTTTTCTTTTTAAACCAAAATAGATTTGATTGTATATATATATATATATATATATATATCATTGCAGCATCGGTACACAGGACGAGGAGGCATGACGTTGGGATAACATGGCATTTATTCCGGGCGGCCCCAGGGGGCATTACATGATGTGAGCGAGCCGGAGGCTGCATGGAGCAAAGTCATGGGGTGATCGCAGTCAAATATGAGAGTGGGATGAGTGAGGCGAGACATATGAGCATAGGCGATGAACATGTGTATATAGTGGTTATTAGCGGGTAGCATAAATAACCTATTGTAATATAATATGATATGTAATTATAGTAATTGTTTAGTATAATTGTTATATTATATGGAGATATTAATTATGTGAATTGCTGGTTAATTAATAGCGATGTATGGTATAATGATAATATATATATAATTTCTTATGATTAAGTGCGGAGTGGGTGGGTGGGTAAAGAAAGTTAGGTGTGGTCAGTCCTGTTGTTGGGAGCGGAGTGACCAGTGGTGTGTGTGTTAGGGAGGAGCTGCTGTGTGTGAGTGGTTGTGTGCTCAGTGAGCAGCAGGGAGGCAGGGAGCAGTGAATGTAGGTCGAGTGAGTAGGGGGGTGGTGCAGTGAGGAGTGTGGGTACCCCCCTTTGAGGCCCCCCCCCCCCGGCCACGGGGGAGGGGGGGGGGGGGGTCCAACGGCCTCGCCGACCCGTGCACCCCGCAATGACCCCGAATGACCCCATGGTCATTCACCACAATGCACATACAGGCCCATTTCTTAATCAATTGGGTCTGCACGGATATAATTATGGAATCAACTGAATAAAACCTGTTCAATTTTTCTTGGAATGTTACGTCCTGGCAACAACTAAGGTCATATCAGGACGGACTGGTACATGTGAAGGTGATTTTGTCAGAATAGTCTTGTACTTGCCAACATTAATTCTGCATTTTTGCACTTGACATTTCCGAAAAATTATCTATTTAAAGGAATACTTTATTGAAACTAAAATAACATAGATTATAACAATCAATGTTAAGCAAAACCAAAACCAAGATCAACACCATAGGACTGACTACCAAACTTTATATTTCGATATACTTAATAAGAACATGGTGAAAGTACTTTGGTGGGCAGACCCAACAGCTGGACATAGGCGTGGGATTCCAGTATAATATACAAGTGGACACGTCGAGAGCTGTACTGCAAATGCTTTTATTACCTATTAGTAAGCCCTTATCTCAGCCACTGTTCCCATCAGCGGCTGGCTGGCCAATTCACAAGCAGGACAAAGTGTCCTGCAATGCACAAGCACCAAATAGCCATACATTTTTACTGTGTGCACCAGTGATGGATATATACAACAGTGTCTAGACACAAATTTCGATTTCGTACATTGGATACTTTCATAGCATTACTCAGGTTTAGTGGGTGGTTCGCATGTCTCCCTATGTCAAGGTTCGTGTGCGTTTACCTATTGGTTCTGGTTAATGGGTCTTTTCTGATTTCACAGGGCAGTGGCCCCATATCCGAGTTAGTGAATTCCTGGGGGAAAATATCTGTACATTGGTCAACATCGACATGGTTATTGTCTCTAATAGCTACAACCATGCAGTTACAAGCGCTGTCTGAGATAAGTCTAGCCCGGCAAGGAGGCACATAATATCTTCAATGCTATGTGACGTCATCAAGCGTATGCGCGCTCATATACAATGAAATGTGGGGAAGTAAAGCGCAGCATAAAAATAGTACTACTCTTCAGTACTTGCACTGCCTGAAACTATCAGAACCATCACGCTGGTGGAAAGTCAGTATGCTGGGCAGTAAATGGGCAGTAAATGGGCAGTAAATGGGCAGTATATGGACCCAGCCTGTTATAGCAGCAAGGAGCGGTGACCCAGAGAATCGCGTGAACTGCTGTGCATTCCTTTCAGCATTCTCCCGAGAGTAGATTCTTATGTGAACTGAATGGTCCATAAATCAATCTCCTATAAAATGGCTTTAACATCTTCGCCATATTCTGTGTTATATATGACCCACATTAAGAGAGAGATGGGTTATCCGACTGATGGAGTAACCTAGATAATGCCTCGAAAAATATACTATTTATTGCGGACCATTAGTGGTGTTATTTAGCTTATGTCGGGATATATCAGGAAACGGGTGCAGTTGTAAAGGATAAGGCTCGAATCTGTGTCTGTCTAGGCAGGCTATGGTGAAATCACTTCAGACAAAGAGAAAGGAATAGTATAAAGTATAAAGAAGAAGGAGAGAGAGTCAAGCCCTCTCATTTATTATTTATATGGTTACATGGGTTCATTGTAGAGTATCACCCCCACCCATTTCAAACAATGGGAAACAAGCATTCTTGGCCTTACCAATAGGGATCCAGCATCTCTGGTTCCCATGGCTACCTGTGATCTGGCCAACACCACCAAGCTGTGTGGCCACATGGCCAACACCAACCTTGACCCTTGATTGTGGTGATCACTTTCCAAGCAGAGGGGATAGGCCCTGAGTGCCCTCACACCGGGACCTGCCAGCACCACTATGTCTATTCACATCCCACTCAGGCACCACCATCCCTTACACATATATATATATATATATATATATATATATATATATACATACATGCACCTGGTCACGTACACCGTTCAGTAATAGAACATTTGCATTCCCCCCTATGCCGAATATCAGAATATTTTACACGGTGTTATATATGACCCACATTAACAGAGAGATGGGTTATCCGACTGATGGAGTAACCTAGATAAAGCCTCGAAAAATATGCTTGTCTATTTTTTATATTTTTTATTTCACAGCATGTGTGTATTTATCGTTGACCATTACTAGTGATATTTACCTTATGTCGAGATATATTTAAAAAATGGGTGCATAGTTATATGTTGCCCGCATTAACATATACATAGGTTATCCGATTGATGGAGTAACCTAGATAATTCCTCGATAAATAGTAATGGACTATAGAAGGCTTTATTCTACTGATAGTCGACGAACAAGGCCACATCTTGCCTTATCTGGACTAGACCATTCCTAATTCCATTTATATAATCATTAATATCATACAAATACATTAATTAGGACATTAACATATACTGACAAGAATGGCTCAGTGTACAATACTACTTTGGATATCAATATGTAGACACTACATAGCGTGTTCTAAATATATGCCCCTGACACAGAAGTCTATGTACCCTTCAAATTAAACCCTAGAACATAGTACGGTTGGCATGAATGGTGACGTTACATCATGGAGCCTAGTTCGGCTAATGGTTCGGATGCACGCCAATGGTTGGCAGATGTGGTGATTCGAGACCTGCTTTCTGCGTTATCTTCCCGGTTGTTTGGAAAGATAGAAACCCTCCACAATAAGTTCCAGCAAGTGTGTTAATAGCCGCAATGTAATTTGGAAGGGTCGATGGTGTAGCGATAGTCAAAGACCCTATAATACTAAGACAGCTCACTCCCTATCTCTCCTACGGTAATGTACATTTTGCAGTGCCACCTTGTGGTGGGTTTGATCAGCCCAGCTGTTGGTTGGTGTTTCACATGTAAACACATGCAGTTATATTATACATGAGATAGGTAAGTATGAATACACATCAATATGAAATTGCTATAAACAAATACCCATCATCAGCATCATCATCAGCATCGCCATCATCACACATCTTTCACATTCATATATCCATTTATACATATAATACAGCACATGTTTAACCAAGAGAACAGCCAGCACACCAAGTGGTGGGTTTGATCATCTTGATTACAGAGTACGGGCTGAGTGAGCCGTCTTAGTATTGTCTTTGCAATAGTTTTACTAGCAGTCACAGTTACCTGCCAACCAATTAACACCAGTAGTCAACCTACGATTATTCATGTCAAGCATCAGTCAGCTGAGGATTAAATACTGAGTATACTGGGCTGTGTATATGGTATGCTTCAGCCAATCCACGATTGGTTGATTGGTTGGTTGGTTGGTTGGTTGTGGGAGTTTTATTTCCTGGCAACATCTAAGATCATATCAGGATGTGTATCGATTTATGACAGTGTGCACTCATGGTGACTTTCTAGTGCTGACCCACTAGGAAATTAGGCCGCTGGCACCATGACCCACTATCCCCCTCATACGCATTATCCTGACACTGAGCTAACTAGTCCTTTTCCTATCCTATTAATGCACAGCGCCAGCCTAGGAAGTGACAAGTATTAATGTCATAAGGCATTGGTTTTATTTTTTTGTATAATGAGGCTCCACTAAGCTCCCCATCTGAGTCCACATTCAGAATTACACATAGATTGGTTGAGGAAATCAGGGAACATAAATAACATAAATAAGGCTAATTTTTAGAACACTAGCCGCGGAATGGCAGAAGTGTGGGGTTCAATTCCCGGAAAAAGAGGTACTAATTCACATTTGAAAAAAGAAGCACCATCATGACACTTGGAATTGGTGGTTAGCTGATTTTACCACACCTAGTCTGCGAGGGAGAAACCAACCATAACTGACGCCTCGTTACGTTATGTTGGCACCCGGAGGGACATTATTATGTCATGCATCGTTCTGAATGAGTGAAGAAGCCAGCAAACAAATCAGTGAGAAGGTCATTCTACCGAGATCGATCTATCAATACTTGTGCAAATTTAGTTTTGTCTGTACTGCCCTTTCTCATCAGCACTGAAATACCGAAGCATTGGCATAGATGACACGTTATTTTGCGGGACCAATCCACGTGCAGAAATATAGATAAACAATAACGAAATAAAAAATTAATCCACTGTAACTTTAAAACATTTACCGCAGTCAGATAACTGTGCCTTCAGCTCAGACAAGATCGGCACTTGCAAAGTATGAGTATGTCGGCACAGGCATCCATATTCTCACCCACTATATCGCACACAACCACATCCACACTCAGTTGTAGCGTCCATATTTGTGAAGACTTTTGGATAGATCAATGACCCATACTACTGTCTTCGGAGGACGATAGCATGATTCTCCAAAGACAATACCAGTTTCAGCGAAACAATTGCAACCAGTTGATATACACTGACACGGCTACTGCTAGAGTCCTAGGATAAATCTGTGTAATCATTAATATAACAATGAATAAGTATGTATGTTTTTATATCCGAATGGGGGAAAACTATCAAAGCTGTACCGAGACATGAGGTGATATGTTGCAGATATATCTGACAGGAAGGGTATTGAAGAAATTATAGAAATCCTGTAAAACAAGTAGTAACCGAAGTCGAACATCTTAGGTTTATTCGCATTGATATAGATTCCGTATCCCAGGGGTAGTATAACATTATCGAAATATATATTATTAAATAGAGGTTATGGAAATATATATAATTAAATAAAGGTCAAGAATTATATTTAACATTACAAATTGGTGTATTGCGGCGCTCTGAGAACACTGAATGATATCGAAATAAAGTAATCAACTTGAATAATAAAATCTAGAGTCTAGATAAATGTTCACGGTTCGGATTCTCAACCTAGTGATGCTTCCTCCCAAGAGCTTCGCATATGGACCCAAGCAACTTGTGAAGTAAACTTCATAGGGACCCGGCTTATTGTGGTATGCAATCATACCGACCCTTAGCGTGTGGGGCTTGGGTGGGATGGTCGCCCAGGGGCAGAGAAACCTGATGGTTGTGAGTACTGCGTGGCGGGGGGTCCTTTTGTGGAACGAGTTTTTTTTTGTTGGGGGGGGGGGGGCGGGGGAGGAGGGTGAGGAAGGGAGGGGGGGGGGGGGCTGGTCAGTGATCGCGACATCAATTCGCCGCCATTGTTGCAATTGTGGACCGAAGGACCAATGACCAAGGTCCATAAGAAGCTCCCTCGGCCCGAAATGCAATTACTAAATTGACTGCGCAGGCGCAGCGAGACTCGTGCCGTTTGTTAGCTCCGGCCGCGGAAACAAATTGAGCGGCGGGGAGGAGGTGTAGGGTTCATGGATGTATGGGTGTGTGGGTATATTGGTGCATGGGTGTAGGGGCATAGGTGCGTAGGGGCGTAGGGGCGTAGGGGCATAGGGACATAGGGGCGGAGGGGCGTAGGGGCATAGGGGTATAGGGGTGTAGGGTCGTAGGGCGTAGGGGCGTAGGGGCGTAGGGGTGTAGGGGGTGTAGGGGTGTAGGGGGTAGGGGCGTAGGGGGTGTAGGGGCGTAGGGGCGTAGGGGTGTGGGGTGTAGGGGTGTAGGGGTGTAGGGGTGTAGGGGTGTAGGGGTGTAAGGGTGTAGGGGTGTAGGGGTTTAGGGGGGATTAGGGGGGTAGGGGGTTAGGGGCGTAGGGGCGTAGGGGTGTCGGGGTGTAGGGTGTAGGGGGTGTAGGGGTGTAGGGGTGTAGGGTGTATGGGTGTAGGGGTTGTAGGGGTGTAGGGGTGTAGGGGTGTAGGGGTGTAGGGGTGTATGGGTGTAGGGGTGTAGGGGTGTAGGGATGTAGGGGTGTAGGGGTGTAGGGTGTAGGGGTGTATGAGGGGGTTTGTAGGGGCGTAGGGGCGTAGGGTATAGGGGTGTAGGGTGTAGGTGTAGGGTGTAGGGGTGTAGGCGTGTAGGGGCATAGGGGCGTAGGGGTGTAGGGGTGTAGGGGCATAGGGGTGTAGGGGCGTAGGGGTGTAGTGGTGTAGGGGCGTAGGGGTGTATGGGTTTAGGGGTGTATGGGTGTAGGGGTGTAGAGGTGTAGGGATGTAGGGATGTAGGGGCGTATGGGTGTAGGGGTGTAGGGGTGTAGGGGTGGGTGTATGGGTGGGAGGGTGGGTGGGTGATTCGGTGTATGAGTATAGGGGTAGATGGGTGAATAGATGTAGGGGGTGTAGGAGTGGTGTGATGTACAGATGTAGGGATGGTGTGGTGCTGGGGTTTATTGCATTAGGAGTGTAGGTATGTCTGGATGTGGAGGGTGGTGGGGTGTAGGGTGGTGGGGTGTAGGGATGGATGGATATAGGAGTGTAGGGCCAGTGGTGTAGTGGTGTGGTAGGGTGCTGTTGGGGTGGTACGGTGGGGCTGGGGGAGTAGTCTGTTTTGGGGGTCATGGTTGCTCAAAGGAGCCTCTAAGTTCTAACTAGTAACACACAGTTGTGTCAGGCACTGAGATGGGTCGTGAGGGGGTAGTGGAGCTGAGGACGTGCTGGTGGTGGTGGGGTAGATACCAGCAAACATCAGCGCCAGCATTATGCATGGTACACACCTACCGTTTGTGCGCACACACCTCCCGTATACGATCGAAAACTGCCCGTTTCGCCCACAAAAATCGCTTGGTGTGCGCTCCCCGCGCACACCTAGCGATTGCGATTTGCGTATAAAACTCAGTTTTTAGGGCTAAAAGAGGCCGATTACGATTGCGATTCGCGATTCGAAAAATGAATCGGCCCGTTTTCAGTTTTAAGCGGGTCGGGTCGAGTCGCGAGTTTTAGTGCGCGAATCATAAACGGGAGGTGTGTACTAGGCATTACCAATCTGCCGACTATTTTAGCTAACCGGAAGTGAACTTTGGCGACCATGGAGCACTGCTTGGATTCTATGATAAGAAAACTTGCCTGCAACGTGTTGACTTAAAGCTCTATAGTCCGATGAAAGCATAAACATTTCAAATCCAAAACATGTATCTCAATTTGATTCTACATATCTAACTTAAATATATATGCACATATTAAGCATGTGTTGCTGCATATAAGAGGATATTAAGATAAATTTCATAGAACCTTGTAGGTTTACTGCTGAAGCCTCTAGGGTGAGACCTCTGGTAAGCTTGCCACAATCACTGTTGGATGTTTGCACTTCAAATCTCTCAAAGGGTAGTTATTTAAAATAAAACTCAAGCAAAGTAAAGTGAGGTAAATTATAACAATTCCCCCACTAGATGTATCTAAAAAAGCGAGAGTTGACCAAATCTATCGGCCTATGCAACTGTAATCCTAAGGAGAAATATGTGCGGGCATTTGGTGAGACTATGTGTGTTTTTAGCTGTGAGAGATGACCGGTTTGCAAGAAGGAGATCTTTGTTGTTATTTGTGTTTGTTTGGTTTTACCCCGCGTTGAGGAGTGTGTCTCTTGAGCCTCCTTTCGTCAGGCAGCACCTCTCATATAAATCCGTGAAATACCACACGATACACACATCTCATATGGACAAGCATTATCATAGAACTGAGCTGTGATGAGCTAGGTTCTGAATCAGTTCTGGGTCAGCTTACCTATAATGCAATTTTAGTTAATTTCCCGGAATAATTTGCTGACGATGCAACTAATTAGTTGAGGTGGGATAATAAATAATAAGTGTGTAGTCCAATGAGGTTATTACCCACAGTGCCCTGCTCATTCTATGGCAGTGCTTATATCACTGGGGGCGGGGGAAAGCCATCAGCTGGAAGTGGTGTGTGGGGGCACTGACTGCTGTCGGTGTGGGTTGGGAGTATGTGAAGGGCTCTGGCATGGTGTGTGTGGGGGGCGGGATGGCGAGGTGGGGGGTGGCGGGACAGGGGTTGCCCACACCAGCTTCAATTTCGTAGATGCCCCCCCCGTCCCAGTGTCCGGCCAATAAGGCCCTTTGTGGGGCGCGCCCATGCGCAAGTCGAGCTGCCAATTCAGGCAGCGGCGATCTCTCACACACCGAGCTCGTTATAGGGGTCGGCCGAGCTGCTCAGAGCTGCTCAGAGCAGCTCGGATCTAGTAACGCCCCCTTCTAGGAATGCATCCCGCCAGTATCACAAAAACACTACCGATTATGAATAAGGATCTAGCGCCCGATGGGGGAGGGATATTGGGACAATGGGACCCGTTTGGGTTATTGCTATTAGGCTGAGGTGATCGGCTTTAGTTGGTCGCAATGGGAGTGTTGGCGCTGATGTACATCGATCAACTGACTGCACTTTGTAGCGTTAGTGCAACAGGCCCAGGCTCTGAACTGCTCAGGGCTGCTCGTCCCAGGGTGGAGTTGCCTTGAAGGCGCCCTGAGCGCCTCATCATCGAACTGCCGGCCATTCCCCTGCTCTCTGCGGCCC
Source organism: Branchipolynoe longqiensis (assembly GCA_030323885.1). Taxonomy (NCBI): domain Eukaryota; kingdom Metazoa; phylum Annelida; class Polychaeta; order Phyllodocida; family Polynoidae; genus Branchipolynoe; species Branchipolynoe longqiensis. Next base: position 70,820,454 of record CM059191.1, read on the forward strand.
CTAGTGACGAGGGAGGCATTGACTGACACCGTGCCGGGCAGGGGTGAGTTGGGGGGTGATTATGGCGGGGGGGGGGGGGTTGTCGTGGATGCAGGGGGGGAGGGGAGGGGGAGGGCATGGGAGTGGAGGGTAGGTGATGGGGAGGGAGGTTGTGGATGACACAGGGGAGGGAAGGGGAGAAGAGAGGGAATAAGAAAATGATAGAGGGAATAAGGGAAGAGGGGGGGGGGGGTCGGAGGGCGGGAGGGAGTAACAGGGGTCGATATGGGAGAGTAGAGAAGATGGGGGACAGGATGGGTGGGGGAGGAGGAGTGGCGGAGAAGAGAGGAGAAGAGGAGGGGACAGGACACGATAGGAGTGGGGGTGAAGAAGCGCTGAGGGGAGGTGAGGAGAGAAGAGGGAGAGGAGAGGAGGGGGAATGAGAGGAGCGGAGTGGAGAGCAGGGGACATGAGCGGAGAGGTGTGGATATGTTTGGAGGGGGCTGGAGGGCAGGGGCTGGGAGTGGAGGCCAGAGGAGGAGAGGGGAGCGGAGGGGAGAGGGTAAGGGATAGAGAGTCCAATGGCGGGGTGAATCAATGACAGCGCCAGGGCGAACGATGCATAAAAATGGAAATTAGCACCAGGGGGAGTGCCAACAACAACAAAAGAGAAAGAAAGGGAGAGTGAGAAGAGCCAATTCCAGGAATAGACACTCTGGCGGGCGGGTGTGGAGCGGTTAGGTGACGCCGCGCAGGGAAGGGGATTTGTCAGCCATTGAATGGCGGGTGGGTGGCGGGGTGTGTGTGTGGGGGGGGGGGGGGGGGGGGGGGGGCAGGAGACGGGCGGGCTTACGGCGACGACTGCCCTTGGGTGCCTGTTGGGTGGTGCGGTCATGCTTGTAGACAAATGGGCGCTATTACATGCATACTTACGACTCGTGTAGCGCTGGGTGGGGCCTTTTTAATACCACACAGCAAGCAGATTAGGTGTCTCTGATCTCAGCTCGACACGGGACGGCTCTTAGGCATGCGCAACGAACGGTCAAATGTTGTAGGAGGGGTACAGCGGGGCGGGGGGGGGTATGATGTAAATATCACATACACGTTAGTGAACGTAGTTGAACGTAGTGAAGGCTAACATAGTTGAACGTCGTTGAACGTCGTTGAACGTAGTTCAAAGTAGTGCAATGTACCAACATCAATACTTCTCCGTAATGATAATTTGATAATAACGTCTGTGGGCCGTGAGTTCCGATTTAAGCTGTGGACATGTTCAAAAGAGAACTATGCTTGAGGCAGACATAGCCTGTGTGATGAGAACATATGCTAGCATACTCTTGTGTACTCTAGCATACTCTAGCATACTCTAGCATACTCTAGCATACTCTAGCATACTCTAGCATACTCTAGTGTACTTTGACCCCCACAAAACCTTGGCCGTTCTGCCGGAGTCACATAGCCATTAGTGGACGAAGTTGAACATAGTTGAACATAGTGGAGGGTAACGTAGTTGAATATAGTTGAACATAGTTGAACATAGTTGGATGTACTGGGATCCAGACTGTAATATACCTGGATCCATACCATAACATATTTATCCATACCATTAGGTGGGTCATCAACCAAAACCTGCCGTACCTTAACATATTTGAATGTAGTGACAGCATGTTTGACCCACGTTATTCTAACTCCGTTCAACTACGTTCACTAACGTGTATGTGACCTGGGCTTGAATCACTGTGGAGTTATCTAACATAACATAACATACCATAGCTGTGAAGACTTCCGGTGGTGACCCCTGTGAAGAGTACGTGCTTAGACTCCAATCGGAGTGACGGTCATGTGACTTCCGTCCGATGGAATTTACCCGGGTCCTTACTAGTTGGTATTTATCCTGATATGACCTTAGATGTTGCCAGGGGCTAAAATTCCAACAAAGAACCAACTCAAACATTGGTCACTCTGCCACACACTGGCGAACACGACGCCTAGATCTGCCAGGGGCCGTATGCAGGAGTCAGTGTTAGCGAGGCAAAACGGTGTTTGTCGGGAATTTCGGGTTAGCGGCGAAAAAATTGTATGCACGAGTCAGTGTTAGGCCTAGCACCAAAGGCTTAACCGGTGTTACCTTAACCCTAAAAAATATCAGGTTTAGCGAATTTATTAGGCCCAAATCTATTCAATGCGACCATATTTAACAGAATTAGATACGCAATAAGTGAAATTTATTCAAATTAACCCTAAATTCGAACCTTCCTTAAGGCTACCGAATCGACGAACGTAATGTAAACAAATCGTTTGCTTACTTTACGCTCGTCGATTCGAAAATATAACTATTAATATCGCCGCCAATACGGCGGTAACCTTAATAATGCTTCGGATTTAGGGTTAAATTGATCAAATTTCACTTATTGCGTATGTAATTCTGTTAAATATGATCGCATTCAGTAGATTTGAGCCTAATATCTGGCTACAAACGCAGAGGGATTTCCCAAATCTATAAATAATTTCACGTTTAGCTAAAATGTTAGTGTTACGCGCTCCTGCATACCACTTGACACAGTTCCTGACATCGGCGATAGCTAATCGGTAATAGGCTGTAACACCAAACCCCGCTAACACTGACTCCTGCATACGGGCCCAGGCAGACACGAGGCGGTATTTGATTGAAGCCGCTACTGCCGCCTGTCGACCTTGACCTGCTTGACGTGCTTGCGTGCGTGTTGTCTCGCTGGTTGCCGCGTGAATGGTTGTGGGGACCAGCGGGACGCCGCGGGGCAGACGACATGCGGCGTGCCGATAGGTAATATTCCTGACCGCTCGCTCCCCATATCCCTTCCCTTGTCCGCCCTCTGCTCTTCCTCGCTCCCTCCTCCTCCCTCCTCCCCACTTACACCCTACCCAACCACAGCCTCTCACCAGCGCTCGGAATGGCTCCGACCTCAGCACCGTATTCCGGGTTAACAAGCAATGAGAGGCAGTTTATCAGCGACCCCACCACCTGCAAGGCTCACTCACATATGAGACTGTCTCAAAAGGTGCTAAGCAATAGTCGACACAACTGTGTCCATTGAAATGATCAACATATTATCTGCTTATGCATTTGCTCAGGATAAACTGATTTGTTTTTTTACATGGTGTTTCATAATCCCAATAGAATACGTATTAATTTGAAGCAAATGTCCTTGTGTTTTCAGTTAACCATTTCTGTGCTGTTTTGTGTCAATCATTACAATGGACAAACAAAAGAAGAGTTATCACCTTTTTAGACAGGCTCATATATAAATATTAAGGGTTAGCATTAGGGTTAGGTTTAGGGTTCATGTTAGGGTGAGAGTTAGGCTTAGACTTAGGCTTAGCATTGGGGTTAGGGTAAGGTTAGTGTTAGGCTTAGGGTTAGCGTTAATGTCAGGGTTAGGATTATATGTATTGTTAGAGTTTGGGTTAGGGTTAGCTATTTTGGGTAGGCAATGACTGTATACCTCGGATGTAAAAGAATGGCACTGTGACGCTAGACTGCCGATCTAGATCAACGCTACCCTGACCATAGAGACGTTCATATCTTACAGACACAGCAACAAGGACATGTTTGCTACAATTGGTTTAGCAAGTGTCATTAGGAGAATTACACTTCTGTCTTATGGCCCTGTCACACTACGACGTGACTACGTCAGCGTAGGCAGAACGTGAAAATAATTATATTACGTCGACGTTATGGGCGTAATATGCAAATTGTGGACGTGAGCGTAACGTGAAAGTAACGTGGGTGAACATCGTGACCGTAGCTGTAACGTGACAACGTTAGGGGGGAGGGGTAATTGGCGACGTGACCGGGCGTTAGTGTAACGTGAGCGTAACGTCGCCGTAACGGGTGCGACGTGGACGTAACGTGACCGTAATGCCACCGTAACGTGACCGTAACGTGACCGTAACGTGACCGTAACGTGACCGTAACGTGACCGTAACCGTGACCGTAACGTGACCGTAACGTGACCGTAACGTGACCGTAACGTGACCGTAACGTGACCGTAACGTGACCGTAACGTGCAAAACGCTGCCCACACGTTGCTCCCACCGGGCCGTCGGTCTGACGTGACATAACGTGACTCTAACGTCATTTACGCTGCTATAACGATCGCGGAACGTCAACCTAACGTCATTGTCACGTCATCCCAACGTAACGGCTTCACGTTGAGATACGTCGAAAGTTTTGAACAGGTTCAAAACCTCGACGCGCGCCGACGTAACACGACGTAACATGACGTAGCTCGACGTCACTCTAACGTCATCATGACGTCATCATAACGTGACCCAACGTACGGCAACGTAATGACGAAAAATCATCACGTTAGGCTCACGTTGTCTCGTTACGTCGTAGTGTGACAGGGGTATAAGTATGCACCAGAACGAGACTGATCGAATATATTATTTCATGAATAAATGCACTGCCAAGTATAATACCGACCCACCCACAGGGAGGCTAAGGACTACACATGTGTACATATATACATACACAATACCTGTACTCATAGAGGTGGAACATGAAATCACCAAAATCCAGTAAACAGAAACGGAAATAGCACTGTATGGGTCCCGCCATTTGTATACTTGTGTTGAATAATCAAAATCCAGCAAACGGAAACGGAAATCACTTGTTGATATACTGCTGCGAGGCTTTCAAGGCATTAAACCCATAATTACGTTATTCAGGGTGGGTGATTGGTTAATAATATACTCGTGTTGAATTGCATAATAATAAATAAATAATTCTCCAAGCATTTATATGTATGTCTATAGAATAGTTTGGAATTCCAAACTTCCATGTTTATGCCAAATTGTTCTATATTTCTATTAATTAAAAATAAAATTGACATTTTGCACTGCAAATATTGGCAAATTCAATGAGAATGGCCGCAGGCATTTCTGTCTTGCTCTCGACACAGTTTTCAAATGGGGGTCGGTCCTAAGCATTGCTTATTCATAATATTTCATTATATATATTTTTCCCTTCATCGTATAGAGTCATCACTCTGAACAACGTCCGGTTCATTAATTCACTTGTGTTTTACCATAAAATATGGCATGATGCATGTGGTTAGTATTTCCCGGTGAGTGTGACTTTCCTACCTGTAAACCCAAATCAATCACTATATGTTACCAATATAGCTGTTAATTCAAGCAACTGCCATTAAAATAAGTATATCGAATTGTATCCAGACAAGTAATAGATCTTCGATGATGTGAATAGTATCATGATCTATGTTCTATGCATTGATTATTGTGTGGTACTTGTCAAATCAGTCTGCCATGTGCATATTTTCTTAAAATGTTGACAACTTCTCAACGTCATCCCTTCTAGTTGTATGTGATCTTCAGCTAACGGACTGAAGCCCATTAGCATCCGTATTCTTTTAATTATTGTCATTCATTCAAAAAAGAAGCGATACTACCGGTGACTATATGACGATATGTATAGTATTACCAATACATTCAGAAGCGAAGGGTGATATATAACCCATAGAAGGTAGTTATAGCGAGGTTATATTCTCTTAAATCAAATTGAGCATGTGCCAACAATGAATAGAATGTTATAGTTTAACTCACCATGTTTGGTAACATCCAGGAGTAGTGACTGGACAACATGCTTAAGTGGAGAGCCTGAAAGAATAGAATGAAATACATATTGAAAATATGCCACTTTGAGGAAAATAAATAAATCTGAAAGAAGGAGAATTATTAGTAAACTATCGAGTGGCACCGGACCAGAACGCAGCTGTATGGACAACATATTGCCGTTGAGTAATGCACGTTGTATTGCCATCTGATACCCCAGTCACACTACATCTTGCGACCACTTTGCTGCGACCACCTGAGACCAAAGAACCCACACTCACCAGTGACGCCCAGACATCGGCAACCATTGTTTTGGTAGCAAGGATGTCATGGATGAGTGTGGGTTCTTTGTTCTAAGGTGGTCGCAAAGTGGTCGCAAGCTGTAGTTTGACTGGGGTATTAAGCCGTGTTCACATGGGAAAAGTTTAAAGCGATTTAGACAAGGCGAATCATATGAATCGATTTAGATGCGCATTCGCACGGACCAAGTTTGAAAGTGTTTCACGTTCACACGGGCAGTGCTTTGAATCGGTTTAAGGCGGAAGTGGATATCTGCGCATGAGCAAGTCCAGACTAACCAGTGCCAGTTTGGGTTTGTCGACGTCGGCCGACAGAGTGTGGGTTCGACCTAGATATGTATGGACTGAATCGTATTGGTTTGGAACAGTCAAAATTTCTGCTAGGCAGTGAAACCCTAAAAATAAATGATGAACAAAATATATGTGCACCTCTAGCAGGTTCATAGACCAAATTATATTATATAGTGTGACATGCTTAATCCGCCTCAAGTAAGTCGGTTGCGTTCACACGGGCGATATAAGTCGAATCATAAAATTATGTTCATATAAAGCACCTACTTAGGTAGTTTATAAAATCCGAATTATATGATTCGATTCAGGCTTAAACCGCCTCAGCCGCCCGTTCCCACGCCAAATGTGAGCCGAACTATACAAGTCGATTTATATGAATCGATTTAACTGCCCCGTGTGAACGAGGCTTTAGACATGCTGCACTTCTTTTTCGGTAAATATGATTAGTTGTGGTGTTCCTCAGCATTTCCGGCATGTGTGAGAAAGTTTATTAATCAAGGTGAGCTAAAAAGCATCATAGTGAGGATACAATGCAACATTTGCCGAGCATTGTCACCATCATGCTAGACTCATCATCATTCATGGATTAAGTAAAGGTTTAACTAATCTTTGTGGAAATATTAAATATACCTTAAGTTAATACCACATGCATAAGTTAATACCACATGCATATATGAATATGTGCATATCACATTTGATCCAACATGGTACTTAGTACCGGATGGGACAGATATTGGATATAAGTCATGTATACATATATCTACGAATCATTCTCTGAAAGTGGGCACTACAGATTTGGTTTCCTGTTTCGATGCTGATAAGTACTTATTTATTGTATTGATAGCAAGTCAAATAATTAGTCTTGCTTCTGTGGCTTAAGTATTTTATCAATACTATATATATGCAATCTATTCTACAAAAGATATACACAATATAAGTGTATGTTTTTTGTTGTTGCTAAAGTGAGAATACAACACTTTTCACATCGATACCAAGCATGCACCAACACTTTTTTTAAACCTTTTTCTTGTGAGACCTAATCTTGTTTTATTAACTGAAATCGAGGAATCTTGTTTGAGTTTGTTGTGCATGCTAAAATGATGTTCCAGATATCCCTTTGATTCCTTTATTCACCATCCAGGGCTTACCCGGTACAATACTTACAAGTGATATTATTATATTCTTCAATTTGTTTAAGATCAATATCAAAAAGGTAAATAGGTTGGGTCAGTTCAATTTTGCCCTGTGTACAACATGGACACATTCATAGGAATGTGGATTGTGCTATTAATTGGGATGTTTTTCGCTATAATTTGGAAGGTTTTCACTTTTAGTTTCCATGTCAGTCATTACAGTCCAGTTTCAAAGAATGCCCCATATATACTACATTATATCAGCAGGTTATAGTGGAATCCTCCCGTATCGAATGCAATGTGGATGACGGCAACACCGGAGATGCCTGTCCTCACCTCGTCCATGATGGTCCTTGCCACATCCCCCGTTGTGAAGAGGATCACATTGGTGATGGACAGTCTCCTTATGGTGAGCATAATGTCCCTCACATCCTTCTGGGTCACCTCCCGTTGCACGCGCCAGGACCGCACCCTGAGGGCAGGGTACAGCACCAGGCGCTCAACCAGGTGCATACCTGAAAAGAACAAGAGAGGCAGCCCAAGATTAGCAACAGGAGTGGTCAGCAATGGGAAGGGGAGTAGGAGCGGTCTGGAGGAGAAAATATGCAGATTTACAAGCAAGACATGCCCTAGCAAGGTCCAGTAAGAACCACTAAGCCCCAGCATGCCTCACCAAGCCCTGGCCAGCCCCATCAAGCACCACCAACCCCCATCGAGCCCCACCAAACCCCATCAAGCCCCGCCAAGCCACACCCAGCCCCAACAAGTCACACCATGCTTCTCCAAGCCGCAGCAAGACCTACCAATCCCAGTCAAGCCCCCACCAAGCCCCACCAAGTTCCACCAAGACCGAGCAAGCACAACCAAGCCCCCTCACGTCCCAGCAAGCACCTTCACGTCCCACCAAGACCGCCACGTCCCAGCAACCCTACCAAGTTCCATCAAACCCCACCAAGCCCCAACAAGCCCCACCAAGCCCCACCAAGCCCCACCAAGCCCCACCAAGCCCCACGAAGCCCCACCAAGCCCCACCAAGCCCCACAGCGCTCAGACAAAACTCACCAATGCCTATCTGGTTTATTCCTTCTACCGAAATAACACCAACAAACTACTTATAAACAACATCACTTACACTCAAAAAACGCTCACAAATACACATTGAAGTACATATAGAAACTGCACCTCACCGTGTACCACACATAATTAGACCCCTTTGGCGAAGCACTAGGTGTTAAGCTATTCGGTAATCAATTGCATCACTTGAGGCGAGTGGAACACAAGATTTATTGCAGGACATAACCAGATAACACACCACGCAGCTAAGTACAATCCTATGATATGTAAATAGGAGTAGGCTAGTCTAGTAATAAGAGTAGAACAAATAAGCCAATGTGTGGTAAGATAACACCAACACTACAACTGGCCAGCATTGAAAACAAGCCTGGGTACCCGGGATTATATGCTATGGACAGTATAAATACGGCCTCAATACAAAATAATTAAATTTAAAAAAAAAAGGACATACGCCATTGGTTCATCATGCAATTAGCAGGTACTCCAAACAGTGCATACAGAGACGACCTCATCTTCTAATCTGTGAACTGTCTTGGCACTCCTGAATCGCAAATCCGCAACATAGTCCCAACAACTTTTAAACCTCATCCTAATATTCGATTTGTTGGTCGTTGTGTTTTACGTCCTGGAAATATCTAAGGCCATATAAGGACGGGTACCGACTTGTGACAATGCGCACCAATCACGAGTTTACAGTGCTGCCCCACTGAGAGACCACACCGGCAGAACCATGACCTAATATCCCACTCAGTTACATTATCCTGACACTGAGCCAAGCAGTCATTTCCATATTCTAATAAAGGTAAGCGTCTGGCTAGGAAGGAAGAAATATCAATTTTTACATCATTGGTTTGACTTGACCAGGATTCGAACCTGTGGGTTCACATTCAACGATCTACCAAACTCAGAGATGGACGCTCAACTCATTTGGTCATCCCGTCTGGGACCCACTATTTGAAATACAGGCTGCTCGGAATTCTGATACGGACGACCTCTTTCGAAATCAATCTATGGAACCAATAAGAATCATCAAATTCAAATTTCACTCAAATTGTTGTTTGTGTGTTGTTCCTTAGGACATGATATTCATTTGGCTCCATCATTTAGTGCAGTTGAACGACCGCAGTTGCTACCTCATGAAATGCAAGTTTTCCCCATTATCGACCATTGTCCAGTATGAGATTGTCACATAAAGAATTGACTTGCCACTAATCCCATGGTGAGGATTGTATGCTGATACTTAAATGTGCACCGACATGAAGCAGTTCTCCATATTCATGGGTGCCATAATCGAATATGGATATTTCCATTGCGTGCATCTTCTGAAATCAATTAGTCTTTGTGATTTATTTATGTGATCTCCTCTGTTAGTGAACTGCTCTAACTTCTGATGACACTGACTGAATTGATAGGTCGATGACCGGATCTTCTGGAGTGACCTAAAATTGTATAGTCCGCTGTCTTTCAGTTGCTGTCATATTTGCTAGAAAAACATATTAGTTTATTTGTGGTATTCAAACTTCAGTTTCGTCAGAATTACCTTTTCATTTGAAGAGTTAATTTAGAAGGGATTCGAAGTGAACTGGGTAGAAAAGTACTTTTGTGTGGGGAACAATACACTGGATAAATGCTTTTTTTATAGCTTATTTTGAGAGAGAGCCAATTATGAAATGCGCAGCGAATTAATAGCAAACACGTTTTTCGTTCAGGAACAGATATCGAATTACAGTAAAACCTCTCTAAATCGACCGACCATGGGACCGACTTTAACTGTTCGATTTAGGCAGGTGGGCATTTTAGAAAGGTTAGAATAATGGTACAATGGTATTGAATGGGGATTGTTTGGGGCCCAATGAAAGCGATCGATGTAGGGAGTGGTCGATCTGTGGAGGTGTTGGGTTAGGGAGGTTTTACTGTACTATATATACGATATGTACGAAGGGATTTGGTTTAATATTTGGGATTCCTTAATGAGATTAATCACGGTTAAAAGACATGATGTGATAATGTTCTGCAAGAGTGTTTGCCTGAATGACACTTGCTTGTATACGGTATTATCTACAATCCAGTGCATGCTAATAGCTGGCACCCACCTCCCGTTTACGACCTAAAACTGCCCCTTTCGCGCATACAACTGGGTTTTAGTTGTTAGGTGTGCGACACCCGCGCACACCAGAGCCTTGCGATTCATGACTTAAAACTCAGTTTTAGGGCTTAAATCTGGAATCTTATAAGATTCGAAAAATGAATCAGCCAGTTTTAAGTCGTAAACGGGTCGCGAGTTGCAGTCAGTTTTACCACGCGAATCGTAAACGGGAGGTGTGCGCCAGCCATAATGAATATGCAAACAAGCTGATGTAATGCTATCCATTCGAAAATGGTATCTATTGGGAAAGCAGAACTGAGAATAACAGAGTGGGCCTTATATCCATTCACTATTCCTGCTGTCCTATAATGTTCATCTGTCCTGCCACTACGCATTATTTCACCACACACTTGACACTACCACATATCTGGATACCCTCCCCATATCCACTCCCAAATAAAGTACTCTCCCAGATGCAGGGAAAGATTACCAAAATTGTTGTTAACGGGGCTTCCCTAGACTAGTGCAACGCATATATTATCGACCCACATTCTGTACTTTCATTAGTATACATATAGTAAGGAAGCATAGTCGCAGAGTTATAATTATTGTTTCATGGTAAGCAAGCATGTAATTTTGCTGAGAGTCTTTGGAAAACTGAGCCGAAGCTAACATAACAATGCAAGTTGAGAATGGTGTATGCTGCACACAATGCAGCACACTCCACTTCTCCATCACCATGTAGAAATTAAATGTGATCACGTCAACGGCTGGAAGACCACTGTCCAGGGTCTGACAACATATGTAATCATATGAATACAATATTTACCAAAAAAAACAAAACAACAAAAAGAAGGCACCAGTGCTGTTAGGAATAGATGTTGGAGAATATGGATATTGGTTATCCCTACCCGTTTCGCCTTACCGGGGTTGTGCTAAGTTTACATAGTTTGTTTAGTTTTTTTTGTAAATATAGTTTATTCATTGAATAACGGCTTTTCTCAGCGCCGTGGCACTGGCCTCCCAGCCATGTGACATTACATTTATTTACAATGTATATATATATATGTATTCTGATATTGTCATCAGCAGCGAGCTCAGGTCAGCTCAAATGACAATAATAATCATTCCAAGACCTACATATGGTATAGTTTGACAATTCACATATAAGATAGTAGTGATATGTTGTATACATACATACCTAGCTACATACATGTGTATTGATTAGACCATTACATTCCCAAGTGGTTAGGAGATAGCTTCCATTCACGGGTTTGTATGCCTACTGTGTGGTGACTTGCATAATTATCATGTTGTCGGAGAATGGATTTTGAGATGGAGTGTAAGTAGAATGGTTTGTTTATTCTGGTAGATGGAGTGTGGTTAGTTTGTAGGGTTATGCTTAAAAACGTTAATACCTCGGAGGGGGGTTGACTACAAGAAGTAGTTTGAGTAAGTTGTGATTTATGTTTTTAGTATGGTACATATGCAGTATAATCCTGGCTGGGAAATGATCATGCACATAGAGAAGAGGGATTATGTCAGCTATATATGATCCCCAATGGAAAGCCGCGTGCTTGCTAGTCACGCATTTACCATTACGGAAACAAAACCAATATAAATGTATCGCTACATTTACCGGGAAAAAGACGGAAGCTTGCAGCGCGAAGTAAAGCGCCCATAGAATTGGGGCGGATAGGTGGTCCAGTCAGCCTGCTCATTTTAGCTAAGGAATCATTGCTTGTCTGAGCTAAACAAAAGTACAGATCTAAATAAGCCTAACTATGAAGCTGCAGACCATTGTCATAGCTGGGTTTCTTTTAGCCTTGGCAATATCGGCTACTTACCGAATATGATATATATTTTCCGGAAGTGTCATGACCAGTACCGGAAGTGGTCTGCAGCAACAGTCTGCAGCTTGCAGTGTGTGGACAGTGCTGTTACATACAGTTATGTTGGGCTAATACATGGTAACACGCGCCAGGCGAGCTGAACTGCCCCCAATGTGCTTCGGCGGGCGGACGGACCGGACTGATGGGTCTGGGAGGAGCAGGAAGGGCGGTGCGGGGGGGGGGAGTGGAAGGGGGGTTGGGGAAGCAGGAGGGGTGGGGGCGGAGGCAGAGTGAGGGGAGGGGAGGTGTAGGGGCGCAGGAGGGGGTGGACTAACAAATTGTTCGCATTACTCGCAGTTTGTGGGCAAATCGATGCCCAGCCAAGGCCATGCCTTGATGGCAGTGACCGTCAATAACGGCTGATATGGCCGGCCGCGGCCGGCCGCGTCTGTGCGCCGGCGCACCGTTAAGCCTGTATATGCCGGCGCGCCCCCTATCAGCCGGGCCAACGTGCCGGCCATGCATAGGCAAGGCAGCACTGACGTCAGCAGCGAATGCGCATGCGCATGCTGAACGTCAGCTCTCCTGTGTGGAGCGCGTCATATGATATCTGCCGTGTGTGTATGTGTGTGTCGGTGTGTGTTAGTGAGAGTGGGGGTGGGTGGGTGGGTGGAGCAGACTGAGTCGGTTCAGTCTCTCTGAATGCCGAATGCGGGCCAGGAATACACAATGTGGCGACATCAGGCCTAACGGCGGGTTGCACAATAACCACATACATGTGGCATGCTGGTGGGTGTGAGGTGCATTTGTGGTGGATGTGGTGCTTTATTGTTCGTGTGCAGTGTGTGGTGTGTGCTGGTCGGTGTGTGCTGGTGCGTGTGTGTGGTGCGTGTGTGTGGTGCAGGTTAGGTGCTTGTGAGGTGCATGTGTGGTAGCTGTGGTGCTTTGTTGTATGTGTGTGATGTGTGGTGCGTACTGGTGTTTGTGTGTGGTGTGTGTGTGGTGCGTGTGTGTGGTGCAGGTTAGGTGCATGTGAGGTGCAAGCGTGGTGGTTGTGGTGCTTTGTTGTTCGTTTGTGGTGTGTGGTGTGTGTGTGTGGTATGTGTTAGATGCACGTAAGGTGAATGTGTGGTGAGTGTGGTGCAGTATTGTTTGTTTGTGGTGTGTGGTACATGCAGGTGTGCGTGTGTGTGATGCGTGGGTGTGGTACCCGTTAGGTCCATGTGAGGTGCACGCATGGTGTGCACGGTGCTTTATTGGTCGTGTGGGGTGTGGGGTGCATGCGTGGTGTGTGTGTGGTGTGTGTGGTGTGGTATTGTCCGAGTGTGGTGTGTGGTGTGTAGTGATGCATGTGGGGGGCGCGTGGTGTGTATGTGTGGTGTGTGTGATGCTTCACTGGGTGTTTGTAGTGTGCGGTGCAGGCGATCTGCGTGTAGTGCGGTGTGGTATGTGAGCTGTGTGGGTGGTGCGTGGGTGGTGTGTGTTTGTTGCCTGTGCTATGCATGTGTGTGTTGCACGTGTGATGTGTATGTGATGAGTGCGTGATGCTGGTGTTCAATACATGGGTGATGTGTGTTACATCTGCGTGAGTTGTGTGTTGCGTGTGCAGTGCGTGTGTTGTGCATGTGAGGTGCGTGTGTGGTGCGCAGGTGGTGCGCAGGTGGTGCATGTATTGTGAGTGTGTGATCCGGGTGTGATGCGTGTGTTGCACGTCTGTGGCATGGGTGCTGCTTTATTGTGAGCTTGTCGTGTGTGGTGTGGGCGTGTATGGCGTGTTTGTGCAGTGCGCATTTGGTACATATGTGGTGAGTGTGTGATGCCGGTGTGGCGTGTGAGTGGTGCGTGTTGTGTGTGGGTGATGTGAGTGTGTGCTGCGTCTGTGCTCTTTAGGTCCTGCATCTAAGGATGGGCGATGCAGGTGTGTGTTGGATAGATGTGGGTGTGAGGCGCATGTCGGGGGGTGTGAGGAGGGTGTGAGGTCGGTGAGAGGTGGGTGTGATGTAGGTATGAGGTGGTTGGGAGGTGGATGTGAGGTGGGTGTGAGGTGGGTATGAGGTGGGTGTGAGGTGGGTTGGAAGTGGGTGAGAGGTGGTTTGGAGGTAGGTGGGAGGTGGACAGGAAGAGGTGGGTGGTAGGCTGGTGGGACTTACAGGTGGGGTGTGGGTAGGAACTGGGTTGGAGGTGGGTCTCCGGTGGTTATTAGGTGAGTGGGAGGCGGGAGTGAGGTGACGTGGGTCGGAGGTGCCTTTGAGGTTGGCGTGAGGTGGGGCTGAGGTGGGTCACAGAAGGTGGAAGGTGGTCGGGAGGTGGCTGTGAGCTGTGAATCAGGTATGAAGTGGGGGTGATCTATTTGTGAGGTTGATGTGAGGTGGGTGTGAGGTGGGTGTGATGTGGGTGTGATGTGGGTGTGAGCTGAGTGTGAGGTGGGTGTGAGGTGGCTGTGCAGAGGTGTGAGGTGAGTGTAAAGTGGATGTGAGATGGGTGTGTGTTGAGTGTGAGGTGGGTGTGAGGTGGGTGTGAGGTGAGGGTGAGGTGAGTGTGAGGTGGGTGTGAGGTGAGTTGGAGGAGTGTGTCGGGTGAGTGGGAGGTGGGTGGGAGGTGAATGTGAGATGCACGGGATGTGGGTGTGAGGTGGGTGTGAGGTGGGTGTGATGTGAGTGTGATGTCCGTGTGAGGTGGGTGTGAGGTGGATGTGAGACGGTTGTGAGGTGAGTGTGAGGTGGATGTGAGGTGGGTGTGATGTGGGTGTGAGCTGGATGTGAGATCAATGTGAGGTGAGTGTTAGGTGGGTGTGAGGTGGGTGTGTTGTGAGTGTGAGATGGGTGTGAGGTGAGAGGGAGGTGGGTAAGAGGTGGACGTGATATGGGTGTCAGGTGAGTGTGAAGTCGATGTGAGATGGGCCTGAGGTGAGTGTGAGGTGGGTGTGAGGTGAGTGTGAGGTGAGTGTGAGATGGGTGTGAGATGGGTGTGAGGTGAGTGTGAGCTCAGTGTGAGGTGAGTGTGGGGTGGGTGTGAGGAGGATTTGAGATGGGAGTGAGGTGGCCAGCACCTTCGCTGACGTGTGCAGTAATGAAGCGGTACTGGTTGTGGCGTCTTCTACTCCTGTATGCTGCAAGCGCCGGCCACAAGCGGGTATGAATAGTGGAGCATATATACAGCATACTACGCAGGCGCGAACCACCCGCCCCCGTCCTTTCCACCCACCCATCTCCTTGTTCACCACCCACCCACCTACCACCCCTGCAGTGTCTCATGTCCCCTTGTTTCTACTGGTCTGTGGGTAACCGCTGCTGCAACCCTCCAACCATCACCGACCGCAGTCCCAGCACAGCCATCTACTCACCAGGTCACCGTCGGACCATGTACACACCGAGAAACTGTCCGTAAATATTCGCTACAATTTATATATATATATATATATATTATGAGGTGATTACTCATTTTGTCGTTGTCTGCATAATGATTGACCCAAACCATCCCAGAAACGGTTACACTGAACACGCAAGAACATTTGCTTCAAATCAATATGTATTCTGTTGGGATTATCAAATACAATAAATCAGTTTATCCTGAGGAAATGAATCAGCAGACAGTATGTTGATTGTTACAATGAACAACGTTTTCTCCCATATTACTTATCACCTTTAGAGACAGGCTCATATACATATATAATGAGACTGTCTCAAAAGGTGCTAAGCAATATGGGACAACATTTTGTCCATAGTAACGATCAACACACTATCTACTTATACATTTGCTCTGGATAAACTGATTTGCTTTTTGCATGGTGTTTCATAATCCCAATAGAATACATATTGATTTGAAGCAAATGTCCTTGTGTTTTCAGTGTAACCGTTTCTGTGCTGTTTTGTGTCAATCGTTACTATGGACAAAAACACAAAGAGCTAGCACGTTTCGAGACAGGCTCATATACATATCTAGCAAGTGCGGCCAAATGACATTGCATAAATATACCCACAAGTGTGTGTATTCATAAAACGCACCCAACGCTATGATCTACATGTAACAATAGAACAGAGGGGGATTGACCTAGATGTACTAATTTTGTAATTAGCTGTTTATGTGAGTGATTTGAGGGGAGAACATTCCCTATGGTGGTACCACAGGGGCCTGATGGGCCTGATTTAACACCGAGCATTGGTCAATAGAAACAATCACATCCCAGCCCACCCACATAATACATCATCCGGGCACCGGCGTCCTCACGAGGCCCTGCGTTATTGTTGGAACGTTCGGGGGCCATCTGGTAATAATTTGCCGAGTATTTCATCAGCAATATTGTGCACAATTGCGGGTGTGTATCACAAGCAACTGCTATATCTAAGTAAGGTTCGTTGAGTTTATCCGCTGAGCCATTTAAGGAAGATTCATACATCTGTCGTGGGGGTGATGAAAATGAGAAATATTGCGCCTAGAGTGGGACTCGAACCCACATCTCTTTGCATTCCGAGCCAGTGTGCTAACCATTACACCACCTAGGCTCCCTGATATCACCATACTACCCATGCCTACCTGTCTATGCGGCTCCTTGCCTGAGAGGTCAGTGCAGAGCACTACACATCAAACAGGGACAACTAAATCGGTGACCTCAATCGGGATTATTGTTTGCGTTTTTTTATTGTAATACTTAGTTTGGTTGAGGTTAGATTCTTTATTTCGTTTTTAAATCTGTTGATGTGTTTGTGAAACTGGAAGGCGCTAGCAAGTCAGTAAAGCTATCCCTAAAACAAGTCAGTAAAACTGTCCTGAATCCTACTGACGATGTATCCTCCCATGTGAGTGTAAACATTGCTGCACAAGCACAAATATAACTACTAATACAATAGACCAGACGGGACGGCCGAATGAGTTAGAGCATCCTTCTCCCGTGTTGGTAGACCATGGGATCGTGGGTTAGAACCCTGGTCGAGTCAATGCAATGACTTAAACATTGATACTTGTCGCTTCCTAACCTGCCGCTCGCCATTATTAGGATAGGGCAAGGACTGGTTGGCTCAGTGTCAGGATAATCTGACTGAGTGGGATATCAGGTCATGGTGCTGGCAGCCTGGTATTCCAGTGTGGCAGGACTATAAAGTTGCCATGAGTATGCACTGTCACAAGTCGTAGCTGTCCTGATATGACCTTAGATGTTGCTAGGATGTAAAACAACAACAAATAAACAAACTAATACAATTAGAATACCGATGATTGTATCAATTTAATAGACATATCTCACTGGCAGGATCATCTCCCGGGCCCTCTATAATAAAATCACATGTTCGGGGCTGAGCACGTCGAAAGCACAGGTTATCTGCTAGTCACACCTCAGTCGGCGAATTGTTTGGTGAAGCAGGCCTCAGGGGACACGCCCATCTATTCATCTGACTGCCCCATCACCTGCAGCCGTGCGCCAGGAGACCCAGCGGAAAGCACGGCACGGCGCGGAATTACGCCGCCACCGGGCAGCCCTCCCCCCGACCCCGGGCACCCGTTATGGACGGGGCGAACAGACAGCTTAAATAAGCCCTCGTCCCGCTTCTCGATCTCTCGCTCTCCCCTTCACTCTCCTTCTTTCCCTCTCTCATTCTCACTCTCCAGATGTACAGCCGCATCACTGGATATACACAGTTGAGTGAGGTGTCGCAAAGGTCCCCGCCGGGTAAAGATGACATCATCATGAGGATGACATAGATTGTTGGGTTGGGTTTTTTTCATTGTTGTAATTTATTTGGGAGGGGTGAGGTTTCTGCTTCATGTTATTATATATTTGCTGATATGGGCAATTTGTAGAAAGAATCCACAATAAAATATATTGGTTTTTTTTAAATACACCAATTCTGTCTTTTCTTGTTTTGTTCTTTTGTTCTATTAATTAGTTTGTTATTGTTACTTTTTTTTTTTTTAATGTGTGTTTGAACAAAATATGGTAGTATTCGCACTGCATAATCCAATGAAAGCATCAATTATTGTATACCAACATATTCAGCAATTGAGGGATATTTAATATCAACGTTATATACTGGTGCACTCAGGGATAGGTGCCTTCAGTTTGTTAATCTTATCAGCTTATAACATATTGCTAAGATGGGTTGAATAAAGTCTGCATCCAGAGTGATTGGGCGCAGGGCGAAATTAATGTCGTGTGTTTTCACTTCGATGCGCGAAAAGGAAGAAGGCAAGGCGGAGGTGGGAAAAAGAGTCGTTTAATGGGACGCCTCTGGCAACAGGGGGTACAGAGCAACCCTGAACAGAGGAGCAGTAATGACACAAGCAAGGAGGGCTCCTGGGGAGCACATAACAAGAATAAGTATATCAGAGGCTCATAGGGAGAAATGTCAGAGGGGGAGCACAGAGCAAGGGAGGTATAACAGGGCTCATAAGGAGCAAATGTCTGAGAGGTAAAAGAGTTCAATGCTCGCATTACGACCAAATATACACAAAGGTAATCTGGTAAAGTAGAAAAATGTAGAAACTCAAATCCATTGAAGGAAGCACCTTAAAATAAGTGTAATGTGGTACGGTACACCATCATACATTCAGAAACGCTATTTACCGTTAGATGAAAATGATAGGTAAATGTGAAGAACATTGCGACACATACATTGTATATATGACTAGTATATACATCATACATATGATATAATCATCATCATCATCATGCTGTCGGATGCAATGTGACAAAGACTGCTTTTATCTCTTAATAACTGCTGCTCTCCATTTCACTCTCTGCTGTGAGATTGATGTCCAAGAGTCGGTCCTAATGTCTCTCAGCTCCAGGTTTCTCTTGATACCTCCAGAAATCAAGTAAGGTAATATGTGCCATTTGATGGAGAGAATCCACGGCGAATCCGGGATCGATTTTCCCTAAATGTTTGGCATGAAGCTGAATTCAAAGTTAAGACTAATTCTCCTGAGTTAATAATATATTGTGTTATCCAACATTGAAGTCAATACAGGTACCGACACATGTTGAATGCACATGTACATTTCTTACTTAGCCAGTTCATGAATATAAACATCATAATCAAGCATTAATATATAAAGAGTTCAGGCGGAAAAAACCTGTAAAGGCCAATCCAAACTATAGTTTAAATTCGCCCTAATTCCACTCGTAATATGATCACATATTTATGGAGCAATGCACAAAAGATTGGTAATATAAAACAAATTACTTTTTGAAGGTTTGATTCCAATGTTTATCTCCATTTTTGGATTGGCGTTTACATGGGTTTCTTTTGAGCCTGAACTCTTCATATGCTACCATGTCTATACTACACGTGCATCATTTCTGTTCTTAATAGAAGATAAGCATAGTAGAACTATAATGTCAGCATTAAATACACTTGGTATTCTACCACTCAGACAAATGGGAACTTGCGAAAAATTTGGCACATGATGGATTTGTCTTCATTAGATGGGATCACAGGTAGTTACGCCCTCCCTTTCTACCCCCCCCCCCCGCCCCCCCCCCCATGTGGCACATTCAGCATCAGCTAATCCTGAACTGACACTCCATATACTCTGTCAGACCGTGAGGCGAGATCCCGCTAGGTGTCGCCTCCTATCGGGACGCACTACCATCCCCTTGCTAATCATCCTATTATAACCTACACACATTCTTCTATACTGCCTAATGCTTCCCAATGATATCCCCTCACAATATTTCAATGCAGTAAAACCGCATCAAATTGTGGATACCAAGATATATATTTGATTGGTGGGTTGGTTATTGGAGTTTCACCTGCTTTTAACATCTAAGGTCATATCAGGATGGGTACCGACTTGTGACAGTGTACACTGATGGCAACTTTATAGTGCTGCCCAACTGGGAAATTAGGCCACCGGCGCCATGACACAATATTCCACTCAGTCACATTATCCTGAAACTGAGCTAACCAGTCCTTGCCCTATCCTAATACTTCCGACCGCTAGGCTGGGAAGCGACACATATCCATTGTATAAGTCATTTGTTTGACTCGACCGCTAACCAAACTCCCGATCTCCCACACGCTAGGGCCGCACTCCACCGATTCGGCCAGTGCGCTTGGTTAAATATATATATATATATATATATCTAGATTGCGTAGTACATATCCAACTTAGATACAGATCTGGCTGGTACACACAAGTCTGCCAATTACTTAAACTCAAACGCAGAATTGTGTATGAGGGTGGGCCGAGAGGCATCCTATCCAGACCGGTGCTGATAGTGGCAGGGATAACAGTGGTTTGGAGCAGGTCACCCCAAAGGCATCCTCCAGATCACCCCAAAGGCATGCTTCCGCCCGTCCCTCATGCTAACTCGGGATACGTCGTAATTAGCAGAACAAACACAGCGAAAATAGTATGCCTTTTTATTACAATTTTAGCTCTTGTCATCAGTACAGGCTCTTAGTTAGTTATGTAATGTGAAATGAGGCTTAGGCACACTTATAACCCTATATCCCCTTCTCATCGTGGGGTGGGTGGGATGGCAATTTAAGGCAGCTGTTGTCCTCGTGGCTCCCGTGTCGAAAGTGAAATGTTCGCAGCTAGCAGTCGCTTTTATAGCCGAACACGTGGTAATTTAGTTCAGAAAGATGACACCAGTGGAGCCGCAGTCGCCTTTGTTTACTGGGCGATATATGGCGGAAGTGACCTTAGTTACTAGCACTTGGCTGTATTTGCCGCCAAATTACCCGTAATGCTTAAAGCATTACGAACAATGCGTTATGCAATCAGTATGCATACGTCGATGAACGTCGATGTACTTCGATGTACGGTGTCTCCCTTGGTAAGGGTTCGCGAAAGTTTTGTGCATGCACAAAACTTTCAACGTATGACAACACTTGGGTGTTACGTCAGCCTATGATATGTATACTTTAAGCGTACTTCGAGGCATGTTAGACATACGTTAGACACACATTGTTCACTAGGTTGACCTATGTTAGTTAGACGGATAGACAGTGGAAACATACAGTCCAAGTATTGACAATGTACTGACAACATACTATAATGTATGTCTAACGTACATTTAGCATTTCTCCACTGTGTCTTGACATATGTAACGTGGGAGGTGTAGTTCTGGTGATTGAATAATGTATATAATGTTCACCGGCGTTCTGAGAATGTACCGTGAGCGTAATTCAAGCGCTTTTTGCTGGCAGGCGCCATAGCCATATGTTGGTCATATGTTGGCCATACGTTATGTATATGGTATGTATACCTCCAGCTTGGCCCCCTGCGTTGCAAAGTTTGATGCATCTCGATGTAAGAAAATGATGTTACCCATTTGCCACAAGCTTGCGCGATGCGTCATAATGTGACAGGGCCATTAATTGCATTCACAAACATGTTTGCATAACATTTATGCACCACATAATACGATAATGACGCAACGATGGTTTCACTGATGACTGGTTAAAAGAGATACCTGGTTAAAAGGTGCCAACTTATATTCACTCATGCAGCCGAAATATGTGGTAATCTTAGAATAGTTGTGCTTCAATAGAAAACTGTGATCCGATAAAAAAGGCCTCCTTCTGACCAATTCTCTAAAATCCACTTCCTCAAAGAAGAATTAAAAATAGACCACATTTACAGAAACATATCGTACTAAATTATGAGCCTTGAACAAGGCAAGTATAGTAAACACATCATCCGATATTGAATGCATTCACTTTCACACGGGAGTCAATAATATGTGGGAAAAGAAATAACGAAATTAGTTAGACATTGAAAGTGCGCGATGGTTTGTGTGTGAAAGGGCCCCGTCGCGACCCTTGAGTGGGCCTCTCCCACATCCAGCGCAGTGTCCCATATGAAACCGCTGGAGGAGAAATAAGGCGGCCGGCCGGTATACACAGGAAGGGCCACGGTCCAACTCTCATACAAATTGCACCGGCCAGAGCTGTTCTGGCTACCGTGATGGGCAGGCTGAGGTGCTCATTGACCGGAGCACCAGAACGGTTACTGAACTGCTCAGTAACGCTCGTCATGAGGTATCTATGGGCTGCTCAGTGAGCTACCATCTGAGCTGGTCAGTGTGAGTATCCCCAAGCTGCGTAGGCATGTGCCCAGTCGATTGTTCACTGAGCTGCTCATTTTACTGCTGTTCACTATGCTACTTTCGAGATGACCAATGTGCTATTTATAGTGGGTGTGGTATGCTGCTCACTGTGATCTTTACTGTACTGTAGATTGTGCTTCTCACTGTCATGTTTACTCTGATGCTCACTGTGGTGATCAGTGTATTGTTCCCTGTAGTTCTCGCTGTCATATTTACTGTGATACTTACTGTGGTGTTCACTGCATTGTTCACTGTACTTCTCACTGTCATGTTTACTGTGAAGCCCAGTGATGATCACTGAAGTGTTCAATACACTCGTTGCAGTGATCACTGTGGTGCAGACGGTGGTGCTCACTGTGATGGTTAGTGAGTTGTCCTGATAGTTGTACTCTCCCTCTCTCAGATGCTCACTTGAACGCTCATTGAATTGCTCATTGAATTGTTTATTGAACTGCTCATTAAATTGCTAATTGAAATGCCCATTAAACTAGCCATTGAACTGCTTATTGAACTGTTCATTACATTCTCGATTGACCTGCTCATTGCACTGCATATTGAATTGGTCATTGAACTGCTCATTGAACTGCTCATTGAACTGTCCATTGCGCTGCTAGCTTAGCGCTTGTGAATTTCATGGACCGTATGTTCTGAGGCTTT
This sequence comes from Branchipolynoe longqiensis, assembly GCA_030323885.1. NCBI lineage: Eukaryota > Metazoa > Annelida > Polychaeta > Phyllodocida > Polynoidae > Branchipolynoe > Branchipolynoe longqiensis. The sequence goes on from CM059191.1 coordinate 70,843,469, forward strand.
GCATCAATAAGGGTAAAGGTGATATTAGGAGAACCAACCATTATTTCAATTCCCTAGTCGAATGTTGCGTTATCATTTAACAAGCATGAGACAACATTTATAATGAGTGCACATTTTCTCAAATTGACACCATCTTCATCAGTACTGCACATGTTCTGAGGCTTTGCATCAATAAGGGTAAAGGTGATATTAGGAGAACCAACCATTATTTCAATTCCCTAGTCGAATGTTGCGTTATCATTTAACAAGCATGAGACAACATTTATAATGAGTGCACATTTTCTCAAATTGACACCATCTTCATCAGTACTGCACATGTTCAGGTAGCAACATGATACACTTGTAGTAGGCATGGCTCCTGTTGAAAGAGTCCCAACTCCAGGAGTTGCATGTCTACCTTCAGATATCGACGAAGGAACAGTGAAGGAACTCTTCTGGAAATTAAACACTTTACTTCAAAGCCTAGCTTCAGTTTGAGGGATGACTCCAGGACTTGCCTTGAATGATATTTCAATATTTTACATTGGAATGAGGTTGAACGGCTATGTCAATGTACGGTTATCATCATGATAGATGCTTATAGCATATGCATATAGAGCCCACCTGGTTATTCAGGCCCTTAAATGACTACTGCAGTAATTACTAGCAAAGCCCTGAGCTCCTGCCACCCCTGCATCCTCGCTTGCTCTCCTGTGGGGTTTTGCCCCCTACCACCCACCCCAATGGGCCCCCCCTCCCCTGCCACCACCCTTAACCATCATGAACAAACCATAAACACACTGAACATTGTACACAACTATCAATCTGTTTAAACACATTGAACATTATATAAGACAGACACAATATCTTGTTAACTCTAAACTTAACTTGTTTTATAAGAGAAAAAATGTAAGCCACAACAATTATTTGAGTTGCCCTGAGTATACACCTTCTACTTGGTCCTGCTTCCCATTTTTGCATGAACTACATCAGTGGAATATACCATATCTAGTAGGCAGTCTTTATACAGCAACGTCAACAGGCAATGAGTTCACACTTTTACTGATGTGTCAATTAGCCGTGAGCGGGTGACATCATTGCGCTTAGAAAATGATATCTTACAAGCTGCACTCACCATGCCAAGCTATAATTGAGGCATCAGGACACCACGTTCAATTGCAATATGATTCATTCAAAAGGTGAGAGGCGACATTTTGAAGAGGGTGTCAGAGCTGCCACGAAGGCTTCCACCAATGGGAACGCTTGTAGTATATATATGTTTTTCCTCATTCTGAGATACAATAATGGAGGATATCTATTATATATATGGTTGACCAAATTCAGCTATATGTATGTATTGATTCCGCTATATACTTGCTTACTCTTGCCTATATGAGTCCGATCGGATAGCCGAGTGATTTGAGCGTCCGCTGTCCGTTTTGGTATTTCGTGGGATTCGAATCACTGTGTTTGAACCCTGGCCGAGTCAAACGAATGATTTAAATATGTATACTTTTCTCTACATGCACTGCGTTCGGTATTAGTTCGGCATGGCAAGGAGAAGTGGAAAAACGAAGATCAGTTTTCCCTGAATGGAATTTCACTGATTAATAAATGTATTTGTTTCGTTAAAAAGCATTGAAGCTGCATAGTATGATAATGATATCAACATATTTAAACCTGGACACTTATTTATATTTGAGGAAACATAGCCACATTACATTTTAGTGAGTGCATTAAACATAGGTTGCTATATAAAAGGACTATTCAAGTCAATGTTGCCGTACTCAATGAAGTCTTGAAGCATATGATGTCCAGCAGTTCGTACTACAGGACGAAAGTAATCTAACCGGTTCTCCCTGGAAATATATTGGTAGATCATATGATTCGAATCCACAGATTTGAACCCAGGTCGAGCCAAACCAACGACTTTAAAATTGATATTTCTCGCTTCCTAGCCAGGCAGTCAGCATTTTTAGGAGAGGGCAATGACTTGATAGCTCAGTGTCAGTAAAATGTGAGTGAGTGGGATATCATGTCATTACACTGCTGGTCTGGTATCCCATTGCGGCAGCACTATTAACTCGTGCACTGTCACAAGTCGGTACCCATCCTTATATGGACCTTATTCCAACAACCAACGAATTGCCTAGCTGCATCGCTTGCACAAGTCCGGTTCGGGAATCCATTTTGCTTTTGACTATAGGCTATTAGCATCAATCATAAAATCCTACACAGTTAATCAGTAAATGACGGGTAGAGGTCAGAGTGTCCTTAGCCAAACTGGGCCGGGTGTGACGACACAGATAAGGCTTTAGGGACTCCTGGACTATAGGGTGGCGATGATGCTATGTACCATACAAGAAGGCGACTGGGCATTTGAGGACACGGACCTTTGATAGATGAGTGTTGGAGCAAGAAGTGCTGGCGCGTTGAGACGGGGTAAGGGGAGAGAGGTTACGGGTGGAGATTCTGACTTAGTTGGGCAGGGTAATGGATGGGCTAGTGTGGTGGAGCCGGTGTGGTTGTGGATATAGATGTGACAGTGAGTGTCTCACTAATTCGGTTGAGGACTGGAGTTGGTCGGGTCGGCGGAGTTGTGTAGGTGGGAGCGGAGGAGAGGGGGGCAGGAGTATGAGGGTGAGAACGATGGTGGAGGATAGAGCAAGGGAAGGAGGATGGAAGGGGGATGGAAGGGGATAGGTGGGGGGGACTGAAGGGGGGGGTCGGGTAGATTGGTGGTATTTGTGGAGTTGTGTAGGGGGGGGGGGGGCAGGGTAAGGGCGAGGAATGGTGGGGACGGTAGTTTGGGGAGGGTAGAGCAGAGCAAGAGGAAAGGGGAGGTGAATGGAGAGTGTGGAGGGTGAAATGGGGTGGGTCGCGGGTGGAGGGGGAGGGTAGCAAAGGAAAACCGGTAAGTGGAAAAGGGTTGCGGGGAAAAGGGATTAGGAGAGTGGAGTGTTGAAGGTGGGGGTGTAGTCTGGAGAGGGAATGGGTGGTTATGGGGGAGTGTGGTGGGGAAGGCAGGAAGGGGCACAGAGGGATGGGTGAACGGGAAGGAATGATGGAGGAGGAAGGGGCGAGGGAGGGGGAAGGGGAAAGGGAGGATGTAATGGGATAGGTGGTGGGGGGTGGTAGCGACAAGGGGGAGGGAAGAGAGGGCTTGCGGGAAGAGGAGAGAGATGCACAGGGAAGGGAAGGGGGTGGAAGTTAGAGGTAGGCAGGGATCACAATGCAGAGCCAGTGTCCGAGTGAAGCCTCTCTAAGGATTGAGAAGCTCGCCATGGAGAAAGGTGTGTGGGCCGAGGTAGGTTGGGCTGGGTGTAATTGAACGGGCTGCTACACCCAACCCGGGGGGCTTGGACGGCTGATCGATGACTCTGACCCGTGCCCAGCGGAGAGATCCCTTCCGCAGCCCTCAGTGGAAGGACTTGTATGGGGTAGGGGTTTGAAAGATTGCTTCTTTGGTAACCACTGTGGTTTGGGTTTTAATGTGAGCGATAATGGCGGAATGGCATTACAACCGTTGATGAGGGTTGCTGGACAGAGCAGTATGGCAATCGGCACTATCCTAGCAGGAAGACAAAGTTCTTAAAAGTCCGTTCTTAAAAAAACACAAATGTCTCATATCTGGCATGTATTACAACTTGCATAATATGTTGGTTTGTTGCTTTATCTCCAACCAACATCTAGGGGCGGTTAGCGACTTTGGACAAGTGCACCTTCATGACAACTTTACACTACTGCCCCTCGGGGAGACCAGGCTGATGGCATCCACACAGTCACATTATCCTGATCATGTGCTAGCCAGTCCTTGTCCTTATCATAATAATGCCGAACACCAGGCTAGCTGGCGACAAGATTCTATTTTATATGTCAATGGTTTGACTGGGTTGGGATTCGAACTCTCAACCAATCCACACGGGAAGCCTGCACTTTACCGATTCGTCCACTGCGTCCAGTCCATAATATGTTAATTTAATTTGTACTAATTTAGGTAAATGTATCCTCTAATTTAGGTCAGGGTAACTTTATGATGATTTAATAACTTTGGCGATATTTGGGGTACAATCATGAATGTGTGACGGTGGTGGGGTGGTGAGGATATGCTGGGCGTGGTGGGGGGATGCCGGAGGAGGAAGAGGATGGTGACGGGTAAAGCGGGCCGGGGTTTGGGGGTAGGGAGGACCGGAGACCAGTGGGATTGGTTGGCTGGTTGTTGGAGTTTTACATCCTGGCCACATATAAGGTCATATCCGGACTAGTATCAACTTGTGACAATGTGCACTGATGGCATCTTTATAGTCCTTCTCCAATGGGAGACGAGGCCAACATCACCATGACATGACATCCCACTCAGTCACATTATAATGACACTACACCAACTGGTCCTAGCACCATCCTAATAATTCCTACCGCCTGCCTAGAGAGCGACAACTATCAATATTGAAGTAATTGGTTTGACTCGAGCTGGGTTCGAACCCGTGGATTCCAATCCCACGATCTAGCAAAATGGGAGACGGACACTCATCTCATTCGGCCATCCCGTCTGGTCAAAGGGGGGTTACGGGGGAAGAGCAGGCCGGGTAATGGCGAAGGGTGGCCGGGGCCGGGCAGGGGATGGGGACGGCGATGGCGGGCGCCGGGGCGGGTCGGACCGGTAGGGGACATCTATAGGTGAGCCTCAGGCAGGGGCACCAGTCAGTCCGTGCGTCTGTCTGGCTAACGACTGGCAATAGAAACGGAAACCGGAAATGAACGAGGTGGGTGTGAATGGATCGGTCGCCTTGGCCAGACCGGAAGGGGATTGCGCCATTGAATGGTGGCCGGAAGGGCGTCTTGAGTATGGCTTCGTAGCCGTTTAGTGTCGAACTCGATCGACTGAAGTCGGCCCCGATCGGAAGGTTGGCTCGTGATCTACATACCCAGCCACGCCCGGCGGGCGCCAGGATGGCTGATTCAATGGGGCAGTAGGGCGGATTAACACACACTAACACAATGTGGGCGGGTGTGGTGGAGGTGGTGGAGGAGGAGGAGGAGGGTAATAGAAGCGGGGTGTGCTAGGCAGTACAGGATGAAGTAACTGGGACAAAATCAATTAAGTGATCTTGCACAAACTGTGTCATGGTGATTGGTGCTGCACATGCTGTGTCAAGGTGATTGATGCTGCATAAACTATGTCACCGTGATTGGTGCTCAACAACTGGGTCACGGTGAGTGTAGCTGCACAAACTGTGTCACGGCGATTGGGGATGCATACACTTTGTCAAGGCGATTGAGGATGCACAAACTATGTCACAATGATTGATGCTGCACAAACTGTGTCAGGGTGATTTGTGATGCACATATTATGTCATGGTGACTAGGGCTCCCTACATTCTGTGACAATGATTTGGGGCCGCACAACCTGTGCCATGGTGATTAAGGATGCAGAGACTTGGTCAACGTGATTGGGGTTGGACAACCCGTGTCAGGGTGATTGCGGCTGCATAACTGACTCATGGTGATTGGTGCTGCAAAAACTGCACTCTAAAGATTGTGGCTGCACAGCCTGTATCGTAGTGATTGGGGCTGCCCAAACTTTATACCGTGATTGGGACTACCCAACCCATGTACCGTGATTGTGATCGCATAATCTGTGTAATGGTGATTGCTGCTCCCCAAACCTTTTCACGGGGGTGATGCATAAACTATGTCACTGTGATTGGGGATAGTGCGAGTAGAGATGTGTGATTGCATGATTGCCGCATACGGATGTCAGTCTTAATTGACAGAGATGTCCAGGTATCAATGTAGCCACACAGGAGGATCCCTCCTCCTCATCATCTGATTGTCTTCCCTGTTCTGACATCATCTGAGAGTATGAGTCAAGCAAAGCCAATTGGCTACGTAACATAAGTCAATTGACTCCATATTTAACGACCTAGTTCAGGGGTCCTACAAAGATGATCCGCCAATTCCCTACTCAACTCTCCTCATATGTTTATGATAAGTGCCATATTATTATTATTATTGGTGTTACTTTTATATTGTTATTCACATGTCCACTCATCAGACTGCCCTAACTATGTGCACTGTCTGGTCGTAGGGTTGGCAGTGTTCTTCAGAGTGAACCTAATGCCAGTTGAGGTGTAATGGGCATTTTATTATGTATGTTGGTAGAAAAGGGCACTAGAAACTACGAGGATAGCATAATGTATGCTCACATTATGTGTGCACAGCCGACTTATAGCACACATATAACATGGTTATGTCTCCCATAATATGCCAGATTGGTCTCATATTGGTGTTCTATGTATTCTGGTTTGGATTCAATTATCATACTTAACAATAATAACATGTCCTCTTGGAAGTGAATGCATTAACAATAATACAGAATATACCGGTATAATAGCTGCATTGACTTCAGTATAAATTATGTATTTCCCATGTTATAACTTAGGTGCCTGTTTTATATAATAAAGTGTCTTTATATAATAATGTGTATTTACATAAACTGCCCACGACGCCACTTAGTGAGTTCCTTATGTAATATAACACAATTTCCCACAATTCCCTGAGTGCAATCTTTATCGGCAGTAGGAATGTGGTAGGTGCATGGCAGGGTTGACTTCTCCCCGTTCGTCATCATATCCGGCGTTTTGTGTAGCCATTTTCCTGCAACTTCCGAATGATCTTTGATAGGGTCATTTATTTGTGTATTTCCTGTCCGGATAGTGGGTGCCTGGAAGCACTCGACATCCCATAGACATGCATCTCGCAAGGAGAAGCTTCCCACCCACCCACCCACCCCCTCTCATCCCATTACCATTCCCTCCCCACACGCCACCCCACCCACCCACAAACGGGATCTGGCCCTCCACACACACCCATACACCCCAGACACACACCCGACCGCCTCCACCTCCACCTCCTTCTCTTTCACCCACCTTCAGGATATCAGCAATTCCCAAAAGCCCATTCTGGTATTATTTGTTTGCCGGGTATCTCTTTTGTATGTGAGTGTGCGGGTAGCGGAGGGGTCTGTGTCTGTGTGTATTTGTGACCGCCTCCCAAGACCGCCTCCTGCTGCCGATTTGTTCACGATCATTTACCTAGACCTCCCCTCAGCCCCCACCCTACCCCCCCCCCCCCCCCCCCCCCCCCCCCCCACGCCTCCTCCAACCCCTCCACAGGAAAACTCCCTGGCAAAGCCACACTGGCCATTTCTGATTTCTCGTCCGTTTTTTACTGCATCCCACCGATCACGGATCGAGCCTCCTAATTAAACTCCTTTTATTGCAGGTCCCAATGAGAGCTGAAACCGCCACCAGGGAGCGCCAGCATAGCTGCAGTGAAGCCAGTGCTCAAACGTCAGGACTCGCGGAAATGCAATCGAAAAATTCAAAACAATCCTTGTATTATTGATCACCCTCACCTTATCAGGACGTCCTATTCTCAAAACACCCTTTGAATTTTAATTTGTTTGGTTTCCGAATCACCCAGGTTCAATTTCGATTAAGTCAGTTGACTTTTAATGTGTTGAAACAGCTTAGAGAGAAGTAGCTCCAAATCCAATAATTCACGATTAGGATCTCTATTTAAACTGGTTTTTAAAGCCCTTTAATGGATTCCGTGTACCGATGTCATTTCAATGGTATAATAATGACCGGATTTTCTAAGTTGTCATCTCTTTTTAACGATTTTAATCCGAGTCTTGAAGAGGACAATCATTTTGATCAGATGGCTGCCTTCTTTATAAGATGTAGTATCGGATTATATGATAGAAGTGACTTTAATTGGATTGTATCATGTTTGCACAACATGCAACGTGTCTTGAATCTGTTCAGAGTGAGTGAGAGGGTCCACGACAAAGCCTTAGTTGCCCCAGAGGCTCAGACGTGGATGTTTGTTTGTTTGTTGTTGTTTTACGTCCTAGCAATATATAAGGCCATATTAGGATGGGTACCGACTTGTGACAGTGCACACTCATGGTGATTTTATAGTTCTGCCCCACTGGGAGATCAGGCCGCCAGCACCATGACTTGATATCCCACTCAGTCACATTATCCTGACACTGAGTCTGTGCCCTATCCTAATGATGCCGAGTGCCTGGCTTGGAAGCGACAAGTATCAATTTTTAAGTCATTGGTTTGACTCGACCAGGGTTCTAACCAACGGTCCCATGGTCTACCAACATGGGAGACTCATTCGGCCATCCCGTCTGGTTCTCCCAGACATGGATATGTATGCCGTAAACATGTATTCGCTGAGGCTGGCTTTGCCTAGACTCAATTGAAGATGTCCATTGTGTTTTGGAGGTTTGAGATAATGTCAACATAGTAGAAGGATACACATCTTCTGAGAGATCGAGGATTGGAACACTGCCCGAGTCAACCCAGTTCCCTAAACCAATGCTTATCATTCTGGCATGTTTAGAATGGGGCTGTGGTTACTGGAATGAGGAAAACCAATTGAGCACAATTGATATTACCCTTACTTAATGGAGGAATGTAGCAAACAAATGCATATAATTTGCTGGTTAATTTGTGAGCATGCGCACTAATTCGGTTGAATGGAAGAAACATTATGTGGAGCTTTGTATAGTATAGAATGTGTCTGTTTGTTGTTGATTTACGTCCTGGCAACATATACGGTCATATCAGGATGGGTACTGACTTGTGACAGTGTGCACTCATCTACTTTATAGTGATGCCCCACTGGGAGACCATGACCTGATATCCCAATTAGTCACATTATCCTGACACTGAGCCACCCATTCCTTGCCCTATCCTAATAATGCTGAGCACTTGGCTAGGAAGCGACAAGTATCAATTTGTAAGTCATTGGTTTGACTCAACACGGGATCGAACCCACGATCCCATGGTCTACCAACATCTTCCCTTCTGGTACACCTATTATTAAATAGGTAGTCTAGTATTCGTCTGTCCTTATTAAATGTGTATTACAATTACCCACATGCAGGCAATTAAGGTATCTATACAGACATATGCCAGATTCAACAATCATCCAGAATTTAGCTTGTTCACGATGCTGCTAACAACAGGACACGACTAGATGAACAGTTCATATAGCATATTGTATGCGATCATTCTATTGACGCCTATTTGTCTATGTGACTGCTTGCTACGGGGGTTAGTATAGTACTGTCCAGTAACGTCTATTTCACACGATGCCTTTTGGAACTATTTGAAATGATTATCAACCACACGGGATGGCCAAATGAGTTAGAGCATCCGTCTCCCATGTAGTAGATCGTGGGGTTGTGGGGTCGAATCCTGGTCGAGTCAAACCAATGACTTAAATATTGATACTTATCGCTTCCTAGCCTGGCACTCGGCATTATTAGGATAGGTCAAGGAGCAGTGGAATGAGGAAGAACAATCGCCTGCGACTGAAATTTCCCCTGCTTAAACAACTAATGTACAACAAAAAATACCGGCAACATTACTGTCGGTGTGCATGTCAGAATTCTGGACATCAACGGCTTTCTTAAATGTGATATTTTCTATTAATCTTTATTCCTGCGTGTCAGTGAATCATATTTAATAATTGTACCAGTATCTAAGATGGGTATATAAAGCAGATGTCGGTAAGTATTTTTATTTCAACAATTTGATGCTTCTATCAGACTAGACAGCTTGAACGACAAACTCAAGTCCACCCCAAATTATTTGTTTTGGGGAATTTGTACGACCTCATATAGGTACTGACTTGTGGAAATGCACACTCATGGCAATTATATAGTGCTGCCCTACTGAGAGCAAAGCTGCTTGCGTCATCACCCGATTTCCCACTTACTCACATTATCCTGATACTGAGCTACCATGTCCTTCATCTGTCCTGGCAATAATGTCCAGAGTCTGGCTTAGTAAAAGTAGCAACAAGTATAAATTTCGTAAGTCATTGCTTTGACTCGGCTGGAATTCGAAACTCTAGACCTTCCGCACAGAAACCCAGCGTTCTTCCGGATTCAGTCAGCCACCTGCCTCCGATCCCAACCCATATGACAGGACTCACTCCAATAGATAGTCCATTCATTCATCTTCAATGAGATACCATCCATTACAGTAACTACCGGTGCGGTGACCATTTCTTTCCGTAACCCATGACACTGGTGATGATTATGGCCAAACGGGAATGTTTGGAAACGAGCACCGGGACGCCACAATCTGATTCGTTTTCTCAAAGCGGGTGATTTATCCAAAGGCGGAGTCCTGGGAATCGTGTATTTAGCAAAAGCAATCACAACCGGATCGCATATCTGGGTGTTCGCCTCCTTCTTTACACCAGCGCAATTTTCTTGCCGGACCAGTAATCTGAAACAATCTTGTCGGGTTTTTGTCCTCTGTGTGGGGAGAAAGGAAACTATCGTTACTGCTCCCCAGATATGTGAATTTTCCCCGGCAGTAATGGATCCTCTAATACCCGCCTTCTCAGGTGGTTCTTTTGGAGAATTCCCGCGGGAAGAGGTCAGAATTAGAAAATAAGCTGACATATGCATATTTGGGAGGGTGTTTGAATCAACAACAAAAAATCCAATTCTTTTGTATACATTATCTCATATCCCTCTTCTGTTAACAGTGGTTAAGATTCATTCTGTCCTGATTACATGACTTCCACTTGGCTTGTTCGCCTATATGTTCTATGCCTTTAACGACTAACTACTGATAAATTCACATTGCATGCTAGTTGAGACTGGTCCCCTGTCGACCGCTTGATGTAACACATGATCAACTTCCAAGGAGTTACTGACTTGCTTTATTAAATGTTTACTCATATGCACCTGTCCTGTCACCTGTTTGTCCGCGTGAAGTGAATTTTAATATTAATGTATATATTGTACTACTGAATATTCACAGCCTCCGATAGTTTGAGCTAGCTAGTTGTATCTAACCTTAACTAGTAGTACACTTATGCTGGAAGGTTGATCCTACACAGATATTTAATTAATGAATATCAACCTACGCGAATCGACCATAGACTCAACCAGGAGATTATGCTGACAAAGGCCAACTCTGCATCCCATAACCGCAACCATGTTATCGAATTATGTACTTCATACCTGCTCCCCACACTTACCTATTGACATGCCAGTCTAAGACAGCTCATGCCCTAAATCTCCTTCCTTAACTATTCACTTTATAGTAAGGTATTGTTCTCTATATCTACATGTAATATTGTAAAACTATTTCCAGTGAAGTTCGACCAGCAAATGCTACCTCTCGCCATGCCTTCTCGGAACCGCAGCAGCCTGGGCGACTTGGGTTTGCATTCAGAAAAGCAAACCCACCGTGAGTCGGCAACGAGCTGGCGCGAGCACTATTAAAGTATTATCACCGTTACTCCCCTTGGAAATTCTGACCAAAACATAAACGGTAGGCTAAATTAAATGCAATGTCAACCAAATAGTGGTGTTACACTGTCTCTTACTAAGTGTAGAATAATGTCTACATATAATGCAGAAGGGATTACGGGGATATTATGGGAACGAATCTATTGTTGTTTGGTTGCATGCGGGCTGGAAAGGTCTAGCAGGATCTGGTGGCTGTTGCTAGAGCAGCCTGGTGGGCAGGTCGGGTGTAGTGAGGTAGGAAGCAAGTCTGTTTGCGATGTCACCTGACCACCACCAGCTGGCTACTTGGCCCGGATTTCACTTAACATCAGATACTATTGCGTTGTGTTTTGTGAGTAGTGTCAATATGTATATATATATATATATATATATATATGTGAGCAATTATCACAGCCATTTACATATATTCAAATTCGGAGGACATGTGATGTTAAAGAATTCAGACTGTCGCATGTGTCTAGGCGGTGGTGGCGCCAGCCTAGCATGGCCGGTATCGACCCGCAGTGAACACTGGTGAATAGTACAATCCATACGATAAGCACATAATAAATAGCATGCACAATAAATATGGAACATATGACAATTGCAGCTCAGCCCCTTCATACTTATATAGTTACTTATATATCACATATATATATATATATATATATATATATATATGTGTACAACTCTGAACAAAAAAACACTAATACGAACTGCATCATTTAAAGGAAATCCAAATGCATGCCTCACCGTCGTTGTTGTCGTAAATCAACGCTAGGTCGCGCCACTCGTACTTGCGGGCCACGTCAGCCGCAACCAAGATGGCGTCCAGGTCGTTCGGGTAGACGACGATCATGTTGTACGGGCGGTACCGGACCGTCTCCGGCGGTGACGTCACGAAGTAGGGGATGCCGAACTTCTCCGTTGTCGTCGCGAGGGGTTCCACGTACGGACCTATCATGGCGGATATATTAGTCGTGCCGATCTCCATGTAGGCTGCAATGAGAATTGATAAAGAAATATATATGTGATGTATAGCGGATTAGATACATACATGCAATGCAACGCACTTAAATACACAGGGTAGGTTCAACAACTATACAGCGCGTAGCTTGTACAGTATCATGGTCATGGCAACCAGTGTCATGGGTGGTGATACAAATGGTAAATATTGCGCCTAGAGCAGGACTCGAACCCACATCTCTTTGTATTCCAGCCCAGTGTGCTAACCATTTCACCATCTAAGTTCCCTGATGTCACCACACTACCCACGCCTACCTGTTTATGTATTTCCTTGCCCGAGAGGTCAGTGCAGACCATTACACATTGTTATACTCCGTAAGACTCATCAAGTCATCCGTGGCGACACCTTTGACCTGCCTCAGCTCCACTTGATATTGACAAGTGTCAGTAGAGAGAGAGGTTATTTGGGGGTTGTTCATACAGAGATATATAATGTCACTTCAAAAATCTCCAAAGTTACCCATTTACAATAACAGTTACGTTAAACTAAGATAAGGTGTGTTACAACGATTAACCTAATATATTTATCTCAGAAAATTACAGAAACCTAAAACCATCGGACTATGCAGCCTTATTTACCTCATAACATGCACTTAGCGACATCATATTCGTCAATGTCCAAAACCATGATGCAGTTTACTTGGTTGTTTGTTGCCGTTTTACGTCCCAGCAACAACTAAGGTCATATCAGGACGGGTACCGACTTGTGATAGTGTGCACTCATGGCAACTTTATAGTGCTGCCCCACTGGAAGACCAGGCTCCCAGCAATATGACCTGATATCCCACTCAGTCACATTATCCTGACACTGAGCCAACCAGTCCTTGGCCTATGCTAATAATGCCAAACGCCAGGCTAGGAAGCGACAAGTATCAATTGCTAAGTCATTGGTTTGAATCGACCAGGGTTCGAAGGCACGACCCCACGATCTACCAACACAGGAGAGGGATGTTCTAACTCATTCGGCAGTCCCTTCTGGTTGATGCAGTTTACTACCCATGCACATTGCTATTGTATTCATACATAACCGGTAATGAAGTGTACACGGGAGTCAATGCCCCGACCATATAAGTTAATGTGTTGATTTCCATTCTAACCTACTCTAGTTACCATCTCCTAAACATCACAATGGTTTCCCACATCTCTGAAAGGATTATTATATACAGAAGAGAACTCCGTCTCCAGATAAGTATAACCCGAAAATATACATAAATTAACTGATTGAAACAGTCAAAGTTGCCTAGTCCGTTGTGTTTTTGTCTGCCATGTTCTGATACGACTGCATCATCTTCATCTTAAATAAGCTAACTCACTTCACTTTTTTGGAGGGGTACATTAGTTGTTTAAGCAGGGGAAATGTCAATCACGGACAATTGGTCTTCCTCATTCCACTGCCCCTTGCCCTATCCTAATAATGCCGAGTGTCTGGCTAGGAAGCAACAAGTATCAATGTTTAAGTCATTGGATTGACTCGACCAGCTTTCGAACCTACGACCCGACGGTCTACCAACACAGGAGAGGGACTCCCTAAAACTTTGAAGTAAGCTTTGTCTTAATTCCCTAATTTTGGAGATATTTAATAGCAGAATATGTCACGTACGCACTGCGGAGGTCTGAAGTATACAATCATAGCCTTCAGCAGAACAGTTTCTATGTCATTGGCTTAGCATGTTCTTATATGCAGCAATATATTCTTATTTAAGGCCCAGTCACATACACATTAGTGGTTGTAGTTGAACGAAGTTGAGTTGAACGTAGTTGAGCATGGTGCAACATACAGCCATCCATACTTCTCCGTGATGAGAATGTGATAAGAATCTGTGTGGGCCGTGAGTTCCGATTTCAACTTTGGACATGTTCAAAAGAGAGGTACGTTTTAGGTAGACATAACCTCCATGATGATAACATACTCTAGTGTACTCTAGTATAGTCTAGCATACTCTACCATACTTCTTAATGTACTCTAGCATACTCTAGTGTACCCTAGCATACCTTGACTCGCACAAAACCTTGACTGTTCTGCCCTGGTCACATAGCCATTAGTGGACGAAGTTGAACGTAGTTGAACATAGTTGAGGGTAACGTCTTTCAATGTAGTTCAACGTAGTTTCAACGTAGTTCAACATATTTCAACGTAGTTCAACGTAGTTCAATATAGTGTAACATAGGTGGACATACCGGGATCCATACCATAACACACCGGGATCCGTACCACAACGTATTTATCCATACTATTAGGTGGGTGATCAACCAAAACCTGACAAACCTTTACGTAGTTTAACGTAGTTTAACATAGGTTAATGTAGTTTAACGTAGTTTAACGTAGTTTAACGTAGTTTAACGTAGTTTAACGTAGTTTAAAGTAGTGACAGCACGTTTCACCCACGTTAATCTATTCTACGTTCAACTAACGTGTATGTGACCAGGACTTAAGACTCTACTTATCAAATGTAGATAAGTTGTGTGTTTTGATGATTTGATCCTTTCATTGGCCTACGCGACATTAATGTATTGGTGAATTTATTGTTATGTTGGACGACCTATCTTGAGAGATAAGCCTGGTGTTGTCAACACTTGGGCCCTCCTTGATCACTCTGCCGTCGAAGTAAACTGTGTAATCGGATCATCTGTTATGATCATTCAGATTAGGAAGAGAGATGATCACAAGCTCATCACCACCAACATGAAAGGTAGCGCAATAATGCCTTTGAGATGAGATATGCTAAATAGAAATATGCTAAATAGAAATATGTTATCATCCTATTTCTATGTGGATTTACCGTGGTGGCTATCGAGGTACTACTACAAAATATTACCAAGGGAATCCAACTTCTACATAATCCCAGCACCATATTCCCAAAGCACTCCTCCCTGATATTGGCAGTTTCATATGACAGTATACACTACCATACACACTCACCAGTTTAAGGGTGCGTTATTAGGTACATACAAGTTCTATATTGTTCAGCCTTTGTAACCAATGTGCGCATCGATCATCTTAGCCTTTGATTATACGCTACTAAATAATGACTTCTCTTACTGAAGGTAGTCTATTAAATGTATATTATAGAAATGCTCTCTGATGCGAATGGCATTGCAGCGTGTATATTAGGGTTAAGTGAGGCCGGTGCTGGCGCCAGTAGTAACGTGCGTGAGGGACAAGTAGGAGGCACCAAGCATAGCATGGGCAGTGACGACAATGGCAATAATAAGAGTTCCCTTATGTACATGTTTACATGCATAATACTTATACATCACATAATGTAATGCAATGTTTTTTTCAGTATAATATAATTATATATATATATTCATACATACATATATATGTGGGCATAAATATATTTTAATATGCATCGATATGAAGATGACCTCCAAATAGACCAGATGGGATGTTTGAATAAGTTAGAGGGTCCGTCTCCAGTGTTGGTAGTCCATGGGATCGTGGGTTCAAACCCTGGGCGAGTCAAACCAATGACTTAAAAATTGAGACTTGTTGCTTCCTTGCTTGGCGCTTGGCATTATTAAGATAGGGCAAGGACTGATTGGCTCAGTGTCAGGATAATGTGACTGAGTGGGATATCAGGTCATATCTCTGGCAGCATGGTCTTCCAGTGGGGCAGCACTATAAAGTCACCAGGAGTGAGCACCGTCACAAGTCGGTACCCGTCCTGTTATGTAAATCAGCGAATCTAGATGTTGCTATGACGTAAAACAACAACAAAACAACAACAAAAACTCCAAATAGGTTACTGGGGCACCCATCTGGCACAGCGCTCAATCATCAGAAGGGAGGGTGAGTATGTGGGAACATAAGCTTCCATTGATAGCTTTACGGGTGGCTGTTTTGTCGTTGCACATGGTCCTGACAGCGTTGTTTGATCCAAAGTGGCAAAGTACCCCATTGCCCGCACCATTACGGCGGGGTGCCACTGACGGGGGGATAACCCTGGACCGCCCGGGGCCTGTTAAAACACGGGCACTGTCTACTGCTCACGCGCAGGACCAGCGGACCACAGATAACACCAGGAGGTGCTGGTGGGGGTGGTGGGGGTAAGAGGGGGTTGTCTGCGTGAGAGGATGTGGGGCGTGGGAAGGGGGTTGTGTGGGGGAAGTGTAAGTGGAAGGTGGGTGTGTGTATGGGTGCGGGGTGTGGGTGATGGGGATGGCGGGAAGGGGAGGGTGTGGGTGTGTATAAGGATGCTGCATGGGGTTTGTGTGGTAGGCCTTTATATGGAGGGTAGAAGTCTGTATGAGTGGGATATGGAAGTAGAGGTGATGGGTATGTGTGTAGCTATGTGGGTGTGATTGGTGGGTGGAGGTGGGGAGGTGGGTGATCTGTGTGTACCATGGGTTGATGGGGGTCTTTGTGGTTGGGATGTGGAGGTTGGGGGTGGACGGGGGTTGGAGGGATCTGTGGTGTTGGGATGTGGAGGTAGGGATGGTGGTCTGAGGGCAAGAGGGGCAGGGAGGGGGAGGGCGTGGAGGGGGTATTTGGAGGGGAAAATGGAGGTGGTGGTCTGGTTCTAAGGGGTGAAGGAATCTATGGGGATCGACGGTAGAGGTGGAGCTGAAAGTCGGGGTGGGAGTCTGTGTGTAATGGGGATGGAGGGATCTTTGTGGTTGCTATGTGGAGGTGGAGGTGGGGGGTCTCTGTGTGACGGTGCTGCAGGGATCTTTATGGTTGGCATGTGAAGGTGAGGCATATCTCTATATAGCCGGGGTAGATGGATTTGTGTTGTACAGTGCCGGGTTGCTGGGTGTGACCGGGGTGAGGAAGGATACACATCATGGTGTTTGTGAAACGCGATCAATTTATCTTGCTAAATGTCAGGCATAGACTGAGTAGCGAAAATGAGACTAGTAAATTCCTACCTTGTCCAGCTTGTATTGCATTTGAAATCCACTGTTTTCCCTTTTTCTACATAATTAATACTTCATTATCCATGCATATTTACTGCCACTGGTAGACCACACGGGATGGCCAAATGAGTTAAGAGTGTCCATCTCCCGTGCTGGTAGATCGTGGGGTCGTGATTTCGAACCCTGATCGAGTCAAACCAATGACTTTAAAATTGATACTTGTCGCTTCATAGCCAGGCGCTCAGCATTATTAGGACAGAGCAAGGACTGGTGTGCTCAGTGTCAGGATAATGTGACTGAGTGGGATACCAGGTCATGGTGCTGCCGGCCTGGTTTCCCAGTGGGACAGCACAATAAAGTTGCCATGAGTGTGCACGGTCACTGGTTGGGACCTGTCCTGATATGACCTTAGATGTTGCTAGGATATAAAACAACAACAAACAAACATCCAATGGTTCTGTGATATATCCATATCGCATTGGCTATATTCTGTCTCACCCATTTTATATATTACCTACATGTAACCAACAAATGTCCCTCCGCAAAATCTACCTTTCCATCTACTACTCACATTGTGTCTCTGGAGCCATGAAGCAAACGGGGGAAGAGGAAGTAGTTTTGTATGTTACTACAACGGTATACATGAGCTCATCTGAATGTAATCTGCTCTATACAAATGCTATTTGATCTGCAAGACACTCATGTTGCAAAACCATTTGAGGCTTAATTGGAGGTATGATAAGATAATCCCAATTTGGACATAGCAAGCTGCAGTGTTTGCAAGGATGATGACACATACACGATTATATTAAGTCTCGCGTAACCGGACACCTTTACAGGAAAGCCTCAGGGTTTGCTTGTCCACAGACTGTGAAGCCTGAACTTTGGGACACAATGTTCTGCGTACAATGTTTGACCGGTCAGTTTGAAACAGTGCATTGTTATCATGCTGGATGAAGCATGTATTGCCCAGAACAGAGTAATCCCTTTCAATCCGGAGAGCTTCCTTGAGATATTGATTTTTGCCAAGGCAATATGAATAAACGACATAACATACATACATCACTGTGCTGGTAATATATATTGATGTTATGATGAGGACCTATTTGATGGATTATTCTGATCAATACAGCATGGCTAGCCTTAAAGACGTCATACACTAGATGCTATGTTCACCACCTTAGCCTTCATAAGCCCTGTTTACACGGGCGATTTAAAACGCCTTATTTAAAACGATTTGCCTAGATCGATTCACATTTGTTGTGTAAACGCGACTCTGAGGCGTTTTAGGGCTGAATCGATTCATATAAATCGGTACATGTAAACCACCTCGCGAGGTGGTTTATATGAAGCTATTCAGCTGGTTCCCAGGCAGCGATAGTGTAAAATAGTGATGCTCGCCAGCTACAGGCTCAGCTGTAACTAATCGCTGGTGCCCAGCAGTGTTAGGGACCGATTAGGCCGAAATCTATTGAATGCGATCATATTTAACAGAATTACATACTCAAATAATTAAATTTAATTAAATTAACCCTAAATTCCAAGCAATATTAACGTAGCCGCTACATTGGTGTCGTTATTCATATTGTGAATCAATGGATGTAAACTAAACAAATAGCAGTACTCGCTGGCTACAGACTTCCCGGTCGCCGACGCACTTTCAAACTCGCTCGTGTAAACGCGCCACTACATCGCTTCATATAAATCGATTTGCCTAAATCGCTTCACAATTGCCCGTGTAAACACGGCTATAGAGTCCTAGATAATGAGGGGAGCAGTAACACTACGAGTCTCCTAGTGCTGGGATACCATCATAGAGGGCGTTAGAGCTATGCAGATTAATACCCTGTAGGACACCACAGGTCATATTAACATAATGAAGTACCTATTTCCTACATCTTGCATTATGTTAAGGCTCTGTCACACCTCGCCTGATTGGGAAAATGGAAAGAAACCGAACAAAGTCCGTTGATATCCGGCAAAGTCTGGCTTGTGTCCATTGCATATCCATTGATATCCATTGATATCTAGCCCAATCCGTTACAAGTTTTGAGCATGGACAAAACTTGTAACGGATTGTGCCGGACTGATGTATACGGTTATTATCATTTACCATCCATTTCCGGTCCGTTCCCCACCCGTTCCCCACCTGGTCCCTTCCGTTACCCATCCGTTTCCATCCGTTCCCGTCCGTTACATTTATTTCCATTACACGTCTGTTGCCATTCCTTATAGTTCTTTTTGTAAACTGAATTGTCCGTTGATCATTAGATATGTTATCAAATGTTACCATCTGTTACCGTCTCTTACCCATCCGTCACCACTTGTTACCCATCCGTTGCCATCTGTTATAGAATCACACAAGACTAGAATATTTGTGTCAGGCTCTATCCGTTTCTTTGATCCTGCGAGGTGTGACAGGGGCTTTATGCATTATGTGACTAATATTTCAGGCGATGCATTAAGTCAATATTCTACTCCACTGATCTGAGGTTTAGCTTTAATGCATTTCCTAGAATATATCTCAATTATGGCTCTATCTATAATAGGTCCTCCAGCAGCCATGGTCGCGCCACCTACAAATAATAATCAACTTCCCCATTATTAATACCCACTCTCGGTTGATGTATAAACGTATATATATATACATACATAGGCACATATTCTTAAGAATTTGACAAGTATTAATTAGCATGCTACCGGCGATGTTGGTGGTGCACGATACATCAGCATTGTGGCCGGTTCGTGATGGGGGAGCCACACACTACACAACAGCATTGAACATCCTCCGAGCAGACTCATACATCAGGCCCTGATGTCCAGCTAATCACAGCACAAGTCTACAGTGCCCCCTACAGTCAGTTGCCAGAACCACCCACTCACTGCCCGTCACCAAGAGCAGCACTTGTCCGGCAACCAACCGGGCAACACAACCTTCCTTCACACATCCACACCCCTCAATATCAATTTTAGGCATACATTTCACCTCGTTCCGAACTTGAAATGTTGTTAACCTTATAACTTATAAGGCTTGTGGGTTCTTCTTTATTGCTGTAACATATTTTACATATCTCCATTCCAGTCCTTCAGGTATCAACTAAATCAGTATCCTCTGCCATGCACTATCCTGGATCAGAGCATATGTCATATCCAGGCATGTGATTGAGTGCAGGAAAAAAAAACCTGACGTTATCATTGGGACACACGGCATCCCACTGAGTCGCGCACCGGATGCAAATAGTGTATTTCAGAGGTGTTTCGGCTGCCAGAAAAAAAAGGAATTACAAAAAGAATGGAATACCGGTTTTGGTGGCCAGAAACAAATCGGTATTCTGGTTAAAAACGGAGAAATCACATGCCTGCATATCGAAGGTTTAAACTATTTCTCTTTCGAGCGATTCCGAAATAGTTCTGATCAGAATGATAAAGCTGGTGTTAATACTAGATTGTGATCATGTGATAATTAACTAATTAACCCTCAGGGGAGTTGTAGGCATTGTCTATAATGCTGTAATTATGCAATCATTCCATTAAATTGGGGCAGCCATTCTAATGACAGGGGGCGTAATGAGTCAAATGAAACTCTTAATTTGCTTGCCGTGCGCACTGTTAACAAATGGAATTCAAAGAAGTTGTTAGTTGTCACTTAGCAAAGGCCGATATATAGACATATATAGTTGTAGGTAGCCTAGTACTATCTAGAGTACTGTCCAATAGATTTATGTTATGTGCATGGTTTAAATTGGTCTTGGATATTCATTTTAGAGTCTCTTTGGATATATCAGGATGAGTACGCTACCAACCTATGACAGTGCACAATTGTGTTGACTTCACAGTGCTGGCCCTCTGGGATACCAGCCCACCAGCACCAGGACATGATATCCGACTCAGTCAAACTATCCTGCTACTGAACTATCCTGCTACTGCCTTTTCCTATTAATACCATTCACCAGTCTGAGTCTAGGTAGTGATTATTGCACATTGTGTAATTCACTGGATTTTGACTAGGCATACATTTCAAACTCATGATCTTCCGCAAGAGAAGCCAGCGCATTTACCAAAGATTCCACTACAGTAGAGCATAGTAGAATAGGTATTGTTACCACAAGAGCTACGGCGTTTGTCGCCGGCAATAAGAGCATCACCATCCACTCCCCTCCCGCCTCATGATTCTCCAGAATTGCCACACGGCATTGTTTCCTAACCACAGTGCCACAAGCGATTCCCTTTCACTCTTATTTAACCGACACCAGTATTGTGGGTGCACTCGGTGAACCACAGCCAATTGCTTATCCAAGTATCGATCTAATCGCCCAAGCTCGCGTATTAATATGATGTACGCCTTTTTAGTATTCTACAAAGTCTGGTCATGCAATACATCGCCCCCCCGCTAGCCGGTCACTAATGTTGAACAAATAAATAACCCGGTGTGCAAAAGGTGCACCTACGCGTTACCACAACCTGATACCACGCACGCTCATATATTCAACTTACACCTGCTTTGTATTTGGGAATTCGCGCCGATCTTTGCATTAACGGTCTCCATAATAACGGCAGTCTTTGTACGTTGCCTCGGTATGAAACAATTGAAGCCAAACAAATAGCCTATTTTATCACCGGCAGCCAACCATTTGTAATTAAGATAATAAGGTTCGCTATTCAAGCGTGCTATCTTTGTAAGGATCTGGCAATTTATAGACGGCGGGCGTCTGTGCCTAATTATTCCACAATGGCTGCTTTGGCTTTGGAGAATATCAGGCGTCGAGGGATTGTGATCGAATCGTCGAGGAAAGCAATTTAGATGTTATGACTACTATTATAATCTGAAATGCGCAGTGAACTGGCTATTTAGATTCGCTATCGGTTTTGATTTGGCAAGAGTTGTTTGAGAAGTGTTGCTTTAGTACAGGAGCAACGCCCGCAGTTCTGTTGCAGTCAGTTCTTAACTCATTCACAGCATCACTCATGGATTTCAGGAGTAGCAGACTAGCGCCCACACACTAAAACTTAATTGATTTTGAGACCAAATAGTGCATCAAGTTGATGCAGCAATTAATATGGTGCTTGGAGCCAAGTAAGTACGATGGGTTACTATATCATAAACAGGGCGGAGTGGCCGAATCGCTATCAATGCTGGCTGGCTTAGCAGCTGGGATGTGGTGAGTTCTAATTTAGGCAAAATCAACCTAATGATTTACAAGAGTACTAATTGTAGTCACATTATCCTGACACTGAGCCAACCAGTCCTTGCTGTATCCTAATAATGCCAAGGGCCTGGCTAGGAAGCGACACATGACAATTGTATGTCATTGGTTTGACTCAACCAGCTTTCGAAACCACAAACCCATGGGTTCGGATCCGATGATATCCAAAAACAGCAGACGGACGTTCAACTCAAACGGCCATCCCGCCTGGTTAATTAATAACTAACCTGTTGCTTGGAGCCAAGTAAATACGATGGATTACTATGTCACAAACCGGGCGGACTGGCGGAATCGCTTAGCAGCTGGGAGGTGGTGAGTTCTAATCCAGGTGTGATTCTTTGTTGGTATCAGCGAATGACCGTTATTCGGACAGTGTCTGCTACATTTGTTGTGAAACGGTTATGTATCGACGGCAGGTACAATTGTGTGCACTGTGTGGGCGGTTGTGAGTTGCAAGCTCAGACCGTGTAGGGTTTTTATCGAATGTTTTTTCAGGGGGGTACACTGACCCGGATTGGGAATTTATTTTGCATGGGTGCATATTTGCGTTCCGGGTGGTAAATCCTTCCTTTTCAACTAGCTATAAAGCTCCTGGCAGGCCCACTTCAAATGTCGAGCACTGTGAGTTTCTCTGGAAACAACTTGGAGGGGAGTTGGACAGAGTATACTAGTTGTGTTGGCGCAGCGCCTCAATGTGTCCATAATGTGTACTGCGTCCCGAAATCATTGTGTAAAATATTCCGATATTCGGCATAGGGGGGAATGCAAATGTTCTATTACTGATCGGTGTACGTGACCATGCATATGTATGTATATATATGTATGGGTTGGTGGTGCCTGAGTGGGATGTAAATAGACATAGTGGTGCTGGCAGGTCTGGGTGTGAGTGCACTCAGGGCCTACCCCCTCTGCTGGGATAGTGATCACCACACTCAAAGGTGAAGGTTGGTGGTGGCCATGGGGCCATACAGCTTGGTGGTGGGGTGGTACCCTAGAATAAACCCATGTAACCATATGAATAATAAACCAGAGGGCTTGACCCTCTCTTCTTTAAACTTTATACTCTTCCTTTCTCTTTGTCTGTATTGATTTCACCATAGTCTGCCTACACAGCCACAGATGTGAGTCTTAGCTTTTACATAAGTTGTTGACCATGAGGAGTGGATTAGTTGTGTATTGGATTCAACTTTACAATCGGGTGAGGGTCTGCGTGGTATCAAAGACGTGGTAATAATCCTTTCGACCGATCGGTGAACATGTATTGAAGAGGTGTCTCGCAAGTTTAGTTACAAAGGGTTCGACGACCTGGTGAAAGGGATGTGTAGGTTGGATTATATCGCAGTGGTCGATATTAAGGACGCTTACAGGGCGGTCCATATCCACCCTGCTGATAGAAAGAAACACAGGCTTTCCTGGATAATAGGCTGTGTATGGGGCTCTCTTCGAGCCCCGACATATTTAGTAAGATATCAGATTGTGTTACCAGATGCGCTTCACGGGAGGGGGGTCACTCGTGTCACCAATTACCTCGACGATTTTGAGGTGGTCGAGGGTAACTTTGACACGTGCTGTCGTAGCCAGAACATTATATGTCTATACAGAATGTGAACCACTCAGATGTTTCTCTAAAAACCACAACCTCCAAGTTGAGGCTTCCCTCATACTGGCTCAACATTGCTGGTATATGTGTAAAGTCTGTGGCTCGAATCTGTGGTTGTGTAGGCAGGCTATAGTGATATCAATACAGACAAAGAGAAAGGAAGAGTATAAAGTATGAAAGAAGAGAGAGAGTAAAGCCCTCTGGTTTATTATTTATATGGTACATGGATTCAGTATAGAGTATCACCCCACCCTATTCCCCCAATGGGAAACAAGCATTCTTAGCTCTACCAATAGGGATCCAGCATTCCTGGTCCCCATAGTTACTAGTGATCTGCCCACCACCACCAAGCTGTGTGGCTCCCCTGTCCACCACCTGCCTTGAGCCTAAGTGTGGGGATCCTGACTAGCAGAGGGGGGAGGGGGTAGACTCGGGAGTGCCCCTTACACACAGCCCTGCCAGCACCACTATGTCTATTCACATCTCAATCAGGCACCACCGGCACTGACATATACACATACATGCACCTGGTCATGTATACCCGATCAATAATAGAACATTTGCATTCCCCCACCAATGCTGTAAATCGGAATATTTTGAATAAGGGAACAACCACACATTTTTCTCTCCACGGGTCATATCCCTGCTGGTTTGTGGCGTCAAAAGTCCTGTAAAGTGTCCGATGCGCTATCAGCGACACTGCCTACCCAGTACTTCATGCGATGCTGGCTGGAATCTGGATTGAGCACTCGGAGTAAGGTCCAAACCTGAGCAGCTTGCCCGGAGTTGAAAGCCTTGGCTGTCATCTCAGACCTCCATTCCATTCATCAAATTACACAATCCAAAGAACTAACAATTTCACTAATTAAATGATTCAGATAGTATTGCACAAATTAATTTCATACACATTGACATCCAGTTTTCCTGTTACCATCATACCATATGCTTCAGTATATAATAACTTACATTTATGGACAAATCAGTGTAGGTACTTACTAGATATCAGCATATTAATTATGATGAGATCCCCTTAATTCCATATATACTGTGTATTTATTTGAAAATATGTATATATATTTTTGATATATTTCTTTACAAAAAAGGAAATGATGGGGGACAAAATGTTAAAGACAATTCTAGAACGATGCAATACATATTCACTGAATGCATGATACTCTTATTGGACTGGAAATGTACACAGTTACTACTACAGCTGATACTTCATTTATAAAATGTATAATACTTTTAGTATCAAACAGGATTTGCATACAGTTACTATTACAACTGATAGTAGTTTCATTTATGTATTAAGGAATTGTACTGTACGGCTGGAAGACCAGTGCTCTGGCGCTGAGAAGAGATATTATTCGATGAATAACATACACTTTAGTAACAAATAGCCCTGGAGAAGCATAATTAAGCGTTATCTATCAGCCATGTTTTGTGTACCGACACTGCCAACATCTCGCTATTGGTGCTTTTATTAAACTCGATAATCTCAACATAGAAAAAAATCACTTAATTAGAGAGGAGTCTTCATATCCGATTTAGATACCTGTGTACTCATCATACATGCCACCAGGTGGCAGTATGGTGCCCCTGTGGTAAGCTGCCTTAATCATATTAGATCAGTAAGCTAAATCTATCTTGTCCAGCTCTCAGCTGTGTTTACTAACATTAATTTATCGTAATGACCCTTACCATGCAGAGATTGAAGACAATCATGATGATGATGACGATGACTGTAAAAGAACAATCAATTTTGACAGTCCTTGCTTTGACTTTCCCAGGCATTGCTCCAACAGCTTCCCAAACAAGAAGCAAGTCCCTCATCTGGCCATATTATCCGATAGTCTCCTTTACCCGAAGCAGAGTCATCAAATAGAACCACAAGGGTCGCTTCTTTGTTGGGCTTTTACATCGTTCCAACATTTAATGACATATCAGAACGGGTCAGGACTTGTGACAGTGTTCGCTCATGGAAACTTCATAGTGGTGCCCCAGTGTGATACCCAGCTCTAGGCACCATGATCCAGTATGATACTGGCAGTATCCCACTCAGTCACAGTATTCTGATTGTGCGCAATTGCCATTAATGAGAAGTCGGCGTACAAGGCTAACTAACGACAAGTGCCATTTTTATAAGTGACCATTTCGATGCTAAACAGCATTCGAACCCAACATCTTCCAGACAGGAAAACCAGTGCTATTAGTATTAGCGATTCACCCAAGCTGATGTTTCTTGTTGCTTCACATCCTATCAACATCTAAGGTCATATCAGGATGGGTACCCACTTGTGACAGTGCGCACTCACAGCGACTTTATAGTGCTATCCCACTGGGAAACCAGGCAGCCAGCAACATGACCTGATATCCCACTCAGTCACATTATCCTGACACTGAGCCAACCAGTCCCTGCACTATCCTATTAATGCCGAGCGCCTGGCTAGGCAGCGACAAGGATCAATTTTTAAGTCATAGGTTTGACTCAACCAGGATTTGAACCCACGACCCCACGATCTACCGGCACGGGAGACGAACGCTCTAACTCATTCGGCCATTCCATCTGGTCACCCAAGCTGAGACGCCCTAGAGAATTCTCAGTAGCCAAGACCAGGCTAGCAGTTGAAGTTGTTTGCTTGTTCTATCTGGCGGTAGGCAGCAATAAGAGCGCTCGCTAACTTGTTCTTGTGGATAGGTGAGTGATTAGAAGACAGTTTGTAAGTGAGCAGCTTAGTGCCGGGGGGCGGTCTGGGGGCCGCAATGCATGGAGATGGAGCAGCTCGGGCCTCTGTATATTTCATGATTTCCGCACTAATCAGACACTCTGTGGGAAGGTAATGACCACATCCGGCTGATCGGGTGTATTATACATGCAATACTTACTCACTGTCCCCGTGTATCATCCTGCCTCCAGCACCATCTACTAACACATCGCTACCAACAGCAAATTAACAAATAAGAATGACATGAATAAATAATCACTGAATAGCGGATGTCCTCATGTCGATCAGATATCAATCATTCAGAATCGATCGTGGGTTGGTCGACCCTAAAGACGCAGGCTTTTTGAGATTAGAGCTTCATTTGAAGGTGAACTAAATGGGACTCCATTTTGCTCATATTTGCTGGGGAATTGTTAGTCAAGCTGGACGTTGGTAGTGAGATAATGTAAAAATGAGTGCCACAATGGACCTCGGAACTGGGTGGTGTGATATAATATGGAGTGTGGTTCATACTGCATGCGGCCTGCAGGCAGTCATACTGTTGTCGCTTCTGTTTCCATACATAAATTCAGCAGATATGCCATACAGACCATGGAATATTCATCACAGATATGCTGGGACATCAACATTTACTGTTATTTGAGGTTCTGCTTGCTGCGTGGATATTAATGCAATGCCCCGAGCCACCAGTTGTTAATAATGACGTTGTTGCTGTTGCATCCTGTCAACTTCTCTGATCCTATTCAAATGGGTACTGACTTGCTACAGTGGACAATCATAGCGGCTTTATAGTGCGGCCATACTCGAACCCAAGACCGAGATCCCACTCTGTTTGGATTGTCCTCAAAGAGGATAAACCAGTCCTTGCCCGATGCTCCTAATCCTAGCCACCATGCTCGATAGCGACAAGGATCTATTTAGTAAGTTATTGCTTTTCGTTGGTCTTGTTTCGAATCCGCGACTATTAGCGCGGGAAAACAGCCACCGCTCTTACCGATTCAGCATTTGAGCGCGATGCTGACATAATACAGCTCATTTCGAATGCTTTGTAGATGAAGCTAATAAGTGGAAATACATTTTGTAACTGATTCTTCATGATATAGCCTTCCCCAGGGGTTACTGAAAATATACACAATGACATAGCAGCAGACCGCGAGGGCAAGCCAGGGTCACCTTCATCATACACATAATTGAACATTAAGATTCGGTTATGTACTTTCGGCATACACAGAGATCCCACGTATATAAGGGTGTGAGTATGGATATTTCCCTAATATACACATTGTCATTGTAAATATGGAGAACTAGTGTTGTCGAAGGGGAGAGAGAGTGCAGGATGGATGTCATACAAAAGTGATACTGGATTCTCGTGCATTTTGACGTCAACATGCACATAAGTTATTAAGAAAACAAATTAAAATTACTCTTTGGTAGGAGATTACAAATTGAAAGCAGGAACTCCGATGATTTGGGTTATTTTGCTATATTTTAGCGATATCTCCCTTCAATTAGGTATAGTTGACACCGCTATATATATAATATTGGTCACAGGTAGGATTTTACAGCTGCAAAGCTAAATATACATCGATTTGTCCATATTAGGTAGTGTCTATATTCGTAAGACACACATGACTCCTCAGGTCTAGTACTCTACTATGTCAGCACAATCAAGAATAATCTAATAAGGATTGTACTATAATCTATTTAAAATCAGGGTCAAATATGCTAAATTTAAAGGAAATAGCATTTTCAATATTGAGCTTTTTGAGGCAAACATGCTAGCTTAGCATTGAACATAACATAGCTAGTATGTAAGGTTTTTTTTTGTTTTGCAATAATGATGTGCCTTGTGAAGAATCATAACTTATCCATTCATTCATATTCATGCCCCATGTGCGGGATATCCAGATTGGCTTTGTGTTGCTGTGGTAATCAATGTCATGTAATGTTTGTGTGTGCCTTAGCACGACTTCCCATAACCTAGTTCATTACCTTCATACCCCGTGCAGGGATAGCGATGTATGTAAGCGTGCCATGCCATTGGTGTGAAGAGGAATGCCTGAAGGGCTATACATACACGCAGTGCAAACAAATCTGGATTGTAGGGCACAACAGGTGAATGGTTCGGGTTGAGGAACGCCAGGGGCCAGTCTTACCAACAGGGAACACTGCGTTTATTGCAGAAATATACCACTTGGAGATATGTGCAGTGTGATAGTTGTGGGTCACGTTGTACACCACGCACAGCAACAGTTATATCATATGGACAGTCAAGTGAATATATTTTCTAATTGGTATGGATAGGTTGTTGTAAATTGGCTGCAAAATATTATTCAGCATTCTAAGAACTAAATAGATTAGTTGATTTAGCAGGGTAAAGTGCAATGCCATGGCCATTATTGTTGTTCTTCATTCCACTGGTCCTAGACTAGACGGGATGGCCACATGAGTTGAGCATCCGTCTTCCGTGTTGGCAGATCTTGGGATTCGAACCTCATGACACACATTAAACATTATTCAGGATTAACACGGTGTTATTACTGCTATGGCTGCAGCGAAAAGGGATGCAGGAGATAACTCAAACATTGAAAACCACTTCCGGTAGCTAACTAGGAAGTGCGAGTGGTCTATGATATGTAGCAGTGAAAAGAATGCCAATTTCACAGAATTATTTAAAGCTGCATTGTCCGATGAAGCATCACATTTGTCAAACCAAAACAATTATCTCCCATTGATTCAACAGATCCAACTTCAATATTCATGCACTTATGAAGCATTTGTTGCCACTTAGTAGGGGAATCCCGAGGGAGTGTACCAGAAGCCAAATAAAAGCTCATGAGAGAAGCATGCTGGAAATGGCTGCCAAGGTGTGGAATGCCCAAACGGTAAAGGAATGACAAATTCCTGACCTAAAAACTTACAAAAAATATCTGTCCAAATTAGGCTAGGAAATCCCCACTGAGCTGCACTGCAAAGGGACATGTGATATGTCACGGCCCACCAGCGGGACGCCCAATGGAAGGTAACCATGCCAAGAGTAGCCAGATAACACACCACACATGCTACCTACAATCCTATGATATGTAAATAGGAGTAGGCTAGTCTAGTAATAAGAGTAGAACAAAATAAAATACATATATGCCAAGAAAATTAAAAAAAACTAACATAGGCTACTAACCATACCAACCAATTATCTATCTGCTACTGAAATGCAGGCAATCAAATGACTTATCAGCAGCTACTGTGTGGCAAGATAACACCGACACTACAACTGGCCAGCATTGAAAACAAGCCTGGGTACCCAGGCTTATATTCTATGGACAGTATAAATACAGCCTCAATAAATGAAAATTTAAAAAAAAGAAAAGTTGTTACTGCTTAAGCCTATGGTGTCAGAGTGTTGGCATGATTGCCAAAACTAATTTGACATATTTGGCCTTCAAATATCTGAAAGCTTAGCCATCTAAAATACAAGTTACTACAAAGTAAAGTGAGGTATATTGTAATAATCAATTTTACTATAGTTATCTGAGAAAAATGGCAGAAACTTGTATCCATCGGACTCTGCATATTTTCGTAGTGTACTAGCAGAAAGCGAGGTGGCTTTGAGGAATGGGGTCTGGATGCATGTTGAAGGCGTACACTGTGTGTGGACATGGCGTGGTTTGATGCGTTGTGCTGTGTTGTGGTGTTTGATGGTGTGTTGTGATGTTCTTGGGATTGCTCACTTGTGTGTGTATAGTGCACCTAATATCGTGCTATATTGGACAGCGTGCGAACACCATGGCGGCGCGACGGCTCGGTGCCTTGCACGCAGTGTCAACACCGCATTAGAAGCACTCTGTGTAATAAGCACTCTCAGATCATGTGTCACTGACAGGCCAACAGCGCGCAGCTACTAAAATAAACTACTCAAACAACGCAACTAATTAAAAAGCCCCCAAATCCCCCGCGGAATTATAAGGGTTAATCTCTCACAGTTGCCATCATTCGCCAGCTTGTTTTCTATGTTGACCTCATCGACTTATAAGCCAGCATTCTGCGGGAAATTCTCAATGTTAACATTGGGAACACGCCCATTGAATAGACCCTTCTGCATACATGGCGAACTGTGATTGGAACGCTGAGAAGGAGCGCATTGTGCACTTAAGTGGGACGGTCCTGATTTTGAATATTTCAGGGCAGATCAAGGGTATGTGTTAATAGCTCTCCAGCACTTAACCCCAAACAGAAATGGTTTGGAAGAAAAGAATGCATCTAAGTTACATACTATATATATCTCAGCTACATAGTAGTTATATAGCTGGTTCATCTAATTATATCCTGATGGTTACAACAAACATTCAAATGGTTAACAATATGAGGGAAACTAAGTGGTACAGGCCCTTCCCTTATGTTGGTTTTGCAGAAATTTGTTATGATGCTCAGCAATGTGTTAGCACCCTCTGCCGGGTCCTTGCATGAGCTTCATACATAATAATGAATCTACCTCAGGCTAAGGCCTGGCACTCTTGTTTTTGTCGTTTGTGGTTGGTGTAATGTTCACATTAAAGTCAAGCCGCTGTGACTAATCTTGTTTTACATGTGGATAAACTCTCCACAGGATTTGGTTGCCATTACATTTTGCTACCAAGTATCTGTCGGTTTAAATAAAGTTAATTAGAATGCATAATAGAAGGCGGCTATTCGAAGCTGTGTGTCAATTGCTTATTTAATTTCTCGATTAGTAAGCTTCACTAATGTTGTCCATTTTATTGTAAACTGCGATATGTAAATGTTGGAGATAACAAAGGCATCCGTGGTGGAAGCATTTAGCTTTGCTGATACGTGAGAATGTTAGTACTGGAGTGATTTCATATTGGAAACATACAGTTAAGCCAGATCCTACAAAATTAAGTTAAAGTGTAATATCCATTCTCAGAACCCCCCACACATTAGAGCGAAACAATCTTTTCTGACCCTTTTTTAGTGTTGTCATTCAGATTTCGTAATGTAATAACGCATCCAGTAAATTCAACGTCTGTAACATGTTTAGCAAGTTTGGATGAGGTAGAATATCTTTAGTCGGATATTGTTGTTGTAGTGTGTGACGTGTGTACTTGCTCTCGACATACAAAAATGGACTGAGATGGGTATTGCGCCTAAAGATGAATTGATAACAAGGACTCACTGTTGAAATGCTCGTGCATACTTGGAGAACATTGCTAGTTGGGGTTTTAAATCCTAACATTATATAGAGTCATACCAGGATGGGTTCCAACTTGAACTTATGGCTTGGGACTTGTTACTTTGAGGAGATATTGCAACCTAATACTGGTGCCCTACTGTGAGCCCAGTAAACCGGCATCATGCCCCGATATCCCACTCATTCACAATATCCTGATACTGATGAGATAACTAGGCCTTGCCTCATCCTGATACAAACTTCCATTCAGCGTGCAGACTCCCAGCCTTAACACAAGAGGCTTCACTAATAAGAGGTTATATTATATTTGCTTAATACTTCCTTTGCTCTAGCAACAGGATCTAACTCGAATAGGTAAACCAAATCAAGGGGAGTGCTTTTTATTGCAAAAGTAAAATGCTTTCATCACATGAGGTTGTGGTAGTCAGATGATGTAGTCGTGAAGATGCTGGCCTCTGCTGATGTGTCTACCTGAATATATACGATTTCTATCCAATACAACTAATTGTTTGCCAAAAGTCATATTTTGGCATTAATGTTGAGAGTAACATTCTTTATTACAAATCCTCGAATTTTACCTAAGAAAGTTACTCCAATTTATTAGTCCATCGGTTCACCGCGTAAATCGAACAGTTCTCTCATTTGCTGATATAACTTAAACCAATGTGAGTTTTTATCAGCCAGAGAGTTTCAGTAGTAAAGGATCGCCCGCAATGCAGATGTGTTAGTAGAACATGGTGCAATCACCAACAGAACAGGTTTAAGACAAGGAACATGAAGACAACACAATGATGACAGACAAATAAAACGCAAACTGCTTCACTAGTCACAGCTGGTCCAGTGTATTATTAACAACCCCACCCCAACAACATAATTCATAAACTCACATAACTACCTACACTAGAGTTACACTAGAATATTTCTAACAAACTGACATGTATATACCACTTGCCTAACTGCAACTGAACATTAAAACTTACTACAACTTTACCAACTGAATACAGAAGATAACTTCTGCTTACTTTCTAGATACTATGTAAATACTCACATTAATCTGACTAATATTGATCTAATTATATGGCACTATTGTTACCATATTGCTATGTAACGTTTGGGTTACAGAATTTCATTGTGTTACATGCTGCAAATTGTGTATTCAAGAGTTATTGTACACCTTATTCTATATACCTTTTGTGTAAATAACCCTGAATTGAAAAATGGCTGGAAGACCAGTGCTTTGGCACTGACAGAAGACTTATTCAGCAGAATAAACATATTTACCCCCCAAAAAACACCAAAAACCCGCCACATATGCTCGGTATGTTTGTTGGATAATCCGATGTACTCAAGTGATTCGTGAAGGGCCTCAATATTTCATGAATAAATTATGGACATTTCAGCCTAGTATTGACGCACATTTTATAATATGCAAATCTAAGTGTATACCTTATGACATGATACATATCAACATGTCACGTAACTGTACACCTTTAGTATTGGGCATTTTATATCGATCGTACATTTACCATAGATATATACTTTGAATATAATATACAACTATGCCTTGTAAGTGCTTCAGAACGTATTAATGTAAAATATATGGAGACTTTACAACATTGCGTGCACGCAGGTAATTCCATTAGATATCGAAGCATAAGTACTCTACATTTATTTATTGCTGTTGTTGGAACAATTGTTCATCGGGCAATGGAACTATTGTTCTGGCCGTGTTATATCAGTCATGTGCACTATATGTATATATAATATGATATTGCCATCAGCGCTTAGAAGAAGTCACCGGAATTTACATAATTATCCATGTCAGTAAGTATATATGACAGACTTTAACAGCCAGGTAATTCACAATTATCGCACATGAAAAGATAACTTTTGTGATTTGTATTGTACTGAATAAACAAATGTGCATCCCTAATCCGTAAGGTTAAAAGGTAATTTTCGTCTATTACATTTGAAGGGACAAACTATCAAAATAAACCTCCCGTTGTGATGCTACACTTCGGATTAGTAACTGTAAGTGTTTCCCTGACCTTTTTTTTTATAGAGCTTAGTTCTGGCAATATTGCAAACACCTTTTCAAAATATCGCAAGAGAATGAATGCGAGTACGTCATACAAATATTATGTTACTGCAGGAAGACAAGCATTGCATAGCCATTTAAGCTTTAGGCTCATAACATCAGTGAATCAGATCTGTGATTGATAACTATTAAGATAACCAAATAATCTGCATTTTCTTAATAGCGATTCCGAAGGTTAGCTACTTAAAATTAATGGCAAATACTTCTTAGACTTCATTAATGTGGCACACTCTTACCACGCTTAATTAATTAATTAACTGAAGGCTTAATAATTTAATTAAGTCAATGTTTCAAACATCATACATAAAAATGTCCTTATCTCAAACTGAGAAACCCCAGCCTCTGCGTCGTTGAATTGTAGCTGAGACAATATGCATAATCATGGTAAGATTAATAATCGTTGCTCATGGCTGGTAATTAGTTGAGGGGCAGTACATTTGTAATTGGAGATGTGCAGTGCGGTCATTGAGGGAAGCGCATAATAATCAAGGCTTTGCAGCATAAAGCACTTGTCAAAAGTCCAATACCCTGATATGTAATACTGTAGAAGCCATGAAACTATTGTAGTGGTCTGCACTGACCTCTCAGGCAAGGAGCCGCATAGACAGGTAGGCGTGGGTGGTGTGTTGATATCAGGGAGCCTAGGTGGTGTAATGGTTAGCACACTGGCCTGGAGTGCAAAGAGATGTGGGTTCGAGTCCCGCTCTAGGCACAGTCTTTCCCGTTTTCATCACCCCCATGACACTGGTTGCCGTGATCAGGATCCTGTACAAGCTTTGTGCTGTATGGTTGTTGAACCTACCCTGTGTATGTAAGTGGGTTGCCTTGCCTGTGTGTATGTAATTGTAAGCATTACAAGACTTACAATTCCAGGGGGACGAGTGTAGTGGTCTGCACTGACCTCTCAGGCAAGTAACCACATAGACAGGTAGGCGTGGGGAGTGTGTTGATATCAGGGAGCCTAGGTGGTGTAATGGTTAGCACACTGGCCCGGAATGCAAAGAGATGTGGGTTCGAGTCCCGCTCTAGGCACAGTATTTCCCATTTTCATCACCCCCATGACACTATTAACCATATCGGACATATGATGCATCTCTGAATGTAATATAAATATATGCATGCAACCAATGTCCATTATATATATGTTGTGCTGTAATTTAGAGTGAGTCCCTCGGTTTAATGTTCAGATTAAAGTTGCATAGTCCGATGGTTTTGAATTTCTGTATTTTTTCTGAGATACTTACATTAGATCGATCACTAGTATCTACTTTACATTAGTTCAAAGTTAATTTTATTCTAAATGGTAAACTTTTTAGATATTTTGGGTGCAAACGTGGAAAATTAGTTTTGGCAGGGATGCCAAAACTCAGACACCATAGACTTCTGCAGTAACAGGTTCTGTTAAATTGACTCAGTATTGCCTTCTACGCAGAAACAAATGCTTAATAAGTGCAGCCGTATCTAAGTTAGATATGTCAAATCAAATCTAGGTAATTGGTTTGGTTTTGAAAATTTGATATTTCATCGGACTATGCAGCTTTAAAGCATGGATCATTTTCTGTTATTTACTGTAAGACCCTCTTAATAACTATGTCATGACTCATAACAAATCTGAACCTGAACAAAGATTCATTTGCCTTTTCATAACAGTTCCCACTTGAGATCTCTGTCAAATATAGAACTCAAATATCTATCTGGTACGACTGACAATGAGGGTAGGTGGAGCCACCGGTACAGTTTTGGTCTAACAGAGTATAACAAATAATAATAATTAACCCTTACGTATCTTTATACTCACTTAATTAGTTATGCATCACATATACATATGAAGAGTTCACGTACAAAACCCATTCAAAATAAATGATGTTTACCTGAAGGTAAAGGTAATTCCCACAAATTCCAGTTATCTTGTGATGAGATGTTTATGGAGCAATGAACACACAAAATTGGGAACGTACAAAATGAACCTTCTGAAGGTATTACTCTAATGTTTATCTAAATTTTCGGATTGGCGTTTACGTTATTTTGTGCTTGAACTCTTGTTACAAACGTATTCGGAAAAAGCTCTCTAACTGACCATGTGCACAGATCGACCACTTCCCTATATTAATCGCTTTATTTGGGTCCCAGACTCATCATCATCATCATGCTATCGGTCACGATGGGACAAAGACTGCTTTCATTACTTGACTGCCGCTCTCCATTTGTCTCTCTGCTGTGAGACTGATGTCCATGACTCGGTCGTATTGCCTCTCAGCTTCAGGTTTCTGTTGATGGTATCCTTGAATCGGAGACGAGGGTGCCCTCTCTTTCTGTAACCAGAAGACAGTTGAGGGTAGAGGATCTGCTTTGGTAGCCTGTCTAATGACATCCTCATGAGGTGCCCAGTCCACCGGAGATTATTTTTGATCAGAAGATCTTCCATAGAGGGCAGCCCCATCCATTCGAGTATTTCCTTATTTGTCACTCTGTCCTTCCAGGTTAGCCTCATGATTGAACGCAGATGTCGCATCATGAAGGCATGCAGCTTTTTCACCTGTCGTTTGTACACTGTCCAGGCCTTGTCCCAAACTATCACTCGTATATTACCAATGTAATGATAAACAAAAATTCCTAAACCAACCATCACCCTAAATGGACTCCACCTTCATAAAGTACCATTGTCAGGATAACAAGAACTCTGTAAACCATCCATCTCCCTAAATGGGCTCTATACAGTCGGTAGACTCATATATTATTGTTGTGTGTATTGCTACTATATATATATATATATCTATAAAATGGAGTATATGCTATATATAATATGTGTAGTCATATGTCCAGCTACTATATATAAGCCCCACTACCACCTCGTGGCGGTCTCTTCCACTCTGATCTTTCTCCTATCCGAAGTACCGATAGGTGGCAGCACACTCAGCTGGGTATCACTACTGTTACATATATAACCTCATTTGTATATCAGTATTTGTATCTGGTGAATAAATCTCAAGGAAAAATAATGTATAACACTTTTTGAATCAAGATAGTACACATTTTATTCAGTCTCATGTCAATAATCAAACTATATATATATATATATACAACATTTATATATTTATATAAACCCTCAGCAGTTACATATATAACCTTATTTGTATATTATTGATCAACATAACTTATGTCATTTGAATTAGCTTTCCATTTGCGGAATAAATATCAGCCAACAAATAATTGACAACTGCATTGAATTCGGGTACTAAACAGTTCTCAGTTTCATGGCAATAATAATCTAATTCAGGGAAGAGCCGCTTATCCATAACTGTTAAGCTAATCCGCAGCCGGCCAATTAGTGGAGCCTGCAAATGCTTGGATGTTTTGCTCGTGTAATCTTAGATGAAGAGACCCCGCTAATTAATGTTGACGCATCCTCTCTGAAAACAGACGCACATCAGAGAAGGTCACATAAATGCATTCGGTGTTCCCTTCTTAGCCCGGGAATTAAGTTTGCAGAAATATGTCAACTAATTGTAAAATATTCCAATTTAATGCATTGGTGGGGGAATGCAAATGTTCTATCATTGGTCGGGTATAGGTGACCAGGTGCATGTATATGTATATGTAGGTGCTGGTGGAGCCTGAGTGAGATGTAAATAGACATAGTACTGCTGGCAGGGCTTTGTGTAAGGGGCATTCACAGCATTCCCCCTTCCCCCTCTGCTAGTTAGGATCACCACACTCAGGCTCAAGGCAGGTGATGGCCAGGGGAGCCACACAGCTTGGTGGTGGTGGGCAGATCACTGGTAACCATGGTGACCAGGAATGCTGGATCCATATTGGTAGAGCTAAGAATGCTTGTTTCCCATTGGGGGAATAGGGTGGGGGTGATACTCTACACTGAATCCATGTAACATATAAATACAAACATCAGAGGGATTGACTCTCTCTCTTCTTTCACACTTTATACTCTTCCTTTCTCTTTGTCTGTATTCATGTCACTATAGCCTGCGGACACAACCACAGATTCGAGCCGTAGACTTTACATAATGTTCCGGGACTGGATTAAAACTCAAAACATATGAGCCAGTTTCCTTGTGACCCTATCGGGATTACGCTTTATAATTAAACCTTGAATTGAATTATTTTCTTACCTCATAAGGACTGGGACAATTTTGTAATGTCAACCAGACCTGCATTCAGCTGAATGAGCTTATAGTTTTGTCTTGAAAATATCGTATATTGCTTCACTAGGGTTCACATTAGTACCAAAGTGGGATATTTGACAGTGAAGAATGCTCCTTCACCATGTGGTTAAGGTATCCGGAGATAATGATTCCAGGTATGCAAAACGAGGGACAAACTCTAATCAACTCAATGTTGTCATTTATCTTCTCTTGCCCAAAGACATGGCATGTGAAACCCCGAATTTGCTAGTCTCCCTAATTCCTCCCAGCAAGGCAGACTGAACTATGGAAAGCTTGGTTTGAATAGCTCGCTAACATCTGCCTAATTCACTCCACCAAGGCAGAATGTACAATGCTGAACTATTGACTGCCTGTTCTGAATAGTTCGCTACCCTCTACCTAATTCACTCCTTCAAGGGAGGCCGGATAATGTTGAAATATGGAAACTATGTTCTGGATACTATATCAAAAAGCCATTTGAATATGTAACTAATGTAGAATCGTTAGTGACAATACCGTTTGAAAGGGAAGCTAAGCTGCATGTAGGGTCAATCCTTTGATGTAATTAAGAAATATTATCGTACTTTTCATTTTAAGTAATTTTAGTAATTATTTGTCTCTGTATAATAACCATGTCTCTTGATGGGCCAGATGAGGAAAAGTTCAGATTGTCTGAGGCGGCGGTGGAAGTATTGTCATTGTAACCAGAGATTATGGCCGCATAAGTCGATCATCCCCTGTCTGTGTGGGAGTTCGTGGGATTAGAACCCATGGGGTTTGCACTTTCCCCGAGTTAAACCAATGACTTAAATACTGTGGTGTGTTATTAGCTAGCCTGGCACTTGGTGTTATTAGGAGAGGGCAATGAACAGTCGATTAAGGAAGACCAGTTGTCCACAGGTGAAATGTCCCAAGCTTAACCAATTCAGCCATTTAAAAAAAGGCTTTTGTTCAGATATTTCAATAGGCACCGACTCCCAATAGCGGGTTACTGGAGGAAAGTAGATAAGCATTATACATGCATGTGTGTGCTTACGGGGAGTGAAGGTTTTGTATATTATCATAGTTTCAACAATACCGTCCGATTAATTATTTACACAAAAGGTTCACCGCACTGCAAACTGTTGATCTAATGTTCTACAAATATAGCTTTCAGCTATTGAATTCTCCTTTATTCAGTATTATTGATCTTCTTTCAAAATCTCTGATATATTAAGTCTCACAGTTATATATCATGTGTCATTTATATATATATATATATATATATTTAAGCGTCGGGCTATTCCACCCCCGCTTAAGGCGAGCCTACGTGTTAATATAAATAATTGTTTCCATGTGAATGTCTTGTGCCTCCTGCCGCCGGTTGTCTGTCATCCTGCCAGCCTGACCCTTGACTAGCAATGTCCGAGGTGGAGAGTTCGACTCCTGACAGACCATGGGCAGAAGGCCCTTAATTAAATAAGATTATAGAGCAATCCAAATAGCAATCTGAAGTTGACCATAGCGGTTAATAATATAAGTCTGGAGGACAGTAAAGAATGCAAGGAACGTTCATGTCACTTCTTAGGAGCTCACCATTTTATTCTTACCTCTTACTAACAGAATGAATTTAGCAATATAACTTATGTTATGATTTAAATATAGTTCAACAGTGGAATGTATGTTATAAGTCAAATCCCCTCCCATATAATTAAGTTAAATAAGTTTGGAATTTCCATAATAAAATCCTAAATATCGGCTAAAACATCGGAGCATGCAAAAACACGTCCGATGGGTCTGGCTCCGAAGGCCCGACCTTCTATCGTTGCTAGGATAGTCACAATCGACGTATCCAAGCAACGCTTTACAGCAGGGAACCCTGCCTCGCAAAATGCGCGCCCGCGCAAAATGCGGCGCATGCGGCTGCGCAACGGTGGAGTCTGCCACTTCATTATATATTATTTTATATTATATATATATATATACATATATAGATATATATATATATATACATATATATATATAGAAGTCAGTGGGAAGAAAACCAATAACAGTTACACTGTTCCTTCAATATGTAGTGTCAAAAGGTCAGTTTATGTTTGTTGCCTATATATGGGAATTGTGAATAAAAAATGGTATAAATGTCTTAGGCATTATGCGAATATAACATGAAATCACCTAGTTGATCCCCCTTCCCCCACTACCCTCTAAGCCCTGAAGCCGTGGTTCTGGCACACCTGGTAGGATAACCGTTCCTTTGCTGCAGTAGCATCCTCAATCTGATCAAGCATGGTTTCTTTCTCAAATCAGATATGGGAGCAATTATGGTGCATCAATAATTCATGTCATCTCTCGAAGTCTGCCCAACGCTACTTACAGTCATCAGATCGGACTCTAATTCTGTTCTTACCAGGGAAGCATACTCTTGGACTGATTTTACACTGGGTTGCTTCGGCACAGAATGAGATTAAGGTTTTGTTTCACTGGTTATCGATTTAGCAGGTCCCTGTAGAATTGCCAAGGAGCTTGTAAGAGAGCGACTCCACTAGGTAAGGCACACGGTATATCGGTAGCTTAATGCATAAGTAAAATGGCAGCAGTAGACTACCAAGATAATGTGGTATCGATATGCAATTCATAGTGTAAAAAGATATGGTCTTTTGGTCCTCATAGCCAAGGTTGGAATCATATCCTTATCTCGGGCTACTGAGTTGGGGACCATTGTTATGTAATAGTGATGCAATGTGTGCCCACTTTCTGTCTGACATAAAAATAACTATGTGGAAATGTTATGGCGAGTTGTGACTGGGATTGCATTATGATGTCCGGCTATTAAGATATGGTTATTAATTACAGAAATGTTCTCTCCGTGCACGAGGAAGAGAGCAAATGGAGCCGGAGCATATATTAATGTTTACTGTAACTGTATGACGACTACTTGTTAGCACCAGACCACTGGGTATGCACATCCAGCCATTCTGCATATATAATGGACACCACCTGCACTGGGGTTGAGTGACAAGTTCCCCTCTTGGGTGCCGCCCCTCCCAGGCGCAGAGGTGTCTGATTGGCTGGCTGTGTGAGCCCAGTCACCCTTGTACTACTTGCACTTGCTATGCAGACACACTCACTCTAGAGATACCAAATGAAGCACTTCACCACTGAGCAATGTGTAACACCCATGGGACTTCGGTTCAATGGGTTGTTTGCACTGATTAGACTGAACAAGCAGGAACCATGTGGGTCTGTGTGGCAGGTTGTACATGAGTCAGGGTGGCAGCTCCCAAGTAGGTGAAGTAGAGTTGTAGAAATGAAGCTAAACTTTATCATTGTCAATCTTGTGTGACTTGTCTTCCCTTTCTTGCTTATGAGTTGTTTTGGTACTTAGTGGATGGAGACTGGCAGACAGTTGCCAGGATCTGCCTGATAGAGCGAGTAAGATGAGTAACTGGGGCAGCCAAACCAGTTATTCTTCAATAGGTTACTGCATTAGATAAGGAAGAGTATCAACAACTGACAATTGGCTTGGGCCTGCTTACTACATACAACAAAGCAGTAGCCAGGACATACCCATAATCTGGGTGGGAATATTGTATGCAGGATCTGGTTATGAAGATCATATGCCATATTTGAGTTAACACTATAAAGTGATCAATCCTTTTTGAGGGTATTAGGGAGCCTCTGAACAATTTCTTTTGTTAAGCCCTGATGTACTTGTCTCCCAATCATCTTTGGGACAGCAGATATTCATTCTTTAGTTTTAAATATTAAAACAAATATAAATGCATCATTACACTATAAATGAATAGAAATTCTGAAAAAAATGGGTTTATTTCTTATATATGCTTAGGTACTGTTAGAGCAACCATATATGGTTCGTCATGAGCCATTTCCTTAGAGCGTTAGGTTTAGAAAAGTAAGTGATCACGTGGAGTAGTAGTGACAATAATTGAACAAGTTAAAAACAGTGTATATCCTCATGATATGATTTTGCTGACAGCACATACTGCCCTTAGTTACAGCGACTTAGGGAGTTTGCGGAAAAGAAATTGATCACCCTGGCTCTCCGAACGGTTAAGTATCATAACAGGACATTGGTTATCACGAATGTATCATGCAATGAGGCACTGAGTGATTATTGTGGCCAATGTACTTCCTGTGTCAGCAAGGAGGGCAATGATTCATTGCTATTCCGCCAGGGGGGGGCTGGTGGTTACTTAACGAGGGTGAGTGTGTAATGTCTAGTACACACCTACCGTATGCGATTCGCGCACTAAAACCTGCGACTCGACCCGACCAGCTTAAAACTGAAAACGGGCCGATTCGTTTTTCGAATCGTGAATCGCAATCGTAAACGGCCGCTTTTAGCACTAAAAACTAAGTTTTATGCCTGGATCACAATCGCTAGGTGTGCGCGGGGAGCGCACACCAAGTGATTTTTGTGGGCGAAACGGGCAATTTTTGATCATATACGGGAGGTGTGCGCACACAAACGGTAGGTGTGTACCGGGCATAAGGGTGTGTACAAATTGGAGGAAGGTAGAATCATCTTTAAGGTGTACAGGGAGAGCGAGGTCAAATTACATAGCTGGGACCTTAGCAGGCTTGGTTGAGTTAATGTATCACATTTAATTTATTTATTTGGGGTTTATGTCCTCGCATCCTCTAAATTCATATCCCAAAGGGTACCGACTGGTGACAGTACACAGTCATGGCAACTTAATCGCTGACATTATGCTGACCTTGAGCTAACCAGTCCTATTATTGCTGAGCACCAGGTTAGGAAGAGAACATAACCGGTTTCTGCTGTCGTTGGGTGATGCAAATGGGAAATATTGCGCCTAGAGAGGGAATCAGACTCAAACCTCTTGCATTCCGGCCCAGTGTGCTAACCATTGCACCACCTAGGCTCCTAGCTAAAATATTCACCCCCGTACTTGCAGTACAGGGGTGAATACCAATCCTATATAAAAGCTGGCAAAAAAAGTGGGGGAATGAAATAAGAGCCTAAATTCACAATCTGAGAAGCAAAATATATTCTTCACACACCTGGATGTATTTACCTGCAGATTTTGAGGAGATTATTTAATTAAATCCATATATGTATGAAGCTTAAAGTCTGGATCCACATATCTAAATGTCACCCATGTTGGTAGAGTCCAATCTAG
Source organism: Branchipolynoe longqiensis (assembly GCA_030323885.1). Lineage (NCBI taxonomy): Eukaryota > Metazoa > Annelida > Polychaeta > Phyllodocida > Polynoidae > Branchipolynoe > Branchipolynoe longqiensis. Next base: position 70,886,789 of record CM059191.1, read on the forward strand.
CTCATTTTCCGTGGTTGAGCTGGTCAGGGGGTACATTTTCATCGGCTGAATTAGTCAGGTAGTACAACCAGTTCATTCAAAAATGGTGGATTTATTTCATGTACTCTAATCACTACAAACTGATTTTGTGTAAACCTGCCTTGATATTATGTGATTTGAACACTCTGGAGTGTATATGTTGAGGGAAACCATATACACTTGGATTGTTGCTAATGGATTTTAATCAACATAAGGTAGGATAAAGAGTCAATCTATGGCCAACAACTGTTAGACACATTTTCGCCAGCTTTTAAATAACTTTTGGGTTCAGCTCTGTAACACAGTCAGAGGTAAATCTGTTATCTACTAGGCTGCCTGATTTCACCACCCTATCCACGCCTACCTGTCTATATAGCTCCTGGCCTGAGAGGTCGTGCAGACTACTACACTTATCCCCCTGATTTTTAATGCTTACAATTACATATATACAGTCAATGCACTTACATATACATACACACAGTCCTTTTAATAATCATACAGCACGTATCTGGTCCATGATCACGGTCACTGCACCAGTGGGGTGGGGGGAAATGCAGCTACAGCTTGAATTGAACCCCCATCTCTTGCATTCAGGGTCATTGTGCTAACCATCACCCCACATAGGCTCCCTGATGTCACCACCCTATCCATGCCTACCTGTTTAGGTACTTCCTTGCCCGAGAGGTCAGTGCAGAGTACTACACTGCCAAAGTTTGGGAATGCCAGCATTTTGGCATGAATGCCACAATTAAATTTGACATATTTTCAGTTAAATTATTTTCGATGTGAAATCTGCATAGAATGATAAAAGCATCAAGTTTTCGATCTGAACATTTTTAGCTAGACTGGGTTTAAACATCCAACATTGAAATGTTTGCATTTATTAAGCGTGTTATCCCGGATAGAAAGAGAGTCTACAATGTATTACGTATGGAGTACTACACAGAAGGGAAAAGGAAGTCAGTTAAATATAACCAGATACTGTTGATATGTATGGTCTTGGAATTGTTATTGCATACCACAATAATTCCTGCACGTCTTCAATTCAAATATCTTCAAAGTTATCAATTTATAATAAAGGTTATTCCAAACAAAAGTCAATTGCATTATCATGATCGAACTTAAAGCTGCATAGACCGATGAAATATCAAATTTTCAAAACCAAACCAATTATCTAGATTTGATTTTGCATATCTAACTTAGATACTGATGCACTTATTAAGCATTTGTTTCTGCTCAGAAGGCAATACTGAGTCAATTTAACAGAACCTGTTACTGCAGAAGTCTCTGGTGTCAGAGGTTTGCCAAACATGCCAAAACTAATTTTCCATGTTTGCACTCAAAATATCTCAAAAGTGTACTATTTCAAATAAAAGTAACTTTGAACTAATGTAAAGTAGATACTAGTAATCAATCTAATATATTTATCTCAGAAAAGATACAGACTAAAATATTCTTATCTAAAAGTTTGTTTGTTTGTTTGGTGTTGTTTAACGCCCTAGCAACATCTAAGGTCACATCAGGATGGGTACCGACTTGTGACATTTCGCACTCATGGCGAGTTTATAGTGCTGCCCCACTGGGAGACCAGGTCACCAGCACCATGACCTGATATCCCAATCAGTCGCATTAACCTGATACTGAGCCAACCAGTCGTTGCCCTATCCTAATAATTCCGAGTACCTGACTAGGAAGAAACAAGTATCAATTTTTACCTCATCGGTTTGACTTGACCAGGGTTCGAACCCACGATCCCATGGTCTACCAACACGGGAGACGGACGCTCTAACTCATTTGGGCATTCCGTCTGGTTTTATGTAAAAGGATTTCAAGACACAATCTAAGGTCATATCAACAACTGCATGACCTATTTGCACTGGTGGACTCACCTTCTACGAGAATGTCCATGGTGATGTCGGACCGGCGCCGGATGGGGACGAACTGAATGTCCACTTCTATGATTCCCTTCTGGAAGCGCAGCTCGGACCACGCAGTCCGCACCAGGTCGAGGCGGCTCGTGCCGTGCACCTTCACCTCCTCGTCCTCCACGATCACTCCTACAATGTCACGCAAACCGGAAGTATGTTAGTCGCCATGTGATATGACATTGAATGGTGCCAGGACGATAACTCCCAAACAAACAAGTCGACACATGTGTATTTGGGACAAGCATAATATGAACAGTGAAGCTTCGTTCTCTCATTCAATTAGGTCAAAAAGAGAATATGGTGAACAATTATATATGTTCGCTATAAGAACGGACAGAACTGAGGAATTATAATTGGAAATCCCATATGCGTGTAAAATATAAAATAAAAGCTGCAGTTTAAAATGCCACAGATGCATTGGTCGTAATGCTCGCATTGCGTTTGATGCGAGAAAAGGAAGAGACCCTCCGCCCGCCTCTCCTGCCGCCGCGCAGCATTCTCACCTCCCCTGTCATCCGTCCCTCAGCTTTCTCCCTCGCCCTCTCGCCCTGCCCCGCCGCTTTCACACCTCCCCCACCCCTCGCCCTGCCGCTCCCTCCTTTATAAGGCCGCCCGCCGGCCTCCCTCAGTCACTCGCCTTCCAGCCGTCCTCCCTGCTGCTCCTCTTTCTTCTTTGGCTACCTTCACCTCGGACCGCTCCAACACCCTTGGGCCGATATACAACATGCCTGGAAGCGGCAAAGGAAAAGGACGCAAGGGAGCCCGGACGACCGCCTTGGGCACGCCGGGACCCGCCTTGGGCACACCGGAAGCCGTGTCACCTGCCTCGCCGCCGGGTTCCCCCGCGGGCACCGCGGGAGCGCCCCTCGGGCGATTGGTCTGAGGGTGTCGACGCCAACACGGCCTCCATTCTGCATGCACTGGGGCAGATAACCGCCCGCCTCGACGCCCTCAACTGTGGGAGCGCCCACCACCCATCCCGGCGCGTCAGGCGCACATAGTCGGGGGGGCTCACCCTCCACCCCCGCCTCAGGCGCCGCTTCCCGGGGCGGTGCACCCGCAGTATGAGCGGTATACCCGCCACACCGCGCAGCCGTCGGCCCCCGTACCCCCGCCCTACATCCAGGAAGCCGTCGAGCACACCCCAGCATCCGCGGCCGACGCCGTAAGAGAGATCCTGGCATCCGCCGAGGCGCAACACACTGGAAAAAGAAAAGGTATCTCCCCGGACTATCTTTTCCCCTTTGACCTCGTGGAGAGGGGTCCTGAACGGCAGGCGGTGAAGCGGGGCGAGGCGACCAAAGACAAGTATAGCCTCGCCCTTTTCACCCTCATCAGCCACCCAAGCTTCCCCACCCACTCTCTCCCAGGCCTGAACCACCACGCCGTCATGGTGCTGCGGGACAACCCGGTCTACCCGTGGCCTGCCGTCGGCCGGTACTCGGATACCATCTTCACGTGAATCGCGGACGGCATGCTCCCCCACGGAAGGCACGACCCGGTTGCCCTCAACATGGTGAGGATGAAGTTCCTCACCATGCCCCCCCACCAAGGCTCCACAACCATCCGAGCCGCGGACCCAGCCCGACCCCGACCCCAGCCCCGTGCCCAAGCCGACACCAGGATCCCCTACAGTAGGGAACTCCATGGGGCCCCCTGCAGCGCGTGGAACCGCGATCCCGCCTTGTGCGATCACGCCGCGTCCGGGGAGGCCCACGGGCAGGCGGGGGATAAGCAGCAGCACACGTGTGCGTATTGCGCCAACGTGCGGAAGGTCCTCACAATGCGGATTTTTAGTCCGCCGGTGCCCCCCGGCCGGCCCGGAGGCCCTTAACCGGCCCACACAATACCCCACAGCCGACAACCTCACCACCACCACCGACGCCCACGCCCTCAACAACTCCAGCCCAGACAACGCCTCGGCCCCCAACCGGACGCCCAGCGGACCGCCCGGAGCACCATCGGCTCCCCAGAAGCGTGGCCCAACCACCACCATGGCGCTGACCAGCTCAGCGCCACCACCACAGCCGGGGACCACCACCCTGCCCTTAAGGCTCCCAACGCCTCCCACGACCACTCAACCACAGACACCATCGACCCCGACCTCCACATCACCCCAGGCGATACCGCTTTCCTCTGCCCTCCCGACCGCCCCTCCTCCCCTTCCTCAAACCCCCCGACCCTCCCCCTCATCCTCCCCCCCTCCCCGCAGGATTTCGCTGCCCCCCTCTCCCGCCCTCACCACGCCTCCTCCCAGACCCCCCCCCTGCCACGGCAGACAGCCTCGACGAGCCCACCGTCGACGTCCTCGACCCCCACATCCAGGACACCCTCCCAGCCGCCCCCTCATACGGCCCCACCCCCGCCCACTACCGCCCCACCATCCTCTCCACCTGGCCCCACACCTGCGGCAAGGCATGGGCCTAGTACCCCACCTTCACACACACCTACGCCTCCCTCCGGGAAGCAGGCCTACGTAATTGTTTGGCCACCCGCATTCCCCTCCCCTCAGGCCTCCACATACCCGCCTGGCGCGCCCGCCTCCGGGACTACCCCGACCCCGCCGTCCTCGACTTTTTCGAGTTTGGCTTCCCCTCTAATTACCCCGCCTCTACCCCTCCCCGCCCTACTTTCTCTAACCACTGCGAGCCCCCCCGAGAACCTCCCTCAATTTATCGACACGGAGCTCGCCCTCAGGGCCCTCGCAGGCCCCTTCACCATCCCTCCCTTTACTCCCTGGACCCAGGTCTCCCCCATGATGACCCGCCCCAAGTCCGACTCGGGAAAGAGGCGGGTCATCGTGGACCTTTCCTACCCTCCGGGAGCTAGCGTAAACTTGGGCATCCCCCGGCGCGAATACCTCGGCAGACCCCACTCCTATAGGCTCCCCTGTGTCGCAGACATAGGCCACTGCCTCATCCACGAAGGCTCCGACTCCTACGTCTGGTCAGCCGACATCTCCGCGCTTACCGCCAGCTCCGCGCCGACCCTCTCCTGCCCCCTCTACGGTATCGCGCATCGTGGCACATAAACCAGAAGGGCTGGCCGAATGAGTTAGAGCGTCCATCTCCCATGTTGGTAGATCGTGGGGTTGAGGGTTCGAACCCGGGTCTAGTCAAACCAAAGACTTAAACATTGATACTTGTCACTTCCTAGCCTGGCGCTCGGCATTATTAGGATAGGACAAGGACTGGTTGGCTCAGTGTCAGGATAATGTGACTGAGTGGGATATCAGGTCATGGTGATGATGGCCTGGTCTTCCAGTGGGGCAGCACTATGAAGCCATCATGAGTGCGCACTGTCACAAGTTGGTACCCATCCTGATATGATCATAAATGTTGCTAGGAACGAAACCAACAACAAACAAACATTGTGGCAAAATCCCAATGAAATAGACACCCAACTGATGTATTACTAATCCATATCCTGATTTATGGAAATGGTTTGGGGGAGTAGTCCCTTGACCGAGCTAATGATCGTGGGGAAATAAGTAAAACTCATGTGGAAATCATTTGACATTTCTGTCTCCCATAGCTTGTGCTGTGGAACGCTGGTACTGAAGGTGCCATCCACTCCTTCACGATTGTTGAACTATCTGTGCTGGCATCCACTCCTAAGTGCCCTGTGTAAGTATCTACTGGAGTCAGGTCACAGCGAATCATGTCACATGTTCAAATCATGTTAGTGACCTTCACTTGACAGTAATTCTTCCTGCACACTCACTAGAGATTTGATCTCGCTAAATGCTTATTAAATATCATGCATTGCAGCAAAATTCCCCATATTATAATTTAACAAATCTAAATTGTAAAAGGGTGTGGATCCCATAATAAATATCAAGGTATGTGAAATCACTCAATAATGAAATTATCAACATACAACGAGGTACACATGTATGCAGAGTGAACTAGCAACCATTTTGGTGTTTCTTTCGAAAACCCAACAATCAAGGATTGCCAGAGTTCCTGCCTTGCCTTGCAGCTAGCAGTGATGTATAATTTAGATCCTGCACTATATGTGAGTGGTGTTGGCAGTGGAAGCAGTACGTGTGGACACCATACATTGTGGAGAACAACAATGTGCCTGACAATTGTCTACCTCCGGCCGGCGCATTTCAATGGAAACTCCAATCTTCTCTGACTGAACCGGATCATCCACCCGGAATCCTGCCCTCCTACAAAACTCTGACAGACTAGGTAACTCTGACCTTTAAATATGGACACATATATGGGATTCGCCATCGCAATGCTTCCAGCTGGAAACTTTGTAGTAAAGCTCAAAGGTCATCAACCAAGAAGTGCAATGCAACATCAGTTGGGAGTTAGTTGGTTGGAACTAGAAGGGATGTATTAGTGTCACGCACCCAGTCTGAATGGTTGAATGGATTTAGGGTCACGCTTCTCTTGTACAGTGATGTTTGTTGAGCCAACTCCCCTGGCATTGATTACCTGAACACACGACAGGCAGACTGCTGCAACAGTGACAAACTGCTAGACTGATGGAATCAATATCATTATTGAGTATCTATCTGTGTGACATAGCAAATATCAAGTGTTAAGTATTATCGGTCAAAGTTGGTTTGTTTGTTTGTTGTTTTATGTCCTAGCAACATCTAAGGTCATATCAGGATGGGTACTGACTTTATAGTGCTGTCCTAGGGGGAAACCAGGCTGCCGGCACCATGACCTGATATCCCACTCAGTCACATTATCCTGACACTGAGCCAACCAATCCTTGTCTCATCCTAATAATGCCGAGCGCCAGGCTAGGAAGCAACACATATGAATTTTTAAGCCATTGATTTGCCTCGACCAGGGTTCGAACCCCCCCCCCCCCCATGATCTACCGGCATGGGAGATGGACGCTCTAACTCATTCGGCCATCCCGTCTGGTCATCGCTCACAGTGATACTCACATGACTTACAGCTAGAAAGTTGGGATCAGTATCATTAACAAATACCTATATGTATGAGACAATTGGAAATATTATGACTCAAGGTGCTACTGAACCCATGACCTACTGGTTGAGCTATATAATCAATATTATTATCTGTATGAGATATTTGCCTATTATTAGCATTGAAAGGGCTCCTCTACCAATGATTTACTACTAGAGTGACGAAATTAATAGGTTTATGTATTATTTTTCGATAGGCGATAGTTGCAAAGGGTTAAACATCCGCAACCTATCGAATAAGTAAGTAGTGTGAAATGCAACATTCAAAGGAAGGTGAGGGTAGGGGAACTGCATCAGGTAGCCTAGGTAGTCTAATGTTTAGCACGCTAGCCCAGGATTGGCAAACATGTGGATTCCCTACACGCTAGCTTGGTAGTATAAATCCCTATAAGACCTTTTCTACAAATTACGCTGCACAGTGACATCTGACCCACAGAAGTATCTACTCCCACTTCCCTATTAAATAAGACATGTTGATAGTGGAAAATGATCGATATGACCTTCTTGGGAAATATTCTATATGACCTCCCCCCCTCCCCCCCCCCCCCACACACAAACAGAGCATGCTCCAAATTGAGCTTCGCTAGCGAGAACATTAGTTCTTTCGGTGCCGTCCAGAGGTTGAGTCCGTGGTGCAAATTGTATGTTTCTCCGTCTGGCTTGTCATCAGTCAGTCAGTTGAAGGCTGGCTACTAGCCAGCAACATATGGCCTTGGTGATGCGCAGGCGCACGCCGCCACTCTGTGTACGGCTTAGCCGACCGGCCGGCTGACCCGGGCGAACCCGGCCTCCCGTCCGGCAGATGTACGACATGGAACCGCCATAGACCGGGGGCGCCGGGTCCGCATTAAGCACGGCACCCACCGGCCGAACTCTGGGGCAGGCGTGCTGTTTGCAAATGTGGCGGACCATCCCCTGTTGGCGTGTGTGTGCTGAACAATATGTCTCCGCACTGGTTCTTCGTTATCTCCCCGGAAACAGGTGGTGTGGTCCGGCTGCCTATTAAACCAAACACACACAGGGAGTCTGCGTCCGTGTAGGCTCTGGCTGTGGGTTGGTCGGGTTCACCTTCTTAGATATATATATATATATATATACATCTATGCATTTATATATATATTTATGAAGTATAGTTATAAGAGTCTTACCTGGTACAGATGATGGATAACTGGTGTTTTCAAGAGGTACTAGCCTCGGATAGTGGTGGGTCAGGGAGAAGGAAGCGCATCCGGGTCCAGCAATCTTTTACATACTTTATAGGATAAATAGTGATCTCAATATTATATGGATACTTTAGTGTTTTCATTTTGGTTCAAGCAAACATGATAGTTGTGGTAGGGTAGGGTGCGTGGGTTGGGTGGGTGGGCACTGACCCACGACTATCCGAGGCTAGTACCTCGGGAAAACACCAGTTATCCATCATCTGTACCAGGTAAGACTTGTATATCTGTACTCTTTTACCTTGGTACTACCCTCTGGCTACTCGTCGTCCAGGGAGAATTTTACGTAATCTCATTTGTTATCCTTTTTATTCTTAATATTGAAATCATACCATCATGTTTGTAATACAAACATAGTAATACTTTGTTTCTCACCCTTTTTTTAGTTGGTGAGTAGGTGAGTCACCAGGCTGCCCTGCTTCTCTAGACGTTTGTTGTAATGTTTGGCAAACGATCTAGATGTCTTCCATCCCGCGTGTGCAAGGATTCTCTTAAGTGAGATTCCTAACTGTCTTGTCTTTAAGCACCTTGATGGTCCATCATGTGAGTGTGTCTCTTGAGATAGCTTTATGTGATTTAATAAAGCTGACCAGAAGCTTTCTGGAATTTGTTATTCTGCATGACTTGGATATATAAGCCATGATGGATGAAACTACAGAAATCCCTTCATCATCCGGAAAACTATTTACATGCACTATGGACAATGAATGAGTCCCCTGTGCGATTCGACTTTAGTAATGTTTCTAAATCGAAGGTTGCCTCATCCTTATCTATCTCTAGTCCATCCAGAGAGATCACCACAATCGTTTGGCATATGTGTCCCATGACTAGCAGTAATAGCATGACTAACTTGAAACCTATTTCCTTCATTGATGAATTTCTATTACTAGGCCATGACTTAAGTAATTTAAAGAGTACCGACATATCCCAAAACCTATTATATGTGGGTTTTGGAGGGATTCTTTCATACACCGATCTAATGAACCAGTGTACTAACTGATGCTTTCCAATTGTTTGTCCATCCATTCTTGGTAGAATAATTGAAAGTGCACATCTAGCTGCATGAATTCCACCTAATCCTAACCCTTCATCCTCTAGAATCCATAGAAATCTTACAATCTGGGCTATTGTAGGTTTTAATGGTTTCATTCCTTTAATTAGGCAATTAAGTCCCCATTCCTTTAAATAACTTGTCCATAATTTCATGGTTCCTTTCCTCTAGGCATATGAGATAAGCCTCTCTTGTGTAATCTTGTCTAAGCCGTATTGTTCCAAATGTTTTATCAAAAAAGGAATACTGAAAAGGGTGTCATTGACATGTCTCCGTGAACTGTTAGTGGTCTGTGATATTGTAGGTTGTTCATTCCTTGTGGGAAACTGAGCATGTCCTTTGTCTGTAAGGTTACTGCTGCTAGCCATGGTTCTGTGTCCCATGCTGGTACTATCAGTACTCCGTATCCGGTATGCATCTTGATCTTCCTGGCCACTCTGCTGATAATCCTGAATGGTGGAAATATGTAATAACATTTATTATTCCAAATTAAAGAAAACGGATGACTCTCCAGGCTTCTGGCTATGGATGCCACAACACATATTTGGGTAACTTGTTGTTGTTACATGATGCAAGTAAGTCAATATCACGTTTACCCCATTTATCACAAATGTGGTTGAAAATATTCTGATTTAGCGACCATTCTAGATGGTCGTAGAAATGTTTACTTTTCCTGTCAGCCAAAGTGTTTTGACTGCCTGGAATATGTGCTACTGTTAGCCATATGTTGTGTTCCTCTGCCCAATCCCAAATTAGTTTGCCTAAGTGGTTACATGGTTTGGAATGAGTCCCCCAAATTATGTATGTAAGCCATGGCTGTGGTGTTATCTGTCAATGCTCTTAAATGATTTTGGGGTAAGTGAACTAGACTACGCAGCACTAAATAAATAGCCCTGAGCTCTAGACCATTAATATGATCAGAGATTTCACCTTCCATCCACCGACCACCTGTTGCCTGTTGCTCTTTATGAGCCCCCCAGCCTTCTAGTGAAGATTCTGTTGTAACGTTAGTATTGGGTTCTCACATTCTAATGGGGTTGGGCAAATTTTCAATGTGTGAAAGCCACCACATAATGCCCAATAGGTCTTCTGCAAAATTCAAAATTGCCTTTAGTGTGAGCCAAAGCTAAGTTCTTATCGGCATACAGCTGAACTCATAAAGCTCATCATTCCAACAAAACCTGAGAAACTTCCAATCGGGTTTGTAAATCGGTACTTTATAGAATACATCCCTCAGATCCACACTGGCTAGAAAGGAGTTTTGTGTTACTAAGTCTCTAACTGTTACTAGCAAAAACTTTTTGAAATGTTGATACTCTACTAATTTGTTTAAGCTTGTCAAGTCCAAAATCATTTGATATCCCCATTTAGTTTGGGTATCGTGAAAATATTCTACATAAATTCCCCAGCCACATGAAGTGCTGGCTCAACAATGCCTTTTTCACCAAATTTAAGGATTGATCATTTAACGCCTCGCATTCTGAAACATCAAAACGATAAGGAAAGTGTATGCTTCTATGAGTGGTATTCTAACTCTCTCCGGTAGTTAGATTGTCAGTAATGTTACTCCATTCAGAAAGGCAATTCTTGGTGTTACCAGCCTTAAATGCGCTTACTGGGGTCTGCATTGCCACTTCTACTTCTTCCTTGGGTGGGGGAACGGCTTCTGTGAGGTGAAGTTTCTCTTGAAGGGTCTGTTTCCATTGTTCCACCAAAATGACTGACTCTGGCCCCTTCCCCTGACCTGATAGCGGTAATTGGTTCCAAACCAGGTCCAGTTTGACGGCTGCAAAAATCCTGCCTCATCTTTTTGAAGTGGGAAGAATTTGCATCTGCTGCCTTCTTCTTGTCTGCCTCCATATGTTTGCCACAGTTGGAGCCCAACTCCACTTGTTTGAACAAGTACTGCAGCTACCCACCAAACAACTTTATCTTGTGGAATGGCTATATTCCTTCCCATCATTGTCCAAGACCTGCTTGGACCGAGCCACCTCCTTTCCTGCATTGGTGCAGACAGCCTTGAATACATTCTCAAATCTCTGTACAATAGGAAATTGCTGGTCGCTGTCAGCAGCATAATTCCTGCATCCATTTCCTCCCTCATGGAGAAGTTGTTATTCTCTGTCATCATCCGATTCACAATCGGTGTGATAGCTGACAGCAGTGCTAGTACCCCTTTGTGTACTGTGTGCAGGACTCCCTCAAACTTCTTCCGATCCTCATTGAGTTTGACATCACCATCCAGCTCCTTGATGGCCGACTCCGGGATGCCTTTAATCACCGTGAACCTCTCCACCAGCTTCATAATGCGTGAGTAGATTAATGACATGTAGTATTGCTAACAGACTTGATATACAGAGGCAATACTAACCTTTTGACTAACTAGTGACAAAAGAAACAATGAATTATGGCCATCGTAATATGGACACCGAATATGTGGTACCCAGTTTCAGAGAACGACCAATATATATTCATTATTTCCTTTGTGACTGTTTACTGTAGCAATTTAATTTCAGTGAATCAATAATTAAGTGCTAATTTCTTTGCCGGTAATTGATCAGGTAAAGTGGAGTTCAGTAGTTCAGAATCTGTAGTCGGCTACCCTGAGTCAATTTCAAATGATATTACCTGCTGGATCTTGCTTTAAGATACCTTCCTGATATGTCCTTGGATGTTGCCATGACGTAAAACTCCAACAATCAACCGACCAAGCTTAAGAGAAAATAGCCTCTTTTATTAGGGACACGATGCGGATTGGACCTTTGGTAATATAGCAGTTATTTGTATAAGAAGCAATGTGTGTCTGCTCAATATGAGTCACTAATTTGAAGGAGAATCAATAAATCTATGTCTTAGTCTCCCTATTTATAATAAACAGGATAGCATTCCATGTTTCAATAAATTGTAGAAAGTGGGACTTTGATAATCTAGCTGCATTATGTGTACATGGCCATTGCAACTAATATCTTTCTTTGATCATCTTTATTTTACTCTATTCTAAATCACTTTCAAAATGAAAACTTGTCAATCATTGACTATCGTGAATCAATTCAATGGATATACCTACAGTATACTGACAGTGAGAATAGCGTAACACATGACTGTTCATTGTAACGCCTTGTAAGATTCTTGCCTTATATGTAGGCCTGAGAACAAACATCGTCTGGTAAGAGTTTTGACCCAGATGCAGCCAAGCTCGATGGGAAATTGAATATGTATGAGACACCCGATTCCAAGATTAGGGCAATAAAGTATTTATGAATTGACCTTTGCTTTCACAATTGAGATAGTTCTGCGTGTAGATCGTATGCGATGGGTGTTGTTCCTTGGAGCATAATAGCCGATTGACACAAGTCTAAAGTAGGTTTTACTGGAATTCCTGAAGTGCCTGTCATTGTAATTAACATCAGTTCATAGATAAATAGATTTGAATGTTTTTTAGGGAAAAAAAGGTAGCCATTTACGTACTATATATGTAGTGTATATGAATATGATCCAACCTCCTGTTGGGAGTAAACAAATGACAATAAATAAAGCTGCCGACCAAAGGTATGGACGGATGAAATATGAAATAGGTTACATTTGGATACATAGAAATATATATATATATATACAGGTACCGGGAAAAATATCCCTCAAACTTGGGATAGAAAGTGGAACGTATTTCTAGATGTTCCCCTTTTCTGGATACAGCCTAGAAATAAACTTAACCCCCCGCACCCCCCCCCCTCACCCCCCAAAAAAAGAAAAATCCCACACAAAAACAATGAGAAATAAAGAACTAAATTATATTTAACAAGTTTAAAAAGTAGCCGGTTTTCTAGTCATTCCGGATTTGTGGAAGTCGGAGAAGATGTTTACTACCTGGATATAAATATATGTATATGTATATATATATATATATATATATATATATATATATATATATACCAATAGGGAACAATATGAGAATGACGTTGGTCCAAAGACAAAAAAAAACACATAGCACCAGGTTTTAGACTTCTAACTGTTATCTGTTATGTCCCTTTAAGACCAGGGACCCCAGTAGCTGGTATCGCATTGCTGTGAGGCAATGGCGTGTCAGGTTTAGTTATCTTTTCGCCCGGTGGTGGCGCCTCGCCGGTGGGTTCCGTGCTTCTGCTCACTCTCCATGCAGAGGCCTGGAGTGGGGCGTTATTAGATTATACCCCCCATATTCATGCGGCAGCCAAATATCGGCATGAAGAATGCACCAGCGCCGCTGGTCCCAATACCTAAGCGTACGGCTAATAAACATTGCTGAATCAGGTCGACAGGAAGCAGCATAGCATGCAATCTTTGCTGGTTATCGGCGTGCACAGTCGCTACTATCTACCTCACTGATAACCGCCGCACGGTTTATATTGTTATGGCCCTGTCACACTACGACGTGACTACGTCAGCGTAGGCAGAACGTGAAAATAATTATATTACGTCGACGTTATGGGCGTAATATGCAAATTGTGGACGTGAGCGTAACGTGAAAGTAACGTTGGTGTACGACGTGACCTTTGCTGTAACGTGACAACGTTAGGGGGGAGGTGTAATTGGCGACGTGACCGGGCGTTAGTGTAACGTGAGCGTAACGTCGCCGTAACGGGTGCGACGTGGACGTAACGTGACCGTAACGCCAACGTAACGTGACCGTAACGTGACCGTAACGTGACCGTAACGTGACCGTAACGTGACCGTAACGTGACCGTAACGTGACCGTAACGTGACCGTAACGTGACCGTAACGTGACCATAACGTGACCGTAACGTGCAAAAAGCTGCCCACACCTTGCTCCCACCCAGGCCGTCGGTCTGACGTGACATAACGTGACTCTAACGTCATTTACGCTGCTATAACGATCGCGGAACGTCTACCTAACGTCATTGTCACGTCATCCCGACGTGACGGCTTCACGTCGAGATACGTCGAAAGTTTTGAACAGGTTCAAAACCTTGACGCGCGCCGACGTAACACGACGTAATATGACGTAGCTCGACGTCACTCTAACGTCATTATGACGTCATCATAACGTAACCCAACGTACGGCAACGTAATGACGAAAAATCGTCACGTTAGGCTCACGTTGGCTCGTTACGTCGTAGTGTGACAGGGGTATTAGAACAGGAAGTGGTACACTTGTACCACGCCACGCTCAAGTCTTGTAAAGCCGGTCAGTGATATGGGAAAAGCCATAGTTAGCATCAGCATATTCAGCGCTATAGAGAGCGACCCAACTAGCCACGGTGTGACCCAACCAGCTACGGTTGAACTCGTTTCAGCCCGTTTAAACTTGTTTTCGGTACAAAGGCTAGGGGACCAGGTTGGAAACTGAGCAGATAATAGCTGAAAACTTCTATGCCTCTGCCTGAGCAAATGAATGCCAGGGGACCAGGCTAGACCTCCAGAGAGCTAGCAGTCTAGTCAAATATTATTTGACTACTTTATTGTTTAGACATTATCACATATTTATTTATCTTGTGCACAGATTACAGTGTGTGAAGTATATTTATAATTTATCTACATCAACTTCTCTTTAAATCACACAATATCAGGACTTAAAGAATGGGAAACTATTCCTGCAAGGGTATGCTCAATATGACCCAGTGGTCAGCCGTTGTTCCTCCTTTCGTCGCTGTGGACCCTTCTCATAGTTAGGGGGGGGGGGGGGGGGGAAGATAGTTATGGGGGAAAGATACCCTCCAGTTACCTTTCAATGCTTCTCCAGTAATACACACGTTTCTACGGAATATTTGTTCAGGTTATAACTTGGACCCTGAAATAAATAATGCGCCTTCAGTTTAATAAGAATTGTAATTAGTATCCGAGCGCCGATCGCAATTTACTGTGTTCATCCTTGCAAAGGTTGTCACTTTCAAATAAAACTGGAAATGTTATTTTCATTGAGGTCCCTTTTTAGTTGTTTGTATTGGTGCTTTCTTAATTGAACAGCAAAAAGAGATTCAAGGATTAAATAAATCCGGGCGACATTTGATTCCGTCCCAGTCTGGAAGATCACCTGGGAATATAGGATCTGTTTGAAGGGGAGGCTTTTTCACGACGGGGTAGCTGGACATTAGGCACAGAAAATGGTGTCTCTCACGGCATCTTATGTGTGGAGAATGTTGTCTTAGGATAACATGCATGCATGGTGGTGCATTATGTTAGCATGTCTGGATGGTGTTGCATTATATGACACTATGTGTGGATGATGTTGCTATATGACACCTTGCCTGGATGATTTTGCATTATATTACACCATGCATGGATGATGTTGCTATATGACACCCTGCCTGGATGATGTTGCATTATGACATCATGCCTGGGTAATGTTGGTTCATGACCCAATGGCTGAATGATGTTGCATTATGCCACCATGCCTGGATGATGAATCCTTATGACAACATCCATGGATGATGTCGCTTTATGACACCATGCGTGGATGGTACTGCCCGATGACACCATGCCAGGGTGATATTGTTGTATGGCATAATGCCTGAATAATGTTGCTTTATGATACTGGGCTCGGATGATGGTGCTTCCTGGAACCATGTTTGGACCATGTTTCTTCATGTCACCCTGCCTGGACGATGTTGTCTGAATGATGTTCCCTTATGACAGCATACGTGAATGATGTCCCCTTCTGAGATGATGCATCGATGGTGTTCTCTGGATAAGGTTGCCTTAAGAAAGTGTGTGGTCGGGAATTATGCATGAATACTGAGATAAGGATACACGTGTTACATTGCAGAACATACCTGGACCACTACTGGCATAAGGGCACGGAGGAACGAGGAAGCTGTGTTGGGAATGACATAACTTTATTCTCATGACAATCTCATCCAGCTGTGTCTTTGAATACATTATTGTTTGAGCAGGGCTACGGGCAAAGTGTGACATGAACATGAAGTTATGCGAGGAATTAATGTACTCATCAACAACATATGTACAATTTACCAAATCATGTATCACCTGTCACACTCGTTTTCATATCGATATA